>CAKJTW010000001.1:20000000-20625000 GCA_917880005.1 Nanger dama
TCCAAATAATGTTAAAATTCTAAATATAAACATTAAAATTGTAAAATTAGATTTCATTTATCTATGTAATCTCATTTTGAGAATGTTTCTAAAATAGTTAATTTATTTAATAGTAAAGGTATAAACTTTATCTGAATGGAAGATGTTATCTTTTGCTACTAATTTTGTTTCCTTTTCTCTCTCTAGTTTTTATGAAATTCTCCAAGGAAAACATTATAAATTCAGAAAAATTTTCCTGTGTTTTGGTTGGATTTTCAATTCTGCTCTCATAGGGATGTAAACTTGTCTGTATAGGATAAGAGCAATTTGCCTTATAACTTAGAGTATGATAGGAATATATTAATATCTTTAAAGTTTTCAGTGATCATAAATGCCTTTCTAAGTATTAAAATATAGTTATTTTTGCAAACTTGATCAAAAGTATATTTTTACTTATCATGTCAGTAGTTATAAGAAAAAGGTGAAATTGTATTGAAAATGCTTCTTTTAATGATAAGCATTGTGTGGTCTATGATCCCTTGATTAAAAGAGGCTTTGCTGGCACCTACAGCCTGAATTGATTCTTTATGTGCCTCAAAATTGTTTTTCTTTTTTTTTCATTTTGGAGAAATGTTCCATGGTTAGATTTGGATAGGACGTAAGTGGAGAAGACTCTTGAGAGTCCCTTGGACTGCAAGGAGATCCAACCAGTCCATTCTGAAGGAGATCAGCCTTGGGATTTCTCTGGAAGGAATGATGCTAAAGCTGAAACTCCAGTACTTTGGCCACCTCATGCGAAGAGTTGACTCATTGGAAAAGACTCTGATGGTGGCAGGGATAGGGGGCAGGAGGAGAAGGGGACGACAGAGGATGAGATGGCTGGATGGCATCACTGACTCGATGGACGCGAGTCTGAGTGAACTCCAGGAGTTGGTGATGGACAGGGAGGCCTGGCGTGCTGAGATTCATGGGGTCGCAAAGAGTCGGACATGACTGAGCGACTGAACTGAACTGATGCTTTATTTTCCTTTAACTAGAAAAATGCTACTGTAAAAGAGTAGATAAGAAAGGAAGACTAGCAGGATAGGTACCTCCACTGTGTGTTCTGAATGCAATAGTTTAAGGAAGTGTACATTTGAATACTATCTAAAATACATTGATTTCTTAAATGTGCCTATGTCTTACAGCCCTCAGAACATGTTAATGAACCCCTAGAGATGTACCTATCAATTTGAAGACTGCTGCTTCATGCAATTTCATGTTAAATATAAATGACTTTCCTTTGCTGTCCACCTTTTAAATGAACGCCCTTAAATACTTTAAAGAAATCTGATTTCACTACATGTTTCTCTTATTTCACCTAAGGCAGTATAACTATTCTTTTCATACATGATCCAGAAGTGGGTTAGCATTTTCCTCACTTTCTAGTGTGCTTACACACTTCTAATTTTTCATTTGATGTCAAACATCTGATCCTTTGGAACTTACACCATATGGTAAGTGACTGTTTCACTTTTGTTATCTACTAAACTCATAACTCTCCTAATATCTTAAACTAAACTAACTGAGACTGATGACCTCTTTATAAAAATCCTCCTCCTGCCTCCAAGTTCTATCAAGAGTTAGTTCAATATTCCTACACGACTCATCCAAAATCCAAGGCATTGATTCTCTTGAGAGTCCTATTGGAATTATGAAAGCAAACTTTTACACTTGAGTCTGTTTTGGTTATCTCAAGGTACTGGGAATTTTTGGCTTTCCCTTAAATGCAAGTAGCGACCCCTCCCTAGTCCTGTAAATGATCAAAACCAATTCAACATGCCCCTAGCTCTCAACAGGGAGAGTTGCCCAGTCCAGACAAGAGCCACGACTTCAATTCTTCCGCCTCTTCATTACTGTTTCCACTTCACTTTTGTTCTAAATTTTATGTTATTGAAGTATAGTTGGCTTACAATGTTGTGCTAGTTTCAAGAGTACAACAAAATGATTCAGTTACATAGATAGACAGATATTCTTCGTCAGATTCTTTACCCATATAAGTGTTTTTACAGAATATTGAGTGGAGTTCCCTATACTATACAGTTGTCCTTGTTGGTTATCTATTTTATATATGGTAATGTGTGTATGCAAATCTAGGCTCCAAATTTATCCCCGTGCTACATTTCTCTTTTCACTTCACTTCTGTAACATATTTGTAAGGTTTACCTCTGCTTTAAAACAGTGAATATTAATTACCTAGAATTCCTCCACTTTTAAAAGGCAAACTTTGAACAGGTTAGCTTTTTATCTTAACCTCCTCAGCTTCTATATAGCCCTTTTATTCAGTTCTCTCTACAGCTGCAATTGTATGCCAAGGGGTCTCTTCTGTAACACCAATGTTTTTCCTTCTTTTCATTAACTACTTTCTAAGTCACCTAGAATCCATTATCCATTCAGCCATTTATCACCAATATTCTGAACTTCCTAGCTCCACTGTCCTTTCAAGCCATATTGCAAAAATTCCAGCTCTCAATCTACACAGCGTAATAAACTAGCTCCTAGCTGTGTGTGGTTATTTAAATCTTAAATTTTAAGTAGTTAAAATGAAGATATGAAAAATGAACCTCCTCTGTCAGTCTAGCTATATTTCAAGTACCAGATGCCACGTGTGGCTGGTGGCTGCTGTATTAGGCACAGAAAAGAACATTTTCATCTTTACAGGAAGTCCAGCTAGGCTCCTCTAGGCTGAATGTTTTATACCAACAACTAGACTACTGAGCCCTACAGAAGAGAACCATAAAATCATGCAGCTGATGGCCTTGTATGTTTCTGTGCTCCAGACTTACCTGCATTGTGGGTGTTGCCTATTGAAATAAATATGCTTGCTACTCTCCAGTCCTCTATTTCCAACTCTCTCCACCTTCTGCTTAACAAAAGCCTACTGTACCAATCCTGCTCTCACTGTTCCTGCCAGCAAACCTGCAAATTCATACACCCATTTTTTCCTTTGTTCCTTCTCTGCCTTTTTGATAGAACGTGTATCCCTCCTCCTCCTTGAAGTCGGGTCTTCAACCTCTGCTGAGCATCACAACAGGGACTTTCCCCCACTAATATCTTTCTCTCTGGACATTTTCAACCTTTCTGCTTTAATGGGTCCATTTAACATGTTGAGATCTCTCCCTTTGGGAGAAGTGATAAGAACACAGCCTTTTAATTCCAAAATATATTGCTAATTCTTCAACAATGTTTTTAAATAACATCCTACATTTTCTTTGTATTTTTACTTCTCACTCATTCACTAATATACTACAATTTGCCTTCTACATCATTATTCCCAGAAACTGGCCCCTCCACGGTGACTAATGACCTCCTGGCTGGTCCTTGATGGATACGTCTCAGTCTGTACCCTATTAAATATCTCGGTAGCATTTGAGATACTGACACTCCCTATTTAAAAACACTCTTCTCTGGGTGTCCAGTGGCTAAGAATTTGCCTCTAATGCAAGGGATGCAGATCCAGTCCCTTATTGTGGAACTAAGATCCCACATGTCACAGAGCATGTGACATGTAAACCTGCAGGCCACAGCTACAGAGTCCACGCGCTGCAACAACTGGATCCCGCATGCCCCAACTAAGACCCGGCGCAGCTAAATACACAAATATTTCAAAAACAACACTCCTTCCAGATTTTGTCTCTAGTGACACATCTTCCTGGTTGTCCCCTTGGTCCCTCCGGTTATTTAGATAGTTCTGCTTCCTTAACCATGTATGTTGATATTCTCAGCAATTCCTTCTGAGCCATCACAGCCTGTATTTATTTGTGGGCGGGGGGTACTTATTTTTCTTTGGATTGATAGCTCTATATTTTTATAATGTCTTATATTGCAACTTATCAAGATAGAGGCCTGAACATTTATTTTCCGTTTTCCTTGCTACTGCAGTGAGGCATGTCAGTTGGGGGAGGTTGCGCCTAGCAGAAACACTTTCGAGGTGCTAGAATCGTAAATTCAGTGAAGACGAGGAAACAGGTGTGTAGGGCATCAACCTCCTGATGAGGACTCTAGCTCTGTGCCAACTGGAGTGGCGAAATTCTGGTGTTTCTTTGGTGTTTACTGTCTACATGAACCACGAGTCATAGTGGAGTGGCCGGATCTACGGGAACTTCATTATTTCCCCAGAAATCCATCACTGTAGTCTTTAGTGCTCCCATCTCTTTCCAGGCCTGGATCTCTGAATTAGATCTTCTAAAACACACTAGAAATTTCTGAAATGAATTTCTTTCCTGCTTAAACGCAGATTATGTTTCTATAACAGCTAGAACAGTGATCAACACAGCCTTGATTTTCTTTCTTCCTTCCTTCTCTCCCTTTCTTTGTTTTTCATTCTGTGTACATTTCTTAAGTGGTCTGATTCACTCCCACAACTGCATTTATTATTTTTATTCTAAAGAGACCTCAATCATATGACCCACTCAGGCTTGTTTCTTAAGCTTCATAGCTATACATAAAGTGGACTATTCTGCTTATATTTATTCTTCCAGGAAGTTAGAACTATTTATGCTCCCGGTTTGCCATGATCAGACAAACTTCTGGAAACTCAGAGATGAGTTAAATCAGAACTAGTCTTTAGTTTTGAAACCTGAAGCTTGGTAGATCAGGAGATGGGATTGTACTTGCATAAACATGTGGAAAAGGGCAACTCTGGCAACTACAGGAAAAGAGGGGTGGAGTGCTATGGGGACCTGTGAAAGTGTTTGATCTAAATAAGTTGGGAAGAGCTTTTTCATAAGGAACTGGTTGCAAAGCTGTGGTCAACGGAATGAAAAAGAGCTGAAACAGCTACTGAACAGAATTTTTGGTGAAACAAAGCACGATGTTCAGAGCCTATTGAGGGAGAATGAGGATGCCATTGCTGGGCTAAAAGAAGCCAGTGTTTGTTGGAGTGGAGGAGAAAGGGGAAGGAGTAGAGAAAGATGATATCCGAAACTAGAAAGGCAGAGATGAGGCCATTCAGGGATTTGTAGACTAATTCAGGGATTTGGTCTCAATCTTGATAACAATGAGAAGCTATGGAAAGGTTTTAAATAGTAGGACTATGATGGGAGGTGACGAGATCAGATTTATGTACTAAAAACTCACTCTTGATTCAGAATAGAGAAGAGATTGCAGTAAAGGGAGAATGAAATCAGGTACACTAGTTCAGAGCCTTTTTTTTTTTTTTTCAGGACTGGGTTACATTTATTTATTTATTTTGAATTTTACAAAATTTTTTTATTTATTTTTATTTTTTAAAAATACTTTATTCTACATTACAATACTGCATTTGTTTTGCCACACATTGACGTGAATCAGCCACAGGTGTCCACGATCTCCCAATGCCAAAGCCCCCTCCCACCTCCCCTCCCCACATCCTCTCCCTGAATCATCCCGTGCACCAGCCCCATGCATCCTGCATCCTGTATTTAACACAGACTGATGCTTCGTTCTTACAAGATAGTATACATGTTTCAATGCCATTCTCCCAAATCATCCCCCCTCTCCCTCTCCCTCAGAGTCCAAAAGTCCGTTCTACACCTCTGTGTCTCTTTTGTTGTCTCACATAGAGGGTCATCATTACTATCCTTCTAAAATCCATTATATATGTGTCAGTATACTGTATTGGTGTTTTTCTTTCTGGCTTACTTCACTCTGTATAATAGGCTCCAATTTCATCCATCTCATTAGAACTGAGTCGAATTTAGTCTTTTAAGGGCTGAGTAGTACTCCATTGTGTATATGTACCACCGCTTTCTTATCCATTCATCTGCTGATGGACATCTAGGTTGCTTCCATGTCCTGGCTATTATAAACAGTGCTGCAATGAACACTGGGGTCCATGTGTCTCTTTCAATTCTGGTTTCCTCGGTGTGTATGCCCAGCAGTGGGATTGCAAGCAGTTCTATTTGCAACTTTTACGGAATCTCCACACTGTTTTCCATAGTGGCTGCACTAGTTTGCATTCCCACCAGCAGTGTAAGAGGGTTCCCTTTTCTCCACATCCTCTCCAGCATTTATTGCTTGTAGACTTTTGGATCACAGCCATTCTGACTGGTGTGAAATGGTACCTCATTGTGGTCTTGATTTGCATTTCTCTGATAATAAGTGATGTTGAACATCTTTTCATGTGTTTGTTAGCCATCTGTATGTCTTCTTTGGAGAAATGCCTATTTAGTTCTTTGGCCCATTTTTTGATTGGATCGTTTATTTTTCTGGAGTTGAGCTGCATAAGTTGCTTGTATATCTTTGAGATTAGTTGTTTGTCAGTTGCTTCATTTGCTATTGTTTTCTCCCATTCAGAAGGCTGTCTTTTCACCTTGCTTATAGTTTCCTTTGTTGTGCAGAAGCTTTTAATTTTAATTAGATCCCATTTGTTTATTTTTGCTTTTATTTCCAGTATACTGGGAGGCGGATCATAGAGGATCCTGCTGTGATTTATGTTGGAGAGTGTTTTGCCTATGGGAGTTTCCTCTAGGAGTTTTATAGTTTCTGGTCTTACATTTAGATCTTTAATCCATTTGAGTTTATTTTTGTGTGTGGTGTTAGACAGAGGTCTAGTTT
This sequence comes from Nanger dama, assembly GCA_917880005.1. Taxonomy (NCBI): domain Eukaryota; kingdom Metazoa; phylum Chordata; class Mammalia; order Artiodactyla; family Bovidae; genus Nanger; species Nanger dama. The sequence goes on from CAKJTW010000001.1 coordinate 20,006,556, forward strand.
CATTCTTTTACAAGTGGTTGACCAGTTTTCCCAGCACCACCTGTTAAAGAGACTGTCTTTACTCCATTGTATATTCTTGCCTCCTTTGTCGAAGATAAGGTGTCCATAGGTGTGTGGGTTTATCTCAGGGCTTTCTATTTTGTTCCATTGATCTATATTTCTGTCTTTGTGCCAGTACCATACTGTCTTAATGACTGTGTCTTTGTAGTAGAGCCTGAAGTCAGGCAAGTTGATTCCTCCAGTTCCATTCTTCTTTCTCAAGATTGCTTTTTGCTATTCGAGGTTTTTTGTATTTCCATACAAATCTTGAGATTATTTGATCTAGTTCTGTGAAAAATACTGCTGGTAGCTTGATAGGAATTGCATTGAATCTGTAGATTGCTTTGGGTAGTATACTCATTTTCACTATATTGACTCTTCCAACCCATGAGCATGGTATAGTTCTCCATCTATTAGTGTCTTCTTTGATTTCTTTCATCAGTGTTTTATAGTTTTCGATATATAGGTCTTTAATTTCTTTAGGTAGGTATATCCCTAAGTATTTTATTCTTTTCATTGCAATGGTGAATGGGACTTTTGCAGTTATCCAAATAAAAGAAGACGACTTCCCAGTGGCTCAGCAGTAAATGAAAAATCTTCCTGCAATTCAGGAAAAGCAAGTTTGATCCCTGAGTCAGGAAGATCCCCTGGAGAAGCAAACGGCAGCTAACTCCATAGAGGAGGCTGGCAGGCTACACTCCATGGGATTGAAAAGAACTGGACACGACTGAGTGACTGAAAGTGAAAGTTGCTCAGTAGTGTCTAACTCTTGCGACCCCACCCACTATACAGTCCATGGAATTCTCCAGGCCAGAATACTGGAGTGGGTAGCCTTTTCCTTCTCCAGGGGATCTTCTCAACCCAGGGATAGAACCCAGGTCTCCCGCATTGCAGGCAGAGTCTTTACCAGCTGAGCCACAAGGGAAGCCAAGAATACTAGAGTCTGTAGCCTGCCCGTTTGCCAGCAGATCTTCCAGACCCAGGAATCAAACTGGGGTCTCCTGAATTGCAGATGGATTCTTTACCAACTGAGGTATCACGGAAGCACTGAGCGTCTAAACAACAACAAATAAGAGACAATAATGTTTAAGGAGGGTTGGTGGGCATGAAAAGAGCTGAACAGTTTCAAGAGGATTTAAAAAGGAATTTACATGTTGAGCTTTGTAATCATCTGGATATGGAGAGTAAGGCAAAGAACACAGGCATGAGATGGAGAACTCTGAGCTGAGGGTCAGGGAAGCCATAGAGGCATCTCACATTTACTAGGTCTAAAAGGAGCATGTTGCCTTCTGCCTGAGCCTAGCCTTGCTTACCTAGATCATTCTCTCCATTGCTTAGTCCGTCGCATATCCTTACCATCTCCTTCCTCAACAGCCAATCTAGCATTAACTATTTTTGAGTCTACCTATCAAATGTCCCTGGTGGCTCAGACGGTAAAAGCGTCTGCTTTCAATGCGGGAGACCCGGGTTCAGTCCCTGGGTCGGGAAGATCCCCTGGAGAAGGAAATGGCAACCCACTCCAGTATTCTTGCTTGGAAGATCCCATGGATGGAGGAGCCTGGTAGGCTACAGTTCATGGGCTCTCAAAGAGTGGAACACAACTGAGTAACTTCACTTCACCAAATGTCCCATTCCTAGGTGAGACACCATCAGTTTACTGGAATAGTCTAGTCTCTTCACTCTTCTCACAGATTCTGATATTGTTTCTATCCAATCTGTGTTCTACACTTTAGCCCAAGAAATCACGTAAAACATCAAAACTAATTATAATATCTGTCTTATTGAAATGAGGAGCCAGTGGTGGCGGGGTGGGGGGTGTGGGGTGGGGGGTAGGGGGTGGTGGTGGGGGTAGGGTGCTGGGGGTAGGGTGCTGGGGGAGTGGGGGAGGGGGAGAAAATAGCCTGCCATGCTGCAGTCCATGGAGTCACAAAGAATTGGATATGACTTAGCAACTGAACAACTTATTGAAATCCTTTTTTTTCATTGGCTCCTCATTGCTTATATGATACTAGTCAATCATCTAAACACCTACGAATCCCCACACGATTTGAACCTCATCTCTCACCACTTTCCACACCCATCTTTTTCTCAAGGATACAGACACAGCCCATGTCTTTTGATTTCAAGAATGTATGAGACTCTTATTCCTGCATCCCTATGTGTGTTATTTCCTTCAACTACAATATTCTTATTTTATATTACTCCACTCCATCCCAGCTCTGCTGGCTACCCCTGCTTTGGCATCACTTCTCTGCTATTTGTCAGGTTATCCTTTTCTGAGGTCTTCTGGAAAGTGTTAAATTTTCATGAGGTCAGTGTTGTATTTTTTTAGCAGCATATTTTAGTTGCCTGTTTACATTTTTGCTTTCCCTCTCAATTTTGAATTATTTGACAGGAAGGATAGCTATCACTGCATAGTCAGTATCTTGTAGTGCTTGAAATGTACTTGCCAATAAATTGATAACATTTAGTTGATTGAAATTAAATTAGCTACTCATCCCTAACCTCATGACCTCGACCTAAACTTACAAAACAGAGACATGCATGTAGATAGAAAATTTGTGCACTCTTTTGTCTAGTATCCAATGATTTTAAAGGTCCAGGACCTTATCCATTGATGATATGAATATCTGAACAAATGAAATTAGCAGTGCTATTTTTCAACAAAGATTCAACTAATTCACATGATAAAGTCATATATTTAATTATAGAATTTATAATTGAAGCATTTTGCTATGCTCTTTAATGATTAACAAGTTATCCTTGAAGAAGGTTAAAAGATCTATGTGATATTATTTCAGTTCAGATGCAGAATCATCATCTCCTTAACTAAGGAAAGATAATGTGTTGCATGACCTTTTAAGTTTTTCTCTGACTTTGCCGTCATCTACGCATATTTCAAAGCTATTTGATGCCACCTACTGGTAAGAGGTGATATTTTTTCCTGACAAGAAAAAGATTGAAATTAAAATAGGTCTGTCAGTTCATGGGAAACAGATGGGGAAACAGTGGCTGACTTTATTTTGGGGGGCTCCAAAATCACTGCAGATGGTGACTTCAACCATGAAATTAAAAGATGCTTACTCCTTGGAAGAAAAGTTATGACCAACCTAGATAGCATATTCAAAAGCAGAGACATTACTTTGCCAACTAAAGTCTGTCTAGTCAAGGCTATGGTTTTTCCAGTGATCATGTATGGATGTGAGAGTTGGACTGTGAAGAAAGCTGAGCACGGAAGAATTGATGCTTTTGAACTGTGGTGTTGGAGAAGACTCTTGAGAGTCCCTTGGACTGCAAGGAGATACAACCAGTCCATCCTAAAGGAAATCAGTCCTGGGTGTTCTTGGAAGGAATGATGCTAAAGCTGAAACTCCAGTACTTTGACCACTTCATGAGAAGAGCTGACTCATTGGAAAGGACTCTGATGGGGGAGGGATTGGGGAAAGGAAGAGAAGGGGACGACCGAGGATGAGATGGCTGGATGGCATCACTGACTCAATGGACGTGAGTGTGAGTGAACTCAGGGAGTTGGTGATGGACAGGGAGGCCTGGCGTGCTGCAATTCATGGGGTTGCAAAGAGTTGGACACGACTGAGTGACTGAACTGAACTGAACTGATTTAAACTGATTGTCCTTTTCAAATCTATAAGGTAGAGAGGGGGATTGAACTCTCTTGGTTATGTGTGTGCGAGTGAGTATGTGTATGTGTGTGTGAGTAAGTGAATGTGTGTGAGAGAGAGAGAAAAGAAGGATGAGAGGATTGGGGAGGAGGGGTGGAGGAGAAAGACAAGAGGAGATGAGGAGGTAGAATTAACCCCTAGGATGCCCTGGTCCATACGAGGACTTTTTTCTACACATAAAATTCAAATATTTTCTTTTGGAATGCTCAGAAAATACTTAACCTAGAAAGAAAACTTTGAATTTCCTTAACACTTGGAATATGTTTCACAAAAGTGTTCAGAGTAATAATAAATCTTGAAGTCTAGTTTTCCTTTTAGTTCTCAATGTTACTTCTCTGCTGCTTGCTTTAAAAATCCTTATAGGTTTTAGTTCTGCTTACTGGAATAAATGAGAACATAACTTTTAACATCATTATAAATTTAAAACAGTATCAACGAATACTTTTTCTTTGAATGTTTAATAGACAAACCCTGTAAAATAATTAAATCTGATATTTGTTTTTTGTAAAGTCTTAATTTGTTTATTAAATTGATTTATGGCTATAGCATTATGTAGTTCTTATTAAATTTCTTTACATTATAATAATATAGTATTTATTAATCATTAAAGAAATTTAATTAAAACCTAATGCTTTGATATTTTTTCTTTGTACTTATTGATTAAAATTATATTTGAAAATTATATTTTCAAAACTGTCTCAATTTAATCTATTTTTAAACTCTATTGGCAAAGAAGATATTCATAGATATCTTCAGTTCAGGTCAGTTCAGTTGCTCAGTAGTGTCCGACTCTTTGTGACCCCATGAATCGCAGCACTCCAGGCCTCCCCGGAGTTCACTCAGACTCACGTCCATCGAGTCAGTGATGCCATCCAGCCATCTCATCCTCTGTAGTCCCTTTCTCCTCCTGCCCCCAATCCCTCCGAGCATCAGTCTTTTCCAATGAGTCAACTCTTCACATGAGGTAGCCAAAGTACTGGAGTTTCAGCTTCAGCATCATTCCTTCCAAAGAAATCCTAGGGTTGATCTCCTTCAGAATGGACTGGTTGGATCTCCTTGCAGTCCAAGGGACTCTCAAGAGTCTTCTCCAACACCACAGTTCAAAAGCATCAATTCTTCGGTGCTCAGCCTTCCTCACAGTACAACTCTCACATGACCACAGGAAAAACCATAGCCTTGACTAGACCGACCTATGTTGGCAAAGTAATGTCTCTGCTTTTGAATATGCTATCTAGGTTGATCATAACTTTTCTTCCAAGGAGTAAGTGTCTTTTAATTTCATGGTTACAGTCACCATCTGCAGTGATTTTGGAGCCCCCAAAAAAGCCAGCCACTGTTTCCACTGTTTCCCCATCTATTTCCCATGAAGTGATGGGACCGCATGCCATGATCTTCGTTTTCTGAATGTTGAGCTTTAAGCCAACTTTTTCACTCTCCTCTTTCACTTTCATCAAGAGGCTTTTTAGTTCCTCTTCACTTTCTGCCATAAGGGTGGTGTCATCTGCATATCTGAGGTTATTGATGTTTCTCCCGGCAATCTTGATTCCACCTTGTGTTTCTTCCAGTCCAGCGTTTCTCATGATGAACTCTGCATAGAGGTTAAATAAGCAGGGTGACAATATACAGCCTTGACATACTCCTTTTCCTATTTGGAACCAGTTGTTGTTCCATGTCCAGTTCTAACTGTTGCTTCCTGACCTGCATCCAAATTTCTCAAGAGGCAGGTTAGGTGGTCTGGTATTCCCATTTCTTTCAGAATTTTCCACAGTTTATTGTGATCCACACAGTCAAAGGCTTTGGCGTAGTCAATAAAGCAGAAATAGATGTTTTTCTGGAACTCTTGCTTTTTGCATGATCCAGCGGATGCTGGCAATTTGATCTCTGGTTCCTCTGCCTTTTCTAAAACCAGCTTGAACATCAGGAAGTTTATGGTTCACATACTGCTGAAGCCTGGCTTGGAGAATTTTGAGCATTACTTTACTAGCGTGTGAGATGAGTGCAATTGTGTGGTAGTTTGAGCATTCTTTGACATTGCCTTTCTTTGGAATTGGAATGAAAACTGACCTTTTCCAGTCCTGTGGCCACTGCTGAGTTTTCCAGATTTCTGGCATATTGAGCGCAGCACTTCCACAGCATCATCTTTCAGGATTTGAAACAGCTCAACTGGAATTCCATCACCTCCACTAGCTTTGTTCATAGTGATGCTTTCTAAGGCCCACTTGACTTCACATTCCAGGATGTCTGGCTCTAGATTAGTGATCACACCATTGTAATTATTCGGGTCGTGAAGATCTTTTTTTGTGCAGTTCTTCTGTGTATTCTTGCCACCTCTTCTTAATATCTTCTGCTTCTGTTAGGTCCAGACCATTTCTGTCCTTTATCGAGCCCATCTTTGCATGAAATGTTCCCTTGGTATCTCTCATTTTCTTGAAGAGATCTCTAGTCTTTCCCATTCTGTTCTTTTCCTCTATTTCTTTGCACTGATCGCCGAAGAAGGCTTTCTTATCTCTTCTTGCTATTCTTTGAACTCTGCATTCAGATGCTTATATCTTTCCTTTTCTCCTTTGCTTTTCGCCTCTCTTTTTTCACAGCTATTTGCAAGGCCTCCCCAGACAGCCTTCATAAATCACTTGTATGTGTGATATTTTTCTTAGTTTATTTTGCTTGTCTTCCTCAATTATAATCTGTATCTCAAAGACAAAATTAAAAGACTTTTCTTTTCTCTAAGAATTTTCCATTTTCTTTTGTTTGTAATATTGAGTTTTATACATTTTAAGCTTATTCTGACATATTATTCTTTTTTCCCTTAACTTTTAAGTTAAATTCTTATTTTATTGCTTACTTCACTAGTCTTTTAATTTTAGAACATTTAAAAATGTATTTATTTGTTTGTTTGTTTTTGGTTGTGCTGCGTCCTTGTTGCTGCACAGACTTTTCTCTAGTTGAGGAGAATGGGGGCTACCTCTCGATGAGGTGTGCAGGCTTCTCATTCCGATGTCTTTTCCTGTGGAGCAGAGGCTCCAGGGCACACGGATTTCTGTAATGACAGCACATTTGCTCAATAATTGCGGCTCCCGGCTCCAGATCACAGGCTCAATAATTGTGGCATACGGACTTAGCTGCTCTGCGGCATGTGGGATCTTCCTGGACCAGGAATTGAACCTGCATTGACAGGTGGCTCTTTACCACAGGAAGCCCTAGAACAATTTTATATTTACAGAAAGATTGTGAACAGAGTTCCCATATACCCCAAATCTAATTTTTTTCTGATATCTTTGTTAGGGAAACTAAAATGGAGGCAGTCTTGTTCAGTCTTCAGAGGCAAGAAAGCAAAATAGGCCTCCTTTCTGATTCTGATCTGTCTGAACACGTCCCTGATGATTTGCTAGCTTCCTGCCGGCTTGTGAGTGCATAAGTTTTTACCAGGGAGCTGAGTGGCATTTTAGATAAGATAGAGAATGACTCTTGAATTTCCTTCAGCCCCTGAGGGTTAGGTCTGGAAGTTCTCTTATCTCACAAGATGAAACATAAATGTGTTAAAGTAAAACCAGAACCGCATGTTTGCACTCAAACTGATGATAGTATCAGTTTGTGGCCTGGATTTAAAAAGCAGGAGCTCCTGACACTGCAATTTAAAGTCTCACTTGTGGAGGGGAAGCACTGTTTGGGACCCTTTCCTGACTGGAACTCCAGACTGCTCTCGATATTGGTCAACCCGATTTGGTGATGTATGTACTTCTACTTTTCTCTATTTCTATTTTTCCTTTCTTCTAATGATTGTATGTTGAAATTAAGTTAAATAATCCTCTATGACATATTGAAAGTTTTTATAGTGTTTAACAGGCAGTTTCGTTGGTTAACGAATCCTTTGAACCTAAAACAAAAGTAAAACTTTTGGCAAAACAAGCTTACATTACCAGAGTGCATTTGTTACAGCGACTGGACCAGTATTAATACATTGTTGTCGTTAGGTCACTAAGTCCTATCCGACTCTTTGTGGCCTCATAAACCGCAGTAACACAGGCTTCCCTGTCCTTCACTGTCTCCCAGAGTTTGCTCAAACTCATGTCCATTCAGTTGCTGATATATGCACTTTAGTTAATGTATTGATTTTTACTCTCTTGATGGTAGTGGTTTAGTTGCTAAGTCATGTCTGACTCTTTTGTGACCCAATGGACTCCAGCCCACCAGGGTCCTCTGTCCATCGATTTTTCCAGGCAAGAATACTGGAGTGAGTTGTCATTTCCTTTTCCCGGGGATCTTTCTGAGTCAGGGATCAAATTAACATCTCCTGCATTGCGGGTGGATTCCTTACCACTGAGCCACCAGGGAAGCTCTATTCCTTAATTTTTACTTAATATCTTTTTCTGTTCCAGTTAGTTCTTATGTCTCCTAGGCTCCTCGGCTCCTCTCAACTGTGACAGTTTTCTTATTTTTGATGATCTTGATAATTTTGAGAAACAACTGTCAGATATTCTGTAGAATGTCTCTGAATTAGGACCTGCCTGATAGCTTTTCTCAGTATTATACTGGAGTCTTAAGTGTGGGGGAGGAAGAATACAAAGGTGAGGTGCCAATTCCACTTCAACATATTAAGACGATGTTGATGTTAATTCTGATAAATATGACATGTGCTGTGGTTCTCACCCCCTACTGAGTTTCTGATAGTAGGACTGGAGTGGACTAACAGACTTCCAGGTGATGCTGATGGTACTGATCTGGGAACCACAGTTTTGACAAACACTGCTGTAAAAGAAGAAAATGTAAACCATGAATAGTGACTGGCCTATGGAAGATGATGAATTCTACTCTAAGTACAGTATGCCTTAATAAATCTGACTTAAACAAAACAAAGAAGATTTTAACATATTACAAAGAAAAAGAATTAGCATGGGTTCTGGGACACTTATTCTGGTTCTCCCACCTCTTAGGTGAAGAACGTTGCATGCATTCCTTACCACTTCTGTGTCTCTGTGTCCTTATATGCAAAATGTAGGTGATAATGCTGTTGTTTCATAGTTTTCTGAAAATTATAATTTGACAAACGGTAGCATTTGATTCATGCTAAACATGAATATAACACTGTGGTATTCTTTTATTAAAAGGAAAACTATTAGGTGAGTGTGATTTCTTAGTAGGCATCCAAAAGAGAGTAAATTGGATTTTTTTTTTCCAAGGACAACTGGGGTTAGTGAATTGACATGCCAGATTATTAACAGTGATTCTATGGTTAACACAATGTGATGTGGAAAAATATAAATGAGCTTCTATTTATAACTGAGTTGTATTTGTGGAATTATACATAATTATGCCTGAAATTGCAAAATGGTTTTACTCAAGCTTGTTCTTTATAGAACTGTGTGTTGTTGTTTAGTCGCTAAGTCATGTCCCACTCTTTGTGACCCCATGGACTGTAGCCTGCCAGGCTCATGTGTCCATGGGATTTCCCAGGCAAATATACTAGAGTGGACTGCCATTTCCTTTTCCAGCAAATCTTGCTGACCCAGGGATCAAACTCACATCTGCTGCATTGCAAGTGGGTTCTTTACTGCTGAACCACAAGGGAAGCCCTATAAAGTTGTGTAATGTTATAAAATTAAACTTTATATATGATATAGACATTCATTAATATCTCCAATTGTGACATTTCTGAAATATATATATTATAATGCTTTGACTGATACATATTGGATCTCAGTTAGTTCTACTTAATTTATCTTTTGATATGATCTTTTGAATGAGTTATATCAATGAATCTCAAACTTAATGTACTTTGGAATTGTATACAGGGCTAATCAAAACACAGGATATGGACCTCCTTTCAGAGATTATGATTCAGGAGATTTGAGATGAGGTCTGAGAATATGTATTTTTGAAATCTGTAGAATATATAGATGTTAACAGTTGAGGCATATCACATTTTGAGAATGACAAAACGATTAAAACTACGTGGGAATATTCTATTGGAGTCTTCCTAGGCCAGATTCTATTAGAATCTTCTCCAGGCCAGAATACTGGGATATTCATACTGTTGTCTTTGGATATAAGTATTTTCCCCTTCTTCATGTCCTGCCAAAGTTCTACTCGACTTTCAAGACCATTTTAAGTTTATTTTTCAACATTACTTTTACATGTCTTATACCTGTGATGCCCAGTTCAGTTCAGTTCAGTTCAGTCACTCATTCGTGTCCAACTCTTTGCAACCCCATGAATTGCAGCACGCCAGGCCTCCCTGTCCATCACCAACTCCCCGAGTTCACTCACACTCATGTCCATTAGGTCAATGATATCATCCAGCCATCTTATCCTCTGTCATCCCCTTCTCCTCCTGCCCCCAGTCCCTCCCAGCATCAGAGTCTTTTCCAATGAGTTAACTCTTCGCATGAGGTGGCCAAAGTACTGGAGTTTCAGCTTTAGCATCATTCCCTCCAAGGAAATCCCAGGCTGATCTCCTTCAGAATGGACTGGCTGGATCTCCTTGCAGTCCAAGAGACTCTCAAGAGTCTTCTCTAACACCACAGTCCAGAGGTCTGTTCTATATTTCTCTTCTTGTTTTGTATTCTTTCATACAGCAAGCTCTTTATATAATTCATGAATCTATTCATTCATTTTTCAAGTAAAGAATAAATTATACTTCTGGGGAAGTGTGGTTAATGTATTATGAATACTTTGTTGAATACGGAATGATTTATAAACTGTTTTTTTTTTTTTTTCCCCAAAACTCCAACACAGACACTATAGGCAATCAGGCTAGAAACCATTATCACGGTTGTTTTGCTTTTCTTTTAGTGTTTTAGGGTACCCGACATGACCATGAAAAAGGTGGCAGGGAATATGATCATGGCATATTTTTCCTGCTCTGTGAAGATATCAAAGAGATGATGATAATCCTTAAAATGAGATTAAAATGATAGGAAAATGGGAGGAAGATTTTCCAAAAGTAATGATAGGAGCTGAATTTAATTTATATTACTTTGTGGTAATGGGATCAGAAGCTGGAGTTAATAGGGAATTAGCAAGGAAGTGGCAGCTCTTCAACTTATAAGGTCAATGTTGTTCAGTTGCTAAATCATATCCAACTCTTTGCGACCCCATGATCTGCAGCATGACAGACTTCCCTGACCTTCACTATCTCCTGAAGTTTGCTCAGACTCATGTCCTTTGAGTTGGTGATGCCATCCAACCATCTCATCCTTTGTCACTTCCTTCTCCTCTTGCCCTCAATCTTTCCCAGCATCAGGGTCTTTCCAGCGATTCAACTCTTTGCATCAAGTGGCCAAAGTCAGTAGTTAAAAGTAATCAAATGCACAGCAGGAAGAAAAATATTTTAAGAATGAAACATAAGCTATGCATTAAGGTTTAATGAGATACTTAGTTCAGTTCAGTTCAGTCTCTCAGTCGTGTCTGACTCTTTGCGACCCCATAAATTGCAGCACACCAGGTCTCCTGTCCATCACCAACTCCACGAGTTCACTCAGACTGGCATCCATCGAGTCACGGATGCCATCCAGCCATCTCATCCTCGGTTGTCCCCTTCTCCTCCTGCCCCCAATCTCTCCCAGCATCAAAGTCTTTTCCAATGAGTCAACTCTTCGCATGAGGTGGCCAAAGTACTGGAGTTTCAGCTTTAGCATCATTCCTTCCAAAGAAATCCCAGGGTTGATCTCCTTCAGAATGGACTGGTTGGATCTCCCTGAAGTACAAGGGACTCTCAAGAGTCTTCTTCAACACCACAGTTCAAAAGCATCAATTCTTTGGCGCTCAGCCTTCTTCACAGTCCAGCTCTCTTATCCATATATGACTACTGGAAAAATCATAGCCTTGACTAAATGGACCTTAGTCAGCAAAGTAATGTCTCTGCTTTTGAATATGCTCTCTAGGTTGGTCATAACTTTTCTTCCATGGACTAAGCGTTTTTTAATTTCATGGCTGCAGTCAACATCTGCAGTGATTTTGGAGCTCCCCCAAAAAAAGTCAGCCACTGTTTCCACTGTTTCCCCATCTATTTCCCATGAAGTGATGGGACCGGATGCCATGATCTTCGTTTTCTGAATGTTGAGCTTTAAGCCAACTTTTTTCACTCTCTTCTTTCACTTTCATCAAGAGGCTTTTAGTTCCTCTTCACTTTCTTCCATAGTGTGGTGTCATCTGCATATCTGAGGTTATTGATATTTCTCCCGATAATCTTGACTCTGGTTTGTGTTTCTTCCAGTCCAGCGTTTCTCATGAGGTACTCTGCGTATAAGTTAAATAAGCAGGGTGACAATATACAGCCTTGACATACTCCTTTTCCTATTTGGAACCAGTCTGTTTTTCCATGTCCAGTTCTAACTGTTGCTTCCAGACCTGCATCCAGATTTCTCAAGAGGCAGATCAGGTGGTCTGGTATTCCCATCTCTTTCAGAATTTTCCACAGTTTATTGTGATCCACACAGTCAAAGGCTTTGGCGTAGTCAATAAAGCAGAAATAGATGTTTTTCTGGAACTCTCTTGCTTTTTCCATGATCCAGTGGATGTTGGCAATTTGATCTCTGGTTCCTCTGCCTTTTCTAAAACCAGCTTGAACATATGGAAGTTCAAGGTTCACGTACTGCTGAATCCTGACTTGGAGAATTTCGAGCATTAATTTACTAGCGTGTGAGATGAGTGCAATTGTGCAGTAGTTTGAGCATTCTTTGGCATTGCCTTTTTTTGGGATTGTAATGAAAATTGACCTTTTCCAGTCCTGTGGCCACTGCTGAGTTTTCCAGATTTCTGGCATATTGAGTGCAGCGCTTCCACAGCATCATCTTTCAGGATTTGAAATAACCTCTACCGGAATTCCATCACCTCCACTAGCTTTGTTCGTAGTGATGCTTTCTAAGGCCCACTTGACTTCACATTCCAGGATGTCTGGCTCTAGATGAGTGATCACACCATCGTGATTATCTGGGTCATGAAGATCCTTTTTGTACAGTTCTTCTGTGTATTCTTGCCATCTCTTCTTAATATCTTCTGCTTCTGTTAAGTCCAGACAATTTTTGTTCTTTATCGAGCCCATCTTTGCATGAAATGTTCCCTTGGTATCTCTCATTTTCTTGAAGAGATCTCTAGTCTTTCCCATTCTGTTCTTTTCCTCTGTTGCTTTGCATTGATTGCTGAAGAAGGCTTTCTTATCTCTTCTTGTTATTCTTTGAACTCTGCATTCAGATGCTGATATCTTTCCTTTCTCCCTGGCTTTTCACTTCTCTTCTTTTCATCTGATGCTTATATCTTTCCTTTCTCCCTGGCTTTTCATTTCTCTTCTTTTCACAGCTATTTGTAGGGCTTCCCCAGACAGCCATTTTACTTTTTGCATTTCTTTTCCATGAGGATGGTCTTGATCCCTGTCTCCTGTACAATGTCACGAACCTCATTCCATAGTTCATCAGGCACTCTGTGTATCAGATCTAGGCCCTTAAATCTATTTCTCACTTCCACTATATAATCATAAGGGATTTGATTTAGGTCATACCTGAATGGTCTAGTTGTTTTCCCTGTTTTCTTCAATTTTAGTCTGAATTTGGTAATAAGGAGTTCATGATCTGAGCCACAGTCAGCTCCTGGTCTTGTTTTTGTTGACTGTATAGAGCTTTTCCATCTTTGGCTGCAGAGAATATAATCAATCTGATTTCGGTGTTGTCCATCTGGTGATGTCCATGTGTAGAGTCTTCTTTTGTGTTCTTGGAAGAGGGTGTTTTCAGGCACTCAAAATTCTACAGACCAATCTTCCAATGGAAACTGGAACCAGTTTAATTATGCTTCTTCATCTTGTATTCAAAAGATTCTGTAACCAATAAGCCTCTTCCCAAGAAACCGACTCCAAAATTGTCTTCTTTTAAGAGTCCTTAGGCAGGGCAAAGATTTCCATAATTTTTGTGGCTGGATGGAGTCTGGAACAGGCAGAATTTATACCGGAAATGTTTCTTCAGTAGATGATGAAGAATGTGGCAGTAAATGTGAAAAATAACTATTGATCCACTGTCTTACCTACTGAGTAATTCAGTCATTATTCTTGTAAAAGTGATTTACTGAAAGGCACAATGTAGTTTTTAGTTTATTGACTCCCTGAAAAATCAGGCTTTTGTCTCTTTTTCTGTAAGATCCAAAGTTATAAGAACTTTCATTCATTGTTAGTGAGAATGCAAAATGATATGGGCATTTTGGTAAACAGTCTGGCAACTTCTTTCAAAACTCAACATAGATGTATGACCCAGCAGTCATGGTTCTAGAGATTTACCTAAATAACTTAAAGATGTGTAGTCTGCCATCTCAACTGATGAATTTATACACATTTTCCACTCTGCCTCATCTCTAGTCACTTGCAACAACAATGTTTTACTGCACAAAATCAAAATGAGACCTCTAGGTAATACTTTTTAGATAAAAGGCTACAAGAGCCTTCTATCACCACAGATATTTTACTCCACTCAGTTTCCATTGTTCTGGCTGCTCTAGTTTTCAACGTGTAGGTTAGGTTGCAGCGTTGGGTCAGAGACCATGCTCTGGGTTCCCTTTCTAGGAACACATGTCTTGTCTCAATGGGCAATCATCAAGAGGACTGTCCTCTATCCTTTGTCTGACAAGGACACAGACAAAGTGGTTAAGATGTTGTAGCCACACGTTCCGGGAGAAAAACTCACTCAAAAGGACAATGCAGATAGTGGAGTGCAGTTTATTACACTGGCAGGCCTAAGGCAGAGTCTTCTCTTAGCCAAGGACCCTGACCAATTCTTGTGAAAACCTTACATACCCTAAGTGTACGTGCTTAAACCCACCTCCCCAGATTCTCTGAAACTAGTCTGAACAAAGAAAAAGAAAGATGCAATCAAATTTAACCTGTGACTTGTATGCCTTAAACCTGTGATTAGTGTGTCTTAAGCCTAGGTAGTTAACAGTGGACAATTATCAATAGGGCTTCCCTAGTGGATTAGGCGATAAAGTGTCTGTCTGCAATGCAGGAGACCTGGGTTTGATCCCTGGATTTGGAAGATCCCCTGGAGAAGGAAATGGCAGCCCACTCCAGTATTCTTGCCTGATAATTGCCTAGCACATGAAATAGTTAATCTGTAAGTACTTTTGAATCAAAGCATAAATAATGTTCACTGAGATACTTACATGCTTCACATATTATTTTTTGAGTAAAGTAATTGTAATTATTCACAATTATTACCAGGGACAATGCTATCACTAATAAATAAATTATCAATAGGCCTGTGGTCATACCCCAATAAGCCTAATAGAATTTATGATTCTATTTGGTTACACAGATAATTAAGGTATGCTTTTAGGTGATGGAGAGTCTAGGTATGAGCGCTGGGGCTCTTCTATCTGGGGGGGTGGGTCTGGTTTTCAGTTGGTATGTCATTTCCATAGATACTGGGCATATAGCTCAAAGTCCACAATCTGGCCCAAGATGGAGTCTTGCTCTCAAGATGGAGCCTGTTCTGTTTCCTCCTTCAAAGAAATACAGTCTTCTAAATGTCCAGGAAGGAAAGAAACACCAGATATAAGGAAGTACCTGTGTAGACTATATAATCTCTCATTTGGAATGCTCAGAAGGCTCCTTCTATTTAACAGCCCCCAGGGCTTTTGTTATCCTTACCTACAAATGTGCAAAATAAATTGCTAAAATAAATTTGCATTAAATAAAAGTCAATGACAAACCATTCAGTTCTTTATTTGCTAGTTAAATGTGTTTAATAAATGCTAGAGAGGGTGTGGAGAAAAGGGAACCCTCTTACACTGTTGATGGGAATGCAAACTAGTACAGCCACTATGGAGAACAGTGTGGAGATTCCTTAAAAAATGGAAATAGAACTACCTTATGACCCAGCAATCCCACTGCTGGGCATACACACCAAGGAAACAAGAATTGAAAGAGACACATGTACCCCCAGTGTTCATCACAGCACTGTTTATAATATCCAGGACATGGAAGCAACCTAGATGTCCATCAGCAGATGAATGGATAAGAAAGCGGTGGTACGTATACACAATGGAGTATTACTCAGCCATTAAAAAGAATACATTTGAATCAGTTCTAATGAGGTAGATGAAACTGGAGCCAATTATACAAAGTGAAGTAAGCCAGAAAAAAACAAAACAAAAAAAGCAAAAAACACTAATACAGTATACTAACACATATATGTGGAATTTAGAAAGATGGTAAAGATAATCCTGGATGCGAGACAGCAAAAGAGACACAGATGTATAGAACAGACTTTCGGACTCTGTGAGAGAGGGAGAGGGTGGGATGATTTGGGAGAATGTCATTGAAACATGTATAATATCATGTAAGAAATGAATCGCCAGTCTAGGTTTGATGCAGGATACAGGATGCTTGGGGCTGGTGCACTGGGATGACCCAGAGAGATGGTATGGGGAGGGAGGTGGGAGGGAGGTTCAGGATTGGGAACTCATGTACACCTGTGGTGGATTCCTGTTGATGTATGGCAAAACCAATACAGTATTGTAAAGTAAAATAAAAAATAACAATGCTAGATGCTTGGGTAGGTATTTTGGGAAAAATATATGAATAATTACAATTACTTTACTCAAAAAATAATATGTGAAGCATATAAGTATCTCAGTGAGCATTATTTATGCTTTGCTTCAAAAGTACTTACAGATTAACTATTTTATGTGCTAGGCAATTACCAGGGACAATGCTATGACTACTAAATCTTTTTCTTTAATGAAGCTTATATTTTATTCTGATGGGGGAGAGAGAAAACAAACAAACAAAAACTTATATGTAATATGCCATGTGGAAATAATTCCTGTGAATTATCATAATGAAGAGTAGAGGACTGAAATTTGGGGGAACATTGATATATGGTATAAATCAATCTAGAAATGCCTATGAAAGTGATGCTTAAGCAAAAAACTGAATGAAAGTTAAAATTCATGAAGAACAGAATAAACCATTTATAGGGTACAGACTGTTATCTCTACATTGGAATGCTCCTCTAAAATTCAACATTTGCTACTTATCTCCATGTAGATGTCTATACAACTCAAAATTGAACTCTTATCCTCCCTTTCTTGTAACTTGTATCCCAAGTGAGTAAATTCCCAAGAAAACATTCATTGACTTGCTCAGCCCCAAAACTGTGGAATCATCCTTTACCCCACTCTCTCACTTACCATTCCCAAATCCTGTCAGCTCTATGGCTATTTCTTACAAATCCATCACTTTCATTTTTGTCCAAGTCAGCATGGTCCATTGCCTGAATAGCTGAAAAATTCTTGTCAACTGAAAAAACACTCTTGCCAACCACCATAGAGCTCTATAAGAATTAGGTCATTAGCCACTGTGATTGCTGACCTTTTGGCTTAAAGCTCAACATTCAGAAAACAAAGACCATGGCATCCGGTCCCATCACTCCATGGGAAATAGATGGGGAAACAGTGCCAGATTTTATTTTGGGGGCTCCAAAATCACTGCAGATGGTGACTGCAGCCATGAAATTAGAAGACGCTTACTCCTTGGAAGAAAAGTTATGACCAACCTAGATAGTATATTCAAAAGCAGAGACATTACTTTGCCGACTAAGGTCCGTCTAGTCAAGGCTATTGTTTTTCCTGTGGTCATGTATGGATGTGAGAGTTGGACTGTGAAGAAGGCTGAGCGCTGAAGAATTGATGGTTTTGAACTGTGGTGTTGGAGAAGACTCTTGAGAGTCCCTTGGACTACAAGGAGATCCAACCAGTCCATTCTGAAGGAGATCAGCCCTGGGATTTCTTTGGAAGGAATGATGCTGAAGCTGAAACTCTAGTACTTTGGCCACCTCATGCGAAGAGTTGACTCATTGGAAAAGACTTTGATGCTGGGAGGGATTGGGGGCAGGAAGAGAAGCGGACGACCGAGGATGAGATGGCTGGATGGCATCACGGACTCGATGGACATGAGTCTGAGTGAACTCCGAGAGATGGTGATGAACAGGGAGGCCTGGCGTGCTGCGATTCATGGGATCGCAAAGAGTAGGACACGACTGAGCGACTGAACTGAACTGAACAAACCCTGAAAGGAGTAAAGGATGGAGATTAGGAAAGAGGCACACTGTGCTTTGGGAAAACTGACAGAATAGAATTTCAGATAGTTAGGTATTTCCATGAGAAACTTTTGAACTCAAGTACTTGCATCTTCTCATACCTAAAGGGGCCCTAAAATCATTAACAGAGATATCTGTTCCTTGTGACTAGCAGAAATCTACAGATTTCTGTGCTTGGTTGCATGTACCCTTTTCACCAAAATCATATATATAGAGAGATACAGACTTCCCCATACCTTTTCAGAGAAGTTCTTCAGAACTAGCTGAGAGGGTGTCTCCCAGGCTATAGTCCTCAGTAATCCCCCAAAAGCTGAATTTATAACTCTTACATTGTTGTGTATGCATTTTTTTAGTTAATATCCTGACTATTC
Organism: Nanger dama; assembly: GCA_917880005.1. Classification (NCBI taxonomy): domain Eukaryota; kingdom Metazoa; phylum Chordata; class Mammalia; order Artiodactyla; family Bovidae; genus Nanger; species Nanger dama. The sequence goes on from CAKJTW010000001.1 coordinate 20,024,721, forward strand.
TTTCAGATTCTACTTTTTCCCACACCTCCAATCTCACATTTATTTTCAGTGCAGTCACTAACGTAAATCTTTTAAAATAGGGACCAGATCTCTCAGTCCTCTGCTCAGATCTCCATGTTGAATTTTTCAAAAACAACCAAAGATGTTAGAGTGGACACCAAACCCCTTTGCAATCTGTTTCCCTAGCCTTTTTCCTGTCCTCTTTCTCCTTGTTCCTTTTTCTCCTCTATCCATACTAACCCCCTTTCGGTTCAGTTCAGTTCAATTCAGTTTAGTTCAGTTGTTCAGTCATGTCTGACTCTTTGCAACCCCATGAACCACAACACTCCAGGCCTCCCTATCCATCACCAGCTTTCAGAGTCCACCCAAACCCATGTCCACTGAGTTGGTGATGCCATCTAGCCATCTCATCCTCTGTCGTCCCCTTCTCCTTCTGCCCCCAGTCCCTCCCAGCATCAGAGACTTTCCCAATGAGTCAACTTTTTGCATGAGGTGGCCAAAGTACTGGAGTTTCAGCTTTAACATCATTCCTTCCAAAGAAATCTCAGGGTTGAGCTCCTTTAGAATGGACTGGTTGGATATCCTTGAGGTCCAAGGGACTCTCAAGAGTCTCTCCAACACCACAGTTCAAAAGCATCAATTCTTAGGCACTCAGCTTTCTTCAGTCCAACTCTCACATCCATACATGACCACTGGAGAAACCATAGCCTTGACTAGATGGACCTTTGTTGACAAAGTAATGTCTCTGCTTTTTGATATGCTATCTAGGTTGGTCATAACCTTTCTTCCGAGGAGTAAGCGTCTTTTAATTTCATGCCTGCAATCACCATCTGCAGTGATTTTGGAGCCCAGAAAAATAAAGCCAGCCACTGTTTCCCATCTATTTTCCATGAAGTGATGGGACTGGATGCCATGATCTTTGTTTTCTGAATATTGAGCTTTAAGCCAAACCTTTTCACGCTCCTTTTTCACTTTCATCAAGAGGTTCTTTAGTTCTTCTTCACTTTCTCCCATAAGGGTGATGTCATCTGCATATCTGAGGTTGTTGATTTTTCTCCCAGCAGTCTTGATTCCAGCTTGTACTTCCTCTAGCCTAGCGTTTCTCATGATGTACTCTGCATATAAGTTAAATAAGCAGGGTGAAAATATACAGCTTTGATGTACTCCGTTTTCTATTTGGAACCAGTCTACTGCTCCATGTCCAGTTCTAACTGTTGCTACAGGTTTCTCAAAAGGCAGGTCAGGTGGTCTGGTATTCCTATCTCTTTCAGAATTTTTCACAGTTTGTTGTGATCCATTCAATCAAAGGCTTTGGCATAATCAATAAAACAGAAGTAGATATATTTCTGGAACTCTTTTGCTTTTTCAAGGATTAAACGGATGTTGGCAATTTGATCTCTGGTTCCTCTGTCTTTTGTAAATCCAGTTTGAACAGCTGGAATTTCATGGTTCTTGTACTGCTGAAGCCTGGCTTGGAGAATTTTGAACATTACTTTTCAAGCGTGTGAGATGAGTGCGATTGTGTGGTAGTTTGAACATTCTTTGACATTGCCTTTCTTTGAGATTGGAATGAAAACCAATCTTTTCCAGATCGGTTTGGAGTTTTCCAGATTTGCTGGCATATTGAGAGTACAGGTTTCCAGATTTGCTGGCATACTGAGTATAGCATTTTCACAGCATCATCTTTTAGGATTTGAAATAGCTCAAATGGAATTCCATCACTCCCACTAGCTTTGTTCATAGTGATGCTTCCCAAGGCCCATTTGACTTTGCATTCTAGAATGTCCGGCTCTTGGTTGGTGATCACACCGCTGTGGTTATCTGGGTCGTGAAGATCTTTTTGTATAGTTCTTCTGGGTATTCTTGCCACCTCTTCTTAATGTCTTCTGCTTCTGTTAGGTCCATACCATTTCTGTCCTTTATTGTGCTCATCTTTGCATGAAATGTCCCCTGGTATCTCTAATTTTCTTGAAGAGATCTCTAGACTTTACCATTCTATTGTTTTCTATTTCTTTACATTGATCACTGAGGAAGGCTTTCTTATCTCTCCTTGCTATTCTTTGGAACTCTGCATTTAAATGGGTTAATCTTTCCTTTTCTCCTTTGCCTTTTGCTTCTCTTCTATTTACAGTTATTTGTAAGGCCTCCTCAGACCACTGTTTTGCCTTTTTGCATTTCTTGGGGATGGTCTTGATACCTGTCTCCTGTACAATGCCATGAACCTCTGTCCACAGTTCTTCTGGTACTCTGTCTATCAGATCTAATCCCTTGAATCTATTTGTCACTTCCTCTGTATAATCGTAAGGGATTTGATTTAGGTCATATCTGAATGGTTTATAGGTTTTCCCTACTTTCTTCAATTTAAATCTGAATTTGTCAGTAAGGAGTGGTGGCTGCGTGGCAGGAGTGATTGTGAGGAGATACTCCATGTCCAAGAACAAAGAAGAAGCCCCAGCAAGATGGTCAGTCAGTCAGTCAGTTCAGTCGCTCGGTCGTGTCTGACTCTTTGTGACCCATGGACTGCAAGCACGCCAGGCTTCCCTGTCCATCACCAACCTCTGGAGCAAGATGGTAAGAGGGGCAAAATCACATTTAGAATCAAACCCCATACCTGCCAGAACCATTCAGAGGGCTCAAACAAACCTGTGTACACCAGGATCCAGAGATCCCACAAGACTGAGACAGAATTGTGTTTGAGTGTCTCCTGAGGAGGTACACATCCGCAGTGGACTGCCACAGGGGCAGGGGCTTGGGCTCTGGCTGCAGTAGATGTCGGTATGGCATAAGCCCTTTTGAAGGAAGTTGTCATTAACACATAGAGCCACCAGAACTTACACAGGACTGGGAAAGAAACTCTTGGCAGGCACAAACAGAACCTTGTGTGCACCAGGACACAGGAGAAAGGAGCAGTGACCCCACAAGAGACTGACCCAGACTTGCCCAGGAGTGTCCAGGTGTCTCCGGTGGAGATGTGGGTCAGTGGTGGCTTGCTGCAGGGTTGGGCACAGTGAGGGTAGCAGTGTGTGCATGGGACCTTTTGAAGGAGGTCGCCACTGTCTTCATTACCTCCACCATAGTTTGGCTCCAGGTAAATAACAGGGAAGGAACACAGCCACAACCATCAACAGAAAATTGGATTAAAGATTTGCTGAACATGGCCCTGCTCATCGGAACAAGACCCAGTTTCCCCCTCGGTAGTCTTTTCCATCAGGAAGCTTCCGTAAGCCTCTTGCCCTTCTCTGTCAGAAAGCAGACAGACTGAAAACCACAATCACAGGAAACTAACCAATCTGATCACATGGACCACAGCCTTGTCTAACTCAGTGAAACTACGAGCCATGCCATGTAGAGCCACCCAAGATGGATGGGTCATGGTGGAGAGTTCTGAAAAACGTGGTCCACTGGAGAAGGGAATGGCAAACCACTTTAGTTTTCTTGCCTTGAGAACCCCATGAACAGTATGAAAAGGCAAAAATATAGGACACTGAAAGATGAACTCTCCAGGTCAGTGGATGCCCAATATGCTACTGGAGATCAGTGGAGAAATAACTCCAGAAAGAATGTAGAGACATAGCCAAAACAAAAACAATACCCAGTTGTGGATGTGACTAGTGACGGAAGTAAAGTCCAATGCTGTAAAGAGCAATATTGCATAAGAACCTGGAATGTTAGGCCCATGAATGAAGGCAAATTAGAAATGGTCAAACAGGAGATGGCAAGAGTGAACACTGACATTTTAGGAATCAGTGAACTAAAATGGACTGGACTGGGTGAATTTAACTCAGATGGCCATTATATCTACTACTGTGGGCAAGAATCTCTTAAAGGAAATGGAGTAGCCATCATCGTCAACAAGAATCTGAAATGCAGTACTTGGATGTAATCTCAAAAACAACAGAATGACCTCTGCTCATTTCCAAGGCAAACCATTCTATATCATGGTAATCCAAGTCTATGCCCCGACCAGTAATGCTGAAGAAACTGAAGTTGAACTGTTCTATGAAGACCTACAAGACCTTCTAGAACTAACATCAAAATAGATGTCCTTTTCATTATAGGGGACTGGAATGCAAAAGTAGGGAGTCAAGAAATACCTGGAGCAATGGGAAATTTTGGCCTTGGCAGGGCAAAGGCTAATAGAATTTTGCCAAGAGAATGCACTAGTCATAGGAAATACCCTCTTCCAACAACAGAAGAGAAGACTCTACACATGGTCATCACCAGATGGTCAATACTGAAATCAGATTGATTGTATTCTTGAAGCCAAAGATGGAGAAGATCTAGACAGTAAAAACAAGCCGCAGAGCTGACTGTGGCTCAAATCATGAACTCCTTTTTCAGAGGCTCTTCCAGATCAATTTGCAAAAGCATTTTGCTTACATGTATACATTTATTAAAAAATATATATTTTTGCTTGTTTATTTTAAATTAAGGAAACAACACCTTATGAATTATTTTTCTCACAGTTTTTCTCATTTATGAATGTCTTAGAGATAATTTTTTATCAGTATATACAGATCATTATTTTTATTTATTTATTTTTTAAATTTTATTTTTACTTTATTCTACCTTACAATACTGATTTTGTTTTGCCATACATTGACATGAATCAGCCACAGGTGTCCACGAGCTCCCAATCCTGAAACCCCCTCCCACCTCCCACCCCATGTTATCTCTCTGGGTCATCCCCGTACTCCAGCCCCAAGCATCATGTATCCTGTATGGAACATAGACTGGCGCTTTGTTCCTTACATGATAGTATACATGTTTCAATGCCATTCTCCCAAATCATCCTACCCTCTCCCTCTCCCTCAGAGGCCAAAAGTCCATTTATACCTCTGTGTCTCTTTTGTTGTCTCACATACAGGGTCATCATTACTATCTTTCTAAATTCCATATATATGTGTCAGTATACTGTATTGGTGTTTTTCTTTCTGGCTTACTTCACTTTGTATAATCAGCTCCAGTTTCATCCATCTCATTAGAACTGATTCAAATTTATTCTTTTTAAGAGCTGAGTAATACTCCATTGTGTATATGTACCACAGCTTTCTTATCCATTCATCTACTGATGGACATCTAGGTTGTTTCCATGTCCTGGCAATTATAAACAGTGCTGCAGTGAACATTGGGGTACATGTGTCTCTTTCAGTTCTGGTTTCCTCAGTGTGTATGCCCAGCAGTGGGATTGCTGGGTCAATGCAATCCCTATCAAGCTACCAACAGTATTTTTCACAGAACTAGAACTAACAATTTCAAGATTTGTATGGAAATACAAAAAACCTCGAATAGCAAAAGCAATCTTGAGAAAGAAGAATGGAACTGGAGGAATCAACTTGCCTGACTTCAGGCTCTACTACAAAGCCACAGTCATTAAAGACAGTATGGTACTGGCACAAAGACAGAAATATAGATCAATGGAACAAAATAGAAAGCCCTGAGATAAATCCACACACCTATGGACACCTTATCTTCGACAAAGGAGGCGAGAATATACAATGGAGTAAAGATAATCTCTTTAACAAGTGGTGCTGGGAAAACTGGTCAACTACTTGTAAAAGAATGAAACTAGATCACTTTCTAACACCACACACAAAAATAAACTCAAATGGATTAAAGATCTAAATGTAAGACCAGAAACTATAAAACTCCTAGAGGAGAACATAGGCAAAACACTCTCCGACATAAATCACAGCAGGATCCTCTATAATCCACCTCCCAGTATACTGGAAATAAAAGCAAAAATAAACAAATGGGATCTAATTAAAATTAAAAGCTTCTGCACAACAAAGGAAACTATAAGCAAGGTGAAAAGACAGCCTTCTGAATGGGAGAAAACAATAGCAAATGAAGCAACTGACAAACAACTAATCTCAAAGATATACAAGCAACTTATGCAGCTCAACTCCAGAAAAATAAAGGATCCAATCAAAAAATGGGCCAAAGAACTAAATAGACTCTTCTCCAAAGAAGACATGTGGATGGCTAACAAACACATGAAAAGATGCTCAACATCAGTCATTATCAGAGAAATGCAAATCAGGACCACAATGAGGTACCATTTCACACCAGTCAGAATGGCTGCAATCCAAAAGTCTACAAGCAATAAATGCTGGAGAGGATGTGGAGAAAAGGGAACCCTCTTACACTGCTGTTGGGAATGCAAACTAGTGCAGCCACTATGGAAAACAGTGTGGAGATTCCTTAAAAAATTGCAGATCATTATTTTTAAGTAGTAAGTGTTTAGATGTCTTACACCTATTCTTGTAATTAGAATGGTATTTCTTCTCTTTCATTTCATTCTTTATAGAAATCTGAGTTGTCCTTTTAAACCTGGCTCAAATATTATCTCTTGCATGAAACCTTCCCTCATCTTTCAGGCTATGTTAAAATGGGCTGAAAGACTGGGTGGAAAAGAGGAAGAAACAGGACCTGATCCATGTGTAAGGTTAATCCCCCTGAGGGGTGTTCATAAATTGAAGCACAAGGTCCAAAGGAGTGGGATGAACTGGAGTGTAATTTTGAGCAGTGAGCAGTATTCATGTCTGTGGGAGAAAAGGGTTTTAGTGGTAATATTTATAAATCAGTGGGTATTAGGGGAAGCTTCTGTGCTTGGATCCTAGATCTTTTCCTTTTTGAAATAGGAATTTCTCTATTAACTAGAGTGAACAAGGAAAGCATTGGATTCTTAAAGAAGATAGAATTGAGGCGCATGTCATATCTCTTTCCATTTGTCTGAAGTTCAGTATAGAATTCATATCCAACTATGGGACTATGGAGGGCTTCTTTTGTGACTCAACTGGTAAAGAATCTGCCTGCAATGAAGGAGACTTGGGTTTGATTCCTGGTTTGGAAAGATTCCCTGGAGAAGGGAAAGGCTGCCCACTCCAGTACTCTGGCCTGGAGAATTCCAACGACTGTATAGTCCATGGGGTCACAAGAGTTGGACGTGACTGAGTGACTTTCACTTTCACTTTCATGGAACTACGGAAGATGTGGTCTCATGTAGATGAGCACACTTTTGAAGGTAATGGAGAAAGTTGCAACAATGTTGAAAATTAAAAAAAAAGAACTTGTTTGAGGAATTATCCTAAGAAAAATAATTTTAAACCTTCTTTCCTACCAGGCTCTGTCAGGCTTGATTCAAGAACTTGAGAGAATGACACTGTAGGGAAAAAAAATACTTTTATGAAATTAACGAGAGATGGGGAAAGTAAAAGCACATATTCTTCCTCTTGGTACTTCCTTTGTCATCATGATCATAAATAATACGTCTGGGTAGTTATTGTAGCATGAGTTCCTTGAAGGTAAATTTTACCTGTGGTTGAATTATGTGTGTTCAGTGACTGACATAATGTCTGGCACTCAGTTGATGCTAAGGAATTGTTTCTTGAATTGATTTTTAAATAATTAACTGTTTGAATTGCTTTTCAAAAGAATATGAAATAAAAAATTAGCTACTCTTGCAGAACTTCAGAAAACAGTAGCAAATTAGTAGAATTTATTATCTCCAAACTTGCTGATTATCTTTGATTTTCATTGTGCTGCAAGCTGTATGTGTGAGTGTGTACTCAGTCATGTTTGACTCTTTGAGAACCCGCAGACTGTAGCCTACCAGGCTCCTCTGTCCATAGGATTTCTTAGGCAAGAGTACTGGAGTGGGTTGCCATTTCCTCCTCCAGGAGAACTTCCTGACCCAGGGATCAAACCCACATCCCTTACATCTCCTACATTGGCAGACAGATTCTTCACTAATGCACCATGTGCTCCAAGCTGCTGTTGCTGCTAAGTCACTTCAGTCGTGTTCGACTCTGTGTGACCCCATAGACGGCAGCCCACCAGGCTCCCCCCGTGCCTGGGATTCTCCAGGCAAGAACACTGGAGTGGGTTGCCATTTCCTTCTTCAGTGCTCCAAGCTAGAAATTCAAAAATGAAATATCTGCAGATACTGATGTGTGCCAGTAGAGAGCAGCATGGCCCTGTACTGCTGGTAGATCAAGAATTCTTTCCTTGATCAAATCTTAGTCAGGTTTTTTGATCCCACCACTTGAATAGGCCTGATCTTGGGCTTATCTAAATACTTGTAAAGCACAGTTTGGGTAAGAATTTTGTTGTCAGTTTAACTAGAATGCCCCATGATTAATATCTTCAGTTCAGTTCAGTCACTCAGTCAATGTCCAACTCTTTGCGACCCCATGGACTGCAGCATGCCAGGCTTCCCTGTCCATCATCAACTCCTGGAGCCTACCCAAACTCATGTCCATTGTGTTGGTGAAGCCATCCAACCATCTTATCCTCTGTTGTCCCCTTCTCCTCCTGCCTTCAATCTTGCCCAGGATCAGAGTCTTTTCTAATAAGTCGGCTCTTCACATCAGGTGGCCAAAGTATTGGAGTTTCAGCTTCAGCATCTGTCCTTCCAAAGAATATTCAGGACTGATTTCCTTTAGGATTGACAGATTGCATCTCCTTGCAGAGTCTTCTCCAACACTATAGTTCAAAAGCATCAATTCTTCGGTGCTCAGTTTTCTTTATAGACCAACTCTCACATCCAAACATGACTACTGGAAAAACCATAGCTTTGACTAGATGAACCTTTGTTATTAAAGTCTTTGCTTTTTAACATGCTGTTGGTCATAGCTTTTCTTTCAAGGAGTAATTGTCTTTTAATTTCATGGCTACAGTTACTATCTGCAGTGATTTTGGAGCCACCCACAAATAAACTCTTTTACTGTTTCCATTGTTTCCCCATCTATTTGCTATGAAATGATGGGACCGGATGCCATGATCATAGTTTTTGGAATGTTTTCACTCTCCTCTTTCACTTTCTTCAAGATGCTTTCTGCCATAAGGGTGGTGTCATCTGGATATCTGAAGTTATTGATATTTCTCCTGGTAATCTTCATTCCAGCTTGTGCTTCTTCCAGCCTAGCATTTCTCATGATATACTTTGCATATAAGTTAAACAAGCAGAGTGACAATATACAGCATTGACATGCTCCTTTCCTGATTTGGAACCAGTCCGTTGTTCCATGTCCAGTTCTAACTGTTGCTTCTTGACCGGCATACAGATTTTTCAGGAGGCAGGTCAGGTGGTCTGGTATTCCCATCTCTTTCAGAATTGTTCACAGTTTGTTGTGATCCACACAAAGGCTTTGGCATAGTCAATAAAGCAGAAGTAGATATTTTTCTGGAACTCTCTTGCTTTTTCGATGATCCAGCAGATGTTGGCAATTTGATCTCTGGTTCCTCTTCCTTTTCTAAATCCAGCTTGAATATCTGGAAGTTCTTGGTTCATGTCCTGTTGAAGCCTGGCTTGGAGGATTTTAAGCATTACTGTGCTAGCATATGAGATGAGTGCAATTTTGTGCGGTAGTTTGGGCATTCTTTGGCATTGCCTTTCTTAGGGATTGGAATGAAAACTCACCTTTTCCATTCCTTTGGCCACTGTGATTTTTCCAAATTCACTGGTTTAGTGAGGGCAGCACTTTCACAGCATCATATTTCAGGATTTGAAATAGCTTGGCTGGAATTCCACCATCTCTACTAGTTTTGTTCATAGCAATGCTTCCTAAGGTCCACTCTTTTGTATAGTTCTTCTGTGTATTCTTGCCACCTTTTCTTAATATCTTCTGCTTCTGTTAGGTCCATACCATTTCTGTCCGTTATTGTGCTCATCTTTGCATGAGATGCTCCCTTGGTATCTCTAATTTTCTTGAAGAGATCTATAGTCTTTCCCATTCTATTGTTTTCCTCTATTCCTTTTCATTGATCACTGAGGAAGGTTTTCTTATCTCTCCTTGCTATTCTTTGGAACTCTGCATTCAAGTGGGTATATCTTTCCTTTTCTCTTTTGCCTGTAGCTTCTCTTCTTGTTAGGTCAGTTTAGCAAAGAATGAATACCTTGCTCTTTTACTAGTTTTACATTTATTTATACCATGCCCTTTCCAATTTGCTTCTTGACTGTAAATTCCCACTTTTGTTTGCTATATTCTGAGCTAAGTCCAACTCTGTCCCCTTCTACACTGAGGAGTAGGGGAGAGCAATTCAATTGCAATAATGCCTAATCAAATAGCAATAGTCCTGGATAAAGACTGCTTTCACAAGTCTAGGAAGTTTTATGAATAATGTTTTCTTTAACATTAGCATAATCTGAAGAGCCTCAGAAAATTCTGGTTTTGATCAGGTGGTATATGGTATTCTATAGTAAAGTGCTCTACTTTTTATATAGGAATGTACTTTATAATTCAACAAATCAATTGATTAAAAGATACAGATTTTATCCTCAGTGACCTGACACTCATATAATTAATGACTGAAATTTTCTTTTTGTATTGATGTTACATCATTTTTGCTCAAACATTTTCCAGATAGTGAACTAAAACAAGAACCTTGAATATGTAAATTTGAAAGGACTTACATTATTTATTTGTATACCTTCTTTTTCTACAATATATTTGAGGCTTCTCTAAAATAAATAAATAAATAAATATACCACAGAAAGGAAAATTAATTAATGTGATTACTCCTAGGATGTGTAATTGTTACTTAATATTCATTTTATCTATTCAGTGTTTTCTTATGGTAAAATGGCTATATATGTCTTTTTTTTTTAATTAAAAATGTAGATATGGGGGAAATGCTTAAGGCATTTGGTGTCAACTTGTTTGCTTGACTTGAGCTTGGTTAAATCTGATAGTGAAGAAGTAAAAAGAAGAAGGGCAGGAAGAGTACTTACTGGTGACCACTTAGGAACCGCCATTCAAGGTCTACTGTCTGAAGTTGAAAGTCTCCCTCTGAAATGCAACTCCAAGAGCTTGCAATTGGTCACAGACTCACTTGGTAGAAGAGATAACAAAGCAAACCAGCTATTCACAAAAACAGCTGTAATAAAAAGGATGACAAAAACAGCAATAAAGATGAAACATCCCTTCCCATAAAGTTGCATTTATGTAAGTTTTATGTGAAAAAAATCATGAAAATGACAGAAGGATGCAAACTAAGACTTAAGTAATTGAAAGATTAGATGATTTTTACATAGACACAAATTTACACATTTAACAATTCTTCCTAAGTTAGCTAAAAGTTGTAAAGACATAGGGTTTGCTTTACATTTTAATTAGACATGCTGATTCTAAGGCAAGTCATATAGAAAAGTCAACTCCTGTGAGGTGGCCTCTTCTCCAGTTCTCACTGTGCTGTGCTTAGTCGCTCAGTTATGTCCAACTCTTTGCGACTCCATGGACTGCAGCCTGCCAGGCTCCTCTGTCCACAGGGATTCTCTAGGCAAGAATATTGGAGTGGGTTGCCATGCCCTTAACCAGGGCATCTTCCCAACCAAGTGATGGAACCCTACCAATGGATGGAACCCTCATTGCAGGTAGATTCCTTACAACTGAGCCACCAGGGAAGTCCCCAGTTCTCACTGGAATCTAGTAATATTCTTTCCCTCACTCCTTCAGGCTAAGAATGGTGATCAGTTTCTACTGAAGTCAGTCTCTGGGTGCCTCATCATGCCTTATCAATTCAGGTTCCTTAATCTTGCCTGCATCTTTTGGAAATAATCTCATGCAAATCACTTTAGGCAAATCATCCTCTTGAGTGAATTATATTTTTGCTTGGCTACCATCCAGGTTTTTTGATAAAACAAAATTAGGTGACAAACAAAATTTACCACCCCCAAAATGTATTTTCAGCTTGACAGTTTAGTTTTGGCTGATTGTTTTTAAGAACCAAAAGGCTCAGGAAGTCTTTCTTATTACCTCCCTGTTAGCTGCCTAAAAGATTTTAACTAAAGGGCCTGGTCCAAGACAAGCCCTCTCACCAGAGAGATCTACAGAGAACATGGGCTACTGTGATAGGAAGCTTATCAGGGCCTGGAGACCAAAGTCTACTCTGTGTCCCAATATCTCTATGGCATAACAAACATTCCTTTATCAAGTATTTGTTTTTCCATCTCCATATGAATTGCTTTCCTCCCCTTTAAAGCCCCAAATCCCTGCCCTCTTCTCTCAGAAGAAGGTTCTCAAGTTAATTTAAACTTGTCCTTGGACCTCAGTCCTATGGAACCTCCAAACATATGTAATCAAATTTAGTTTTCCTTCTGCTAATGTCAATTTAAGTCTTAGCTGAGTCAGAAGAACCTAGGAGTACAGAGGGAATTTTTTTCTTTCCCAATATCTATATATTGAGTTCTGCAATTAGAGATTTTATCAAATGAGAGTTGAATTGTGTTGATGAGTTTATGCTGGATGAGAACAATCAAACTATCGAGAGAACTGTTAAATTTGGACTGTGAAGAAGGCTGAGCGCCGAAGAATTGATGCTTTTGAACTGTGGTGTTGGAGAAGACTCTTGAGAGTCCCTTGGACTGCAAGGAGATCCAACCAGTCCATTCTGAAGGAGATCAGCCCTGGGATTTCTTTGGAAGGAATGATGCTGAAGCTGAAACTCCAGTACTTTGGCCACCTCATGTGAAAAGTCGACTCATTGGAAAAGACTTTTATGCTGGGAAGGATTGGGGGCAGGAGGAGAAGGGGACTACACAGGATGAGATGGCTGGATGGCATCACTGACTCGATGGATGTGAATCTGAGTGAACTCTGGGAGTTGGTGATGGACAGGGGAGGCCTGGCGTGCTGCGATTCATGGGGTCGCAGAGAGTCAGACACGACTGAGCGACTGAACTGAACTGAACTGATTTCCATTTAGGTTAAATACTAAAGCAGTATATAGGTTGTAAAATGCTGTTTTCATCAATAAAATATTCTTGTTATATGACTGCATGGATCATACATGTAATCTCTCTTTTTCATTTAATCTTTATTGTTTAGTTGCAAAGTCGAGTCCACCTTTTATGTGACCCCATGGACTATAGCCTGCCAGGCTCTTCTGTCCGTAGGATTTCCCAGGCAAGAATACTGGAGTGGGTTGCCATTTCATTCTCCATCATTGAATCTTATTTTGTTCTAATTTTTAATTCTCCTTTCTAAAAGTAAGAGGAGACTACATAATTAAAGAAATTTGTGTTTCAGAAACATACAGCTTCTAAAACTAGACATACGGTTTTTCCATGAGGGTAATCTTAATTCTAAGAACAGGGATGTAGCCTTTAGAAAGACATCTGAAAAAAAAAAAAAAAAAAGAAAGACATCTGAGACCAAAGAGAAAAGATGCCAAGGATTTATCTTTTTCTCACATCTGCTTTTTTCTTCACTCACTGTGTGGTCTCATCTACTCTTCAATTAGCAGTGCAAATAAAATTTTACTGCCTTGGTGCCATCACTAAATTGTTTGAGGTTAACTCCAAGTAATGCAGAGACTCTAGGTTTAGATACCCAGTCATAATCTGACTAGCCCACTGCTGCTGCTGCTGCTGCTGCTGCTGCTGCTGCTAAGTTGCTTCAGTCGTGTCTGACTCTGTGCGACCCCAGAGATGGCAGCCTACCAGGCTCTGCCGGCAATGGGATTCTCCAGGCAAGAACACTGGAGTAGGTTGCCATTTCCTTCTCCAATGCATAAAAGTGAAACGTGAAAGTTAAGTCGCTCAGTCATGCTCGACTCTTCATGACCCCATGGACTGCAGCCTACCAGGCTCCTCCATCCATGGGATTTTCCAGGCAAGAGTACTGGAGTGGAGTGCCATCATCTTCTCCGAACTAGCCCACTAGGAATATCTAATTCCTTCTTGATCATCTGTAACCAAATGGATCACCTTTAACAAAACTGACTTTCAAAGTTTTAAGCTTGTAGAGTTCAGAACATCCTTTTTAGCTACAAACATAACCTTAAAAAGTTTATGATTCCCAGAAATTGTGAGAATCTTTTCAAATATATAATTTCATGTGATGGCCCAAAAATTCTATAAGGAAGTTACTATATGAACATCATGTCTAGATAAACCACAAGAAACTTCAATCAATTGCTCACAGTCACAATGATTAAGTGACGGAACTGGTACTTAAATTCAGGTCTGCCCCAGGTTTAGAGTTGGAGCTTTCAGCCCCTTCATCAAACTCCTTATGGAGTCTTGGCTCAATGAGCTTATTCTATAAGAAGACAGAATAAGTTAGTGTAAGAGCTAGCTCTTTGAAGGCCTGTTTTAATTGCTTCCTTGATAGCTCAGTTGGTAAAGATTCTGCCTGCAATTCAGGAGACCCTGATGTGATTCCTGGGTCAGGAAGACCCTCTGGAGAAGGGAAAGGCGGTCCAGTACTCTGGCCTGTATAGTCAGACCATGGGGTCACAAAGACTGAGCAACTTTCCCTTTCAGTTCGCTTTAATAGAAAAGTAGCATTTTAAAATACCCAGAGAAATTGATAGAATTCACATCCTCAGACAACTCTCTATAAATATTGCTTTTCATAACCTGGCTTTTGATAAGTACCAGGCAGCACAGAATTCAAAGTTTCTATCTCTGGAAAGCTAAACCTAATTGATTCTTTCCTTCTTAAGCAAGATGTGAAGGCAAGCATGGGGCAGAGGAAGCAGGATATTCCAGCAAAGTAGCAGAAGGAACATGGGGCTCTTCCTGCACCCTGACACCCCTGGACTTGCTCACTTGTTCAGCCAGTGTTCACTTCATAGATAGTAAACTCATGTCTGATGTTTTGCAGTTTACAAAGGGTGTTTCCAAAGATATTCATATTTGCCCCATTTCTTATAGTAAGCAGAGATGTGTTATTCTCTTTTTATATAAATAAATAGTAGTTAAAATAATTGCCCTGCATTGTACAATTTATCACAAGCAGACCAAGTAGCCTCACTATCAAATCTATTTTCATTCACTACTTTGTGTTGTTTGAAGTCTGGACTTTAAGGGAAACAACTACATTTGATTTCTCATCTCAATGTATTTACAGTTATATACTGACAATGTTGAACTTTCTCTATTGTTCTCCAAAGAAACATTCTTTCTCGTGTGACTGCTAAGAATCACGGATGCCTGTTTATTGGTGACACCCACACCCTCCACACATCCATGGTTTGCCTTGTTAATGATTAACTGAATAAAATTCTTCTTGACTAAAGTTCTGATTCTTTCCTTCCCCCAGGGTCCTGAACTTTATCTTGCTATCTGCCTGAACTGATAAACAATTTAATTTTAAATTCATTTTTCACTGAGATAACATTGGTTTATAACATTATATAAGTTTCATGCGTATAAGATTGTATTTCTACTTCTGTAGAGACTATACTGTGTTCACCACCAAAACTTTAGTTTCCATCCATCTCCATACAGTGATGCTTTTTACCAGTTTTCCATCCCCCTTTAGTAACCATTACTCTGTTTTCTATCTGTGTTCACTTTCATTTGATTTGTTATTTACTTTGTCCTTTTTAGTTTCCACATATGATTGAAACCATGCAGTGCTTGTTTTTCTCTGTCTGACTGAGGTCCCTCTATTAATACATTGCTGCAAGTGACAGTACTTCATCTTTTTTTTTTTTTTTTTTGGTAACGACTGAGTAGTAACAATCATTTTTAATAGTCTATCCCGAAAACAGGCTGGCCTCAGGGTGAGACATTTTCTGCCCTTCTTTTGCATCACACGGCTCTTGATCCCATTTCTCCACTCAGGGTGCTTTCTAGTCTGCTGACTTCTCTGTATGAAAGAAAAACCCTTTGCCTAGCTTTCCCATCCCCAGCGTGTGTGTGTGTGTGTGTGTGTGTGTGTGTGTGTGTGTGTATGCACGCGTGTGCACACACTCAGTTATTTATGTCCAGCTCTGCAATTCTATGATCTATAGCCCACCAGGCTCCTCTCTTCATAGGATTCTCCAGGCAAGAATACTAGAGTGGGTTCCCATGCCCTCCTTTAGGGGATCTATCCAACCCAGGGGTCAAACCCGTGTCACCTGCGTTTCTTGCATTGTAGGTGGATTCTTTACCGCTGGGAAAGCCCATCGTGGCATAAAACTGACAAATAAAAATTGTATAAATTGTACAGTGTGATGATTTTATATAAGTATATATTGTGAAGTGATTACACTGATCAAACTAAATAACATGTCAATCATCTTTTATAGTTAGCTTTGTCTCTGTGAGGAGGACACCAAAAATCTATTCTCAGAAAATTTTGAGTATACAATACAGTATTACTAACTATAGTTACCATATGTACATTAGATTCCCAGAACTTACTTATTTTATAGCTGGAAGTTTGTACCTTTTAACCAACATCTCCCCGTGCTCCCATCCAGTCACTTCCTGGTAACCATGCTTCAACCATGCTTCTGTGAGTCTGAATTTTGGGAGTTCACATGTAAGTAAGATCATATAATATATATCTTGCTTAACTCTTAAGATGCTTGCTGATCTATCAGAATGTTCTACGTATAACAATGGTTCTTCTACCTCGTCTCAGCCCCCTGCCATTTTGCAATAAGCCTTTTAAACAAAATTTCTTTCTACTAAGTCAATCTTTTTTGTTCTTTGATAATATAATATCATAGTCTAGAAGGGACATTCTCCATATCACTGTCAGAGTAAATGTTCTTTTGAAACAGTAATCTAACCTTATTCAAGGTCAGATATTCCCATGATCTTGACTCTAGATTTTATCCAATCCCCTTCATAATACCAACTCTAATTTTAAAGTCTTTTATAATTCTTCACTTCTAATTACATATGTTTTATGTCCTAGTTGAGAGCTTCCCTGATAGCTTAGTTGGTAAAGAGTCCACCTGCAATGCAGGAGACCCCAGTTTGATCCCTCGGTTGGGAAGATCTGCTGGAGAAAGGATTAGCTACCCACTCCAATATTCTTGGGCTTCCCTTGTGGCTCAACTGGTAAAGAATCCACTGGCAATGGGGGAGATCTGGGTTCAATCCCTGGATTGGGGAAGATCCTCTGGAGAAGGGAAAGGCTACCCACTCCAGTATTCTGGCCTGGAGAATTCCATGGACTGTATAGTCCATGAAGTCTCAAAGAGTCAGATACCACTGAGCGACTTTCATTTTCACTTTATCCCAGTTAAAATAAGACACTTTTGTTGTATTATAAAACTGTATCTTTTTCCTAAATCTGTGCAGAGGCCCATAACTCCTAGATTATTTTAGAATTCTCTGTAATATTTTTTCTAACATACAGTATGTGTGCCAAGTTTCTTCAGTCATGTCCGACTCTGTGCGACCCTATGGACTGTAGCCTGCCAGGCTCCTCTGTCTGTGGGATTGTTCAAGCAAGAGTATTGGTTGCCATGCCCTCTTCCAGAGGATCTTCCTGACCCAGGGATGCAGTCTGCATCTCTTATGTCTCCTGCATTGGCAGATGAGTTCTTTACCACTAGAGCCGCCTGGGTGTACCTCCTTTGTATTGACTGTATCATATATAGCACAGCATGGCTCATTTGGAAAGATACAGTTTTATTTCCCAGGATTTCTACATTAGTTAGTATTTAGAACAGACAACTGCAAAACATCAGTGACCTAAAATGAGAAAAATTAATTTCTTGCTCATTCCACTTGAAGGCTACAACTCAGTTATGATGTAACTGGGCTCTGTGACTCTCATCTGTCTCCTTGTTCTAACACTGAAGATGAAGGAGGCGGTATTATTTGGTGCATTATGTTCTCTTGGTGGAGGATAACAACGTGAGTGACAGCCAAAACACACAAAGGCTTTCCAAACTTTTGCTCAGATATGGCCTCTGTCATGCCTTCTCATATTCTATTGCAAAAAGCAAATTACATAGTTAATTGTAAGATTATTGCAGTAGAGAACTACCCTTCACTTTCAGGTAGCAAGGGTAGTGTGCTGCTTCCCAGGGCTGCCATAACACCACAAACTAGGAGGCTTACAGCAACAGAACTTTATTCTCTCAGAGTTCTGGAGGCTTGACGTCCAAAATCAAGATGTCAGCAAAGCCATGTTTCCCTTGAGTTTGTGGATAGAATCATGCCTTGCCTTTTTTTTTTTTTTTTTTTTTTAGCTTTGATGGCTTCTGTCAGTTCTTGGTGTTCCTTGGATTATAGACACATAATTCCAGTCTCTACCTCCACCTTCATATGGAGTTTTTTCCTTATATCTTTACATTGTCAACTTATAAGGACATCTTTAAACTTCCCTGGTAGCTCAGATGGTAAAGAATCAGCTTGCATTGCAGAGACCTGGGTTCAATCCCTGGGTGTGAAAGATATCCTGGAGAAGAGAATGACAACCCACTATGGTATTCTTGCCTGGAGAACGCCATGGACAGAGGAACCTGGCAGGCTACAGTCCATGGGGTCACAAAGAATCAGACATGACTTAGTGATGTCCACGTGATTAACAAATACACAAAGACATCATTATATTGAATTAGGGGTCCTCTCTACTATAGTAAGATCTTAACTAGTTATATCCATAGTGGTTCTATTTCCAAAGCAGGTCATGTTCTGAGGTACCAGGGTCAAGACTTTAACATATATTTTGAGGGGACGCATAACAGATAAGAAACACATTCTTATAAACAAATTATAAACCTGCCACCATTTTCTTCCTTCCTCCCTGTCTGTAACCTTTCAAGAACATAGACTATAAGAGTTACCTCAGAAACTGAGAGAGTAGAGGAATGGATCAAGATTCAAGGTAGAATTCTTTCTTAGATGGACAAAAAAATAGAAAGTGAACTGATTCTAGAGATCAGAGAAGAAACACACAGTTGCAGTGGACCATCATAGATGAAAACTATTTCCATGTCTTCAGATGTTCAAGTATTGTTCCAGTTCACCAGTCCCCTGGTGTAGTTGATTATGAGATTCCTACGAGCAATGGGAACATGCAAAATTACACTTGAGTCTCTGTGCCCAAGGCATCCCCAATGTTTCAGTGATAAGGAATCAGACTGCATTGCAGGAGACACAGGAGATGCGGGAGACACGAGTTTGATCCCTGCATTGGGAAGATCACCTGGAGAAGGAAATGGCAATGCACCCCAGTATTCTTGCTTGGGAAATCCCATGGACAGAGGAGTCTGCTGGGCTACAGTCCAAGGGTTGCAAAGAGTCAGAGATGACTGAGTGACTGAGCAAACACACACACTCTATGCACAGAGGCAGAAGGCCTTAGGTAGGTTAGAATGATTGTGATGATGTCTTGCCCCTTTCAGATTTGGTGTAACTAGGTGATCTTATCAAAGAACAGAACTATTGGGAGCTAGCAAGAACTCAGTAAACTGATTAGACATTAGAGAATTACTGGACTTGATTAAGCAATTGGGAAATACCTAAAAGAGTCTCTTCTCACTTTCCAAAAATCTTCCTGGTTTCCACAGCTGTGGCATCTCCTCGTACCCTGAGGCCAATCCTGGTAGGAAAGAGGAGGAATTGAGAAGAAGCTGGAAATGGTGCAGGGAAGTGAAGAGACTTAGCTGCTATTGGGCTAAGTCTTTGAATGGGCTCTTGGATCAGTTGGCTAGGGTTCACATCCCAAGTCAGCCACTTAGTGACTATAAATTTTTGCCACTTACCTAACCTAACTGAGGGCTTCCCTGCTGGCTCAGTGGTAAAAGAATCCTCCTGCAATTTAGGAGATGCATGTTTGATTTTGAGTCAGGAAGATCCCTTGGAGAAGAAAATGGCAACCCACTCCAGTATTCTTGCCTGGGAAGTCCCATGGATGAGGAGCCTGGTGGGCCACAGTCCATGCAGTCACAGAGAGCTGGATATGACTGAGTGACTAATAACAGCACCTTAACTAAGCTTCAATTCTTTTGTCTTAAAATGATTATGAAATACTAACTCAAAGGGTTGAAGCGAGGATGAAAAGAGATAATCTATGAAAAGTACCGAGTATAGTTCCTGAGACATGATAAACCCTCAGGAAACATTAGATAATTCGAGTAGTTTTACAAATCAGATCAGGGACTGTCCTATGACAAAACCTGCATTATATCCCAGGTTTCTCACTTTTCTTCCCCACATCTGAATCCTTATCTGGATATGTTAAATTCCTCTCTTATACAAATCACACTTTTTTTTCTGTCTCTCTGAGAATTAGTCCTGCTTCTTAGCTCTAGGTCTGTAGCAACATCTGTATCATCTGCTCAGTCTTTCTGTTCTTGTGTGACTACTAGATATCTGACTGGTAAATAAACAGTTTCTGACTCCTAACACCCACCTTTCTATTACCTTCTACCCCATGTTCCCTGAATTTCATTGTCCTAGCACTTTCTGCCTATCTGTTCTGTGATTATGTATATATATTTTTTCTTATCATGAAATGTAATTCAAATCTGCATCATTTTAAAGATGAAGACTGACTTCACTCTCTCTTTACCATGAAGCTTCTTGACATAGTTGGTTTCCAAATCACAGTTGTACTTACACCTGCATATTTCAGGACAGGGTTGTAGGATGCACTTGTATAGGATATACGTGAAGAGCACATAACTGGACACAAACTGGGTGGCATATAGAAGGTATACTCTATATTTCACTAAGTTCTTTTTTTTTTATTGCATTGTTGCTGCTGTAGACCCATGAGTAAAGAAAAAAAGCCAGTTACTAGATACAGACTAACACTGGACCAGTAACAAGACTCACTTATTATAAAAGTATAGTATTAATACTTTTACAAAATAATTTTCATTTGCCACAAATTGGGAGTAGAATATTCAGAAAGTAGTAAACTGGAGAAAGTTAAACTTGTGAATTGGTATCATCTCTGAGAATTAGACCATCAAGGAGGAAAGGAATCAAAACAAAAAGAGGGACATAGGATTTCACAATCTTTCTGGAAGCTGATGCTTCCTTGAACTCAAGGGTAACCACCTCCCAAAATAAAGAAAGCCATGAAAAAAACAGACCATAATGTGAAAGACTTTTAAAGTATTCACAAAATTATCAGTGCCATTTTAAAAGTATAACAATATTACACTATGTCATGACCCATGTGGCAAAAATGTTATGAATTACAGTCTATTTTATATTATTGTATTACTTTCAAATGTGCAACATTGTTTATTGGATAAGGCTAAGCTGAAATTAACAGTACAATTTATAGGCCAACAACCACTGTACTTTAACTCTATCAATTGGGTAGTAAGTATGTATCTGATAGAAATGAAAAATAAAGTACTAAATTTGACATTGAAAAACCCTGAATTCCAAAAAACTTTCTTTCATTAAGATAAACAAAGATGTTGAGTTTTATAAGTCTCTGGCATTCAAATTATCAAGCATTTCAAAGAACCTCTGTGCTCAAATGAGCACTACTAAAAAGTTAATGATTGTGTCTCTCTTTCCTGATAAGACTCTCCAGGACTTCTCAGGAGTGGGAGAAGACTGTAGTCACTTTACTTTTTCAGGCTCATGGAATAGCGAAAAGTGAAGCCACGTGGATGTGTTAAAGAGCTGTCAGACCCCTGGATTCAGGTGTAATATATAAAGAGCATGTAAATAGTCAAACAGGCTCCCTCCCACCCCGCCCCCAACCATGATTCAGCGGTAAAGAATCCACCTGCCACGCAGGAGCGGCAGATGAAGTTCAGTCCGTGGGTTGAGAAGATCTCCTGGAGGAGGTCACGGCAACTCACTCCAGTATTCTTGCCTGGAGAATTCTATGGACAGAGGCGCCTGGCGGGCTATAGTCCATAAGGTCACAATGAGTCAGACATGACTGAAGTGACTTAGCATGCGCAAAAATAACGAATCACATCCTCACAACAAGGGAAAAAAACCAAACTGAACTGGAAATCAGTAAGACTTCTTAGATCTATCAAAGAAATGAGATCATAGGGAAAACTGCAGTTCCCAAACCTAGAAAGACAGAATCCATAGAATGAGATCCGATGAAAGATTTGGAGCCAGTAACTGGTAGGAACTGATGAATGCTGAAGGAGGGTGGGCATGTAAGAGCTGACTTATTGGAAAAGACCCTGATGCTGGGAATGACTGAGGGCAAGAGGAAAAGAGGGTGGCAGAGGTTGATAAGGTGGATAGCATCACCAACTCAATGGACATGGATTTGAGCAAACTCCAGGAGATAGTAAAGAGCAGGGAAGCCTGGTGTGCTGCAGTCCATTGGGTCATAAAGAGTTGGACATAGCGACTGAACAGCAACAACAGTTTGCTGTTTAAGAGTTAAAAACGCTGAGGAGCTCAGTTAGAGAAAATCTCCAGGCTTCTGTGAATTTTACTTCCAAGTCTCAATCAGATTATCATGGTGAAGAACCAATGGAGAAAAATCGCCTGGGTTCAGGCAGAGGGAGGGGAAAATAACCATTTAAAAATAAACCTAGAGTGTTCTCCATAGTAAGGGCCTTCTGGCTAAGGAAAAACATCTTACCAGCAATTTATCTGATATAGGGGAAGGGAAACACTCAACTACAGCCCTTTTGGCATTCCTGTCTAATAAGGGGAGAAAAAGATAATGGAGATCAAAGCAAGGACACTAGAGGAAACTAAAGTCTATGACACAACAGCAAACATTAAACACAGCCTATCTTTTAATCAGATAATATCTAACATTCTTACAATTCTAAATACTGGCAAAGATGTGGAGCAAAAGGAACTCTAATTCATTGCTGGTGGGAGTGCAAAATGGTAGAGCAACAGTGACAGTTTCTTACAAAGCTAAATATAGTTTTAACCATTTGGTTTAGCACTCACACTCCTACATATTTGCACAAATGAGAAGCAAACTTATTTCCACACAAAAGCCTGCACATGAATGTTGACAGAAGCATTACTGATAATTTTGAAAACTGAAAGCAGCCAAGATGTCCCTTAATAGGTGAGTAAATAAACAAATTTTTGTACCTTCAGATAACAGGATATCATTCAGCAATTGAGATAAATGAGGTATTAAACGATCAAAAGACATGGAGGAACTTTGAATGTACATCGCCTTAAGTCAAGAAGCCAGTCTAAAAAGGCTACGCATGCTCTTTGACCTCAACTATATGGCATTCTGAAGTTAGAACTACAGATAGGATAAATTATCAGTGATTATCAGAGGTTCACAGGAGGGGAGGCAGGAGGAAGAGGTGGAGCATAAGATATTGTTGTGCGGGGCTAGGGCAAAACTGTTTTGTATGATATCGTAATGGCAGATGCTTGGCATTAAGCATTTGTCAACATTCACAGAAATGTGCAACACACAAAAAAATGAACCTTAATTAAACTGTGTGTGTGTGTTGTCGTTCAGCCGTGTCTGACTCTCTGTGATCCCATGGGCTGAGGCCCACCAAGCTCCTCTGTCCATGGAATTCTCCAGGTAAGAATATTGGAGTGGGTAGCCATTCTTCTGCTCTAAGGGATCTTCCTGACTCAGGGACCAAATCCATATCTCTTGCATTACAGGCCCATTCTTATTTTAAACTATGTGATTCATACTTTATAAGATTAAACAGGAAGTTCTTTAGGGCAAAACTTTCTTTTGTACCCTTCAGGTCATAGTAGCTACCTAACACACATTAGGTGAACTCAGTGCCCCACATGGAGCTAGTGGTAAGGAATATGCCTGCCAGTGCAGGAGACTAAATAGATACAGGTTTGATTCTTAGGTTGGGAAGATATCTTGGGGAAGGAAATGGCAACCCACTCCAGTATTCTTGCTTGGAGAATTCCGTGGACAGAGGAGCCTAGCAAGCTACAGTCTGTGAGGTTGCAAAGAGTTGGACACAACTTGGCGACTAAACAACAACATACTTTCACACTTATTTTTTTATTAGTAAATGAATCCTCATCATTTGAAAGATATTTTTAAGGATAAATGTGTTTTGGACTTCAGTGGCTGCCAGCATCACATGGTTTAGACACATTTGTAATATCTTTGCAGCCAATTGCTCACAACTGAGAGATAAGAGAGATGGCCTGAAAGCTAAATCTGTTCCAGTTAGCCTATGCTTATATCCTGACTTTTGGATCAAAGAATATCTTGGTAAACAATGATAGAAATCTTACAGATCCTTATCATTAAATGATGATAATTTTAAAATTAAGCTATGTAATAGTATTAAATATTACAATCTATATTAAACTTGTATATTTAACAATTACATGTTTTAACCCTTCTTTAACACACACACACAAAAGTAAAATGACAAAGAACATAAAGTCAAATGACATGCAAGTTAAAAATAAGCCTCTGGTTAACCCTGCTCTATTTTGATTTTCTATCATAAAAATTGCCATTTCTCAAAAACCACTTGTTTATTTTATTTTGGGTAGGGCTGGATATTAATATCTTTTGTAATTGACAACAGCGGTTCTCTTAACTTCAGGGTTTCTTTTTTTTTTTTCTAACACATCAGCCACTTTCACTCTGTTAATATGTATCCAATGTCCAGCCTGTGAGCTAGTTACCAAATATAACCCTGTTTTAAATGTATGTACAGACTAATAAGGAAATTGGACAAGTTAACTTTAATTCTGGCACAATGAAATAAATGCTAAATAGGATGAGTGCAGAGTTTCAAAGGCCATTTGAAGGGATATTCAGTCTTGCAAAAGTTAGGAAAGGTCTTTCAAAGTAAGTGCAATCAAGTTAAAGACAAGAGACAAATGAGAACTAGTCAGGTTTTGAACTGAGTTGGAGGTATTGATGAGGGTATAAGGTGGAGCAAAGGAGAATATCCTCCACTGAAAAGAGTAAGTGCAGAGACATGAACAAACAAACAAACAAACAAAGAAACCTTGGCCTTTTCTTGATTTGAAGTATAGTTGATGTACAATATTCTATGTTTGTGTGTGTGTGTGTGTGTGTGTGTGTGTGTGTTTATGTGAAGTTGCTCAGTCATGTCCAACTCTTTGCAACCCCATGGACTGTAGCCTACCAGGTTCCTCCATCCATGGGATTTTCCAGGCAAGAATACTGGAGTGGGTTGCCATTTCCTTCTCCAGGAGATCTTCCCAAGCCAGGGACTGAACCTGGGTCTCCTGCATTGTAGGTAGACGCTTCACTGTCTGAGCCACATATTCCAGATTAAATGTTTCATATTTCACTCACCTGAGATTTCTAATTCTTCCCAGTGAGATTTTTTTCCCATTGGCTACCTCCTCTGCTGACACGATGGTATAAATTCTGCGAGGATCTGGAGGATCATATTTTTCCTTTGGCATCCCTATTGTACAATATAGTGAGTCACAATCTTTAAGGGTTATGCTTCATTTGCAATTATTATAGTTCAGTCAGTACAGTCTCTCAGTTATGCCGTACTCTTTGTGACCCCATGGACTGCAGCACACCAGGCCTCCCTGTCCATCACCAACTCCTGGAGCTTGATCAAACTCATGTCCATTGAGTTGGTGATTCCATCCAAACATCTCATCCTCTGTTGTCCCCTTCTCCTCCCACCTTCAGTCTTTCCCAGTATCAGGGTCTTTTCCAGTAAGTCAGTTCTTATCAGGTGACCAAAGTATTGGAGTTTAGCTTCGGCATCAGTCCTTCCAATGAATATTTAGGACTGATTTCCTTTAGGATGGACTGGTTTGATCTCCTTGCAGTCCAAGGGATTCTTAAGAGTCTTCTCCAACACTGAAATTCAAAAACATCAATTCTTACTGCAGTTCAAAAGCATCAATTCTTTGGCGTTCAGATTTCTTTATAGACCAACTCTCACATCGAAACATGACTAGTGGAAAAACCATAGCTTTGACTAAATGGACCTATGTTGGCAAAGTAATGTCGAAGAGGATGAGATGGCTGGATGGCATCACTGACTCGATGGACTGAGTGTGAGTGAACTCCGGGAGTTGGTGATGGACAGGGAGGCCTGGTGTGCTGCAATTCATGGGGTTGAAAAGAGTCGGACATGACTGAGCGACTGAACTGATTGACTAACTGAACTGACTAGGTTGGTCCTAGCTTTTCTTCCAAGGAGAAAGCATCTTTTAATTTCATGGCTGCAGTCACCATCTGCAGTGATTTTGGAGCCCAGAATAATAGTCTCTCACTCTTTCCATTGTTTCCCCATTCATACGACGTGAAGTGATGGGTCCAGATGCCATGATCTTAGTTTTCTGAATGTTGAATTTTAAGCCAACATTTTCACTCTTGTCTTTCATCTTCATCAAGAGGCTCTTCAGTTCTTCTTCACTTTCTGCCGAAAGAGTGGTGTTATCTGCATATCTGAGGTTATTGATATTTCTCCCCACAATCTTGATTTAGGCTTCATCCAGCCCAGCATTTCACATAATGCACTCTGCATATAAATTAAATAAGCAGGGTGATAATATACAGTCTCAACTTACTCCTTTCCCAATTCTGAACTAGTCCATTGTTCCATGTCCAGTTCTAACTGTTGCTTCTTGACCTGCATACAGATTTTCAGGAAGCAGGTTAAGGTGATCTGGTATTACCATCTCTTGAAGAACTTGCCATAGTTTGTTGTGATCCACAAAGGCTTTGGAGTAGTCAAAATATTATGTGTGTGTGTATATATATATATATATGTATATACACACACTCTATATGATATGTTATAAAATATTAGCAATATTCCTGGTGTTGTGCAGTATATCCTTGAAGCTTATTTTATAGCTGATGGTTTGTACCACTTAATCCTCTATGCCTATCTTTCCTCTCCTAGTTTCTTCTCCCCACATCTGTGTGACTGCTTTTTTGTTGTTGTTATATTCACTGGTTTGTTGTATTTTATACACAAATATACAAGTGATGTCATACAGGATTTGCCTTTCTGTCTGACTTATTTTATTTAGCATAGTGCCCCCAAGTCGATTTTTCTCATTCTCTTATCTAAATTTCAGTGCTGTCAATGAGTAACTTTGCCTGGAAATTCCACACTATATCATTGAGCATGTGATTGGGGGCAGAGATAAGTGAGATTTTAAAAACAGTAATCCAAAGGTGAGTTCTAGTACATTATTCCTTTAGCTGTCACCTGTTTTTGATTTTCAGGGTTGCTCAAGAGTTAAAGGCAAAGATTTTTAAACAAAATGTGTTTTCCAAGTGACCTGTTAAGACACAAGCAAGTACTATAAATCCCTCTTTGAAAAGTCTCCCTAAGCTAATCTAGGTCTCCTGATGCAGGGTCATTTTCTTCTCTCTTCTTACTCCTCTAGGGAGTTTAATCTTTCAAAAGTCAACCTCATCCTTTGATTAAGTGACGTTCTCTTACAAATTCTCTTACATTTTGCTCCATCTTGCTTACATTTTTCTTCCTCATCTTTACCTTTATTTCCTTTTCCTCCTTCTCCTTAACCCAGTAATGGCTACTGGCAAATTTAGAAATTTGCTGAAGAGCCGAGAATGATAAATAACTGGAGAACCTCCAATATCTGTGTGAATAAACATGACTGTGTGGCTCACTGCACCTGCAGGTATGATTCCATATTTGTTTTACCCCATTGCATCACGAAATCCAGAAAGCCTAGACTCACAAGTTAATCTCCGCCTCCTTCTCTGGTATTCAGAATAAAAACTCACCAGAAACATTCCAAATGCACAGTAGTTCTCATCTTTTTTTGCAGCTTGAAACCTGAGTAGGGATTGAAGAAAACTGAATTGGCTCACCCAGTTTCTTTCACAGGATCATCTGGACAGGTTTTATCTCTATTATTATTGCTGATATTGATATTTAGATTTTAGATATAGAAAATACAGAATTACTTATCATAAAACTATATTAAAAAGGAAATATAGAGAATAAAGTTTTATCAATATTTTACTTAGTGTAAAGCAAATAATCACTTTGTGATAAAAGATCACTTATCATTAAAAATAATATATTTATATAATGTTTTGCTGTTTACATTAAAGAGTTTTAACATAAAACTTAGTATCATAGTTGCCTTGTAAATCCTGCATGTTAAACATGTTCTCTATTTTACTGAAGTGAGAACAAAGCAAGCAGAGTAGAAAAGTTAAAGTGGAGACTGAATTCTAGTCAGATGTTTACTTCTGTGAAATATGTCAGAAGCAATCTATTACTAACAGGGAACTTGCAAATATTGCTGTTACTTTTAAGTGAGAGACATTTGACCTTCAAGAGCAGAAATCCAAGTCCTTGGTAAGTAGTTGACAAGGTACACCATTGGCAGGACAGTGGCTGTTTCATCTAGAAATTGTTAGTGGATACTAGAAAGCCTGAGGAGATTTGATCTAACAATAAAACAATTGAATTTAATAAAGATATTTTAGCATCTATTTTGTGACACAGTGCTATGGTTCTGAATAGAAAAATGTCCAAAAGGATATTCTGTCCTTTCAGCCACTTTGCTCAAATCCAAATTAGGTTGTAGAAGGTGAGGCTGAAGCAAGCCCTTTGCATCTATACTCATCCTGCTATTCAGACTTAACACTGTGCCTGATAATAGCAGAGGAACTCACAGAGCGTATACTCGCTGAATGAAAGGCAGACTGGGGAGCAGAGGAGGGGAAGGTGGAGAAAGAGAGAAAGAGGAAGGGAAGAGGAAATACAAAGAAAAGAAGAAACATATTTCTTTCCTCAACTGAATTCATGAATCACAGTTCTAATAATTTTTGGTCAGTGTTTCTAGACAATAGCACCCTACACACTCAGTTAGGGAATGAAGTTGACAATTTCGAACTGAACTATGTCTTTTGAGAAAGAAGAAAGCAGCTGGAAGTGAATCTGTGCATTACAAGATGAGATAACTTACCAAAAGAAGCTAAACAAAGCACAGGATTTTATTATATGCCACCTAGTTTAACCCTATGATTAAAATTGACCGTGAAGGGTCAGTCAGAAGTCAGCCAACTGTTTTTGATAATAAATCAGCTACTCCCACTTGACTAAAAGCCAATTCTTACAAACCTGGCAGAACACCAAGCAAGTTGATCATATGAATAAACAAATCAATAGGCAGGACAAGGTATGCCTTTTGTACACATTTTTTTCCTCCTAGTGATTATATGAGCAATAAATTTCTATATAAACCATTAGAAATTAAAAACAACTGGCAGTATAAGATGAGAACACTTCAGATATCTTCAATTTATAAATCAATGATAAATTACCTGCTATATATCATTTAGAAAAAAAAACACTTGTGATGGACAGAATTGACCAAAATGATTAAAATAACCAATAAACTTATGAAACATCAACACATGAAAAGTTATAAAATATCTTTGATATACAGATTTTTAGGGTTTCCCTGGTGGCTCAGATGGTAAAGAATCTGCCTGCAATGCAGGAGACCCAGGCTCGATCCCTGGAAGATTCCCCTGGAGAAGGGAATGGTTACTACTTTAGTATTCTTGCCTGGGAAATCCCATAGAGAGAGGAGTTTGGCAGGCTACAGGCATCCCTGATGGCTCAGCAGGTAAAGAATCATTCTGCAATGCAGGGGACACAGGAGACCTGGGTTCGATCATGTGTATGAGCGTATAACAACTTATCCTACAGGGCTTTTTTTTTTTTTTTTTACAGTGGATAAAAGGAGATCCTACTTTGTGTAAAACGGTTCGCTAGTGGGAAGCTGCTGTATAGCAGAGGGAGCTTAGCTCAGTGGTCTGTGATGACTTAGAGGGGTGAGATGAGGGGCAGGAGGGAGGTTCAAAAGAAAGGAATGTATGCGTACATACAGCTGATTCACTTTGTTGTACTGCAGAAACTATGAGCTTTCCTGGCTGCTCAGTGGGAAGGAATCTGCCTGCCAGTGCAAGAGATGTGGGTTTGGTCCCTGGGTCAGGAAGATTGGGAAGATCCCAAAGATCCCCTGGAGAAGGAAATGGCAACCTACTCCAATATTCTTTCCTGGGAAATCTCATGGATAGAGGGGCATGGAGGGCTACAGCCCATGGAGTTGCAAAGAGTTGGACATGCTTTAGCTACTAAACAATAACAACAATCCTGAGGCAGTCTTGTACTGGCATGATGAGTCACATTTTACTCAGTAATACCTCAAGTCTTAAAAGAAAAATAAAGGAGATCCTGTGAGGGTAATATCAAAGAAGGATCACATTTGTTGAGATGCTATATCACAAACTTAGAATGGAGTAAGTTTGCAGAGGAAAAAGGTAATGAGAGAAAGCCAATAAAGGAAAGTTTGTCTCATTTAAGAGTCTAAGGCTTACTCTGAACATGAAATGAGGTATCATGGGATCAGGCACTGTCAATGATAACCATGTTGTTCAACCTTATAATTTTCACACAAGTCACTCAATGAGAGTGTCAACTTTACTGGTGAAGTGAGAGAGAAAAGCATAAGTAATGCGAGGGGGTCATACAAAAATCTCCTGTACCTTCAAGAATCCGTGTCTTAGACATATCCATTAGCGTCATTGTTTTCATCTTTTAATATACTCACCAAGCATTTTATTTTATTTTTTTTTTTCATTGAATGAAACATATTCAGGGGAAAAGAAAGCTTTGACTTTGACATCTGGCAAAAGCTATCAAATATGGCCGTCAAAATGTATTGTTATTTAATGTATACAGAATTAATTAAAGGGATTCTTTGCCAAAATATTGCTGCATTTTCTCAATCTCTTAGACTTTTTATATGTTTTATCCGTTTGGACAGAGAAATCAAGGCTCTAGTGGATGTATTACACATTTTTTACATAGCTTTAAAACATGTAACATTTTTGTGCTTTGTACTACTTATTCTTTTATATGTTAGACTTAAGTCACTTCAGTCGTGTCTGACTCTGTGCGACCCCATAGACGGCAGCCCACCAGGCTCCCCCGACCCTGGGATTCTCCAGGCAATAGCACTGGAGTGGGTTGCCATTTCCTTCTCCAAGGCATGAAAGTGAAAAGTGAAAGTGAAGTCGCTCAGTCGTGCCCGACTCTTCGCGACCCCATGGACTGCAGCCCACCAGGCTCCTCTGCCCATGGGATTCTCCAGGAAAGAGTACTGGAGTGGGGTGCCCTTGCCTTCTCTAGTAATAGGATTAGAAACTCTTAAAGCACCAAGGCTATGTTACACATTTCTTTAATATTATTACCCTATATGCTCAACATATAAGAAATGCTAGACACCCAAGAGAAATTTGATGCACAGGACTACTATTAATATTAAAAACAACTTAAAGTGCATGTGAAGTGGAAAACATACCTTTTTTTTTCTTTCAGTGTACCACTCCATGATGAGTTCTTCCAAACCTGCCTATAAAGATTACTTTGGCAGAATCGGCGGAATACCACTGTATAAAAATTTATCGAGTATTGGCATGATGTGCAGAAATTTGAGGCAAAATCAGATGACATTGTCATTGCCACCTATCCCAAATCTGGTAAGTCTCTTTGTTATGTCAAAGTTGTTCCCTTTTCACCTTGAAAAGAAAAATCCACCTTTTCTGTTAAATATTAAGCCATTTCTCCCACATTCTCTGTATTAAGTTCTGGTATATACACAGAAAATAGTGGCATATTATAGCTCTATTCTCTGCGTATAAGTTAAATAAGCAGGGTGACAATATACAGCCTTGATGTACTCCTTTGCCTATTTGGAACCAGTCTGTTGTTCCATGTCCAGTTCTAACTGTTGCTTCCTGACCTGCATACAGATTTCTCAAGAGGCAGGTCAGGTGGTCTGGTATTCCCATCTCTTGAAGAATTTCCCACAGTTTATTGTGATCCACACAGTCAAAGGCTTTGGCATAGTCAATAAAGCAGAAATAGATGTTTTTCTGGAACTCTCTTGCTTTTTCTATGATCCAGCGGATGTTGCCAATTTGACCTCTGGTTCCTCTGCCTTTTCTAAAACCAGCTTGAACATCTGGAAGTTCACGGTCGACATATTGGTGAAACCTGGCTTGGAGAATTTTGAGCATTACTTTACTAGAGTGTGAGATGAGTGCATTGTATGGTAGTTTGAGCAGTCTTTGGCATTTCCTTTATTTGGAATTGGAATGAAGACTGACCTTTTCCAGTCCTGTGGCCACTGCTGACTTTTCCAAATTTGCTGGCATATTGAGTGCAGCACTTTCACAGCATTATCTTTCAGGATTTGAAATAGCTCAACTGGAATTCCATCACTTCCACTAGCTTTGCTTGTAGTGATGCTTTCTAAGGCCCACTTGACTTCACATTCCAGGATGTCTGGCTCTAGGTGAGTGATCACACCATCATGATTATCTGGGTCATAAATCTCTTTTTTTGTACAGTTCTTCTGTGTATTCTTGCCACCTCTTCTTGATATCGTCTGCTTCTGTGAGGTCCATACCATTTCTGTCCTTTATCAAGCCCATCTTTGCATGAAATGTTACCTTGGTATCTCTCATTTTCTTGAAGAGATCTCTAGTCTTTCCCATTTGGTTGTTTTCCTCTATTTCTTTGCATTGATTGTTGAGGAAGGCTTTCTTATCTCTCTTTGCTCTTCTTTAGAACTCTACATTCAGATGCTTGTATCTTTCCTATTCTCCTTTGCTTTTCACCTTTCTTCTTTTCACAGCTATTTGTAAGGCCTCCTCAGACAGCCATTTTGCTTTTTTGCATTTCTTGTCCATGGGGATGGTCTTGATCTCTGTCTCCTGTACAATGTCACGAACCTCATGAGAAATGCTGGGATGGAAGAAACACATGCTGGAATCAAGAGTTCTGGAAGAAATATCAATAACCTCAGATATGCAGATGACATCACCCTTATGGCAGAAAGTGAAGAGGAACTAAAAAGCCTCTTGATGAAAGTAAATGAGGAGAGTGAAAAAATTGGCTTAAAGCTCAACTTTCAGAAAACTAAGATCATGGCATCTGGTCCCATCAATTCATGGGAAATAGATGAGGAAACAGTTTCAGACTGTTTTTTTTTTTTTGGTCTCCAAAATCACTGCAGATGGTGATTGCAGCCATGAAATTAAAAGACACTTGCTCCTTGGAAGGAAAGTTATGACCAAACTAGATAGCATATTAAAAGCAGAGATATTACTTGGCCAACAAAGATCCATTTAGTCAAGGCTATGGTTTTTCCAGTAGTCATGTATGGATGTGAGAGTTGGACTGTAGAAGAAAGCTGAGTGCTGAAGAACTGATGTGGTGTTGGAGAAGACTCTTGAGAGTCCCTTGGATTGCAAGGAGATCCAACCAGTCCATCCTAAAGATCAGACCTGGATGTTCATTGGAAAGACTGATGCTAAAGCTGAAACTCCAATCTTTTAGCCACCTCATGTGAAGAGTTGACTCATTGGAAAAGACCCTGATATTGGGATGCATTGGGGGCAGGAGAAGGGGACGACAAAGGAAGCGATGGCTGGATGGCATCACTGACTCGATGGACATGAGTCTGAGTGAACTCTGGGAGTTGGTGATGGACAGGGAGGCCTGGTGTGCTGCAGTTCATGGGGTTGCAAAGAGTCTGACATGACTGAGTGACTGAACTGAGCTGAACTGATAGCTCTATTCTAAAACCACAATTTGTACATATAATTTGAGCAGCACAGTGATAAATGGGTATTGTTGGCCATATAAGAAAATCACATAATATAGATGGGTGACTATAGAACCATCGGTAAAATTTAAAATCACCCTTCTCTTTATGTCATTGTTGTCATTGCTGTATAGACAAAGTATAAGTATTTTTCGTGGATTTTTAAAAAATTAGCACTTTTTAGCTAATCAGTTCCTCTTTCTAAAGTCTCTGAAGCTCTACTCTATATTTTCCTGAAATTAACTTGTTAGTCATAGTCTTACAATTTTAGAACTTTAGAAATTAGAAAGTCCAATCCAGACTCCTTCTCTATCTGGTTGTTCTAATTAGTACTTAAATATGTCAAACATTTAATATACCTTAGGCTATTCTGACTCTAAAGTGTTTTTCCATTCTCTATCCTGTCTGGATCAATGCAGCACAAAACCAGTCACCTGTTGAGGATATATGAGAGCTATTTCAGAATCAGTTTCTCTTAACTTCTTCATCTTCCATATTCAATCAATCAATCTATCTGTTTTGCTCTTTTAGTCTCATAGATATGCCTCAGAGTCAGTTTCTAGTTTTCTTGTCACCTTCTTATGACCCCTCATTCCATTATTGTATTTACTCTGCCACTAGAGAAATTCTTCCAAAACACGATCCTTATAACCTTGCTTTCTTGCTTGATGTATGGCAATGATCTTTAAAATCTTTTAGAAATGACTTGAACTCTAGTATGAATTACAAGGCTTTGTAGGCTTGATGTCTGCTTGACACAGCATCCTCATCTCCATTCATCCCTTCAAGTAGCCTCTAATTTAGGTTTTATAATCTACATCCATGGAGATGGAAATGGCAACACACTCCAGTATTCTTGCCTGGAGAATCCCTTGGACAGAGGAGCCTAGCAGGCTACAGTTCATGGGGTCGCAGAAGAGTCACATTGTATGTAATCTACATCCAATTCATTTCCTCACCACTTAACTATTTGTAAATGTCTGGTGATGATTTTAAAAAAAGAGAGAGAGTTCTTCTGTCTGATAGAGCTCTCTCCTATCTTACACAACTAGTGAATTTCTGCCAATAATTTGTTAAGGCCAAACTCAATTACCATGTTCTCTTAAAGTCATTTCTTTCTTGTGGAAACATCATGGCAACAGCAGAAGCACATAAAGTCCTCCTTTGCTGCTGCTGCTGCTGCTGCTGCTAAGTCGCTTCAATCATGTCCGACTCTGTGTGACCCCAGAGATGACAGCCCACCAGGCTCCCCTGTCCCTGGGATTCTCCAGGCAAGAACAGTTCTTTAAATCCCTGTGCCCATCTGTATTACAGCATCTTAAGAAAAATGAAGTGTAATTATTGAGCACTGTTTCTGACTCTTCTGAGGGCCCTTGAATATCACAGGACAAGGACCAGACTTACTCTTTTCTATATTCTCTGTACTAGGACTCAACCTGAGGCATAAAAGCTATTGAGAAACCCTGTGGTTGAAAGCATGCTTACTTTTTAGATGTGAAAATTTAGATCCAAATAAGTTATCAGCTTGTACAATATCACAATTCATTTTTGACAAAGTCAAATTTCTATCATAGGTGTATTTTATTACAACTATGTTTATCCTTATTTTTGGTGCTATGTTTGGATGCTGTAAGAGTAAATATTAGGAGAAATAGTTTTTTTGTCCTGTGGTGATTCTGACAACTTTCAAATACTATTTCATTCGTAGCTTCTTACTTTATCCAACTACAAATACATTGATCCCTGCATTATCAATATGCATTGTCAATGGGAGACTCAAGTGTGTTTAATTTTTTCAGGTACAACGTGGGTTAGTGAAATTATATGCATGATTTATGCTAACGGTGATGTGGAAAAGTGCAAGCAAGAAGTCATTTTTAATAGAGTTCCTTACCTGGAATGTAGCACTGATCACTTTATGAATGGTAATACATAAGTTAATTTTAAAAGCTATACACATATATTTTAACGTGTGGGTGTAAATGGTACAAAAAGACTGTATGCAAAATAGTATTTTTTGGCAATAGTATTAAATGGCAATTAGTATTATGTTGTCTACATAGGGAGGTATGTAAATTTAAATCTTGACAGAGTTTATAGTATAGAATAGAGTGAGTGAGGATAGCTCTGACATGCTTTTATCAGACCCTAGTAATATATGAGAATTATATCTCTCCTTGGGATATATGTAGTGATACTTTAAACACTAGGGACATATCTGTAAATTTTCAAGGATATGCAAAAAGATGTTCATCACAAATACTTTTATTATTGTAAAAAATTAGATACAATATAAATGTTAATCAATGGAAGGTAAAAATGACATGAAGTCATTAAACATATGATATCATATGTCTGTTTTCACTGAAGTGTTGGTATAAAATGTTAATACAAATGCAGTTATACAATATTAAAAAATTTCATCTGTGTGTCTGGTATTTATATGGCTATGAGTCTGGGCGTATAGATATACTTGTATAGAAGGATGCTTACCACAATATTAATAATGATTTTTTCCAAAGTGGTGAAAATTTATTTAATCTATTTTTTTTTCTGTTTATATCTATATAAACTTCTGTCATAGTAAATACATATCATTATTATGAATATAATATAGAATGCATAGATGTTTCTATTTTAAAAATCTGTAAAAATCCATACAAATATTTATAATTTTTGAAGTTGTCCAACTTTTTTTTTTTTTTAATTAGGAGTAAAACAATTAAAAGAGATAGCATCTCCTAGAATAGTGAAGACTCACCTGCCTGTTGAGCTTCTTCCAGTCTCATTTTGGGAAAAGAACTGTAAGGTAACAGAGTCAAGTGTTCTTAGAACTTCACCCAACTCAAAGAATGTTACAATGATAAAGTTAGGTAATATCCTGCATCTTATATACACTTATTTATTTCTTCACTGAATCTATAGACATTTTAAAAACGTGGATCATAGTATAGTTAGAAAGTCTAGACTTCAATTCTAACTCCAGAGCTGGTTCTCAGCAAAACAGATAAACTCTCTAAGCTTTCAGGAAGCTGAAGTTTCCTCATCTGTAAAAGAGGGATAATAATTGTATTTCACATAGAGTTGTTATAAGGATTAGCTAAAATAATGCTTGTGAAGTGCTTAACATAGTACCTAGCATGTTATAATCAATTTACAATGGCTATTTTTATTTGTTATTATTAGTAATTGTAGTCAATGTACTCTTTTTGCAAACTATTGTGCTTGGCCTTGTGAGGCATGCAAATGAGCTAGGCAAGGATAAACCAGAAAAAAATGATAGAATAATTATTTATTGAGTGCCTATCATGAGCCAGCAATATAACAAATACACATGTAATCTTTGTCTTCATGGACACATGGTTCACAGGGGAAAGGGATAAATAACAGACACTACAGAAGGTGATATAAATCAAGTAAAGGAAGAATTCTGGCCTAGATATTGAGGGTAGAGAAGGAACCTTAAAAGCAAGTAACATCTCATCTGATATGTGAAGGATGCAAAAGAATTAGTCTATATAATCTCTGAGGCAACCCAAAGTGGGATGTGAAACCAGTTCAATTTAGCTAGAAGGCTGAGTGCCTGTACTGGTTGGAGGAGTGATAGGAGATGAGCTGGGTTTGTTTGTAACAGATATGGAAGCCAACTTATGAAGTTTGGGCTCTACTTTGATGATAATGAGGAGTTACAGCTATATTAAGCTGCTGATTGAGATGATCAGTTTTGCTTTTTAGAAATAATAATAACATGGAATCCTAAAGTACAGGCCAAATATTGTCTTAGACCACTGATGTTGTTCCTCAAGACCTTACTAGCTTTATTAGGACACATTATGATCCATACTCAACATAGATATTAAAGTATTATGTAGTCATTATTGACAAAAAAGGGATCTGTCAGAGTCATGAAGTATTTCTATTTTGCACTGTGATATAACATGGTATATATGACATTTTCTGGAGCTACATAGTGCAAACTTTTGAAGATTCCAATGTTTTTGTTTATTTGCTTTTATCATAAGCAATCCTGGAAAGATCACATTACATCCTTTTAAAGTCATACATAAGAGTTCTCTCTTTAATAAATACTATTTACATGCATTTTCTGGGAAATGTGTGACCACTATTTTTCAAGATATTTGGCCAAGTTACTTTCTTTTCTTTGAAAAATGGAATGAAGTCTTGGTGTTACCCCTTTACTTGTACATGAAAAGATACTGTACCTTTACAATAGCTACAGTCTTCTAAAGCCTGCTTATTATCTCAGGGATCATCAAAGAGTAGGAGACCATTGGATGAATCACAGCTTGAGTACTTCTGGGGTGATTCATTGGTGGACAAGAAGACAGGTGGATTGAAACTATTGGTAACAGTGTGTTTGGAGTTTTGAACTAAAAACTATAAGTGGTTAAAAAAGAGAGAGTGAATAAAAGGAACAACCTAAAAGCTAAAAGAAGCAATTGAAGTCAGTAAACTTGAGGCTTTGGAGTTGTTGCAGAAGAGATATAAGAAAGAAAGGACAAGGAAACAAAACTGTCTTGGAAGAAATCATGATGTTCAAGGGCAAGTCTTCAGAACCTTTAAGGTACTGGACTAGTTTCAAGATTTGGCTACAAATGTTGTTAACTGAAGCAAAATAGAGGTAATGACCAAAGATCCTAAGAACCTAGAGAATCTGATGGATCATGTATACAAATAGTAAAATTACATAGCATGATGAAAAGCTTTGGAATGGAGAGTAATATTATGAGTCTGATGTTCAAATCTTAAGTTAAAGCAAGGGAGTGTCCATAAGTTTAAAAATGGCTTCAGTTAGGAGAAGAAGGAATTATTACAGGTTTTTTTTTTTTTTTTTCAAATGTAGGATTTTTAAGACAGATTATATCCCAAGTGAATTGTGGGCAAACTAGAAACTTTGACTTGAGAGAGCTGAGAGAAAAGACCTAGATTTTCCTCAAAGGCAGGAAGAGCATGCACAGTGAAAAGTTAGTGT
The DNA here is from genome assembly GCA_917880005.1 of Nanger dama. Classification (NCBI taxonomy): domain Eukaryota; kingdom Metazoa; phylum Chordata; class Mammalia; order Artiodactyla; family Bovidae; genus Nanger; species Nanger dama. Next base: position 20,062,997 of record CAKJTW010000001.1, read on the forward strand.
ATAGAATCAAATTTTCCAAAATGGAGAGAAGATAAACTAATGGAAGTTTAAGGGAGGAGGGATTGCTTTTACATTCCCTCTTCCCCCACCTTGAAGAATAGGGAACTAACAGGTACAAGCTACTATGTATAAAATAAATAAGCTACAATGATATATTGTACAACACAGGGAATATAGTCAATATTTTATAAAAGCTACAAGTGGAGGTAACCTTTAAAAATTAATCACAATGTTATACACCTAAAACTTACATAATATTGTACATCAACTATAACTCAATAAAAAAAGAATACATTAGGAAAAAAGCTTCATGGATGACCTGGAGCAAAACTTTAATACAGATTGTATTTTGAGATGCAGAGAATATTCAAGGCAGAAGGAACAGTACAAACAAAAAAGAAATAAAAATGATAAAGCAAATTTGTGGAGATACATATATATATATATAGTGGCAAAGAGTTCCATTCAGCTCATAAGCAAAAAGGGCTAGGGAAAATTTTAAATAAATATGGAAAAGTTTCATATGGCCAATGATAGCTTTGTTGAGAAAGAAAGTAGACTTTTTCTGTAGTATTTGGAGCTACTTCTTAGAATATTCAAGCAGATTTCTTTAAAATTGTTTGAAAATGTAGAAACTTGAGTAAGACAGATTAGTGAGCCTTATCAGATCCACTAAAGAGTGGAAAATCAAGAGCTGCCATAGACCACGGCATGGCTCAGGTGCCTGGAGGAGAAAGTGGAAGACCATAGAGAGACAGAGTTTACTCGTGCAGGTCTTTTCCTGCAATGCAGAGCTGTTGTTTAGTCGCTAGGTCATGTATGACTCTTCTGCGACCCCATGGACTGTAGGCTGCCAGACTCCTCTGTCCATGAGGTTTCTCAGGCAAGCATCCTGGAGCGGGTTGTCATTTCCTTACTCCAGGGGATTTTCCTGACCCAAGGATCCAACCCCTGACTCCTGCATTGGCAGGCAGATTATTTCCCACTGAGCCACCAGGGAAGCATGGAGCATCAGGGGTCTAAGCATCCCATAAAAATTAGCTTTTCTTCAAGACTGTGAGTAAGAAAATAGCAGGACCTTTTAAAATTGTGCAGGATCATTGTGCAGTATAAAGGCCAGAGGACTTTATTTTTGACTGAATGATTTATCAAATCACTTACTCTCATTGATTAATTCTCAACCATGTATTCTGACTCATATTTAGTTTAGTTTCTTCACTTATAATTTGGAGATAATAATCTGCCTCACCCAATTTATATCAGTGGAATTTGAGGCTCTCAAATGAAACACGTGAAAATGGCATAAAAATGAAAAGTGAAAACTAACATTGAACAGCAATACAAAAGATGTTGTCATTTCAGTTTATTGAAGGAATTTCCTTTTTTATAATTTTAATAGTTTGGAAATTTTCTAAAGCAAATATATGTTATGTTTACAGTTAAAAACATAAACTTTTTCTTTTTAAATCTTGATGTGACTATATTTGAAAAATAGTAGGTGATTTAATAACTAATTTCATCTTCCTTAGATCATCTATCTTTCCCGGAATGCCAAGGATGTGGTTGTTTCTTATTATTTTTTCTTTTTAATGGTGACTGCTAATCCAGATCCTGGTTCTTTTCAAGATTTTGTGGAGAAATTCATGAATGGGGAAGGTATGAAGAGTTTCTTTGTTTTTCTGAATCCTTTCAAGGTAACTGATACAAGGCAAATGACATCTTTGGGGATAATTTTTGCTTTCTGTTCTGGTCTGTTATCCTTCCTGGTCCTTAATTAAAACACAGAAGTTCTAGAAGCCCTTGAACTTAGAACAAGCATAGTTTTTCCAGATGAGAATGGCAAAGTTCAGAATCTGGACACTCAAGTACAGTGCCTGCAAGTAGGTATATATATGTATATATGTGTGTCTAATTCTCCCTCATGTCTTGTTATTACAGAAGTACTTCACAGTGTGTTATTATAACTTCACTGAACAAGAAGGAAAAAGAGGAGAGAATTTGTTCATTTGTATTTAAGAAAAATTTCAGATACTAAATGAGGCCAGAATTCACAAAGAAGTCTGAATATCTACAAAATTCTTACTCATTCTACCCACTGTACAGTCTGAATAATTCAACTAGATTTCTTAGAATAGTACAAGAGTTACTTGGGCAGAAATTCTGGGAAAATTTTGTCTTTGTATTTAACTCCAGACTAAAGCAACAGAGTATTCAGGTTTGAGAAAGAAAGTGTTCAAAAGAATCTAGTATTAACTAAAGAAGGCCATTCTGATTCCTTAATAATAAGTGTAAGGAAAAGGATAATAATGTCATTTATATACCCCCAAATTAATATTGGCTCAATAAAAGTGTGGTATATGTGCTTTATGTTTGTTGCTACCTTTGGAAAATTTTATGCTAAAGCATAAATAAATTACATGCCTCAAGATAGTCAAAACGTGCATTGTAAAACGGATAAAGATAATGCCGTACCTCAGCAAAATAGATGAATAAGATCACTATAAAAGTCATTTTTGACTTTTCTGCAAAGAAACAAATGAGACAAAACAGAAGCAGACCTACCCACAGGTACAGAGAAAAAAATTAGCAGTTACTATAAAGCTGGATGGCATCATTGACTTGATGAACGTGAGTCTGAGTGAACTCCGGGAGTTGGTGATGGACAGGGAGGCATGGTGTGCTGCGATTCACGGGGGTTGCAAAGAGTCAGACATGACTGAGTGACTGAACTGAACTGAACTGACTGATAAGGGAGAAGGATGGAGGAGGGGCAGAATGATGAAGGGGATTAAGAGTCCAAACTGCTAGCTATAAAATAAATGCATCACAGGGAAGTAATGGACAATACAGGGAATATAGTCATTATTTTATACTAACTTTTTGGTGTGTAATATACTCAAATATTGAATCACTGTGTTTACATCTTTGATGTTATTTTAGGTTAACTATAAATAAATAATTGTCAGTAGAGTCAAAGAACAAAAGAACTATCCAATGACTTAATGCAAAGCAGAATACTTTGACTCACACATTATCATATTACCATGTCAGCTTTTTACTGGTGAAACACTTGGATGCATCTGAGAAAAGATGAGGGAGAGAAAAGAAGAATCCATATTTAGTCATATCACATCATCTCCAAAATCTTCTAACTTTTTAAAGTGAGAATGAAACCAAGGATCCCTAAGAAAGCACCCCTTACACTTCAGACTGCAACAGTGTAAAAAAATTATATAATTATAAATTATTCAGTTACCAAAGCTACTTTTTAAATGGTAAATTTGAGATCTGGACTGCATTCTAATCATAAAAATGTTGATAGTTCTACTACTCAACTCCTTTCATTACAATGCACAAACACAGACACACACCACACACACACACACACACACACACACACACACCTCATTTTCAAAAATACTCTCATAAGTTCTAAATCATATGGAAAGACTTCCATCACTTTTCCTCTGAGTTATAAACTATGTTATAATAATGAAAGTTGAGATTATATTTCTGTATGTAGATTTTTCAACATATTTCCTGCAGAGAAATTTGCCTCAGATGGGCAGCTGATCTCTAGTTTTCATTCCATGACCATTTATTTACATTTTTTTTCTCTGAAGCCTCATTTTCAAGCTGAGTCTGAGTGTAGAGTTGATGCTATGTCCTCACATTTTTTAAATATAAATTTATTTATTTTAATTAAAGGTTAATTATAATATTGTATTGGTTTTGCCATACATCAACATGAATCTGCCGCAGGTATACATGTGTTCCCCATCCTGAATCCCTGTTCCTCCTCCCTCCCCATACCATCCCTCTGGGTCATCTCAGTGCACCAGCCCCAAGCTCACACTGTTTTTATCTCTGATCTTAGTTCCTTATGGTTCCTGGTATGAACACACAAAATCTTGGTGGGAAAAGAGGAAGAATCCACAAGTGCTATTTCTTTTCTATGAAGACATGAAGAAGGTGAGACACTCAAAAGATATGGCAACTTCATAATTATCAGAATGTTAGCATTTGACAATAATGTAGATACAAAATTTTGCCTTCAAATAAATAATGCAGCCAACTCCAAGAGTTACAATAATCCAGATACTCTACTACAGATTGAAGCTAGTGAATAAAAACCTTCTGTAAATGGACATATTTAAACTCAAGTCTCAAAAATGTTACCAAAGATAAAAGTAGAAAGAGTTTGAGTTCTTAAATCAAAGCAACAGCCACATAAAACACACACACACACAACACACACACACACAGATAGATGCACAAAAGGAATCACAATGGGCAAGAAGAGTTAACTGGTTTCTAAATCCATGGATAATGGAATTATTAGAAAAGACCATAAAATAGCTATACTTCACATGCTTAAAAAAATAGAAGAAATTTAAAATCTTACAAAGAAACAAGAGGTTACTAAAATTGACAAAGCAGATTTGGGCAGAAAACAAGAGGAGCAAACCAGAATTTCTAAAATAACTTCTAAAAATTAAAATTTGAAAAGCAAAAAGGTGGCTTAAATGACAGATAAGGCATGGCTACATAGTGAATTAGTAATGTGGTAGATGATGCTGAGGAAAGTCCACAGGATGTACCTCAGTGAGATAAATAGAATACTTTAGAAAGAGTTATAGATATGTAGGATAGAGTAATGACATCTTACATGTATTAAGTCAAACTTCCAGAAGAGAGTAAAGATAATGCCAGAACAGCAAAATGCAAAAGTATGATGATATCACAATTTCTTACAAATCTAGTTTTTTCTAGCTTCATTAATAATCAGGGTAATTCAAAATAAAAATGTCTATGAGGTGCTATTTCACACACAGCAGAGTGACAACAATGAGATGTAGTCTGACTGGGCTATGCTTAGTTGCTCAGTCATATCTGACTCATTGCAGACTGTAGCCCGCCAGGCTCCTCTGTCCATGGGGATTCTCCAGGCAAGAATATTGGAGTGGGTTGCCATACTTACTTTTGAGGGATCTTCCCAACACAACCCAGGGATTGAACCCAGGTCTCTCACATTGCAGGCAGATTCTTTACCAGCTGGGATACAAGGAAGCCCAGTCTAACTGTAGTTTGACAATAAATGCTAGTCAGGATGTGGCTTAGTGAGAAGTAACATACTTCTGATAAAAGTATGAGAATATACAAACAATGTGGACAAAATGTCACCTAGGGAGGGCAAACGTGTATAACTTAAGGCTCACAAATTCCACTAGTAGATATATGTTTATGAGAAACACTGATGTGTATATTAGTTTATATGCACAGCAATCTCCATAACAGCATTCTGCACGACCATAAAAACAACCCCAATACACATATACTCAGGAATAAATGCATTGTATTTACTATTATTCTACAGTTAAATATTATATTGCAGTGAAGAGGAATATATTTCAAATGTGCTTATCAGTTGAGTAAAATCAAGCTATATGTTGTCTAGGGATACATACATGAGTTTCAAATCTACAGAGTAAAGGCACAGGATTGAGTAGGTCAATTTCAGGACAGCAAGTTTGTTTATTGTTGTTGTTTGTGAAAATTGGAATGGAGAATAAAAAAAAATGAAGTTGGGAACTTGCAAATGGAAGAACTTAGCCAATTAAGAGTGTTTTCTTACATGCACTGGGTAGTGGGTAAGGGTGCTGCATTCATATTTATTCTTTAAAGTATATATGTACACATATCAAATAATTTATAAATGAAAGACAAAATACTAGATCTTTTTATTAAGGGATAACAAATATCTTCTCTCTTTTATTATTTATTTATTTATTTTTGGCTGTGCTGGGTCTTCACTGCTGCTCAAGCTTTTCTCTAGTTGTGGTGACCAAGGGCTACACTACATTGAGGTGGCCAGGCTTCTCATAGCAGTGGCTTCTCATGTTGTTGAGGATGGGCTCTAGGGCATGTGGGCTCAGTAGTTGCAGTTCCCGGGCTCTAGGGCACATGCTTGATAGCTGTGGCACATGGGTTTAGTTGCTCCATGGCAAGTGGGATCTTCTGGATCAGAGATTGAACCCATGCCTCGTGCATTCACAGGTGGATTCTTTACCACTGAGCCACCAGGGAAGCCCTCTTCTCTCATTCTTTATTAGCACCAAGAAAGCAATTGATATCCATGTCTTGTTCACATCTTTGAGCAATTATTGAAATTCATTTCACAGTAATTCTAGAGTTGTTTTGGTTAGGACAAATTTAAAATAAAATTATGGATATTATTTTAGAAGCAGAATTATTTCTTTATAAAATTTAATGCAGAACAGATTTGAATGAGAAACAATCATGATTTGTAGTTTTCTATTATATTACTTAAACTTGTGTTCTATAGCTAGAATATTGAATACAGTAAATTTAAAAGGCACACAAACAAAATTTATTAGTTAATACATCCCTTTCACCCTCCCAAATTATCTCTATCCATTTACTCTTTACTTTGATCAATATGGCCAGGTTTATGTTTCTTCTCTATTTGCAAAAATGAGGAGCAAAGGAATAAATGTTTTCTCTTGTTTCTGCAATACATCAAGTAAGAGTAAAAGACATTAGCCGTATATGTAGAGATACTGTCTTTTTGTGGAAACAAGTAAATAAAAATGTGTGAGAATGCATATATGATACAATAGATTTATATGGAATTTATGGAGCAAAAATAGAGTTATCTAACTTAAATTGGAATAGTCAAGGAAATAATCCCAAAGAAGGTGATACTTAAGCTGAAGTTTGACGGGTAAACTGCTCATTAGAAGCCTACTTTTCCAATATCAGTGTGGGGAGGGGAGGGGAAGAATGATTTTCTTATTGTGTCCTTTTTTCAAAAACAAAATATGTTTTCTTCTTAGAATATCAGAAAAGAGGTGATGAAATTGTTAGAATTTCTGGGAAGGGAGGCATCAGATGAGCTTGTGGACAAGATTTTAAAACACACTTCATTCGAAGAGATGAAGGAAAATCCATCTACCAATTATACAACAGTGCCGGATGAAGTCATGAACCAAAAAGTATCTCCCTTCATGAGAAAAGGTGAGATACTCATGGTATTTGCCTCCACTGCTACAGGAAGGCCTAAGTTTAAACAGTTATAGGCAAACATCTATTAAAGTCTGTTCATGCCTGTGGACCCCACTTGTTTTCTTCAGAGCTGTTTCCATATTTGAGTGATCAGTTCTGCAGAAGTATAAAATATTAATACTACTACTAAGAAATTACTATTAGAAACATTACTAATAGTAATTGACTGGTTTTACAGAAGCATAAAATACTGGTACTACTACTAATAAATTACTATTAAATGTTGATTATTTGGTGCATACAACAAATTATATTAAGAACCACCAGCAGTCACCCCAGCCTCAGTACTAGCACGAATACCACACCCTACTACTACTACTAAGTCACTTCAGTTGTGTCCTAGTCTGTGCGGCCCCTTAGACGGCAGCCCACCAGGCTCCACTGTCCCTGGGATTCTCCAGGCAAGAACACTGGAGTGGGTTGCTGTTTCCTTCTCCAATGCATTGAAAAGTGAAAGTGAAGTTGTTCAGTCGTGTCCAACTCTTGGTGACTCCATGGACTGTAGCCTACCAGGCTCCTCCATCCATGGGATTTTCCAGGCAAGAGTACTGGAGTGGGGTGCCAACTCCTTCTCTGATACCACACCATACTAGCTATTATTTGTTAAGTCTTTAATGCCTTGGTGCTACACACATGCATTATACAAATTGTAAATTCTATTTTTTAAAATTCTAATACAAGAGTTAAAAAACTTTTTTTTTTTTTAGGAAAAAACTTCTATTATCTCATTTTGAGACGAGGAAACCACCTTAGAACAGTTAGCCAGCTCTTCCCTAGCTAAGTGGCAGACGTTTTCAAAGACTAAATGTCAAATGTCCAAACATCAAATGGTACACAATGAATATGTACAGTTTTCTGTGTATAAATTATACTTCTACAAAGCTGCTAAAAGAGCACTAAGTTTCAAAGCACTAAGCAGAAAATACTGCTCAACTTGGTAAAAATATCAAAATACAATGAGGTGACATCTACTGGGAGGAGGCATGTTCTTGATGAGACACAGTCAATTCATAAATATATAGGCATATAGGATATGGGCCTAACAGAAGTAGAAGATATTAAGAAGAGGTGGCAAGAATACAGAGAAGAACTGTACAAAAATGAGCTTCATGACCAAGATAATCACGATGGTGTTATGATCACCATCACCTAGAGCCAGACATCCTGGAATGTGAAGTCAAGTGGGCCTTAGAAAGCATCACTACGAACAAAGCTAGTGGAAGCGATGGAATTCCAGTTGAGCTGTTTCAAATCCTGAAAGATGATGCTGTGAAAGTGTTGCACTCAATATGCCAGCAAATTTGGAAAAGTCAGCAGTGGCCACAGGACTGGAAAAAGTCAGTTTTCATTCCAATCCCAATGAAAGGCAATGCCAAAGAAGGCTCAAACTACCGCACAATTGCACTCATCTCACACACTAGTAAAGTAATGCTCAAAATTCTCCAAGCCAGTCTTCAGCAATATGTGAACTGTGAAATTCCAGATGTTCCAGCTGCATTTAGAAAAGGCAGAGGAACCAGAGATCAAATTGCCAACATCTGATGAATCATTGAAAAAGAAGAGAGTTCCAGAAAAACATCTATTTCTGGCTTTGACTATGCCAAAGCCTTTGACTGTGTGTATCACAATAAACTGTGGAAAATTCTGAGAGAGATGGGAATATCAGACTAGCTGACCTGTCTCTTGAGAAACCTATATTCAGATCAGGAAGCAACAGTTAGAACTGGACATGGAACAACAGACTGGTTCCAAATAGGAAAAGGCACATGTTAAGGCTGTATGTCATCATCCTGCTTATTTAACATATATGCAGAGTACATCATGAGAAACGCTGGGCTGGAAGAAGCACAAGATGGAATCAAGATTGCCAGGAGAAATATCAATAACCTCAGATAGGTAGATGACACCACCCTTATGGCAGAAAGTGAAGAGGAACTCAAAAGCCTCTTGATGAAAGTGAAAGTGGAGAGTGAAAAAGTTGGCTTTAAAGCTCAATATTCAGAAAACTAAGAACATAGCATCTGGTCCCATCACTTCATGGGAAATAAATGGGGAAACTGTGTCAGACTTTATTTTGGGGGCTCCAAAATCACTGCAGTTGGTGATTGAAGCCATGAAATTAAAAGACACTTACTCCTTGGAAGGAAAATTATGACCAACCTAGATAGCATATTGAAAAGCAGAGACATTACTTTGCCAACAAAGGTCCATCTAGTCAAGGCTGTGGTTTTCCTAGTAGTCATGTATGGGCGTGAGAGCTGGACTGTGAAGAAAGCTGAGAGCCAAAGAATTGGTGCTTTTGAACGGTGGTGTTGGAGAAGACTCTTGAGAGTCCCTTGGACTGCAAGGAGATCCAACCAGTCCATTCTAAAGGAGATCAGTCTTGGGTATTCTTTGGAAGGAATGATGCCAAAGCTGAAACTCCAGTACTTTGGCCACCTCATGTGAAGAGTTGACTCATTGGAAAAGACTCTGATCCTGGGAGGGATTGGGGGCAGGAGGAGAAGGGGACGACAGAGGATCAGATGGCTGGATAGCATCACTGACTTGATGGATGTGAGTTTGAGTGAACTCCGGGAGATGGTGATGGACAGAGAGGCCTGGCATGCTTTGATTCATGGGGTCACAAAGAGTCATACACGACTGAGTGACTGAACTAAACTGAACTGATAAGATATGCAAAGTATTGGAACATCCAGTGTTATTTGGATAATCTTCCTTCTGGAAGAAAAACTAATAAAATAAAAGAAAAGAATAATTTTCCTCTTGGAACCAAATTGTCAATGATAGGGTTAAGGATTTTTTAAACAATTGTATTAACAAACTTGCAACTGGGTTAAAACAGGGCACCCCTGAAAAAGGAATAACATGCAGATTAAATTTAAGTTACTTATACTCAGATTATCTCAGTTTCTTTCCCCAGAATGTTTTCATATATTTTAAAGATAAAACAATAAACTAAAAATAATTTTCATGCTTTTAAAATGTTTCATACTATTGAGTCCTCTGACAGAATCTGATTTTCAAGACACATTTTCTATCTTATGATTTTTGGATTATTTCATTGGGAAGGTTTAGAGCTCCTTGGATTAAGAGGACAAGTGAACAACTGATTAATTTAAAGTACTAGTGACTTTCTTCCTTTCAGAGGAGAGTTGGATGTGATGAAAAGCAAAGAAGAGCCTGTTAGACCTTTGTAACAGCATGGGTGCTAAATATTGAGGAGCTTCTCTAACTGTTGGTGGCAGTAAAAATGGGGCAGAGGCAATAGCTATGAAGAAAGTCAGAATATAAATAAAGAATTAGATATTCTGGCCTAAAGACAACAGCCAAACTTATGCAATGGATATCTGCATTCAATTAACCAGATTATGAAAAATGACTCAAAGAAAATGCAGTCTGGTGGGGAAGAAAATGAATTTATTTTTTAGCTGGGTGAATTTGAGATGTTCCTATGAAATACAGGTGGCCACATCAGGTAGGCACTTGGGTATGAAAACATTATTCCGGATTTTAATGTTAGCAACATGAAGATGATATTTAATACCACAGGAGAGGTAAAACATGGATCATGAATATTTCAAAGGAAATTGGAGAAGAAAATTAAGTAGCATAAGAAAGGAAGATCAGAGAAATGTGCTTTTTTTTTGTATGTTTGTTTTATTATTTTTAAACAATCAGGACAAATCCTTGTTTGCACTCTCAAATACATAGTATTTATGGTATAAACATACAAGTAAGGGTTGCAAAAATAAAATTTGATTAGGTGTTAATGAAAGCAATAGATATTAGAAAATTTCACTATTCTGACTGGAAGACAGTGTTTACTGCTTTCTTTTCTTTTCTGTTACAGGAATTGTAGGAGACTGGAAGAATTACTTTACAGTAGCCCTGAATGAGAAATTTGAAAAGCACTATGAGGAGCAAATGAAGGGGTCTACACTGAAGTTCCGAACTGAGATCTAGGAAGGGTTTTCTTGCCATCTGAGATTAAACTGTTGTTTCATCCTTCCTCACCTTCTTCATTTTAAACTAGAAGAGAATGAATTATACAAAAGATCATGATCAGGTTCACATGATTATTGAGATCTTAGTATGAAAGAGTAAGAAAGATTTTTTTCTGTGATTATCTCTTTAATATTTTCTTTCCTTGTTTCTTTATTTAAATATTACACAAAGCTATAACCTATGAGAATGATGTAGAGACACACAAATTGTTCAAGTTGTTAGAGCCTCAGTAAAAATAATCAGACATTCCAAGTTATTTAATTTTGTGTCTACTTTTTCCCATTTATTAGTGTATTTGGTATATAGTGAAGGGGTATATGCATATACAAATACATACATATGTATATGTACCTTTAAATACATATGGATAAATACATATTAATAACTGTCTGTGGAATTTGAAAACCTTGACAAATAGAACTGGAAAGAATAAACATGAGTGTATAACTAGATGTATTATTTCTTGGCTCATATTATCTTTCATTTACTGCAAAATGACTTAACTTGGAACTTACCTTAGTTTAGTGTAAATTTTCAGCATTTTCAGAACTGATTTCCAAATGTCTATAAATAATTCCAATGAGTATGATTTATGTGTGAATATCTTTAGCTAATTTAAAATAGTTATGCTTTAGGGTTCCTTCTATCCTATACACAACGTAATCAAAGTAAGATCTGTAAACTAAAGTTTTAATGAATGTGAGCTATACCAATAAAATAAAACAAAAGCAAAAGCAAATTGTTTTTATGTAAACAATGTTGTTTTGACTTACATCTCCTATTTTTCTATATTGTATTGATCATCTTTTTCCTATAGTGTTTTTATTTTAACAGTCAATGCATTCTTTCTCTGAATCAGAAGACACACAAGATTATGAAAAAATCACTATGGGTCTCCAGCAGAATACAGCATTGTTAATTTCTAAACTCTAGGTCAATTGATATGTTTTCTTATTCTTTGAAGAAAAGACGAGGAGTTTCCTAGCCCCTTGTTTAATAATTTTGATTTTTCAGAATCAAAGCTCTGTTTAGTGTAACATTTCTATAAATTATACAAAAATTGAAGAATCTTGAAGCTTTTAAAGAATTTGTTGGGTTGGGGTGGCAATTAGAATCTCGGTTTCTGGAGGGAACAATCGTTAATGCATACATACACACAGGTATATATGTATCATGGCAAATAGAAGGGGAAAAAGTGGAGACAGTGACATTTTCTTTTCTTGGGCTCCAAAATCACTGCAGATGGTGAATGCAGCCATGAAATTAAAAGAAACTTACTCCTAGGAAGGAAAGCTATGATAAACCTAGACAGCATATTCAAAAGGAGAGACATCTCTTTGCCAACAAAAGTCCAGATAGTCAAAGCTATGCTTTTTCCAGTAGTCATGTACAGATGTTAGAGTTGAACCACAAAGAAGACTGAGCACCAAAGAATTGATGGTTTAGAACTGTGGTGTTGGAGAAGACTCTTGAGAGTCTCTTGGACAGCAAGAAGATCAAATACTAAAGGAATCAGCCCTGAATATTCATTGGAAGGACTGATGCTGAAGCTGAAGCTCCAATACTTTGGATGCCTGATGTGAAGAGCTGACTCATTGGGAAAGCCCCTGATGCTGGGAAAGATTGAGAGCAGAAGGAGAAGGGGAGGACAGAGTTGAAATGGTTGAATGGCATCACTGACTCAATGGACATGAGTTTGAGCCAACTCCAGGAGGTAGTCAAAGGATAGGAAAGCCTGGAATACTGCAGGCCATGGGTTGCAAAGAGTTGGACATGACTTAGCAACTGAACAAAAACACACATTAATACATACACACACATACATACTCATTTATTATCATTATTTTTTTTCTGAACCATCTGAGATCAAGTTGTGGACATAATCATACTTCAATATGTCTGCTGTGGTTCAGCCCCAGTGGATCCAGGGTAATTCAAAGGGGAGACAGATAGGTGAGGAAAAACTTATTTATTTATTAATATAGAAATATAAGATTAGATTAGGAAGAAATTAAGTGGAGAAAAGAGGCTGAATAACTTGGCTTACATGGAAAACCAATAAAGTTCTGGACAAGGAACTTAACACCATCTATGTTGGGCCACCGGCGTCCATTTGAATATCAGAGAGTGCCCGACCTTGGGCTCTTTCTCTTACGGACCTTAGAAGCCGGGACAAGTAAGTAGACTTGGTGAGCTTCCATGCCCCGGATGGAAATTCAGCCTAAAATTAGAGTAAAGAAGAGAGGAAGGGAAAAAGGAAAAAAGAGAGAGAGAGAGACATGGCGGGGGGCTGGGGGGGAGCCAGATTCCTAATAAACTAAGCCAAGAGACTAGTTTGAGAAACTGGTCCTTTATTGTTCAGAAGGCCTTTTATACTTTTGATAAAACATGGAGATCAATGGGTAACACAAATTTATGCAGCATTAGCAGCCCAGACTCTTATCAAAACCAGGCTTTTCTCTCTGCATACCTAATTGTATACACAAGTCTTAGGTAATTTACATCATCTTCCAGCCAAAAGGGCCAATTAACATTTTACAGTTTTTTTTCTAGTAAGGTGTGTCAACCAGAAGACTTATTTGTGTTGATCTTTCCAAAGTCTGGTGCCACTCTCAGAAAGCACTAAATAAAGTTACATTCTTACATAGCAAAGATAGAGCAATTTATAACAAGTAAAGGAGTACAGTGATTTATAACAAAAAAAAGTAATTAACTCAAAAGTCTAGTGTTGCCAACATCATAACTACTATATATCTTTTTCCATATCCCGTTTACATTGATTAACATCTTCCCAGGTGCCTAAAAATAAAAAAATATGGAGGCCTGGCAGCAATCATTGAGTCAACAGTGAAAGCCCGTCACCAATATGATTTTTAACTCTTTAAAAAAGGCTCTGTATATTTAAGATGCTTTTAAGCTTTGTGCCTCTTGTGGTTGGGGGGCTGTAAGCAATTCACAAGCTGTAAGATTTCCGGGGAAACCTGTTAGGCAAGCTAGAGAGCTATCATTCTTTCAAATGCAGAAGACTAAAGCCCTGATTTGACTTTTTCCAGAGAATATCAAAAGAGCAGAATACAAAAGCGGCAGATTTTTGGTTTTGGGGGTACATGCTCAGAAAATTCCAGGGGGAACCCCTGAAGCTTGATCATGTCCTTGTGTTTTGTCAGGTTTCCTTTCTCATGACCTTATCACAGACAGGTTTCCTCACACTGGCTCCTGGCATATGCCTGTGTCTATTTCTTAAAAATAAGGGCACTTTCTTGTATAACCACACTATCCAAATTCAATATTGACACAGTGCTATTATTCAATTCATATGATACATTCACATACATCTAAAATTTTTCATCACAGCGTTTTTAGTTCTTGCCTTCTTGTCCTAGATCCAATCTGGGATAACATACTCCATTTATTGTCAGACTTGGAGATTTCCTTCAGTCTCAACAGTTGCTATGCATATTTCTGTGTTTCATGACCTTTGCAGTTTTAGAGTATAGACTTTTAATATGTCCCAATTTTACCCATCTCAACACTCAGGACATACAGAAAAATTGTGGATCTCTCAGCACATCATGCCAGAGGGCATGTAATGCCCAGCCTCTTCTACATTGTTGCTATTAAACTTGATCATTTTTTAAAATTGGTGTCTGCCCTGTTTCTCTACCATAACATCACCTTTTCTGTCTTTGCAGCTGATTAGCACTTTGTGGTATTAATAATTCATTCTTTTGCATTTAGCATCCATTGATCATTTAGCCTTAATCCTTCACCTCTAAATTAATTGCAAATTCTGTCAATAGTTTCTATTTCTATCATCTTTAGCTTGTTGAATGGCACTACATTATAATAAAGTAATTTACCCCTCATTTATTCATTCATGTCAATATGAACTCATGACTGCTTATTTAATTCAACACTGGGCTTCCCCAAAGGATCAGCGAGTAAAGAATCTTCCTTCCATGCAGAAACCACAGGAGATGGGGTTTGATCTCTAGGTCAGGAAGAGATTCTCTGGAGAAGGGAATGAGAACCCTCTCCAGAATTCTTTCCTGAAAAATCCTATGGAAAGAGGAGCCTGGTGGGCTATACTCCAAAGGAGTGCAAGGAGTTGGATAATACAAATACAATCACAATCCAAATACAATCAAACTCCATGAAAGCAGGGACTTTGTTTTATTCATAGAATAATACAAAGTCCATAGAACTGAAACTTGTGTACAGTATATAATCATGAATACTAGATAAATGAATGAATAAATATCTACCTAGGTACATATATATATAGCTATTATTAGCAAGAGTTTAAAAAATAAATTTCTTATTTTTACCAATGAAAATGTTATTTTTTCATTTCTATCAACTTGTGAAACCATTGAATGTTAAGTTCAACTGAATTATCAAGTGGTAGTTTACTCGCTCAGTCATGTCCAATTATTGTGACCCCATGGACTGTAGCCCGCCAGGCTCCCCTGTCCATGGGATTTCCCAGGCAAGAATACTGGAGTTAGATACCATTTCCTTCTCCAGGGGATCTTCCCAATCCAGGGACTGAAGCCAGATATCCTATACTGCAGGCAGATTCTTTACTGACTGAACTACCAGGGAATTATCAAGTACTTTTGTTCAAATCTCTAAATATTAAGACCAAAGTTATCCATAAAGGGAAATATTTATTGTACATATTTTAGAACAACTATCCATCGGAAATATTTCAAGCCAGTCTTCAACTTAGCAATGATTTTAGGAAAAGGTCTATAAGAAGCAATTATGTTAGCAACCTTTACTAAACAAACCAAGCAATTTGAAATCTTTCATTACTTAAAAATAATGCAGGGCTAGTCCTTGTTCATGTTACTTTTGGACTGCCACACTTCTCCAGGCTTTACGCAGGCTGAGACTCTGACTTTTTTTTTTTTTTTTTTAAATTCTGAGATCCAGGCTGACAAAGCTGTCCCTTTGAGGTACATGTTCATTCTCAAGTTAGACACAATAAAGAATAAGAGCACTAATGTAAAATGCTGTGTCTCTTACAGTTTCATTGGTGTGTTATCACTTCTCAGTTCAGTTCAGTTCAGTTACTCAGTCGTGTCCGACTCTTTGCGACCCCATGAATTGCAGCACACCAGGCCTTCCTGTCCATCACCAACTCCTGGAGTTCACTCAAACTCATGTCCGAATCAGTGATGCCATCCAGCCATCTCATCCTCTGTCATCCCCTTCTCCTCCTGCCCCCAATCCCTCCCAGCAGCAGGGTCTTTTCCAATGAGTCAACTCTTCGCATGAGGTGGCCATAGTACTGGAGTTTCAGCTTTGGCATCATTCCTTCCAAAGAACACCCAGGGTTGATCTCCTTCAGAATGGACTGGTTGGATCTCCTTGCAGTCCAAGAGAGTCTCAAGAGTCTTCTCCAACATCACAGTTCAAAAGCATCAATTCTTCGGTGCTCAGCTTTCTTCACAGTCCAAATCTCAGCATTCATACATGACTACTGGAAAAACCATAGCCTTGACTACATGGACATTACTTTGTTGGCAAAGTAATGTCTCTGCTTTTCAATATGCTATCTAGGTTGGTCATAACTTCTTCCAAGGAGTAAGCGTCTTTTAATTTCATGGCTGCAATCACCATCTGCAGTGATTTTAGAGCCCCAAAATATAAAGTTATCACTTCTACTCACATTTAATTGGCCGAAGATATCATGAACAAATCCAGACTTACTGGGCAGGAAAGCATATACTCCTTTCAAAGACAAGTTCAGTTCAGTTCAGTTCAGTTCAGTCACTCCTTTGTGTCCGACTCTTTGTGACCCCATGGACTGTAGCACGCCAGGACTCCCTGTCCATCACCAACTCCCAGAGTTTACTCAAACTCAAGTCCATTGAGTCAGTGATGCCATCCAACCATCTCATCCTCTGTCATCCCCTTCTCCTCCTGCCTTTAATCTTTCCCAACATCAGGGTCTTTACAAATGAGTCAGTTCTTTGCATCAGGTGGCCAAAGTATTAGAGTTTCAACTTCAGCATCAGTCCTTCCAATGAATATTCAGGACTGATTTCTTTTAGGATGGACTGGTTGGATCTCCTGCAGTCCAAGGGACTTTCAAGAGTCTTCTCCAACACTACAGTTCAAAAGCATCAATTCCTTGTCACTCAGCTTTCTTTATAGTCCAACTCTCACATCCATATATAACTACTGGAAAAGCCATAGCTTTGACTAGACGGGCCTTTGTTGACAAAGTGAAGATCAATTAATATTTACCAAGATTAATATCAGCTACCTTTTTGTAGCTGAGCTTCCCTGATGGGAACTTCCCTTCTGGCTCTGATGGTAAAGCATCTGCCTGCAATGCAGGAGACCCAGATTTGATCCCTGGGTTGGGAAGATCTCCTGGAGAAGGAAATGGCAACCCACTCCTGTATTCTTGCTTGAGAATCTCAGGGATGGAGAAGCCTGGTAGGCTATAATCCATGGGATCGCAAAGAGTTGGACATGACTGAGAGACTTCACTTTCACTTTCACCTTTTTATAGTCATTTGTAATCAGAACTATTGGCATCTATTTGATATTTGACAAGAATAACTGAATTATCAAGAGTTCAAGAACTATCTAGTTTTTTTCGTAACCCCTTGCCATCTCTAAAACGTACTCATTCATTTTCTTGATAAGAAAATGCTGAAAATATCACACAGCACTTGCATTAAGGCCTCTGAGTCTCTCACTGTTTGGTCCAAAATGTCAGAATCATTTGTGACTCTTGGGCCATGGTGAAAATATCATATTTATCTGAAAAAAAAACAAAAAGAAAATCATTCAGTCGTGTCTGACTCTTTGTGATACCATGGACTATACAGTCCATGAAATTCTCCAGGCCAGAATACTGGAGTCGGTAGCCTTTCCCTTTTCCAGGGGATCTTCCCAACCCAGGGATTGAATCCAGGTCTCCTGCATTGCAGGCTGATTCTTTACCATCTGAGTCAAAAGGGAAGCACATTATAAATCGTTCTTCTTGCTTATCTATTTCATACTAGAACTTTGTATCTCAAACCCACAGTTCTATCTTGCCCTTCCCCTCATCCCTATTCTGACTGTAACCACTAGCTTGTTCTCATTACATATTGCACAGTTCTGGGAAATATAGCCATTGTTTTGTAATAACTTTAAATGGAGTGTAATCTATACCAAAAGAGACAGGGACAGGGAAGAAGGATAAATTAAGAGTATTAATAGGAATTCTTTACCATCTGACCCACAAGAGAAGCCTATTAATAGGAATAGAGTAGGATAATTAGTCAGTTTAGAAATCCCACCAGTGGATTAAAGACAAAGAGGGCATTTTAAGGGCATTGGCAAGACTGTTGATCACTCAAGAAAAGAATCCATAACCTGGCAACAGGCTTCCTAATGGCTCAGATGGTAAAAAAATTTGCCTGCCAAAGTAGGGGAGGTGGGTTTGATCCTCCTGGGTCAGGAAGATCCTCTGGAGAAGGAAATGGCCACCCACTCCAGTATTCTAGTCTGGAGAGTAGAAGGAGACTGAAGGGCTATCATCCATGAAATCTCAAATAGTCAGACATGTCTGAGTGACTAACACTTTTACTTTCAACCTAGCAGCAATCTAGTCTACCTTGAAGGAAGACCAGGTACAATCAAGCACCAGAAATACTCAAACCACAAATCCTGTTAGTCAAAACACAAAAGTATAGACAGGAGTCTGAATCTTGTTACATGAAGTCAGGGAATTAATAGTCCTTGAAGAATAGCATTTCTGATTGTAGACAAGATAGGAATATAGGTGAAAGGGGACATTACACTGAAACCTGAGATGAATTGTCATATTTCAGTATATATTACCACTCTTCTGCTAATATACATTATAAATGACAGTCTCATTTAATATAGGGTCAAATGAGAAGTTAATGATGCAAGCCTGGGTGTCTGTACAAAAGTAAGAAAGGAGATGGTCTTCTCCTCTCCTCACTTGTATATAAAAATAGGGCTTTCTTGATGGCTCAGAGGTTAAAACGTCTGCCTCCAATGTGGGGGACCTGGGTTCGATCCCTGGGTCAGGAAGATCCCCTGGAGAAGGAAATGGCAACTCACTCCAGTATTCTTGCCTGGAGAATCCCATGGATGGAGGAACCTAGTAGGCTACAGTCCACGGGGTCACAAAGAGTTGGACACGACTGAGTGACTTCACCTCACCCTTAGACCTAGGGACAGAGCCTTCTCATCTGCTGGCTAGTTTGTCTCACAAGTGTCCTGGATGTTGATAAATTCACTCTTTGCTTGCCACTTTGCTTCTTGCTGTCCCCCCACCCCCCCATCCCCCACCCCACCGTGGTGAAACAAAAGAACGTGCGTTTCATCAAGTTCCGACACTAGGTGAGTAGTTTCAATTAAAAGACAATGACTATGAGTCCTCTTCTAATTCAGGGATCATGAGTTCAAGTGCCATAAATTTTGGCTGGTTTCAAGTCCCACCTGAGAAGGAATGCAATTTCAAGATAAGGCTAATAGAGAAAAGCTACAAAACATAAATTAGATAAGCAACAAGGATTTACTCTACAGCATAGAAAACTATAATCAATATCTTGTAATATCTAAAATGGAAAAATCTGAAAAATATGTATATTCACATTCCTAATTATTCACATTCCTAATTATTTCCTGTACACCTGTAACTAACACAATATTTTGAATCAAATACACTTCAATTAAAAAAGAATTATTGGATTGGTTAAGCAGATGTCTCATGTGACAATAAGAAAAGAAATTATGCTGTGAAAATAAGGCATCAGTTTTTCAGTGCTCAGCTTTCTTTATAGTTCAACTCTCACATCCACACATGACTATAGGAAAAACCACTGCTTTGACTAAATGGACCTAAGATGGGCACAGTAAAGGATACAAATGTTAGAGACCTAGTAGACACTGAAGAGACCAAGAAGAGATGGAAAAAAACATAAAGGAGCTGTGTAAAAAGATCTTAATGAACCAGATTACTACAATGGTGTGGTAATTACCCAGAGTCAGCCATTCTGGAGTGCTAAGTCAAGTGGGCCTTAAGAAACACTGCTGCTAATAGCCAGTGGACGCAATGGAATTCCAGCAGAACTATTCACATTCCTAAAAGAGGATGCCATCAGTGTTTTACATTCATTATGTCAGCAAGTCTGAAAGACCCAGCAGTGGCCACAGGGCTGGAAATGGTCAATTGTCATCCCAATCCCCAAGAAGGGTAGTACTAAAGAATGTTTTAACCATTGACAGTTGCACTCATCTCCCATGCTAGTAAGGTCATCCTTAAAATCTTTTATGCTAAGCTTCAACATTATGCAAACCAAGAACGTCCAGATGTCCAAGCTGAGTTTAGAAAAACTAGAGATCAAATTGCCAACATTCACTGGATTATAGAGAAAGCGAAGGAATTTCATAAAAACATCTATCTCTGTTTCATTGCTTACGCTAAAGCCTTTAAATGTATGGATCATGACAAACTGTGGAAAGCTCTTAGACAGATGGGAATACCAGAGTATCTTACCTGTCTCCTGAAAAACCTGTTTGTGGGTCTAGAAGCAACAGTAAGAGCCATGTATGGAACAGCTGACTGGTTCAAGCTCAAGAAAGGATATGACAGATCTGTCTGCTGTCACCCTGTTTGCTTAACCTATATGCTAAGCACATAATGAGAAACGCCAGGCTGGAAATTACAAGCTGGAATCAAGATAAGCAGGAGAAACATCAACAACTGCACATATGCAGATGATACCATTCTAAAGGCAGAAACCAAAGAGAAACTAAAGAGCCTCTTGATGAAGGTGAAGGAGGAGAATGAAAGAGCTAAGACTATTCTAAAAACTAGGATTTAGGTATCTTGACCTATTAAGTTAAGTCACTCAGTCGTGTCTGACTCTTTGTGACCCCCAAGGACTGTAGCCCACCAGGCTCCTCTGTCCATGGGATTCTCCAGGCAAGAATACTGGAGTGGGTTGCCATTTTCTTCTCCAGGGGATCTTCCCAATCCAGGGATCAAACCCAGGTCTCCTGTATTAGAGGCAGAGGCTTTAACCTCTGAGCCACCAGGGTTAGGCGGCTAACCTTGTCCTATTATTGCATAGCAAATAGAAGGGGAAAGGTGAAAGCAGTAAGAGTCCCTCTTCTTGATCTCCAAAATCACTACATATGGTCACTGCAGCCATGAAATCAGAAGACAATTGCTTCTTGGCAGGCAAATGATGACAAACCTAGACAGCATGTTGAAAAGCAGAGACATTACTCTGCTAACAAAGGTCTGTATAGTCAAGACTGTGGTGTTTCCAGTGGTCATGTACATGACCTTAAAAGGCAGAATGCCCAAGAATTGATGCCTTTAAACTGTGTTGCTGGAGAAGACTCCTAAAAGTCCTTTGGATTGCAAGGAGATCAAATCAGTCAATCTTAAGGGAGATCAACCCTGAATATCCACTGAAGCTGAAGCTCCAGTATGTTGGTCATCTGATAATAACACATGACTCATAGGAAAAGTCCCTGATGTTGGAAAAGATTGAGGACAGAAGAAGAAGAGGACATCAGAGGATGAGAAGGCTGTATGGAATCACTGATGCAGTGAACATGAACTTGGGCAAACTCCAGAAGATGATGAGGAACAGGGAGGCCTGGCATGATGCAGTCCATGGGGTCGCAAACTGTCAGACACTACTGGGTGACTGAACAACAGCAACAAATATCACCTTGTATATATGTGTAACATATCCTTTATTCAATCATCTATTGATGAAGTTTTAGGTTGCTCCCAAGCCCTGTCTTTCATAAATAGTGCTGCAGTGAACATTGGGGTGGATGTGTCTTTTGAATGATAATTTTCTCAGAGTATACACCCAGTAGTAGGATCACTGTGTCATAGTTTTAATTTTAGTTTTTTTTTTTTTCAAAAACCTCCATTAAGTTCCCCACAATGGCTGTATCAATTTACATTCCCACCAACAGTGTCAGAGGGTTCCTTTTTTCCCTCTACATTCTCTCCAGCATTTATTGTTTGCAGATTTTTTGATGATGGCCGTTCTGACTGGCATGAGGTGATACCTCACTAGTTTTGATTTGCATTTTTCTAACAGTTGATGATGCTCAGCATATTTCCATGTGGTTCTTGGCTTTCTGAGTGTCCTCTTTGGAGAATACCCATTTTTTATCCGGTTGTTTGTTTTTCTGATATTACGCTGATTAAGCTATTTCTATACTTTAGAGATTAATCCCATGTCAGCTGCTTCATTTGCAAAAGTTTTCCCTTATATTGATGGTCATCTCTTTTCCCTCCTTATGGTTCCATTGTCTGTGCAAAAACTTTTAAGTTTAATTAGGTCCCATTTGTTTATTTTTATTTTCATTATTCTAAGAGGTGGGTCAAAAACAATCCTGCTGGAATTTATGTTGAAGAATGTTCTTCCTATATTCTCTTGTTGAGTTTTATAGGGTCCAGTATTTAATCCATTTTGAGTTTATTTTTGTGTTTGGTGTCAGAGCATGTTCTAATTCATTTGTTTACACAGAGCCTTCCAGTTTTTTCCAGCACCACTTATTGAAGTATCTGTCTTTTCTCCACTGTATATTCTTGCCTCCTTAGTCATAGAATCAGTTCACTTCAGTCGCTCAGTCGTGTCTGACTCTTCCCGACCCCATGAATTGCAGCACTCCAGGCCTCCCTGTCCATCACCATCTCCCAGAATTCACTCAGACCCACGTTTATCCAGTCCGTGGTGCCATCCAGCCATCTCATCTTCTGTTGTCCCCTTTTCCTCCTGCCCCCAATCCCTCCCAGCATCAGAGTCTTTTCCAATGAGTCAACTCATTGCATGAGGTGGCCAAAGTACTGGAGTTTCAGCTTTAGCATCATTCCTTCCAAAGTAATCCCAGGGTTGATCTCCCTCAGAATGGACTGGTTGGATCTCCTTGTAGGCCAAGGGACTCTCAAGAGTCTTCTCCAAAACCAGAGCTCAAAAGCATCAATTCTTTGGTGCTCAGCCTTCTTCACAGTCCAACTCTCATATCCATACATGACCACAGGAAAAACCATAGCCTTGACTAGACAGACCTTAGTCAGCAAAGTAATGTCCCTGCTTTTGAATATACTATCTAGGTTGGTCATAACTTTTCTTCCAAGGAGTAGGGGTTTTTTAATTTCATGGCTGCAGTCACCATCTGCAGTGATTTTGGAGCCCCCCAAAATAAAGTCTGACACTTTCCACTGTTTCCCCATCTATTTCCCATGAAGTGATGGGACTGGATGCCATGATCTTTGTTTTCTGAATGTTGAGCTTTAAGCCAACTTTTTCACTTTTCACTTTCACTTTCATCAAGAGGCTATTTAGTTCTTCTTCACTTTCTGCCATAAGGGTGGTGTCATCTGCATATTTGAGGTTATTGATATTTCTCCCAGCAATCTTGATTCCAGCTTGTGTTTCTTCCAGTCCAGCGTTTCTCATGATGTACTCTGCATATAAGTTAAATAAACAGGGTGACAATATACAGCCTTGACATACTCCTTTTCCTATTTGGAACCAGTTTGTTGTTCCATGTCCAGTTCTAACTGTTGCTTCCTGACCTGCATACAGATTTCTGAAGAGGCAGGTCAGGTGGTCTGGTATTCCCATCTCTTTCAGAATTTTCCACAGTTTATTGTGATCCACACAGTCAAAGGCTTTGGCATAGTCAATAAAGCAGAAGTAGATGTATTTCTGGAACTCTCTTGCTTTTTCCATGATCCAGTGGATGTTGGCAATTTGATCTCTGGTTCCTCTGCCTTTTCTAAAACCAGCTTGAACATCAGGGAGTTCCCGGTTCACGTATTGCTGAAGCCTGGCTTGGAGAATTTTGAGCATTACTTTACTAGTATGTGAGATGAGTGCAACTGTGTGGTAGTTTGAGCATTCTTTGGCATTGCCTTTCTTTGGGATTGGAATGAAAACTGACCTTTTCCAGTCCTACTAGGTAACCATTAGTGTCTAGGTTTACCTCTGAGCTTTCCATTCTGTTTCAGTGATCTGTATTTCTGTTTAAAATATTTTAAATTAAATAAAATTCTATTAAGTCAGGTTCATCTATTTAGGTTAATGCCTGTGACCAGTCAATAGTTTTTTGGTTTTTGTTTTCTCCCAGTGGATAAATGTTTCACTATTACTGTTTCTCTAATTTAAGTATTTCTCTCAGATACAGGAAAGTTTATGTATTTTAAGTTTATATGCCAGTGTTCTGAAAATGTTTCAGAACTATGCTGTTTTTAATGACATATAGATTTGTTAGCTATCAATGTGCACAAAGCTATAATGGACTTTAATATTACCACATATCCAACTTAGAATGAGTTTAATATTGTTGAAGCCATATACTATCATGTTATCTAGATTTCCAGATATACTAAGGAAGTTTTCATGTCATTGAAAAAAAAAAGCCAGTTCATTTTGGGTCATATGACTCACTCAGTATTTCATGATGGCCCAGCACATTAAGAAAATATTCTTCAATGTCAATTTGATTCTTTGTTCTTCTTGGAATGTTAGCAAATTCATAACTTTATTCATGGCATCTAAAGCAACTTCCTCTGTGGTCTGAAACATGATGCAAATAGTCATGAAAGAGTCTTTGAAAGTGATTTCAAAGGTGATAGAAAGTAGTTTTCAAAAGCCTTAAAATTTTTTCGAATATTGTTACCAAACCCAGGTCCTACTTCTTGTTTCTTTAAAGGCAGTACTCCAGAGACAAGTGTTGGTAGGGCAAAAAATGTTGCTTTAGTCTGGAGGCCAGCAACAGGGGGAGAAGGTGGACCTCTGTCTGAGAATCAACTCCTGGTTGCTACTCAGGAAGCAGGAGGTTTTAAAGGGGAGTTTAAATGGCAACCCACTCCAGTGTACTCTTGCCTGAAAAGTCCCATGGACTGAGGAGCCGGGTAAGCTACAGTCCATGGGGTCACAAAGAGTCCAGACACAACAGAGCGACTTCACTTCAGGTTTGTACAGATGGAGGAGGGAACAGAACGATAGTTAGCTCTTACAGTCATCTTGATAATTAATGTAGCAGTCTGATCAGCATCATCTTGGTTATTTTAAGTATAGTTAACCTTTAGTTTCAGGGTTTGTTCCCATTTCTATGAAGCAAGTTCTCAGAATTATGTTAAGTGAATCAGCTTATGTCATGGTTTCAATTTGGTCATCATATAATCATCTTCTTCCATGTGGTGGGGGCTTCTGTGTCTGCAAAACAGCTTACAGGATATAGTTCAGAATATTATCTATAGCTATTGAGGAGTAATTAAAAGCTCTTGGCTATGCTTAATGTCTAAACTATTACTATTTAGTCTTGTTGGATTATTTTCCTTAGTTTCCGCATTTAATGTAGTTTCTACATTTTCTCACTTCTCTGATTAAACTTGTTCTTTGGCTAAAGCTTTCCACAGACGAAAGGCAGATAGAGGACATGGAGGAACAAGCACCATAGGGTCCTGCTCTGTTTCAGTCCTGTCATGGATCCACGGCTACCAAAGGACTGGTAGCCAGGAAGAATCTAAAAATGTTACAATCTAAGATACTTAAGTGAGTTAAAACACGTGGTCATCAACTTCTTTGAAGAATTGAAGGACTTCTTTATTAAGCTTTATAATGTACATATCTCATTTCAATTCATGTCATCTCACCATATCCTGAGAGATTTTAGAGAGGAAAAAGATAACATTAATCTTTCTGAGAGAAGAGAAATTTATTCTTTGAGAAAGGTTTTGTAGTCCGTCTAGTCAAGGCTATGGTTTTTCCAGTAGTCATGTATGGATGTGAGAGTTGGACTGTGAAGAAGGCTGAGCACCAAAGAATTGATGCTTTTGAACTGTGGTGTTGGAGAAGACTCTTGAGAGTCCCTTGGACTGCAAGGATATCCAACCAGTCCATTCTGAAGGAGGTCAACCCTGGGATTTCTTTGGAAGGAATGATGCTAAAGCTGAAACTCCAGTACTTTGGCCACCTCATGCGAAGAGTTGACTCATTGGAAAAGACTCTGATGCTGGGAGGGATTGGGGTCAGGAGGAGAAGGGGATGACAGAGGATGAGATGGCTGGATGGCATCACTGACTCGATGGACGTGAGTCTGGGTGAACTCTGGGAGTTGGTGATGGACAGGGAGGCCTGGCGTGCTGCGATTCATGGGGTCACAAAGAGTCGGACACGACTGAGTGACTGAACTGAACTGAACTGACCTGCCATTGCCATCGCCCCGCTAAATTTCTTTGGGTCTGATTCAGTCAAATTTGGATCACTTTGGCCTTGAAAATGTGGGATATTGTTTATTTCTCAATTCTCTATTTACAACTTCGGGTAAAATCACACAGCATGAGAGTAAAAGAAAAACCAAGTCATTAAAGAACAAAACAAAATAAAGCTTTAAAAAAAAAAACCACATATGTATATGCACTTATACGCAGTTATATTTTTAGTGAAAGTTCATGCTTGTTATCTTATTTCTAATATATATTTTGTTTAGGCTGGCCAGCAAGACCTTATAATGTGGAGTTGTTTATGCTTTCAAGAGCTGAGATGATGAACTCATCAATTCCTTCATTGCTATGGCACTGAAAAGCTGTTTCCTGGATTTTATTAGGCCCCAGAGATCCCAGATGGAGAAGACTATTGTTACCTCTTTACCATAAAATTCTTATGTTAAAAGACCCTGAAAATAAAAAAGTGGCTAATGGCACTTCCTGATTATATATAGTTAATTACTGTATATATAAAAAGATATAAAAATATATAAAATATAACATATTATTTAACTTTAGAACATCTATATAAAATGAAGTGAAATTATCTCCAGTCAAAAGCTAAAGTTGCCAAGCACTTATAGGGTTAATAACTTGCTCAAGACTGATTATGAAGCAGAGATCAAATATAAAACTTAGACCTACTGTCTCTTTTTGTGTGGAACTAACAGCAGCATGAATTGTTCTTTAGGGTAAAGAGAATGTATTTTTCTGCTGATTTGAGGCAGTGTTGATGTTAATAAACAGCATGAACTTTGAGATTATGATGGTGTGAGTGGCAGCGATATGATAATAATCCTGGTAATAGTTGACTATTTTGAGTAACTTTTATGTGCCACCAGACAGCATGTTTCATCTTTATACATGTTAAATTATTTCATTTATGACATTATGACAATGAAAATGACACAATGGCAATGGTTTTATGAATTGGATACTATCTACTAAAATGAAGAATTTTTATGCTCAAAAAAACAAAAACAAATTCACTTGCCCAAAGCTACATAGGTGGTAAATTAAAAAAATTTTGTAACAGTGGCCTTTCCAGTACAAAGGTAAATGCTTCCATCATTAATGTGTTATTTCCCAACATTTGAAATTTGATTTCAACATTTAAAATTTTGTGTAGTTGGGCAAGCTGCATAGACTCTGAAAATTTTTTATGATTATATGAATTTCAAAGCTATTATTATCAAGTTCAAGTGCAAATGTATGTTACAGAAATTACAATGCCTGTAAATGTTCAATAAATATTAATCTTCTTCATAGCCATGCCGTGATGCTGTTCCATGTTGTTTTAGCTAATTAAATTCAATATTTGTAGTATAAGTGAGTGAAAGATGCTCAGTCATACCTGATGCTTTGCAACCCCATGGACTGTAGCCCTCCAGGCTCCTCTGTCCATGGAATTCTCCAGGCAAGAATACTGAAGTGGGTAGCCATTCCCTTCTCCAGGTAATCTTCCTGATCCAGAATGTGTGGGAAGATTCTGTACCATCTGAGCCACCAAGGAAACCCATTTGTAATATAAACCCAATTGTAATATAGACTAAGATTATTTATAAGACAGAGTGTGGGGAAAAGAACATAGCCTCATTTCTAGGTATACAGCAAACAAAGAGCAAAAAACAGTTGAAAGTCATATAATGGAATTATTTATTGCAGAGATAAGCTACCAATGGTCATATGAAAATTAAATATGAGGTAAGCAGCTCAGGGTCATACAGCTGGTTCATGGAAGAAGTGCGCTAAATGCGTCTCTTCAGCTTCCCAAGGCTGTGCTTTGAAGAGCTCCACAAATAGTTTTCCTAACATTAAAGTATTTTAGCTTTCATCTATTTAAAAAGAGCTAATAAAATGTGTCATTTTAAGGTCAAGTTCTGCTAAATATCAAAGTATCACTTTTAAAAGAACAATGTATTCATTTATCATAAGTTTAATATTCATTTTTTTATGATTAAGGCATACCCTTAATATCCTTTGGTACATCATATCCTTTGGTACAATATTTCATTATTTTAATTCTGTAATGGGCTTGAGAGTAAATAGTTTTGTTCAGGTTAATGTGATCTAACACTGGCTTTTGTCAATGCGAAGGATACTAAATTATTTCTAGGTCATATAGTTATCCTCCAGAGATAGTTACATTTCAAGGGACATTTTTCAAAGGAATAAATAAAAGATGTCTAGGGAAAACAGCCATCTTTTTCAACATTTTGTGAGCTTTCACCAACTCAATTTCTGTTAAACAGAGTAAATTATACATCACTCAAGAGTGGTGTATACTCAAGAGTATCATTCTTTTAATGATTTTGTAGCTCTGACTTGTAACTTCAAGATATTCATTTGAAGCTTTCGGGAGTTTAAAGGTAAGTTAAATTTGATTACCTATCTTTGATGAATACTTTCAGTATTTTCAGGAGTCATAATGATACTTTAGAATATTGAACACATGCAAAATTTAAATTCAATTTGAGAAATATTAAAAGACACTGATATTATTAGTTCACCTTCTATGCATGAACCATAATAACCAGATATTGGCAAAACCACAAATATTCCAAAAGTTACCAAAACTTGTGCATAAATTAAAACATTTCATTGTACAATTCTCATACATGAAACAAGATGAAAAATGCATAATATCTTCCTTAAGAAATGATTCCAAATGAAATTTTACATAAGCAGGTAAATATATATGAATATTGAATGAAAACAAACATTATTAAAAGAAATCACTAGTGTAATTCAGTTGTTCTAAAAGTCATTCCGTATGTTCTTTAGTAATCTTTTCCATGTGTTTATGAAACACTTTATTGTGTGTGATATTGAACAAAAAATAATACTGGTTTTCTATTTTTTCTACTTTAAATATTTCTTGTATCTCTAATTAGCTAAGCTTCCTAGTCAAAATCTACAACTTATAGTATAGGTCTACCAACCACCTTACTGCAATTTGGCACTTCTCTTATGTCACTGTATTAACATTTATTTTTTTCAGTGTTTATATTTAAAAGGTAGTATAGAATAGTGATTAAGATTGCTGGCTCTGTTGTCAGACTATATGGGTTCAAAACTAGTCCTGCCACATACTGTTACGTTACTTGGACAAGTTACTGAAGCTTTCTCTATGCGGATTTTCCCCTGAGTAAAATAGGGGTAATAGAACTTAAATTAGAAGATTTTCAAAAATGATTAAATAACCTAATACAGGCACTGAAAGCAGGGTTATGTGTTTATATGCATATGTGTATGAATGTGTATGTATTTTAAATAATTAAGTAGAATGCAAACTCCTTGTTGATTGGGTCTATGACCTACTGCCCCTTCCTAGTATATCCAAAGTACTGACTTGATGATCAAAATTATAGCTGTAAGATAAAATAATTAAATTCTTTATTATTCCACCTAGAATATTGGAGTAGTTTCATTTCATTTCAGGGTACATTTATTAGGACTTCCCAGATGTCTCAAGTAGATGTCTCAAGTAGTAGAGAATCCCCCTGCCAATGTAAGAGGTACAGGAGATGATCCCTGGATCAAACAGATGCCCTAGAGTGGGAAATGGCAACTTGCTCCAGTATTCTTGCTTGGAAAACTCCATGGACAAGGAGCCTGGTGAGCTACAGTCCATGGTATCACAAAGAGTCGAACCTGAGTGAGTGATAGAGCACAATCACGACAAATACAATTACATTTATTAATCTCATTACAGCAAAGGCCTTGGAATTACAAAGTCATCCCACCAGGCTTCTCGGTCCATGGGATTCCTTGGGCAAGAATACTGGAGTGGGTTGCCATTTCCTTCTCCAGATTAGGGAAGTAGACCCTGTAAACAGACAATAACAAAATACTAAAATATATAAAACAATATCAGTATATTCAATATATGGAAATGGAGAAGAAAAAGTAACTAATTTTGTCTTTAGGTCACCAGGAGAGCTTTTCAGATGATGTGAAACTTGTACAAGTATTTAAGGAAAAAATAAGTGTTGTCTGGATCAGTTTAGTTCAGTCACTCAGTCATGTCCAGCTATGCAACCCCATGAACTGTAGCACGCGAGGCCTCCCTGTCCATCACCAACTCCCAGAGTTTACCCAAATTCATGTCCATTGAGTCAGTGATGCCATCCAACCATCTTAGTCTCTGTTGTCCCCTTCTCCTCCTGCCCTCAATCTTTCCCAGCATCAGGGTCTTTTCCAATGAGTCAACTCTTGGCATCAGGTGGCCAAAGTATTGGAGTTTCAGCCTCAACATCAGTCCCTCCAATGAACACCCAGGACTAATCTTTACGATAGACTGGTTGGATCTCCTTTCAGTCCAAGGGACTCTCAAGAGCTACTCCAACACAACAGTTCAAAAGCATCAGTTCTTTGGTGCTCAGCTTTCTTTATAGTCCAACTCTCATATCCATACATGACTACTGGAAAAAGCATAGCCTTGACAGAGATGGACCTTTCTTGGCAAAGTAATGTCTCTGCCTTTTAATATGCTGTCTAGGTTGGTCATAACTTTCCTTCCAAGGAGTAATCGTCTTTTAATTTAAGGGCTGCAATCACCATCTGCAGTGATTTTAAGAGAAATAAGAGTATCAGCTCAAAGACAGAATCATACAAATTCAGCAGCTAGATAGAAGGATATGGATCTTTTTTTTTTTTTTAAATAGGGAGGGTCAAAGAAGCTTAAGTGTAAAAACCATTGCTAAATTCTCTAAACTTTCTCCTTTCAACATGCGGTTTTGATTAGGTGTTACAGAGATCATTATGGTTAGCAGGTGAAAGGGAGGAACTGAATTTAGAGATAAGGAGACTAATTTCAAGACTATTGCCTTAGTACAGTGTGGATGATGATAAGAGCAAAAATTAAGACTCAGGGGAAGGGAGATAATAATGATAGTGTTAACAATGGCTGTGCTGTGTTCAGTCTTTGTCCATCTCTTTGCAATCCCCATGAATTGTACCCCACCAGGCTCCACTATCCAAGGGGATTCTCCAGGCAAGAATATTGAAGTAGGTTGCCATGCCTTCCTCCATGAGATCTTCCCAACCCAGGGATCGAACCCAGATCTCCTGTCCAAGAATGCTGGCATGGGGAGCCTATCCTTCCTGACCCAGGAATTGAACTGGATATCCTGCCTTGCAGCAGATTGTTTACCATTCAAGCTACCAGGGAAGCCCTAACAATGGCTACTATTTATCAAATATATACCATGTTTTATGAGCATTCATGTTATATCTGTCATCCTATTTTTTCATCACAATAGCTCTATAAAGTAAATAAGTTACCACCTCCTCTGTTTTAAATTGATGAATTGAACTTAAATTTGTGATTTGTCCAGAGTCCTCTTGATAATAAATGACAGAGCTGGCATATAAATTTGAATTAGAGACTTTATAGTCTTAACAGCTGAGTTAGTTCATGAAGAGAAGGTGCTTTTCTCAGGGATTTGTTGTTGTTTAGTTGCTCAGTCATTCCAACTCTTTTGCAAGCCCGTTGACTCAGTAACATATCAGGCTCCTCTGTTCATGGAATTTTCCAGGCAAGAATACTGTCATGGGTTGCCATTTACTCCTCTGGGGAATCTTCCCCAGCCAGGGATCAAATTCATGTCTCCTGCATTGGCAGGCAGATTTTTACCACTGAGCCACGGGGACGCCCCTTTAATGGGGATATTTGAAAGATAAAAAAATCTTTGAGCCAAATGGTTTTGGAAGAGTCAAGGAGAAGGTCACATCTAATATGGCACCCAGATTTCAGACTTAAGTGATGAGATGAACATGGTGTTATCAAAATATGAGGTATATAGGGATTCTGGGATAAGAACTGGTTTGCTGGAGAGTGAGGTTATTGAGCTACATTTGCTGTTATTGAATTTAGACTTGGCTGAGAAATGCTGGGGGAAGGCAGGTGGTAGCAGTTGGATATCTAGGCCAGGAGCTCAGAACAGAAACCTAAAAAAATAATGGTAAATCTTATCTTCTAGAGGCATCGGCTTACAGGTGGTTGTTAAAACCATAGAAAAAATGTGCAAAATAACGTAAGGGAGCCAACAAGGGATTACAAAGAAAAACAATACTTCTGTTCTAAATAGGTAGAAATATTTTGTATATTTTTGAAAACTGGGAATAAACAGAGATGAGAAATGGTTCTATACTATCCACATTATGCTTGGCTATACTGCAGTAAAAAAAAAAGTCAAACAACAAATATCTATGGTTTAACACAATAAATACTTATTTTTCACTGTCACTGTCTGAGGTAGATATCTCAGTCTTGTACCTGAGTGTTTGAACACATACGCTGCCAGGGTTCCGAGGCAGTAGAAGAGAAGACTGGAGGGTAGAGGCATGGTTTTACATCACCCACAGCATGAACTCAGGTCCATGCCCCCTAATCTAACTGGCTAGAGAGACTGAAAGATAGTCTTGATGCTCAGAAAGAGGTAAAGGTGTTGTGAATGCACTGCACTTTCCCTGGCTAGCCCTTCTTCTATTACTGGTGCCTGGAAATAGTATTTGATGTTCAGTGTGTGTAGATGTGCTCTATCATGTCTGACTCTTTGCGACCCCATGGACGTTAGCCCACCAGGCTCCTCTGTCCATGGGATTATCAGGCAAAAATATTGGAGTGAACTGCCATTTCCTCCTCCAAGGTATCTTCTTGACACAGAAATTAACCCTTGTCTCCTGTGTCTCCTGCATTGGCAGGCAGATTGTTTACCACTGAGTCACTTGAGAAGCCCTTGATATTCAGTAATGTCCAAGAAATGCTATTAAGTAAATATATCAAAATGTGTTATTTTGGAAGGGAGAGAGAGAAACAACCTCTAACTGTGCACATTTTAAACTTTACATTTCTTATGCTTCCTTTTCACAGTTAGGAATTTATGAAACTTAGCCAAGGTCAACAGGAAATATTGCAGTACTATGGGGCTTCCTGAAGGCTCAGAGGTTAAAGTGTCTGCGTCCAATGCAGGAGACCCGGGTTTGATGCCTGAGTTCGATCCCTGGGTCGGGAATATCCCCCTGGAGAAGAAAATGGCAACCCACTCCAGTATTCTTGCCAAGACAAGAGGATGGAGGAGCTTGGTAGGCTACAGTTCACGGGGGTCACAAACAGTCGGACTAGACTGAGTGACTTCACTTTCACAGTACAATTATATCATAGGCCAACACAGTCATAAATTTGCTTTTGAGATATGCCAAACACAAAAATTAACTTATCATTATCTACTGGTATTACAACTTTGTGGTCTTTATAAATTCTCAGATTCTTGGTTAAAAAGATAACTAATATCTATTGCAATTATATAATCCTTTTTCAATAATGTTCAGAAACATCGCAGAATCAGTTTTATCACCAAGCTCTTACATGAGGACAAAACTGATTTTAAAGCTAGGCACTGTGGCAGGTTAGTGGACATCCCTATTCTGCTAAATTCTAACCAGAAACCTGGTATATACTGGACACAATCACCCAGAAATGACCTGAAATTTGTAGCTTCTGCTTCAACAACATGTGAACCATGGACTTCCAGATGTTCAAGGTGGTTTTAGAAAAGGCAGAGGAACCAGACATCAAATTGCCAACATCTACTGGATCATCAAAAAAGCAAGAGAGTTCTAGAAAAACATCTATTTCTGCTTTATTGACTATGCCAAAGCCTTTGACTGTGTGGATCACAATAAACTGTGGGGAAATTCTGAAAGAGATGGGAATATTAGGCCACCTGACTTGCCTCTTGAGGACGTGGAATGACAGACTGGTTCCAAATAGGAAAAGGAGTACATCAAGGCTGTATATTTTCACCTTGCTTATTTAACTTATATGCAGAGTACTTCATGAGAAATGCTGGGCTGGAGGAAGCACAAGCTGAAATGAAGAAATATCAATAACCTCAGATATGCACATGACACCACCCTTATGGGAGAAAGTGAAGAGGAACTAAAAAGCCTCTTGATGAAAGTGAAAGAGGAGAGTGAAAAAAGTTGGCTTAAAGCTCAACATTCAGAAAACTAAGATCATGGCATCTAGTCCCATCACTTTATGGGAAACAGATGAAGAAACAGTGGAAACAGTGTCAGACTTTATTTTTAGGGCTCCAAAATTACTGCAGATAGTGATTGCAGCCACAAAATTAAAAGATGCTTACTCCTTGGAAGGAAACCTATGACCAACTTAGATAGCATATTCAAAAGCAGAGACATTACTTTGCCAACAAAGGTCCAGCTAGTCAAGTCTATGGTTTTTCCAGTGGTCGTGTATGGATATGAGACTTGGACTGTGAAGAAGGCTGAGCACTGAAAAATTGATGCTTTTGAACTGTAGTGTTGAAGAAGACTCTTGAGAGTCCCTTGGACTGCAAGGAGATCCAACCAGTCCATTCTAAAGGAGACCAGTCGTTGGTGTTCATTGGAAGGACTGATGCTGAGGCTGAAACTCTGAAACATTGGCCATTTCATGTGAAGAGTTGACTCATTGAACAAGACTTTGATGCTGGGAGGGATTGGGGGTGGGAGGAGAAGGGGATGACAGAGGATGAGATGGCTGGATGGCATCACTGACTCAATGCACTGGAGTTTGAGTGAACTCCGCGAGTTGGTGATGGAAAGGGAGGCCTGGTGTGCTGCAGTTCATGGGGTCACAAAGAGCTGGACATGACTGAGAAACTGAACTGAACTGACCCTAATTTGGAAAAGTATTTATACACTCCTCACTTTCTTCATTCCAGGTATACAGACATTGAAACAGCAGGACCCCATGGTCCTTGCCCCCACACCATGTCCTCTGCCTGCCTTTTGTCTATGGAAAACTTTAGTCAAAAAGAAAGTTTGATGAGAAAAATGAGAAATGTGGGGAAAAAAAAAGAAAAACAGGCAAAGGAGACTAAATAATAGTCGTGTAGCCATTAAACACTTTCCAGGTAAATCAGTGATAAAGAATCCACCTGCTAATGCAGCAGACATGGGAGAGGTGTGTTCTATTGCTGGGTCAGGAAGATCCTCTGGAGGAGGGCATGGCAACTCTCTCCAGTGTTCTTGCCTGGAGAACCCTATGGACAGAAGCTGCTGGAGGGCGATGGTCCATAGTGCTGCACAGAGTTGGAGACAACTGAAGCAACTTTGCACAGTATTAAACATAGTCAAGGACTGTTAGTTCTTTCTTAAGAGATAGAGACAATATTTTGGGACATATCCTGTGAGCTGTCTTATAGACACTAAAGCAACAGGTGGAGAACTGTGTGATGACCAGACTGTACCCAGGACATAAGCTGCCACAGTGCTGAGAACTGGCCTCAGAGAAATGGGAGCAAATGGACCTTGGAACTGAAGATTAACTGTTCCTAAAACAATCATGATGACGCTGGGCAGATCACTGATGATCAATCTAAAAATGACCGTCAGAGTTGACTATATTTCTACATGTAGCCTCCCCAGTTCTGTCTAGAAAAGCTCTCACCCGCTGCTTGCTGGGGAGAGTTGGACTTCTGATAGATGTCCACCACTTCCCTCCCATTTACCAGCATCTGAAATAAAGTAAACTTTGCTTTCATCAACCTGGCTATTTATTGACTTTAGAGCAGTAAGCAACTGGAACACACCCTACACCTTTTTTGGTAACAGATTTTGGCGCCTGATGAGGGGCTGTCTCCTGTGCTTCCTGGCACCTGGCTGTCCTGCGGTTTTCAAGGGGGAGCTGTGGTCATGACAGTGTATCAGCCTGCTGCTTGTGGCTAGCTAACCCTAAGTAGGGGATTTGGGAGATGTTCCCAGCAGCTGCCAAAACCATTTGTTTTGAGGATCTTCCCTATTTCTCCCCTGCTTGACACTTGCTGGCAACTTACGCTTTTCTGGGTGGAATGGAAACATTTGGAACAAGCTGATGAACTCCAATACTGGGTAAGTCCACCAATGTGCACATGGGTGACCTTCCTATTTGTGAGTGCTAGTGGGCATTCTTGCTAACTGGTTCTTATGTCTCTCTGCCACTGAGGACTATTTGGGCATTCTTGTTAGTTAATTCTGATGTGTATCTAATGTTGAGAGCTGTTTGAGGCATGGGGTATAATTTGGGCATTTTTGCCAATTGGTTCTGATGTGTGTCTGATGTTGAGGATCGTTTATGAGCACTGATTGTTATTTGGGCAGTCTTGCCAGTGCCAGTTTGCAGTTGACAGTGTCTGCCAGATATTTAAACAGTAATATTCAGTAATAATTTTAAAATTTATTTTACTTTCATAGCATAGTCCTTTATGTCAGTATGTATGAGCTTGGTGACAAAAAAAGTAACAATAATAACAATACATGGTTCTAGAAAATATAAAGTAAAAATACTGATAGCTAGTCAAGGACTTGCTGTGCATTTTTTTGATTTTCCTCTGACATATTTTGACACAGTGGAGAATATGGCTGGGAAGGCTCTTACTATTTCATCTGCTGAAAAGGCTGACCTTTGCAAAAGCCACATGGTTGAGAATCAATCTTTTTATATTAAGTGACTCACAGATAGTAAGAATCTGGTAAACATTAATGGACTAAATACAAATTGATGGCATTTCCAGAAACTTCCCCAGGAAGATTATATTATCTCCTCTAGAAATCCTCTACTAGCATAGATATATTTCATATGTGATTATATTACAGAACACAAAGAGCCTGAAACTCATAGGATGAATTGCAAAACAAGGCAATTTAATGGCCTGGTGGAGGACTGAAAAGCAAGTCAATGTCTTGCTGAGCCTTTACATATTGATTTAAAAAGTGTTGATTACATATTTCATAGCAATACCTTGAAACATTTCTCATTTTGATAGTTTTTAATACATTAGAGAAAAACAAAAAATAATTTGGAAACTTGATTTGGAGTAAAGAGCCTGCATTTTAGTACCAGCCTATCAACTATTTCTTGTGGAAGGGAAGCTGTGGGTAACTGGGAAGAAACAAATTAGGGCAACTGGAAACCTGAGGCACAGTATAATAGAAATGTGAAAAGAGAGTCTATAAGGTATGAGAAATATTAGGTAGTGGAGCAAACATTAGCTACTTTGAGAAGTTAGTATATAGGAAAAGGAATCAGATCATGAATTTAATTTATTACATATTAAAAAATATTTTTCTATCTGACTATTCCTCCCATCCCAAGATCTTATTTTGAGCAAGAGGAAAGGATGAGGGATTTGGGGGAAAATAAAAGTGTCTGAGCACTGCCACACAAATGTGTCAGTTTCCTGTGTGTTCTGAGGCTGAGTTACTTAAGATAAAATGGCATCTCTTTATGAAATTCTTGTGCTGTAAAATAAATTGGATTTTAACCAGAAAACATTTGTTAAATAGTTTGAACCACAATCTTTTACAAATCAAAGTAAATTTATTTATTTGAGGAATTAGATGATACTGTTTTTATTTTTTATTGAGATATAATTGACATATAACATTATAGTAGTTTCAGGTATGCATGCATGCCTGCTAAGTTGCTTCAAGAGTGTCTAACTCTTTGCAACCCTGTGGATTGTACCCCATTGGGCTCCTCTGTCCATGGGGTTTTCCAGGCAAGAATACTAGAGTTGGTTGCCATGCCCTCCTCTAGGGGATCTTTCCGACCCAGGGATCGAACCTGCATCTCTTATATCTCCTGCATTGGCAGGTGGATTCTTTACCACTCGTGCCACCTGGGAGGCTCCAGTTTCAGGTATACAACATAATGATTCAATATTTGTATGTACTGCAAAATAATCTACACAATAAATCCAGTTAACATCCATCACCATGTATAGTTACCAAATATTTTTTTATTGTGATGAGAACTTTTAAGATCTACTCTCTTAACAACTTTCAAATATGCAATACAGTATTATTAACTATAGTTTGTGCATTTGTGCTCAGGCATGTCTGACTCTTTGTGACCCCCATGGACTGTAGTCCAATAGGATCTTCTGTCCACGGGATTTCCAGGCAAGAATACTGGGGTGGGTTGCCATTTCCTCCACCAGGGGATCTTCCAGATCCAGGATTTAAACCTGTGTCTCCTGCATTTCCTTGTACTGGCAGGCAGATGCTTTACCACTGAGCCACATGGCAAGCCCTTTCAACTATAGTTTCTAGGTTGTAAATTATATCTCCATGACTTATTCATGTTACAACTAGAAATTTGTACCATTTGGTGCTCCCTCACCCATTTTGTTTTCAGAGGGACAGTAGTCTTGAGGCAGGATCTTATTTCCCTGTCCAGGGGTTGAATCTAGTTGTCAGCCCACCAGGAGCTAGAGGCTAGAGGCACAATTCCCTGACACCCCATTTGAAAGCAAAAAACGTTTTAAGGAAGCAAAAACTGAAAAACAGGTACAAAGTTTACTATTAGAGATACAGTATAATGTATGGGAGAGCACACAGAGAAAGTTTATTTCTGTCAAAAGCAGGATACACACCCCCAGAGGAGTGCAGGCATCCTGAATGAGGAGCACAGTAAAATGGTGATTTAAATTGCTGATATAGGACAGAACTTCTAGTCTTTGTTTTCATTTGGCCAATAGTTTTGTTACTTTTTTCACACCTGACTGGTCCTTAGACCCTCCCAAAGATGTGTGTGCCTTTTTGCTAAGATGAATCCCACCACAGAGGCCAATGGGTGCATGTCCACACTTATTACAGGATGGGATCTCCTCCTTTTTTGATGTCAAAGAAGCTTTCATTCCTATGCATGTGCAAACAGGGAAGTATTCCTTGACCTCAGGACTGGGCACCTTGTCCTGTAGTGTCTGGGTAAGAACAAAGCTTTAAGTTTACTTCACTTGATAAATACCAGCTGTGCAGCCCAGGGGCCCATCTATCTCCTAACTCAATTTTGCCCAACCCCTTCCCCTTCCACCTTTGGCAATGACCAATCTGTTCTATCTATGAGCTCATTAAAAAAAAAAAAAACAACAAACTATCATTTTTGGATTACACATGCAAGATCATGGGGCACTTGTCTTTGTCTGACTTGTTTCACTTAGTATAATGCCCTCAAGGTCCATTCATGTTATTGCTTGCTGGAGGCCAGTGTGAGGAACTCCGCCCATGGCAAAGGTCATGAGGAAGGAAGCTTGGCATATGCAAAGATGTGATCAAGCCTCAGGAAACCCCTGTTCCCGAGCATCTACACCAAAACCAGAGTCTGTTTGTACTCTCACCTACACCTTTGACTTTCCGGGGGCTCTCCCCCATAACTGTTTCTCTTGGAGAAGGAGTAAACGTGCAGCTCCAAGGCAATAAAAATTCCTGGGCATGACTAGAGTGTTTTGACTGAAGCTTATCTAGCCTGCCTGTATAGGGTCCTCTGATGGATGTCGTTGTTTACAACCCCCAACCCGTGAGAGGACTTACTAAAGGCATAGTGGGTTGGTTAGGAATTATATTGGTGAAGGGTTTTTTCATTTGTGGTGTCAATAATTGCTGCTAATTCCCTGCCCTAGGTGGGACAAGGGCATCTCAGGTTAAACCTCTCTGCTGACACATGATTGTTTACTACCTGTCAACCATAAACAGAACTGAGTTTTGGAGTATTTTGAGAGTCTTAATTAACATAGGGCTTTTTCTTCTTGAGTCAATGATTGCCTCCAGGCCTCCATATCCTTAGGCACCTGGAAATATATTAATCAGTGTATTTGGAATATAGAAAAGGAAATATAGTAGTTTTTAAGGTTAGCAATATTAGACTTTTTGAGTTAATGAATTTTCTCTTTT
The DNA here is from genome assembly GCA_917880005.1 of Nanger dama. Lineage (NCBI taxonomy): Eukaryota > Metazoa > Chordata > Mammalia > Artiodactyla > Bovidae > Nanger > Nanger dama. The sequence goes on from CAKJTW010000001.1 coordinate 20,103,108, forward strand.
GTTATAGACCACTGTACTTTGTTATAAATCACTGTGTCCTTGCTATGCAAAAGTGTAACTTTATCACTATCTTAAGACTAAATAGATCTTAAGAAGAACATTGGTGAAAGGATTTTCATTTGTTGAGCTGATGTTTGCTGCTAAATCTCCATATTCCCTGCCTTTATAATAAATATAACTGGGGGCCAGCATATAGGAGAAATAAGTATTAACCTTTAAGATTAATCATGTTAACCTCGGGTTAAATAAACTCCTTTCTTGATTGTAACTCACTACACCCTCACCCTATAGGAATGCAACTTGATTTGGAGGGTGGTGCCTGGTTTAAGAAAAATCACCCTTGGAAAAAAATAAGTTTTTGGTTATCAGAAAGAAAGGATTGTAAATGTCAGCAGGCAGAAATGGCTTGAAGATGGTGTAAAAACCCCTAAGACCTTTTTTATGTAAAGCACATGATTTTTATAAAGGTCAGGACTGCTGATCCCCACATAACTCTGTATTCATCCCTATATGTAACAAAAGGTATATAAGAAAATCAGAAAAATAAAGAAATGGAATCAGTTCCTGGAAAGACTGACTCCCCCATGTCATTCCTTCTTGCTCCCCCGTTTTCCTGGCTGAATTCCCATCTGGAGCATGGATGCTATTCCATGTAACCCAAGTTATTCAGCCTCTTTTTCTCCACTAATTTTCCTACTACACGATCCGTTTCTAATCTCTCTATATATCTGTAACTAAATATGTATTTTTCCAAGGACACCAACTCCGTCCCCACCTTCGAATCACCCTGGATCCACCAGGGCTGGACCCTGGCAATTTCTGAAGAGAATATTTCAATCTTTTTAATAGTTAAATGATATTCCATTAGATAAATAAATATAGATACAAATATCATGTTTTATATTCATTTATCCCTTGATGGACACTTAGGTTATTTCCATGTCTTGGCTATTGTAAATAATTCTGCAGTGAACATGGGGCTGTATATATCTTTTTGAACTAGCGTTTTCATTTTCTTTGAATTGAATACTCAGAATTGGAGTCATATGATAGTTCAATTTTTTTTGATGACGTTCCATACTGTTTTCCATATTATTGCACCAATTTACATTTCCACTAAGGTGCACAAGTGTTCCTTTTTCTCCACATTTTCCCCAACACTTATTTGTTGTTTCTTTGATCATAATCATCCTGACAAGTATGAGGTGTTATGTCATTGTGGTTTTGATTTGCATTTCCCTGACAGTGATTTTGAGCATCTTTTCATGTAGTGTTCGTAATGTATGTGATACCTTTAGAAAAATATTTCTTTAGATAGCCTGGTCACTTTTAAATCATATTTCCTTTTTTGCTATTGAGTTGTATTAGTTCTATATATTTTGGATATTAGCCATTTATTAGATAAATAATTTGAAATTATTTTCCAGGTTGAATATTAATTTTGTTACTGGCTTCCTTTGTTGTGCAGAAGTTTTTCAGTTTCAGATAGGAGTCCCACTTTTTTTTCTTCTTCTTCTGTTACCTTTATTTTTGGTTTCAAATCCAGAAAATCATTTCAAGAGCTTCCAGTCTATGTTTTCTTTTATGAGGTTTATGGCTTTAAGTTTTACATTAGAGTTTTCAATCCATCTTGAGTTAAGTTTTGTGTATGGTGTAAGATAATGGTACCATTTCATTCTTTTGCCTATAGTTGTTCAGTTTTCCCAACATTATTTCATAAATAGATTCTCCTTTCCCTACTATATATTCTTGGCTCTTCCGCTGTAAATTAGTTGACTATAAAATGCATTGGTGGAGCACTGTGGTTAAGACATTCTCCTGACTTTAAAGTTCAGTAGCTTTATTATTTAACATAAGCACATAAATGAATTGTGTGATACCTCTTTAGTTTTTATAATACCTTCTCATGCCACTGATTCATAATGCAGAGTTACTGTGACTAGCCTACTTGATCTAGAATAGTGAAACATTACTTTATTTAATACAATACTAATTTGTTTCTTAGTTTGGTTGATGTAGTTAAAAAGACCTGCTCCTCTTTGCTTAAAATCTAGTCTTTCAAAATGGTCAACAAGCTGGACATATTCAGGAGGGAGTTGGTGGATGTTCTGGGGATCCCTCTCTTTTGGAGTATTGCTGAGGAGTGGTCCCAGGTGAAATCATTTGAAAGTCGACCAGATGACCTTCTGATCGTCACCTATCCCAAATCTGGTGAGATCTTTTCATTAATTTGTACTAGCTGACTGGTTATTGATCCACATGTGTAAGCCCAATAATCGGCAGATCACTTGACAAGGGAATATCTGGAGCAGTTGTGGGACAGTTTGAAGTTACACAAAGTCACTTCTTATTCTGAAAGATCTGCAACTGAGTGGAGGCTATATCTGAGAGGAAATTAATGATATTGAATTTCTTTCTATTGTCGAGCAAAAACAAACTACATAGGTAATTTAAGAACATTAGAATACATATGCACACATAAACTTTCTATACAAGTTATGTTTAAATATTTTGCTTATTTTAATATTCAAACATATTTTGTAAAACAGTGTTTTGCTATTTCAAACTTTTTTATTTTGTGAATATGTTTAGAAGTATTTTGACCTGAGACTAAACTAGGGTGGAGGTAATGAAGATACTGGCAACCTTCTACAAAAGGTCCCTTGCATGCACTGATGCACTTAGTGGCCCTGACCTTGCAACAGTCCAATAAGAACTGGACATGGAACAATAGACTGGTTTCAAATCAGGAAAGGAGTACATCAGGGCTGTATATTGTCACCCTGCTTATTTAATAATATGCAGAATACCTCATGAGAACCGCTGGGCTGGATGAAGCACAAGCTGGAATCAAGATTGCTGGGAGAAATATCAATAACTTCAGATACGCAGATGACACCATCTTTAAGGCAGAAAGTGAAGGAGGACAAAGAGCCTCTTGATTAAAGTGAAAGAGGAGAGTGAAAAAGTTGGCTTAAAGCTCAGCATTCAGAAAACTAAGATCATGGCATTGGGTCCCATCACTTCATGGCAAATAGATGGGGAAACAATGGAAACAGTGACTTTAAATTTGGGGCTCCAAAATCACTGCAGGTGGTGACTGCAGCCATGAAACTTAAAGACACTTGCTCCTTGGAAGAAATGCTATGACTAACCTAGACAGCATATTAAAAATCAGAGATATTACTCTGCCAACAAAGGTCCATCTAGTCAAAGCTATGGTTTTTCCAGTAGTCATATATGGATGTGAGAGTTGGACTATAAAGAAAGCTGAGCACCAAAGAACTGATGCTTTTGAACTGTTGTATTGGAGTAGCTCTTGAGAGTCCCTTAGACTGCAAGGAGATCCAACCAGCCCATCCTAAAGGAGATCAGTCGTGAATATTCACTGGAAGGACTGATCCTGTAGCTGAAACTCCAATATTTTGGCCACCTGATGTGAAGAACTAACTCATTGGAAAGGACCTTGATGCTGGGAAAGACTGAAGATGGGAGGAGAAGGTGACAACAAAGAATGAGATGGTTGGATGGCATCTCTGCCTTGATGGCCATGAGTTTGAGCAAACTCTGGGAGAAAGTGAAGAACAGGGAAGCCTGGCCTGCTGCAGTCCATGAAGTCACAAAGAGTCAGATACGACTGAAAGACTGAACTGAATTTAGAAGTATTTTGTTCTAAGCAAAATACTTTCTCACTTTAGTACACAATTTCAGAAAGGAGAGTGTAATATAAAAGTAAAAATCAATAATTTTTTTACTTCCCTAGTGGTTCAGTGGTTAAGAATCTCCCTGCAAATGCAGGGGACATGAGTTCCATCCCTGGTTCTGAACGATTACATGTGCAATGGGGCAACTAAGCTCATGATCCACAGTTACTGAGCCTGCACTCTAGAGCCTATGGACTGCAACTACTGAGCCTGCATTCTGCAACAACTGAAGCCCACACACCTAGGGCCTGTGCTCTGCAACAAGAGAAGCCACTGCAGTGAGAAGCCCATGCACCACGACGAAGAGCGGCCCCCACAACAAAGACCCAATAGCTAAAAATAAACAATTTTTTAAAAGAATCAATAACTTGTATTTCTGAAAAACATATATGACTGAATCACTTTGTTGTATACATGAAACTAACACAATATTTTAAATCAACCATACTTCAATAAAAATGTGTATTCCTTCATATCTTTTATGATAGCTTTCCACTTTACCCAGTGATAGATATATAGAAAGGTATCAGAGAGATGAGGCTCTCTCTTGTCTTCTATCCAGTTAATTTACTTGCACTCATAATCAACCAACTGTCCTAATTACAGAACTCTCTAAAGTCGATTTTCCTTTGTATTCCTGCTTCATTTCTTAAAAGAATTTGCCGGGGTCCAGCCCCGGTGGATCCAGGGTGATTCGAAGGTGAAGATGGAGTCGGTGTCCTCCTTGGAAAAATACATATTTAGTTACAGATATATAGAGAGATTAGAAACAGATCGTGTAGTAGGAAAATTAGTGGAGAAAAAGAGGCTGAATAACTTGGGTTACATGGAATAGCATCCATGCTCCAGATGGGAATTCAGCCAGAAAAATGGGGAGCAAGAAGGAACGACATGGGGAGTCAGTCTTTCCAGGAACTGATTCCATTTCTTTATTTTTCCGATTTTCTTATATACCTTTTTTACATATAGGGATAAATACAGAGTCACGCAGGGGTCAGCAGTCCTGACCTTTATAAAAATCATGTGCTTTACATAAAAAAAGGTCTTAGGGGTTTTTACATCATCTTCAAGCCATTTCTGCCTGCTGACATTTACAACCCTTTCTGATAACCAAAAACTTATTTTTTCCAAGGGTGATTTTTCTTAAACCAGGCACCACCCTCCAAATCAAGTTGCATTCCTATAGGGTGAGGGTGTAGTGAGTTACAATCAATAAAGGAGTTTATTTAACCCGAGGTTAACATGATTAATCTTAAAGGTTAATACTTATTTCTCCTATATGCTTAAAGGTTAATACTTATTCTCCCATATGTTAGTTATATTCATTATAAGGGCAGGGAATATGGAGATTTAGCAGCAAACATCAGCCCAACAAATGAAAATCCTTTCACCAATGTTCCTCTTAAGATCTATTTAGTCTTAAGATAGTGATAAAGTTACATTTTTACATAGCAAGGACACAGTGATTTATAACAAAGTACAGTGGTCTATAACAAAAGAGAAAATTCATTAACTCAAAAAGTCTAATATTGCTAACCTTAAAAACTACTATATTTCCTTTTCTATATTCCAAATACATTGATTAATATATTTCCAGGTGCTAAGGATATGGAGGCCTGGCAGCAATCATTGACTCAATAATGAGAAAAAGCCCTATGCTAATTAAGACTTTCAAAATCCTCCAAACCTCTCTGTGCTGTTTATGGTTGAGAGGTTGTCACACAAACTAGTCTGTCAGCAGAGGTTTGACCTGAGACGCCCTTGTCCCACCTAGGGCAGGGAATTAGCAGCAATTATTGACACCACAAATGAAAAACCCTTCACCAATATAATTCCTAACAAACCCACTATACTAATAATTTCTAACTTCCCAAAAGAATTTGTAAACAATCACATGCGGCCAGAGGAACCTATACAGGCAGGCTAGATAACCTTCAGAGGAGTCCATAAGTTGAAACACTCTGGTCATGCCCAGGAATTTTTATTGCCTTGGAGCTGCACGTTTACTCCTTCTCCAAGAGAAATGGCTATGGGTGAGAGCCCCCTGTAAAGTACTCTGGTTTTGGGGTAGATGCTCGGGAACAGGGGTTTCCTGAGGCTTGATCATGCCTTTGCGTATGCCAAGCTTCCTGCCTCATGACCTTTGCCATGGCGGAGTTCCTCACGCTGGCTCCCGGCAAGAATTGAGGAAAATAAACTTTTAATAAGTATATTGACTACTGATCTTTTTTTCTAGATTATAAATATTAAAACTACCTCAAAGCAATATGTTACAAGTCCTAGGAGGAAAGCCCTGCAAAGCTTGGGGGATTCTGCTGCTGCTGCTGCTAAGTCGCTCAGTCTTGTCCGACTCTGTGTGACCCAATGGAGGCAGCCCATCAGGCTCCACCATCCCTGGGATTCTCCAGGCAAGAACACTGGAACGGGCTGCCATTTCCTTCTCCAATACATTGCATGAGAATATAGGGTTCCTTATTTTTAATTTTTATTAGAGTGCAGTCGATTTACAATGTTGTGTTAGTTTTGGGTATATAGTACAGTGAATCAATTATACATATATTCACTCTTTTTTTTTTTTAAGATTCTTCTTCCTTATAGATCATTACAGAGTACTGAGTAGAGTTCCCTGTGCTATATGGTAGGTCTTTATTAGGTATCACTATTATATATAATGAAGAAGGCAATGGCACCCCACTCCAGTAGTTTTGCCTGGAAAATCCCATTGACAGAGGAGCCTGGTAGGCTGCAGTCCATGGGGTCGCCAAGAGTCAGACACGACTAAGTGACTTCACTTTCACTTTTCACTTTCATGCATTGAAGGAAATGGCAACCCACTCCAGTATTCTTGCCTGGAGAATCCCAGGGATGAGGGAACCTGGTGGGCTGCCATCTATGGAGTCGCACAGAGTCAGACACGACTGAAGCGACTTAGCAGCAGCATTATATATATATATATATATATATATATATATATATATATATATAAAATACTGTGCATATATCAATCCCAGTAACTCAATTTATCCCTCGCTCCCCCTTTTCCCCCTAGTAAACACGTTTGCTTTCTACATCTGTGATCCTATTTCTGTTTTGTAAATAAGCTCATTTTTACTGTTTTTATTGTTGTTGTTTAGCTTCCATATATAAGTGATAACATATGGTATCTGTCTTTGTCTGACTTAACTCAGTATGTCAATCTCTAGGTCTATCCATGTTGCTGTAAATTGAATCATTTCATTGTTTTTTTATGGTTAGCCCATAGTCCATTGTGTATATGTACTGCATCTTCTTTATCCATTTCTCAGTTGATGGACATTTAGGTTGTTGTATATGTGTACTTGGAGAAGGAAATGGCAACCCACTACAGTATTCTTGCCTGGAGAATCCCATGGACAGAAGGGCCTGGTGGGCTACAGTCCACGAGGTCACAAAGAGTCAGACACGACTGAGCTACTTTACTTATATATGTACTACGATAGGAATAGTCTATTGTATTAGACCACTAGTGCTCCCAGGTGGTGCTAGTGGTAAAGAACCTGCCTGCCAATGCAGGAGACATAAAAGATGTGGGTTTGATCCCTGGTCAGGAAGATCCCCTGGGAGAGGGCATGGCAATCCATTCTTGTATTCTTACCTGGAGAATCCCATGGACAGAAGAGCCTGGCAGGCTACACACAGTAGAATTGCAGAGTTGGACATGGCTAAAGCAACTTAGCGTGCACACATATATGTGCTACATAGTCCAGTGGAATAGTACTCCACTGTACATATGTGTTACATCTTTATCCATTCTTCTGTTGATGGACATTTAGGTTGCTTTTATGTCCTGGCTATTGTAAACATAGAGCTGCAATGAACATTAGCTTCATGTATCTGTTCAGATTATAATTTTCTCTGGATATACTGGACAAAGATATATACTGCAGAAATATAAATCAATGGAATAGGATAGAAAGCCCAGAGACATACCAACACACCTATGGTCACCTAATCTATGACAAAGGAAGCAAAAATATGCAATGGAGAAAATACAGTCTTTTCAATAAATGATTCTGGGAAAACTGAAAAACTACATGTAAACAAATGAAGTTAGAATACTTCTTAACACTTAATACCGCACAGTAACATAAACTCAAAATGGATTAAATATCTAAATGTGAGGCTGGATACTATAAAACTCTTTAAGGTAAATAGGCAGAATACTCCCAGACATAAATTTTAGCAGGATATTTTCTGAGTCATCTCCTAGAATAATGAAAATAAAAGCAAAAATAAACAAACAGAACCTAATTAAACTGAAAAGCATTTGCACAGCAAAGGAAAATATAAACAAAATGAAAAGACAGCCTTCATAATGAGAGAAAATACAGTGTTTACAAAATAAACAACCAACAAGGGATTAATCTCCAAAATATGCAAACAGCCCACACTGCTAAAAAAAAACCTAACCATTTGTTAATTTTTGTTTTTATTTCCATTACTCAGGGAGGTGTATCAAAAATGATCTTGCTACAATTTATGTCTGAGAGTGTCCTAATTATGTTTTCCTTTAAGAGTTTTAAGGTATCCAGCCTTACATTTAGGTCTTCAATCCATTTTTATTTTTGTATATGGTGTTAAGGGAGCTTCCCTGGTGGCTCAGCGGTTAAAAAAAAAAAAAATCCACCTGTCAATGAAGGAGATGCAGATTCAATCCTTGGGTCTGGAAGAACTCCTGGAGAAGGGAATGGCAGCCACCCCAATATTCTTGCTTGGGAAATCCCATGGAGAGAGGAACCTGGCAGGCTACAGTCCATGGAGCCTGGTGGGCTACAGTTCATCACAAAGAGTTGGGCATGACTTAGCAACTAAACAACAGTAACAAATAGTATTTGGGAGCATTCTAAAGACAATTTTTGGAAGCTACCATCATTCAAGTAGTTCATCTATGAAAGTAACCCTTGAAGGTGAACTTTTTCTGGCATAGTAAGAGTTAAATGGCTTCACATAAATTAATCCTATGCTCTTTATTCCTGTTATTTTCTTTTTAGTTTGTTTCCTTTACAATCTATTGAGATTACATCTTAAAATTACTAATATATCGGTGCCCTGTTGATTTTTTAATAAAAAGTTTCAAGTTAATGAACTCATTAATGAGCTAAACCATGTGCTATTTTTTTCAAATATTGTGGAAAGTAAACATTTACAGTTCAAACCATAAATTGACATCTTTTTCAATCAGATTTCATTGGCCACCATTCGAACCACTCATGAATAGGAAATAAAATATGCTATAGTGTACTTTGGCATTTAGGTCTCTTTTTCTCCCCCTCATGAATCATCACTTAAGCCAAAACCAGTTGCTGTCATTTCGTCACTAAGTTGTGTCTGACTCTTTCTGACCCCATGGAGTGTAGGTCACCAGGCATCTCTATCCATGGGATTTCCCAGGAAAGAATACTGCAGTGAGTTGCCACTTCCTTCTGCAGGGGTTCTTCCTGATAGAAGGATCAAATCTGCATCTCCTGAAATATCAGGCAGATTCTTTACCACATGAGGGAAGCCCAAGCAGAAATGAGACCAAGCAACAAAATGTTCAATGGTGATAATGATTTGACTCCATCTTTTTTCTTAGTACTGTAATTGTCTATGTAGAAGGATAGAGGAGAGAGACTCATGCTCATGATGTAGGGACAAGGAAGAGGAAGAGTTGTCCATAAGAAAGGATTGAATAGTAAGGAAGTCTAAAGTACCTGGAAGGAACTAATACCTGGAACCAATCCAGAGTTGCATCTACAGACAGATCATTCTTCAGAAATGCTGTGTGCACAGATCAGTGATTTAATTTGTATATTTAGTTTCTATCCATGATTATGCAATTTAGAGACTATCATTACACACTAAGTAAAGAGGAAGAGGATAGAAACAATTAATAAGATATTTTTCTCCTAGGTACGACAATGTTTGTTTTGTTTGTTTAGCAGTGCCTCAATACCCTGATCATTGAGTGCCATAGACAGTTGGGTAGAGCATATTCTCATACACTTCCCAGTGAGGCCCAATCTCAGAAAGATCAGAGTGACTTGGTCTGCCCTGTCATTCAGAATCCATTGTCTTTTGTTGATGAATGACACATGGGTTTCCATGGATGCACCTACAATGTCTTCTTTGTTTCCCTGTTCACCATTTCATCAAATGAACATTTTTATCTGAAGTGCTCTTTTGTCCCCAAAACTAACAATCTTTTTTATTTAAATAGGAAATATACAAATTGCGGCTCAGATTCACTAAATGTGACTAATTTCCTCATCCATTTCACCCAGGAGAGTATGCTATTGCTACTTAAATTCTGTCTCCTTAAAAAGTCATGCTTACATCCTTTGCCTACCTTACTTTTATGGTTATTTTAATCAGATTTTAGACATATAGACACACATATATATGTACACAGTACATATGTATATGTTCAAGGTAGATACTGATATCTCCTAAGAAAAGATATATTGATATTTCCTATCTCCTAGGAAAAAAGAATGCAAATGAAGAACACATTAAAAATATATATATTACAGTGCTTTTCTAACTCTATTAACCCTCTCATATACTTTTTAACACAGAAATTTTGAGTTTGATTCTCTTTTCCTCAGGAACAACCTGGATTAGTGAAATATTGGATTTGATCTATAACAATGGGAATGTGGAGAAATGTAAATGAGATGCAATATACAAATGAGTGCCATTCATGGAATTAATAATTCCAAGACTTACAAATAGTACTTTCTCTTAATGTTCCTTTTCTGCATAGGATTAAATCCCCTTTTTGTGGTGCTTGAGAATGATACAGACAGAGCTTGTGCAGTTGAGTCATAAATGTCTACAATAAAAGAGTAAGAATTTGGCTATGCCAGTACCCATATTATAGTCAACTTCCACCCAAAGATAATATCTACATATGAAGACATTTTAATAAGTATGTTTTTCTGAATAGGACACACAGAAGCTTTCAACATTTAAATAATGTGTGATCATTATATGTAGAAAATTTGGTGTTTGATTCATTATAGATCATGTCTACTATTATGTAGCTGATGTTCACAGACTCAGAGAAAATGATGATGGGAATATGTGGTTTTGTGTTATTAAAATATTTAAAATTAACCATGGATCTCATGGCTTAATTTGATTTTAAGATTTGAATATAAAAAAGCTGGAAAGAGATTTTGAAGTTCTGTAGTTCAATTTCCCCATACTGTAAATAAGAAAAAGAGGAAGATAAATGAAGGAAAAACTTGGACAACTTGCACTTGACTTACTGCTTCAGCAAACCTTTTGTCTGAGGATTTATAGACACTTATAAAGATAATAAGCCTCATTATTCATAAATAAAAAATCCTAGCTCACCAGAATTTATCAGTTTTTACCTTATTGTGGATCTCAGAAGTATATGAGGACATGTAGTAATATATCCATTTCAAGTCACATAATGGAGTTAATGTTTACGAAGTCTTAGGTTATATTTTAGTTAACCTTTATGATTTCATATTTAAAATGTAGTTTAACTTTTATGCTTGCAGGTGTTCAGGACTTGAATGACATGCAGTCTCCTTGATTAGTGAAAACACACCTACCTGTCCAACTTCTCCCTTCTTCATTTTGGAAAAATAACTGCAAGGTAGCAAATTTTTTAAAAAGCAAACTTTATGTTGTGATTACTTTGACTAATTATGCAGAAATTAAGATGGGAAATTGCAATCCCTGGATGATCATTGACAAAAATAATAATTTTGTCCATATATCCCAAGGATCAAAATAATACCACTGGACACAAGTGCTATAGATAGGATTATTCTCAGTGCCCAAACACTGAGAATCATGCAGGCTTTCTTTTCTCTAAAATGCCTTCTTGTCTAAATCCCTTCACTCATTGTTTTTAAACAATGGATGTTTAAATAACCCAGAACTCCTTTGTTAATTCAGTATAATTTTAATTTACCAATATGAACTTATATATAATTTATAACATAACCTGGATTAGTGAAATATTGGGTTTGATCTATAACAATGGGAATGCAGAGAAATGTGAAGAGATGCAATATACAAATGAGTGCCGTTCATGGAATTAATAATTCCAAGACTTACAAATGGTAATTTCTCTTAATATTCCTATTCTGCATAGGATTAAATCTCCCTTTTTGTGGTGTTTCAAAATGATACAGAGCTTGTGCTGTATAACATACAGCATGTTATAATTTATAACATTTCCCTGGTGGCTCAGTGGTAAAGAAGCCACCTGCCAAGTAGGAAAGGGAGGTTGGATCCCTGGGTTGAGAAAAATCCCCTGGAGAAGGAAATGGCAACCCACTCCAGTATTTTTGCAGGGAAATCCCATGGAGAGAGGAGCCTAGTGGGCTGCAATCCATAGGGTGGCAAAAGAACTGCACATAACTTAGTGACTAAACAACAACAAAATACTACATTGCAGGTTTAGCTAACCACTATATTATGGACTTAACTGGTTGCTCGGTGGTAAAGAATCTGCCTGCCAATATGAGACACTGGTTCAATCCTGGGTCAGGAAGATCCCCTGGTGAAGGAAATGGGAACTCACTCCAGTATTCTTGCCTGGGAAATCCAGTGGACAAAAGAGCCTAGGGGGCTACAGTCTATGGGGTTGCAAAAGCGTTGGACATGACTTACAACAATGGACTTGTAACAACAACAATGGATTTGTTTCAAGCTACCTTTTAAATAAGCATTTTAATCCATGGACACAACTGAGCGACTGAACTGAACTGAATGTATAAAGTGGAAAGTACATAAATACTAAGGATATGGACTGATGAGTTTTCACAAGGTGAGCATACCCACGAAATTAGACCCCAGAACAAGAAATTGACCAAAAATTGAATGAAGAATAGAGCTCGATAAAGTCTATTCCTGTGCACTTCCGGACAGGAAACCCCATGTGCAGAGATAATCACTATTTGTGAATGTTTTCATCATAAGGTGATTTGCTTGTTTTTCCTGTAAAGTAATTCTCTTGAATGTTTAACTTATTTCATTTAATGTAATATCTATGGGATCAATTCTTACCACGCTTGCTATTTTGCTTTTGTCTTGGTTTCTTAATATAGACCTGTTTACATCATAAATTGTGGTATCATGAGCAAAAGTAGCTCACTACAGATGCAAATTCTCAGGCCCAAATCCAGCCTACTGAATCAGAAATTATGGGCTTGGGGTCCAGCAATATGTTTTAACAAGACATTCAAGTATATTTGGTTCATATTAACATTTGAGAAAAACTGATGTTAGGCATTCCAATATGTGCACGTGAATATTTCACATACTACTTATTCATGGTTTAATTGATGGACAGTTGGGTTGTTGTTTATTGTCAGTAATAAAAGTAGTTTTGAAGTGCACATTCTTATGCAAGTATTAAATAGCACATATATGTATATATTTCCCTTAGTTACACATCTTGGGATAGAACTGCATCTTAAAGTGTGCATTTGTCCAGCTTTAGAAAAAAATTTCCAATTTCTTTTCAAAGCATATGCACTAGTGTACGCTTTGACCAGTAGTATATGAATCGAAGTTCTCCATGTCCTCATAAATCCAAAACATAGCTAAAAATACTGGTCAGTACAGTTCAGTTGCTCAGTCGTGTCCGACACTTTGCGACCCCATGAATCGCAGCACACCAGGCCTCCCTGTCCATCACAAACTCCTGGAGTTCACTAGACTCGCGTCCATCGAGTCAGTGATGCCATCCAGCCATCTCATCCTCAATCGTCCCCTTCTCCTCCTGCCCCCCATCCCTCCCAGGATCAGAGTATTTTCCAGTGAGTCAACTCTTCGCATGAGGTGGCCAAAGTACTGGAGTTTCAGCTTTAGCATCATTCCTTCCAAAGAAATCCCAGGGATGATCTCCTTCAGAAGGGACTGGTTGGATCTCTTTGCAGTCCAAGGGACTCTTAAGAGTCTTCAACACCACAGTTTAAAAGCATCAATTCTTCAGTGCTCAGCCTTCTTCACAGTCCAACTCTCACATCCATACATGACCACAGGAAAAGCCGTAGCCTTGACTAGACGGACCTTAGTCGGCAAAGTAATGTCTCTGCTTTTGAATATACTATTTAGGTTGGTCATAACTTTTCTTCCAAGGAGTAAGCGTCTTTTTAATTTCATGGCTGCAATCACCATCTGCAGTGATTTTGGATTCCGGCAAAATAAAGTCAGACACTGTTTCCACTGTTTCCCTGTCTATTTCCCGTGAAGTGATGGGACTGGATGCCACGATCTTCGTTTTCTGAATGTTCAGCTTTAAGACAACCTTTTTGCTCTCCTCTTTCACTTTCATCAAGAAGCTTTTAGTTCTTCTTCACTTTCTGCCATAAGGGTGGTGTTATCTGCATATCTGAGGTTACTGATGTTTCTCCTAGCAATCTTGATTCCAGATTGTGTTTCTTCCAGCCCAGCGTTTCTCATGAAGTACTCTGCATAGAAGTTAAATAAGCAGGGTGACAATATACAGCCTTGACATACTCCTTTTCCTATTTGGAACCAGTCTGTTGTTCCATGTCCAGTTCTAACTGTTGCTTCCTGGCCTGCATACAGATTTCTCAAGAGGCAGATTAGGTGATCTGGTATTCCCATTTCTTGAAGAATTTACCACAGTTTATTGTGATCCACACAGTCAAAGGCTTTGGCATAGTCAATAAAGCAGAAATAGATGTTTTTCTGGAACTCTCTTGCTTTTTCCATGATCCAGCGGATGTTGGCAATTTGATCTCTGGTTCCTCTGACTTTTCTAAAACCAGCTTGAACATCAGGGAGTTCACGGTTCACATATTGCTGAAGTCTGGCTTGGAGAATTTTGAGCATTACTTTACTAGCATGTGAGATGAGTGCAATTGTGCGGTAGTTTGAGCATTCTTTGGCATTGCCTTTCTTTGGGATTGAAATGAAAACTGACCTTTTCCAGTCCTGTGGCCACTGCTGAGTTTTCCAAATTTGCTGGCATATTGAGTGCAGCACTTTCACAGCATCATCTTTCTGGATTTGAAACAGTTCAACTGGAATGCCATCACCTCCACTAGCTTTGTTTGTAGTGATGCTTTCTAAGGCCCACTTGACTTCACATTCTAGGATGTCTGGCTCTAGATTAGTGATCACATCATCATGATTATGCAGGTCATGAAGATCTTTTTGTACAGTTCTTCTGTGTATTCTTGCCATCTCTTCTTAATATCTTCTGCTTCTGTTAGGTCCATACAATTTCTGTCCTTTATTGAGCCCATCTGTGCATGAAATGTTCCTTGGTATCTCTAATTTTCTTGAAGAGGCCTCTAGTCTTTCCCATTCTGTTGTTTTCCTCTATTTCTTTGCATTGATTGCTGAAGAAGGCTTTCTTATCTCTTCTTGCTATTCTTTGGAACTCTGCATTCAGATGCTTATATCTTTCCTTTTCTCCTTTGCTTTTCATCTCTCTTCTCTTCACAGCTGTTTTTAAGGCCTCCCAGATAGCCATTTTGCTTTTTTGCATTTCTTTTCCATGGTGATGGTCTTGATCTCTGTCTCCTGTACAATGTCATGAACCTCATTCCATAGTTCATCAAGCACTCACTCTATCTATCAGATCTAGGCCCTTAAATCTATTTCTCCACTTCCACTGTATAATCATAAAGGGTTTGATTTAGGTCATACCAGAATGGTCTAGCAGTTTTCCCTACTTTCTTCAATTTGAGTCTGAATTTGGTAATAAGGAGTTCATGATCTGAGCCACAGTCAGCTCCTGGTCTTGTTTTCATCGACTGTATAGAGCTTCTCCATCTTTGGCTGCAAATAATATAATCAATCTGATTTTGGTGTTGACCATCTGGTGATGTCCATGTGTAGATACTTCTCTTGTGTTGTTGGAAGAGGGTATTTGCTATGACCAGTGCATTTTCTTGGCAAAACTCTATTAGTCTTTGCCCTGGTTCATTCTGCATTCCAAGGCCAAATTTGCCCGTTACTCCAGGTGTTTCTTGGCTTCCTACTTTTGCATTCCAGTCCCCTATAGTGAAAAGGATATCTTTTTGGATGTTAGTTAAAAGGTCTTGTAGGTCTTCATAAAACCATTCAACTTCAGCTTCTTCAGCATTACTGGTTTGGGCATAGACTTGGATAACTGTGATACTGAATGGTTTGCCTTGGAGAGAAACAGTTATCATTCTGTAATTTTGAGACTGCATCCAAGTACTGCATTTCGGACTCTTTTGTTGACCATAATGGCTATTCCATTTATTCTGAGGGATTCCTCCCCGCAGTAGTAGATATAATGGTCATCTGAGTTAAATTCACCCATTCCAGTCCATTTTAGATCGCTGATTCCAAGAATGTTGACATTCATCCTTGCCATCTCTTGTTTGACCATTTCCAATTTGCCTGGATTCATGGACCTGACATTCCAGATTCCTATGCAATATTGCTCTTTACAGCTTCAGACCTTGCTTCTATCACCAGTCACATCCACAACTGAATATTGTTTTGCTTTGGCTCTATCCCTTCACTCTTTCTGGAGTTATTTCTCCACTGATCTCCAGTAGCATATTGGGCACCTAATGACCTGGGGAGTTTCTCTTTTGGTATCCTATCATTTTGCCTTTCCATACTGCTCATGGGGTTCTCAAGGCAAGAATACTGAAGTGGCTTGCCATTCCATTCTCCAGTGGACCACATTCTGTCAGACCTCTCCACCATGACCTGCCCGTCTTGGGGTTGCCCCACAGGCATGGCTTGGTTTCATTGAGTTCGATAAACTGTGGTCCTAGTGTGATTAGATTGAATAGTTTTCTGCACAGGAGGGCTTAGAGGAGCTATCCCATGTTGAACGTCAGGAACGGTGGTCATAGGGAGATACCTCTCGTCCAAGGTAAGGAGCAGTGGCTGTGCTTTGGCTGTGCTTTGCTGCTTTGCAGCCATGAAGAGACACCCCATGTCCAAGGTAAGAGAAACCCAAGTAAGATGTAGGTGTTGCAAGAAGACATCAGAGGGCAGACACACTGAAATCATACTTACAGAATATCTTTTAAAGAAGTTTTTAATTTTGGCATTGGTGGATATATCAGTTTTTTTCTTTATGACTGGAACTTTCTGTAATTGTTTAAAATGTCATCCCCTAAATCATGAATATATTCTCCCTTCTATTTGCCTTTAGAGGCTTTATTGCTTCAATTACCACTTTTATATCAAAATATCTGTTTAATACCTATAACCTAAGTAGTAATGTTCTTTTAAAATATTTTGATATAATAATTTTCTTTCTCTATGACCACATTATGCAAAGGTTTAAAAAGTCAGGGACCTCTTCCCCATAAAGCATATAGTCTTATGCTGCTGCTGCTAAGTCGCTCAGTCATGTCTGACTCTGTGCGACCCCATAGACAGCAGCCCACAAGGCTTCTCTCTCTCTGGGTATCTCCAGGCAAGAATATTGGAGTGAGTTGTCATTTCCTTCTCCAATGCACACATGCATGCTAAGTCACTTCAGTCATGTTCGACTATATCATACTCAAAAATAGAATACAACATCCAATTATGTAATGCATTATGAGCAGGTTTATATCCTTCCTATGGCTTTGCTAAAGAGCAGGTAAGATGTACAGACATCAAGCAAAAATATTTACTGACTTCCTATTACTATCTTAATATATTTGCAATTATGTATTAATATATTTGTGGTACTTGCTGTATGTTAATATATTTGCAATTATTTCTATTTCAATTTTTAAAAGGTCACAAATAATCTAATATTGCTAAAAGAATAAATACATACCGAAAAAAATGTTCTTCAATAACCAACATATATAGTCTTATAGAATACATCAAATACTGTGGAGAAGACACATAAAATATTCATAAATATATATGAAAAAATAATTACATCTCAGCAAAGTGATAGTACATGAAGTAAAGATTCTCTGGGGCAAAGTAGTGTCTCTCTCTGGCTATGCTGCACAACCTGCAGCAACTTAGTTCCCAAACCAGGGATAGAACCCCATGTCCTCTGCAGTGGAAGCACAGGGCCCTAACCACTGGACTACAAGGGAAGTCCTGAAAGAAGTCTCATAAATGAAGGAAAATTTTGATCAACATCTTAAAGAAAAAGTAGGAGATTTTCAGATTAACAAGATCAGTTTAGAAAAAGAAAACTATATATCCATAGCCTAACACATGAAACAGCAAGGTGTGAGGCAGATTCCACAAATAGTTTAATGTGGTTGGAAAATGAATCTGGAAAGCTAGGCAGTCACCAGACCTGTAGATCTGAGAAAGGTGTTTAGAGCATGTCTTTATCACCACATCTTTAATAGAATGAGCAAAACAGCTATTGTTTTTCAGCTGTAGTTTTTCTTTTGAAAAATTGATTATACTTTCACTTATATTATCCAAAATGTCTTTGTATGTGTGTTTGTGTTTACCTTTGTTTTTCATTCAAAATCTAATTAAAACAAACATGATAAGGAAGTAAGGATATAGTTTATCATCTTAAATCTAGAAGTAAAAACTCACAGAAGCTCCCAGAAATACCTTGGTGTTAGGAGAACTGGGGAATATCTCTGAGAGCCTTTTATCTACATTTCTATCTCACAGACTTCATTAAAGAAATAGATGTGGTGATGATAAGAAAGCAGTTGATTCATCACCATGGTCTTTTAGTATTGAAACAGAAAGCAATTGAGAATGTTTGCAAAGTTTAGTATTTTCTCAAGAAATTATATCAGCAACAGAGTCCAAACTCTAAACTTTTGAAAAGTCCCTTTCCACTCATGTCACTTCTTTCCTCTTTCTAAGCCTGTCCAGAATATGAGAACTAAGGAAGCCTGGCAAAACACAAGGGCATGATCAGGCTTCAGGGGAACCCCTGAAATTTTCTGAGCATCCACCCCCAAAACCAGAGTGCCGTACTACATTATGCTTTTCATCCACTCTTCTAACATTAACAGGGGACCTATTCCCCCACCACCTTTTCCTGGGAAAGGTTAATTTAGAGCTTTTAGATAAGCAGTCTCCTGGGCATAATAGAGTGTTCCAATACAAACCCCTCTGATGGCTTTTTAGCCTGTTCGCAAGACTCTTACAGCTGCACATGTGATTGTTTGTGGCCTCCTGACTGAGAGGCACAGGAAGCTTAAAACATCCTAGGAATGCAGGGGCTTCCAAGGAGTCAAGGTCATTAGTTTAGCCAATACTTGCTAACCCACTGCACCTTTGTTCTATAGGGATGCAACCTGAGTGCTTTAAGGAGATGCAGATTAAAGAAAAACACTTCAGGGGAAACGAGATTAACATTCATTAAGGAAGAGAGCCAAAAAGTGTTAACAAGCCTCTTGGCCAGAAGATAATGTAAATCACCTGAGACCTTTTGTATACAAAAAGAGTCAGAACAGCTGCCCCTGCATGACTCTGTATCTTCCATTATGTAAAATTTAAGGTATATAAACACCTTTTAAATAATAAAGTGAGCAAGGGGTTTTGCGCAAGCCTGGCCTGCCCTGTGAATTCTTTCTCTTACTCTCCCTCCCTCCCTCTCCTTTTCAGGCTGATCCCTTGGAACGCAGAGGCTCACCGAGTCTACTTACTTGTCCAGGCTTCTGAGACCCACGCAGAGGGAGCCCAAGGCAGGGCACCCTCAGCTATTCAAGCGGGCACCTGTGGCCCAATGTAGACGGTGCAAGTTCCTTGTCTGGAACTTTATTGGTTTTCCACATAAACCAAGTTAATCAGCCTATTTTCTCCACTCATTTTCCTACTACACTATTTTTTCCTAATCTAATCTTATATTTCTAATTAAATAAATCTCTCCTTGCCGACTCCGTCCACCCTTCGAACTACCCTGGATCCTCTGGGGCTGGACCCCAGCACTTCTCATTTCCTTTTTCCATCAGTTGGAAAAGAAGAAGAAAGCTCAGATTCTATTTAGATGAAAGGAGATTTCTTCCTGAAATATATTTTTACTTAGAAATATATTTACTTCATAAGTGGCTAGGGCTTCAGTTTTTTCAGGTGGGCGTTCAGAGGATAAGTAGTATTTATAAATAGTATTTTCAGGGGATAAGTAGGCTTATGGGCTTCATAGGATCTGCCAGCAAGGCATAGTAATATCACTTTTATTGGGAAATGTGTTCAAAATGTCTGCCTTCCAACATACTTGACATCTTAATACATAAGTTTTACTCCCATGTCAATCATTATAAACAGCAATAATCACTATGTACATTGATCAAATGTACCAAATAATAGTTTCTTTTCAATAAAAGGAAGGTGCTTTTTCAGCTTTATAAATTTGCTTTTTCCTTTCATTATTAATTTTTAACAAGTCATAGAGAGAAATAGTCTAAATTTAGGGAGCAAGTTTAGTTCATTCTTAAAATTCAATATTTACTGTAATTCTTATTATACTTGGTTTTCCATGTGTTAAGAGATATTCTTCTTTTGAAAGACTAAAGATAAATCAGGGATGTGAGATATGAGAAGCTTTTGTGTTATATAAGTCATGAATATACTATGTCAGAATATAAATATAAAGCTTAGGTTATGATTAAGAAAAGGAAAATAAACATTCTGCCAAGGTAAGCAAAAAAATACAAATGATTAAAGAATATAAATGAAATGATGATTTTCCCTATCTCTCCACTGATGGTCTATGTGGCACGGAATGCTAAAGATGTAGCCGTGTCTTACTATTATTTTTACCAGATGGCAAAAATGCATCCAGATCCTGGTACCTGGAAGGAATTCCTAGATAAATTCATGACTGGAAAGGATGAGTATAAATCTTATTTTAATGATAAGAGTTCTGTGGTGAAAAATCTTTTACAAGGAGATACAAGGTTTAAATACAAATCTTGTACTTATTATAAACCTAATATATACCCAACATTCTACTAGTGTATGAGGAAGATAGACAAAGCAAACATATAAAACATATAGTCTCTTCCCTTTAAAGACTTTTGGGGAATATGAGACTTACAGAGTCTTCAGTCCTAAGTCTCTGTTTTGTTACTGCTTAGTGACCACTGATAAGCACTTTCTTACCTTCCCTCCTCTTGTATTGTGTTGATTTTGTACATATCTTTTGGACTTTCTTTTCTCTACCATTCCTCAATTTTTATTATATAAACTGGAAATACTTGAGTGAAAATTTTATATTCAAGTCTTTGTTCTTCTACAGAGCCTCTTTTAGGAAACATATTCATGCCTATGGTAGTAATTGTATGCTTCCACATCCCATTCTTAACCTCTCAATCCTGTGTTTTCTCTCTCTCCCTCTCCTATGAACTTCAATACCACTTACCTTCTGTGCTACCTAGTATCTGCCATTTTGCTCTTGCAATTTTAGTTTTATTTATTTGTAGTTGTATTTTTTTGTGCTGGGCCTGTCATAGCAAAGTACCACAGACTGGATGGCTTAAACAACTCACATTTATTTTCTTACAGTTCTGAAAGTTAGACATCCAAGATAAAGGTGTACTCAGGGTTGATTTCTGAGGCTTTTCTTCTTATCTTGTAGGTGACCATCTTCTCCCTATATCTTTCATATGGTCTCATTGTACATATTTGTTGTAATTTCCGGATGACCTCTGAACCTCCTTTAGGGTCATCCTTGAAGAAAGAAGCATGTTTGCAGCCACATACTCTATTGGTCTATTGCTTGCCTGTAGAGACCCAGAAGTCTAACAGTCTTTTCACATTTCATCCTGCCGCTGTCCCTTCAGTGCCAACTTGCAGTGTTTTCACTGAGATAACTAACTGTATCTTTAAGTCACACACTGAACCTCTTTGATGAATGCTGCCAGTCATATCCTTGGTGTTTTTTCCAGAGCATGCTTTCTCAGATATTTTTGCAATATGGATAAGCTGAGAATTTTCTAAATCTTCAATTTCTAGTTCCTTTTGCCTAATTACTACTTCTTCAGTTTATTTCCAAAATCAGTTGTAGTCCGAAGTACTAGTGATCAGGACTGCAACATAAGAATTTTAGGGGAAACAATTCATCATGTAACAGAAGTATTTCATCCTTTCTAAGATTGTAAGTTGGGTGAGAACAGGAATTATCTGACATATTTTTCTTAACCTACCACCCCTCATTCCTGAACTAATAAATAATCATCCTGATGTGTGACAATGACTGGGAATAATGTTGAACAATTCTTTACCTCATGTAAATACTTTAATTATGTGATCACTTTATGTCTCAATTTAGTGGTTTTTGGTTCTTGGTATTACTATGTTAAGGGCTGGTGGGAGAAGAAAAAGATTATTGCATACTTTATCTATTCTATGAAGACATGAAAGAGGTAAGAGCAAACTACAATTTCTTCATTTTTAAGGAAACCTAAGATTCATCTTTGTATCACACTATCTTTTCCTTTTGATCTATAAATATGAGTAATCTGTGCATGCTAAGTCACTTTGGTCTTTTCAGACTCTTTGCGACTCTATGGACTGGAAGCATTCAGGAACTAGACCACTCAGGTATGACGTAAATCTAATCCCTTATGAGTATACAGTGGAAGTGACAAGCAGATTCAGAGGAGTAGATCTGATAGACAGAGTGCCTGAAGAACTATGGATGGAGGTTTGTGACATTGTACAGGAGGCAATGATCAAGACCATCCCCCCCCCAAAAAAAATGAATCAAAGAAAAATGGTTGTCTGAGGAGGCCTTACAAATAGCTATGAAAAGAAAATAAGTGAAAGGCAAAGGAGAAAAGGAAAGATATCCCATTTGAATGCAGATTTCCAAAGAACAGCAAGGAGAGATAAAACCGTCTTCAGCAATCAATGCAAAGAAATAGAGGAAAACAATAGAATGGGAAGGACTAGAGATCTCTTCAACAAAATTAGAGATACCAAGGGAAAATTTCATGCAAAGCTGGGCACAATAAAGGAGAGAAATGGTATGGACCTCACAGAAGCAGAAAATATTAGAAGAGGTGGCAAGAATACACAGAACTGTACAAAAAAGATCTTCAAGACCAAGATAATCATGGTGGTGTGATCACTCACCTAGAGCCAGACATCCTGGAATGTGAAGTCAAGTGGGCTTTAGAAAGCATCACTATGAACAAAGCTAGTGGAGGTGATGGAACTGCAGTTGAGCTATTTCAAATCCTGAAGGATGATTCTGTGAAAGTGCTGCACTCAATATGCCAGCAAATTTGGAAAACTCAGCAGTGGCCACAGGACTGGAAAAGATCAGTCTTCATTCCAATCCCAAAGAAAGACAATGCCAAAGAATGCTCAAACTACCGCACAATTGCACTCATCTCACATGCTAGTAAAGTAATGCTCAAAATTCTCCAAGCCAGGCTTCAGCAATATGTGAACTGTGAACTTCCTGATGTTCAAGCTGATTTTACAAAAGGCAGAGGAACCAGAGATCAAATTGCCAACATCTGCTGGATCATCATAAAAACAAGAGAGTTCCAGAAAACCATCTATTTCTGCTTTATTGACTATGCCAAAGCCTTTGATTGTGTGGGTCACAATAAACTGTGGGAAATTCTGAAAGAGATGGGAATACCAGACCACCTGACTTGCTTCCTGAGAAATCTGTGTGCAGGTCAAGAAGCAACAGTTAGAACTGGACATGGAGCAACAGACTGGTCCAAATAGGAAAAGGAGTACATCAAGTCTGTATATTGTCACCCTGCTTATTTAACTAATACGCAGTGTATGTCATGTGAAATGCCAGGCTGGATGAAGCACAAGCTGGAATCAAGACTGTCGGGAGAAATATCAGTATCGTTAGATATGCAGATGATACAACACTATGGAAGAAAGTGAAGAAGAACTAAAGAGCCTCATGATGAAAGAGGAGAGTGAAATGTTGGCTTAAAACTCAACATTCAGAAAATGAAGACCATGGCATCCGGTCCCATCACTGCATGGCAAATAGATAGGGAAACAATGGAAACAGTGAGAGACTTTATTTTCTTGGTCTCCCAAAATCACTGCAGATGGTGACTGCAGCCATGAAATTAAAAGATTCTTGCTCCTTGGAAGAAAAGCTATGACCAATCTAGACAGCATATTAAAAGTAGAGATATTAGTTTGCCGACAAATTTCCATCTAGTCACAGCTACAGTTTTTCCAGTAGTCATGTATGGATGTGAGAGTTGGACTATAAAGAAAGCTGAGTGCCAAAGAACTGATGCTTTTAGACTGTCATGTTGGAGAGACTCTTGAGCATCCCTTGCACAGCAAGGGGATCCAACCAGTCCATCCTAAAGAAAATCAATAGTGAATATTCATTGGAAAGACTGATACTGAAGCTGAAACTCCAATATTTGGCTGCCTGATGCAAAGAACTGACTTACTGGAAAAGACCCAGATGCTGGAAAAGATTGAAGGCAGGAGAAGGTGGCAACAGGGAATGAGATGGATGGTTGGATGGCATCATCAGCTCAATGGACATGAGTTTGAGTAGGCTCTGGGAGCTGGTGATGGACAGGAAAGCCCGACATGGTGCAGTCCATGGGGTCACAAAGAGTCAGACATGACTGAGTGACTAAATTGAATTGAACTGGACCAGAACCCACCAAGTTCCTCTGTCTATGAGACTCTCCAGGCAAGGATGCTGAGTGAGTTGCAATTTTCTTTCTCCAGGTGATATTTACCAACCAGGTGTCCAACCGATGTCTCAGTCTCCTGCTGTGGGAGGTGATTTGTTTGTTTGTTTAATTCTAGTGCCATCTGGCAAGTCCTCATGATTAATCTACTATTATTAATTCAGCCTTGAAACTTGATATTTTACTTAATCCACTCCTTTCTGTTAATACTGTCTTTTACTCTAGGTCAGCCAACTGTCTTGATATATTTGTACTAATTTTACCTCTATTATTCACTCAGAGAAGAATAATAAAATCTAAATCAAAGTATGTCCACTCTCTTTTAATAATCTCAGTGACTTCTGCCTCTGCTGTTGTTGTTTAGTCACTAAGTTTTATCTGACTCTCTATGACCCCATGGACTTTAGCCCACCAAGCACCTCTGTCCATTGAATATTCCAGGCAAGAATACTGGAGTGGGTTGCCATTTCCTTCTTCAGAGTATCTTCCTGACCCAGGGATGAAACCTATGTCTCTTGCATTAGCAAGTGGATTCTTTAGCCTGGATGAGCCACCAGGGAAGCCCCAGAATATAAAACATTAGGAAAATTTATAGATTTGCACATTATTTAGTCCCTGTCTGTCTCTCCACTCTCTTCTGATACCATTTTCCATTTCTTAAAAAATTGAGCTTACTTGAAACATTTTTCCTACTATTTTTAGATTAACCTCTTCTCATGCTTCATATCTTAGGTGTTACCTTTCCACAGAGCTCTTTCATGTTCACAAGATCAGATAACTTACCTTTTGTCTACTAAAGTATCTTTTGCTGCTATTTTTATTTTCATAGTATCAACCACTTCTAATTATTTTATGTATATGTTTATTTATGGTTTTTTTAGTCTCCTATAACATTATGGCAAGGATATTGGGGAAGCAATATAATTTTCATTATGTAATCTCTAAAACATATAACTTTTTTTTTTTTCTTCTTCAGTTTAATCATTAGCATTGAAAATAATTCATTCTACAATTTGATTGAAACTTATCCTGTTCTTATTATTTAAGCAATTCATTTAAGAAATATTTCTCATCTCATAAACTGAATGTCTCTCAGAGAACCTGTCCACACCTAAATTCCTTTGGATGACTATGACTCATTCATCTCTTATTTGGGAAATCTATTCCACACACAGCCCCTAAAGAAACTACCTTACCCACCTAAGGCAACCCTCTCTGGCAGATTTTCTAGTCACATTCTCAGCTTCCCATGCATCCTGTTCAAACCACTTTGCACCTGCCACTCTGGATTGTGGGATGATATATTACCCTAATTATGGGACAAAAAGCAACAAATAGAGATTGAAGAGGATAAGTATTCTCTTGAAAGAGAAGTTCCCACATTAGGTCATAATAAGGTCTTTGAGCTAAGGAAGTTTTGTTTTTGTTGGTTAGTCGCTAAGTTGTGTTTGACTCTTTGTGACCCCATAGACTGAAGCCTGCCAGGTTACTCCATCCATGGGATGTCCCAGGCAAGAATACCAGAGTGGGTTGCCATTTCCTATTCCAAGGAATTTGAATCTTCTCAAATATGAGAGGAGAATCTAAATCTTCTGTCAGAGAAAGCTCAAAATTAATCAAGGGTTCCAGTGTCTCTGTCATCGGATCTACCCCAAGTGTTACCATTCCAGGCCTTCTCCTCCCTTTCCCCTCACTCCTCCATGTACATTTCACATGATAGACTAGTCACAACTGGGGATTCAACTTTCACAGTAATTCTTCCACTTGAAGAATTAGGGTGTGTATCTTATTGCTACCATGTTAAGTTCTGCAGTTATAAGAAATAAATTCTGTTAGAGCCACCACTTTCCTGGTGGCTCAGACAGTAAAGTGTCTGCCTGCAAGGTGGGAGACCCGGGTTCGATTCCTGGGTCAGGAAGTTCCCCTGGAGAAGGAAATGGCAATCCACTCCAGCACTCTTGCCTGGAAAATCCCATGGACGGAGGAGCCTGATAGACTACAGTCCATGGGGTCTCAAAGAGTCGGACACGACTGAGCGACTTCACTTTCACTTTCAGAGCCACCACAAAACTCTCTGGTTCTGTTTCCATGAATTGAGATGGATGTCTTAGGAAAGTGAAAGCTCAGATTGCCTTTCTGGCTGATCTCCCCAGTTCACTAAGATTATGGCTCTCTGTTCCAGTCTGGTTTAGAGCATCAAGAAGAACACTTCCCCTGTGGGTAGCAGGGCACAAGCTTTTCGATCTGAATGCAACTCTTTCATTACATCTAACACGCTGTTCTAGGTCCAGTCCTGGTGCACAGAGAAGGAAAGTCACATGGAATACATTAAATGGCTCTCTCCTCTTCATTATTGTCTCTTCTCTTTCCTACTACTCCCTGGGCTGGAAAGTGCATAGGTTTTTATTTTATTGTCCTCATATACTCAGACTATCAAAATATCTATTTAAGTGTGAGAGGTAGAAAGAATATCTTTTTTCTACTATAAGAGATTTCTCTGAGAGGTATATCTATTTGTTATTTTATCAAGATATAATTGACATATAATATTAGTTTCAGGGGTACAACAGAATGATTCAATATCTGTCTACAGTATAAAATCACCACCACAATAAGTCTAATTGACATCCATCACCACACAGATTTACATTATTTTTTCTTGTGATGAGAATTTCTAGATATACTCTCTCTGTAACTTTAAAACTTATAACAGAGTATTATTGACTATGGTTAACCATTATTCCGAGCCTCAGAAAACTTTCAGCTTTTCACCATTGAGTATGTTAGCTCTGGACTTATATGTGGCCTTAATTTTACTGATGTATGTTCCTCTTCTATTCCCTTTGTTGAGAGTTCTTAATCATAAATCAGTGTTGAATTCTTTTGAATGATCTTTTCCTGCATCTATTGAGATGATCATGTGATTATATTCTTGATTTTGTTAATGTGATGTACCACATTGATTGATTTGCAGATGTTGAAACATTTATGCATCCCCAGAATAAATCTCACTGGATTATAGCATATGATCCTCTTAATGTGCTGTTGAGTTTAGTTTGCCAGTATTTTGTTCAGGATCTTTGCACTGATGTTCACCAGAAATATTGACTTGTAATTTTCATTTCTGATACTCTCCTTGTCTAGCTTTGTTGTCAGTATAAAGCAGGCTTCATAAAATGAGTTTGGAAGTATTCTCTTAGCTTCTACTTTTTGGAAGAGTTTGAGAAATAGTCATATTAATTCTTCTTTAAATGCTTGGTGGAAAATATATTCTTAATATTAGATTGCCATAAAAGAAGATAAAGGGGTTTTGAAAATTTTATCTTATCATAGTTATATCTTATCTTAATTATACCTTGCCACAGTATCATAGGGCTTCCCTGGTGGCTCAGTATGTTAAGAATCCACCTGCAATGCAGGAGACCCAAGTTTGTTTTATCACCATCTATTATTCTACAGGATAATTCTACTTTTGAAAGTAAAAATTGAATATTGACCTTTTTTTTTCCATTTTTGAAACAAATCTTGCCTCTTCCTTTTAGCAGATGATTGTCTGGTATAATCAAAAATAGGATTATACACTTGGGAAAGGAAAATGAAAAGGCCATATAAAACTATAAAAATATTTCCTCTGCCACACTGATATGTGTGGGTCCTTATAAAATGCATTGCCTACTTCATGACTAAGTCTACCTGAAATAATCTTGTTTCTTTATAACATTTTTAGGATCCAAAGTGTGAAATTCGGACGTTATTGAAATTTCTAGATAAAGACCTTCTAGAAGAAACTGTGGATAAAATCCTCTATCATAGCTCCTTTGATATGATGAAGCAAAATCCTGGTGCAATTATACCACTATGCCAAAATTTAGTATGGACCATTCTGTGTTTCCTTCATGAGAAAAGGTAGCTTTAGATACATTATATATTAGCTTCTATACGATTGATAGTAATATTATGAATATTGTATGTAGGCAGATAATAGTATCAAAATAAATGGGACGAGATTAAGTATGTTGGGGGAGAAAATTTTATGAAAAACTTGTTAAAGAAAATAATTCATGGAAATAATATTTACTATTACTCTAAGTCTAACATGTAAGACAAGCTTTCTAATAAAAATATTTACTCAGGAGTCTATGTGTTGATAAGTATGGATTCTGGCACTCAATGATGTATCAGAAGAATGACTGTTATTTGTCTGAATTATCTAGATAGTCTTCATATTCCCTAAAATTTTGCTGTGATTGGTAACTAGCTTAAATGATGTTGGGAATACTAAATTAGTGAAAAGTGAAAATGAAGTCTCTCAGTTGTGTCTGACTTTTTGAGACCCTATGGACTGTAGCCTACCAGGCTCCTCCATCCATGGGATTTTTCAAGACAAGAGTACTGGAGTGGGTTGCCATGAAAGAAAATCCAGTTCCTTGAGATTGTTTCTATGATTATGATAAATCATTGCATACTCAAGTATTGAACTCAATGTGTAGTCAACATTTTGCACAAAATATTCCTTTACTGAATATATGTTGAGTTGAATTGTGTGTGTGTGTGTGTGTGTGTGTGTGTGTGTGTGTGTGTATGGTTGGGTGGCATCACCAACTCAGCGGACATGAATTTGAGCAAAATCTGGAAGATGGTGAAGGACAAGGAAGTCTGGCATGCTGTAGTCCATGGGGTCACAAAAAGTTCGACACGACTAAGTGACTGAACAAAATGTGTGTGTATGTCTTTGTCCTTATGATGAGATTGATTGATAAATTCTGTTAGTTGTGTATGCATTAGTCATCTTTGCTAAAACAAACAACCCCAAGAATCTCAGTAGCTTAGGGAATTGTTTTTTGTTTGATATTGGTATGTGCTGGCCAACTGTGGCTGCAGCAGTTTTCGTTTCTTTTGACTCTGATTAGTTTTGTTTGACTCTCATGGGCTCTGCCTCTTGTGTCTTCTCTTTCTGAAACCCAGACTGAAAGAGCTGCCTTTTGTGAGCTATGCCCTCACAAAAGAGAGAAAGATCAAGAAAGATGTTGGAAACTTGCCAGGCCCTTTAAAGTTTCTGTTCAGATGTGCTATATACCACATACATTCAAATTCCACTGCCCAAAGCTTACAAAAACCCAAGCCCAAAGTTAATGAGGCAAGGAGGAATCACACAACACACTACAATGGACATAGGTATACAATCTTTTTACAGTGAAGAAGACAGTTTTGGAGGAACAGATGTTTTGACAAGAACCTAAAAGGGACTGTTGAAGGAAGTTGTAATTATAATGCATCAGTACATTCTAGAGATATTTTTAGGAAGTTAGGGACTGTGCAATGGATAAGCCTTGCTGAGAATATCTGGATCTTGGCCAGGTATGATTTTGCCTCCCAGGGGATGTGACAACATTTGAAGTCATTGCTGGTGATCATGACTAAGGTTTCGCTGTTGGCTTCCAATGTATAGAGGCTAAGGATGGTGCTAAAACCACCCACAATGCACAGGACAACCCCTATATCCTCCCCAGCAAAGAACTGGCCAGCTTGAAATATCAACAATGGAGATATACATAAATAAAAATGTCAAGGTTAAGAAGTCCTAGGCCAGATTGACAGTTGTTTTGGCATATTTTCTTCATTTTTTCTCTAAAACTGGGCTTCCAAATGTGTCTTCTTAATTGCCCTATGAAAATAACATTATTTCTATCAGATATGCATTATAAATACTACTTCCTATTTCTTCCTTTAAGATTTTAGATGTGGTTAGTATTAGGAAGACTGAAAGAACAATATAATAATAATGAAATAGATTTAATTACATTGAATATCAGTTCAGTTCAGTTCAGTCGCTCAGTTGTGTCTGACTCTTTGCGACCCCATGAACTGCAGCACTCCAGGCCTCCCTGTCCATCACCATCTCCCGGAGTTCAGTCAAACTCAAGTCCATCCAGTCGGTGATGTCATCCAGCCATCTCATCCTCTGTCATCCCCTTCTCCTCCTGCCCCCAATCCCTCCCAGCATCAGAGTCTTTTCCAATGAGTCAGTCTTTACATCAGGTGACCAAAGTATTGGAGTTTAAGCTTTAGCATCATTCCTTCCAAAGAAATCCCAGTGCTGATCTCCTTTAGAATGGACTGATTGGATCTCCTTGCAGTCCAAGGCACTGTCAAGAGTCTTCTCCAATACCACAGTTCAAAAGCATCAGTTCTTTGGCACTCAGCTTTCTTCATTGAATATAGTAGTTTCTAGATCTTACTTGGTCATAGAAACTTTTAAATAAATTATCATTTTACATTAGAAAAGATAGTTTAAAAATGACTGAAGAACTCTCTGGTCCTTTATTAATCAAGCTCTTGAAATCAAAGAGAAAAGATTTTGAGACACTGGATTTTTCTCTCAGTGACATTTCCTGAAGCTATTCAAGAAGTTATTTCTTTATATAAGATAAAGGAAAAAACCAAGGGAGATTTTTGGAAAACTAGGAAGGTCTAGGAGTCTAGGCGGAGAAGGCAATGGCACCCCACTCCAGTACTCTTGCCTGGAAAATCCCATGGATGGCAGAGCCTGGTGGGCTGCAGTCCATGGGGTCGCTGGGAGTCAGACACGACTGAGTGGCTTCACTGTCACTTTTCACTTTTATGCCTTGGAGAAGGAAATGGTAACCCATTCCAGTGTTCTTGCCTGGAGAATCCCAGGGACGGGGTAGCCTGGTGGGCTGCCGTCTATGGGGTCGCACATAGTCGGACATGACTGCAGTGACTTAGCAGCAGCAGCAGCAAGAGTCTAGGAGTGGGAGTGGGAGGTGAACAGAGTTATGGAGTAGATATGGCAGTCTAAAGTTAGAGGTCTAAAAATACAAGCTGGTAATTAAGCTTAAATTTGATATTAGAAAATTTTAACATTAGTTTAAAATTTACCACCTCATCTTTCTTTTCAGGCGTTTCAGGAGACTGGAAAAATCAGTTCACTGTAGCCCAGTATGAAAGATTTGAAGATTATGAAAAGAAAATGAAAGGGTCTACATTGCAATTTCATTCAGAGATTTAAGAAATACTTACTCTTTTTCCAGTTGCTTTAGTTATGTGTAATGTTTCCCTATTTACTGACATTAGTGTTTTATAGTGGAATATTCCAAGAATTTCAGAGTTTGCATATGAAAGATCAAGATTGTTTTATTATTTTAACTATCTTCTACAATGTTTTTATTATGCTTTATTATTCTTAAAGACTAAATAATAAAATTAAGTCTAAAAATTTATAATTTTACTTTATTTTTTAAATTTAAGACCCGCATTGTTGGACTGGTAAGGAAGATATTTAACAAAATCTTCAAGATAGATGGATTAGACTCAAAATACTCTCTTAAGAAGGCATTATATTTTCTTCATTGTATGCTTAGAATGGTATCAGCATAAGGAAATATCAATGACATTTTTGTGCATTTCCTTAGAACGTCTACTGTTGATTCAGTTTTGAATAGTTTATTAATCATGGTCTTCTACTCTTATGGTTTATACATTAATAATCTAAAACAGTACCAAGTAACCAATAAACATATATTACCAAAGTATGTAACAATAATAATTCATTAGTTACTATCAGAGATAAAAATCAATAGTGAGTCATCAGAGTATCAAGCTCATTAATATTTATTAACTACTTCCTATGTATAAATAGGGCTTCCCTGGTGGCTTAGGTGGTAAACAATTCACCTGGAATGCAAGAGAGACCTGGGTTTGATCCCTGGATTGGAGACGATCCCTTGGAAGAGGGCATGGCAACCCATTCCAGTACTCTTGCCTAGAGAATTCCCAAGGACAGAGAAGCCTGGTGGGCTATAGTTCATGGGGTTGCAAAGAGTCAGACTCAACTGAGTGACTAAACATGTATAAATAACATATATATGTATAAATAAAGTAACTTAGAGATAACAAAGAATTCAAAGAACTTTAATCCAGGCTTGGAATAAAAAGAAAATACAGATAACTAATTGTAAGAAAAAGTTAACAAACATTTGGTCCTACTCAAAATGTCCATAAGACATTTGGTCCTGTTCAAAAGATCTACAGGCACTTTTGATCTATGCCAAATGATTTTGAATATGACCAAATATAAAGTTGGCTCAGCTGGTAAAGAATCCATCTGTAATGCAGGAGTCCAGGGTTCGATCTCTGAGTTGGGAAGATTCCCTGGAGAAGGAAACAACAACCTACTCCAGTATTCTTGCTTGGGAAATCTAATGAACAGAGGACCCTGGTGGGCTGTAGTCCATGTGGTCACAAGTGTTGGACATTATTTAGCAACTAAACCACCGCTACCAAATATAATTTTTGGCATGGTTCATGGATGTTTTGGAAAGGACCAAATATGCCCAAATTTAAAGGACCTTTTAGCATGGACCAAATGTCTCATAGATGTTTTAGACAAAACCAAATGTCTTGCAAGGGTAAGAAAATAAAAACCAGCCACAATACTAATAGCTGATGTTTATTGAGAACTTACTCTGTACCAAGTACTATGCTATATAATTTACATGACTTCAGTTCAACTGATCTTCATTCAGTTCTTTAAAATAGGCATTCTAATTTTTCACAGTTTTGCTAGTCAGTGGCAACCTACTCCAGTACTCTTGCCTGGAAAATCCATGGACAGAGGAGCCTGGTGGGCTACAGTTCATGGGGTTGCAAAGAGTTGGACACAACTGAGTGACTAAACTAAACTAAACTTCAGAGACAGTAATTATGCAGCCAACCATACATGTCAAATAAGCCTTAAAAGCACTTAGAGGGGATAGCTTAATTTCTGGTTATCTAATCCTTCAAGTCTCAGTTACTCACTCTTATCCTTATATTCTCTCATGAACTTATTCTATATTCACCTTCCTTCACGCTCTCCAGTTTCTGCTGTTGCATGTTATTCATGCCTCATGATTATCAGATAATTTAGATAAGGATACAATTACAAACTAACTGGAAATCTCTGATGTGGAAATAACAGATGCTCTCAAATTTTGCTCTTTCTGAATATTTGATATACAATTTGGCAGTCTCCAAGTCTTTCTGAACAATCACCATTATGATAACATGCTTTAAGTATACTCCAATAATATATACAAATTTATTTCTTTGTAAATTATATATTTTTGTATAAATACATTATGTATGCTGTGAAATGAACATATATATTAATTAAAAAGAGATAAATATGGAATAAATAATCCAGAATATATTAGTCACCAATTATACAAAGTACATTTACTGTTACTAAAATAGTTTTAGAATAATTTAGAATGAGGAACAATGTGATTGAAATAGCTTTATGATTTTTAAAAATATTTTTGTATTTCTTTAAAAAATTTTTTAATTGGTGGAAAATTGCTTTATAAGGTTGTATTGGTTTCTGCTGTACAACAATGTGAGTCAGTCATAATTATATATATGTTTTCTCCCTCTCGAGTCTCCCTTCCTCCCGACTCCCATCCCACCTATCTAAGTCATCAAAGAGAGCCAGGCTGGGCTCCCTCTGTTATATAGACACTTCCCACTAACTATCAGTTTTACACATGATATTGTATATATATATCAATGCAACATTTTGATTTGAAAATATGGTTCTAAATTTAGATTATTTAAGTATTTTGCTTCAGTTATTGTAAAGGTGAAAAACACATGTTGAAATGTAAAAAAAAAATGAAAATTTTTTCTTGTGCTTACCAAGTCATGTACTCAGCTTTCAGTGTTATCTAACATTTAGGACAGGGAAGCCTGGTATGCTGCAGTCCATGGTATCTCAGAGTCGGACACGACTGAGCAAGGGAACAATAGTGACCATTTGGAAAAAGGATTTTGCTGGAATTTGATAATAAATTTGTATCTTCATGCAGTATGAGGTGTCATTTATGTTGTATTTTTATGGGTCTTAACAAAGAAGTTCAAAAGCCATCAAAAGCCTTTGGAAAAATTTTAAATTAGTTAACAAATCATGTTTCCCATGTTTTTAAGAGTGTTGATATGATTCCCCTAAATGATATATTTACATTATTTTCACTATTACAATCTTATAACTATAAAGTATTTTCAAAATGCTCTCTTGTTAGTTCACTTTTGACTTATATTTCAGAAAGCCCTTATTTTCTCATTGTTAACATCAAATGTCTTTGAAATCACAACTAATGGTGACTTTTTGTCATAGAAAGCAAAAATCTTGAAAAGATATCTTTAAAGAGAAAGGAAAGTGTAACATTTTTAAAGTTCCACATTCAGTTAAGCAGTTTTCCATGAGATGATGGGAAAAGCTTGCTGTGTTTAAAGAATTTTTTTGTCTCCTTAGAAAGTAAAATTTGTTCCTATTTAAAGGCCTTGTTTTTATACAATTAATTATGTACAAAGCACCCTGTTGTCTGCAAACTGGAATCCATTGCAGTGCACAGAGTAAAAACAAAATAATTGTTATCTATAGCTTAAAATACTATGTTGTATATTTGAAAGTTGATTAGAGAGATCTTAGACTTTCTTATAACAAAAGAAGTGTAACCATGTGGTGATGGATGTTGACTAGATTTATTAAGGTTATCATTTCACAATATTTACATATAGAATCCTTATATTATGCATCTGAAACTAATGTATTGTTATATGTCGATTATGCCTCAATTTTCAAAAATTGAAAGTGCCACTTAATTCTTTTGTCTTCCTAGAATTTCTCTGTTTCCTCACAATTCATTCACAATGTTAAGTCAGATTTAAATCACTTCTGTCAAGATGCCCAGGTATAATGAATCAGCTTTCCATCAGGCCTCTTTTCTTCATCTGCCTTCTGACTCACACCAGAGTACTCTGGTGATACAGAGCTAAAATATGCCCTCCTCTTAAAAGATTAAAGTGCTTGGTTGCTCAGTCATGTCCGACTCTTTGTGACCCTATGAACTGTAGTCTGCCAGGCCTCTCTGTCCATAGGGATTCTCCAGGCAAGAATACTGGAGTGGGTTGCCATGTCTTTCTCCAGGGGATCTTCCCAACCCCAGGGATCAAGCCCTTGTGTCCCGCATTGCAGGCAGATTCTTTACCCTTTGAGCTATCTTGTGATACAGACAAGTATGAAAAAAAATAGAAATTTGCTCAGATTTCTGTTATAACCTTAACTGAAGGAATATTTTTTCCTCAGTAGTTAGAAAGTGAAAGAAAGTGAAGTCTCTCAGTCCTGTCCCACTCTTTGCAACCCCATGGACTGTAGCCTGTGAGGCTCCTCCGTCCATGGAATTTTCCAGGCAAGAATACTGGAGTGTGTTGCCATATCCTTCTCCAGGGCATTTTCTCGACCCAGGGATCAAACCTGGGATCTCCCTCACTGCAGACATACTCTTTAACATCTGAGCCACCAGGGAACCCTTTTCAGTTATTGATTGTAGAACAGCAAATAGAGGAAAATAACATCCTTTAACATTCTGGCAATGCTTTAATAATGGCCCATATTATTCAATTATATAAGAAGTAATGACTGAATGATCTATCTATTAATCTCTTATCAGGAAGGTTATTTAATGTAAGCTGATTAAAGAGATTGTGTTAAAAAAAAAAAAAGTAAAATCTATACTCAGATTGTTCCAAAAAGAAAAGGAATATATTCATACCATAGAACTGAGACTGCTTTCAATGCCAGAAGTGGTAAATCTTTTCCTTCTTTCCTGGGCAAAGGTAAGTTATTTGTCTGTTGTTTTCAATTACCTATACCTTTCCACACATTAGACACATATGTCTCAGGTTCCCAAGATATTCTCCATTGTGGAATCAAATACCTTACCTGTTTCAAAAGTGCTGTTTTGCACCAGATTTTCAAATAACATATTTTATGTATGAAATTTCAAAAATAATTTAGACTGGTTCCCTATTTACCTTAATAATATAATTATATCCATTGCATTTTTCCTTGTCTTTGATTTGTTTAACTATTTTCATCTACTTAGATTATATATGCAAATAGGAAAAGTAGTCTTCCAATATAGAGAGAGCAATATTTTGGGATAAAAAGCTATTCTTGTGTTTCAGAGCAACAAAGAAATTTCACAACCTATTAATGAGCAAACATATGCTTTATTGTATATGATTTAATAAACTCTAGAATTTATTTATTAATTGAAAATCTGCATTTAAAGATGTAAAATGTCAACATATTATTTGGCTGAAAGACCTATATTTGTTATTGGGCCATAACGTGTGCCTTTGTTCTTAAGATATCACTGATAATAAACTAGCACAAAACACCATGTTTGTTCCCCATGGAAGGTAAGGAGGATTATCCTTTATATTGCAGAAGTGTGTTACCAAGAAAATGTATTCTTTGTAGAACACGTCTTTTTAATCAATGAGGACAAAAAACTGCCTGTGTCTTATGTCTTCAAGTAAGAATAAATAATAAACACTTTTGGATTTTGATTTTCTTTTTCTTGACTATGGTACATGCGCATAGAAGACAGTTAATAATAAAGGAAGTCACAGTGGATGCTATAAACTAGGTTTTCAAAAATGTTTAACCCATCTTTATTTCTTGTTTTAATTTACTTTTGTGAAGTATCCCTCACATTTCTTCACATTACAGGTATTCTTGATAATTATAAGCATTTTCAGTTCAGTTCAGTCGCTCAGTCATGTCTGACTCTTTGTGACCCCATGAATCACAGCACTCCAGGCTTCCCTGTCCATCACCAACTCCTGGAGTTCACCCAAACTCATGTCCATTGAGTCGGTGATGCCATCCAGCCATCTCATCCTCTGTTGTCCCCTTCTCCTCCTGCCCCAAATGCCTCCCAGCATCAGAGTCTTTTCCAATGAGTCAACTCTTCACATGAGGTGGCCAAAGTACTGGAGTTTCAGCTTTAGCATCATTCCTTCCAATGAACACCCAGGACTGATCTCCTTTAGAATGGACTGGTT
Organism: Nanger dama; assembly: GCA_917880005.1. Classification (NCBI taxonomy): domain Eukaryota; kingdom Metazoa; phylum Chordata; class Mammalia; order Artiodactyla; family Bovidae; genus Nanger; species Nanger dama. The sequence goes on from CAKJTW010000001.1 coordinate 20,140,330, forward strand.
GGATTTCCTTGCAGTCCAAGGGACTCTCAAGAGTCTTCTCCAACACCACAGGTCAAAAGCATCAATTATTCAGCTCTCCGCCTTCACAGTCCAACTTTCATATCCATACATGACCACTGGAAAAACCATAGCCTTGACTAGATGGACCTTTGTTGGCAAGGTAATGTCTCTGCTTTTTAATATGCTATCTAGGTTGGTGATAACTTTCCTCCCAAGGAGTAAGAGTCTTAATTTCATGGCTGCAATCACCATCCGCAGTGATTTTGGAGCCCCCAAAAATAAAGTCTGACACCGTTTCCACTGTTTCCCCATCTATTTCCCATGAAGTGATGGGACCAGATGCCATGATCTTAGTTTTATGAATGGTGAGCTTTAAGCCAACTTTTTTCACTCTCCTCTTTCACTTTCATCAAGAGGCTTTTGAGTTCCTCTTCACTTCTGCCATAAGGGTGGTGTCATCTGCATATCTAAAAGTCCATTCGTTCTACACTTAAGAGGATCATTTCTTTATGTAAGCACAATCTCATACATTATGCTTGTAACTGCATGCTGCTGCTGCTGCTGCTAAGTCGCTTCCAGTCGTGTCCGACTTTGTGCAACCCCGTGGACTGCAGCCTACCAGGCTCCTCCGTTCATGGGATTTTCCAGGCAAGAGTACTGGAGTGGGTTGTCATTGCCTTCTCCTGCAACAGAGTCATAAGTATTTTACAAACAGAGAAAATCCATTACTAATAATTTAAATGATTTCCCTAAAACCTTACATTTAGAAAGCAATCAGATTTGCTTTATAATACTAATTAATAACTGACATTTTCTTTTCCAATGCATATCATTGAAATAAAGCAGTGATCATTACAAATTTTCAATGTCCTTCACTTTCGTCCTTCCTTTATTTAATAAAGAGTTTTCCCTTCAAATTTTATTGAGATACAATTGACAACAATCACTGTATAATAAAACATAGAGCTTACTTATTTGACTTACATACATCATTAAATGACTTAGTAAACACAATAGATTTAGTAAACATCTGTCATTTTATATAGATGCAATTTTTAAAAATAGAAAAATATTTTCCTTGTGATGAGAACTCTTAGGATTTACTTTTAACAGTTTTCATATATGACATAGTGTTAATTATATTTAGCACATTGTTCCTTATGTCTCAAGTACTTATTTATCTTATAAGCAGAAATTTGTAATATTTAAATGCCTTCATCCAAATCCACCTTCACCCCCCATCCACTTCTGGTAGCCATAGAACCGATCTCTTTTTCTATGACTTTGTTTTCTAAGTAGAATTGACCTAAACTTGTGTTAATTCATGCTAGATAACACAGTGTCAATATTTCTCTAGATGTAAAATTATCACCATGATAGGTGATATGCACCATATGAAGATATTAGATAGTTATTGACTATATTCCTCGGATTGTACATTTTATACCTGTTACTCATTTATCATGAAACTGGAAGTTTATGCCTCCTAAATCCCCTCACCAATTTATCTCTTCTCATCTCTCCATCTCTCTACACTCTGGCAGCCACCTGTGTCTCCTCTATATCTGTAACTCTGTTTCTCTTTTGTTATTTTGATTCATTTTTTCTGTTTTTCTTTATATCCATATATGAGAAATAATATAGCATTTGTTTTTCCCTGTCTGACTGATTTCACTTAATACCCTCCAGGTACATCATGCTGCCTCAAATGGTAAAATTTCATTCTTGTTTATGGCTAAATATATATGCTGCTAAGTCACTTCAGTCGTGTTGGACTCTGTGTGACCGCAGAAACAGCAGCCCACCAGGCTCCCCTGTCCCTGGGATTCTCCAAGGAGTGGGTTGCCATTTCCTTCTCCAATGCATGAAAGTGAAAAGTGAAAGTGAAGTTGCTCAGTCGTGTCCAACTCCTAGCGACCCCATAAACTGCAGCCTTCCAGGCTCCTCTGTCCATAGGATTTTCCAAGCAAGAGTACTGGAGTGGGTTGCCATTGCCTTCTCCGATATATATATATATATATATATATATATATATATATATAATTGAATACTATTATATATAGCAGTAATAGATAGTGTATATATATATATATATATATATATATATATGTGTGTGTGCACACACACATACACACACACACACTGACAGAGAAAAATCCACTGCAAGAAGAGTGATTAAATGATTTCCCCAAAATCTTACATACAGAAAGTAGGGAGATTTGTATTACAATATGTGGCTTTCCCAATGTCCAACAGAACTGCGATTGGAATCTAGGCAATTCTGTTCTGCTTTAAAACCCTACCTCACCCTTGACCAAACTCAGCATTTCATTAATTAGAAAATCAACAGTGGACAAATTAAGAAATATTTATTAGTCTTTACTGAGAGAAAAGTGGCCGAGATCAGGTTAGAAAGTATCTCTAGGTCTGACCTTCAACCCTAAATCTCTAACATAATTAGTTATAAATGGTGGAGACTAGAAAGTGAAGGGTATTTAAAAATGAAGTCACAACAAAACTAATCAGAATTAATTCCATTTTGGGCAAAGAGTGTGGAGTAGGGGTGTGAGTTGTAATACATTATTCTATACTTTCTATCGGAGAAGGCAATGGCATCCCACTCCAGTACTCTTGCCTGGAAACTCCCATGGATGGAGGAGCCTGGTAGGCTGCAGTCCATGGGGTCCCTGAGTCAGATATAACTGAGCGACTTCACTTTCACTTTTCACTTTCATGCACTGGAGAAGGAAATGGCAACCCACACCAGTGTTCTTGCCTGGAGAATCCCAGGAATGGCGGAGCCCAATGGACTGCTGTCTGTGGGGTCACACAGAGTCGGACACGACTGCAGCGACGCAGCTGCAGCAGCAGCATACTTTCTATAGCTTTACCTCCTATAGACTCACTATATTCAATCTGTCTGAGAAATTTTCAATTCTTCAGGAAAAGTTAAAAATGTTGCAACGAATAGCATGAGCCACCTATATTTATAGAAGTCTGAATCACAATTTTGTATTTATTTCTTGGTTAAAGTTCTTTATTATTTTATGAGCACATTGAGATGTTCATAGGGTGTGTGTTCAGCCAACTATGTCAACTGAATTACTGTCTGGTGGGCTACAGTCTATGGGTTCATAAAGAGTCTGACATGACTAAGTGATTAGCACGCATAGTCAGATGACAGAAATTTAATCTTAGACTCAGATTTTTGTTTCTTTAAAAACATGCAATAACTTTAAAGATGTTACTCATTTCAAGTTAATATAAATTTTAGAAATTTCAGAAACTACAGTGTATAATATCAACTTAATTTTATTAAAGAAAAATGAAAATATTATTATACCTTGCAAAAGAAAAAAATACATTTTATTTCATGCAAATAAAGTAAAAGCAGTAATTTGTTTTGTATTTCAAATAGTCATAAAATAACATTTTAGACTAGTCTCTGTTGGGATTTCCTGGAAATTCAGTGGTTAGAATTCTGGGCTTTCACTGATGGGGGCCCAGTTTCAGTCCCTGATCAGGAAATTAAGATCCTGCAAGTCACGTGGCCCCCCCCCAAAAAAAAAAAAAAGACTAGTTACTCTTTGATATATGTTTGCCTCATCCAGCTATGAAAGTAAAAATTCTCAAAAGTATTAACCATATAACTTATTTTAAAGAAGCAAATAATGGTAATTTATTTAAAAACAATTTCTAGTAAAAATCTAGATGATAAGAATTTAAAAGAAGGCAAAACTCTTCTAAGAACTTAGCTATAAAATTATAATTTCTAAAGATTTTTAAATAAAAATGTATAGTATTTTGATCCATTGATATACACAAAGGTACTATTTAATCTAAGATACAAACAAGTAAATATTCATTTTTAAAAACTTATACCAAACAATATACTCAATAGGTACTCCTGCCCAACCAACAAACTTTATCAGGCTGAGAATGGGTGAGGTTCAGATATGAGGTGTGTATCTCCAGAGCCACAGAGGTCAGGGAGGGAGAAATAATGGGATAAATGTTGGGATATTAAAGTACAAGTTATATGTTAATAGAAAATATAATTTTTACTTTTTGCTGAGGCAGCTTATGAGGACTTGGGCTAAAAGACACACTTCCCTAAGAGAGCTTTTGTTGTTTCTTTTTCAAGAAATGTAAACGACAGGAAAAAGTATGGGCAGTAGAGGTAGCTGCTCACTCACCTTTCCCAAGTGTATACTAAAGAAAAGACAGAACCAACCTGTGTCCCCAGTTGCTTCTTTCCCACCTTGCGGTAAGAGGAGAAAGGTCTTCCACTTGAGTCCTTCTAATGTTATGGTGAACAAGGTTTACCCTTCGTGTGTGTGTATGTGTGGTGTGTGTGTATGTGTGGTGTGTGTTTTGGGGATGGAGTGGGTTTGTACAAATGAAAGAAGAAAACTGGACATCAAGTAGTAGGTTTTATTATTTCCTTCTCCAGGGTCAAGATAAAGTCAGGATTATAAACAAAAACCAGTGTCAAACAGGACTTTTTCCTTTGGCAGCAAAGATAGCACTCCTGTAGCACTCAAGATTATAACTTAGGTGCTTAGACATTCACTATGTATTGCTCTGAAAACTCATTTTTATTAACAATAAGAAGAAAGAAAAAAAAATGCATATCCATATCCATAAACCACAAATCCTTGCCTAACCAAATGAAGTTGTCTTTCATGAGGAAGAAGAGAATATATTTGATTGGTGTCAGTTGAAAATTTAATGTTCATTTTGGTTTTAATAATTGTACCCAAGAAGCAGCAAGTGAGAAAGTCTGTATTTGAACTCAAATTTATCTTGTAGACATTGAATTTCACGATCTCATCAGTCTACTATGTTCCCAGTTCACTTCAGTTCAGTCGCTCAGTCGTGTCCGACTCTTTGCGACCCCATGAATCACAGCACGCCAGGCTTCCCTGTTCATCACCATCTCTCGGAGTTCACTCAGACTCACGTCCATCGATTCAGTGATGCCATCCAGCCATCTCATCCTCGGTCATCCCCTTCTCCTCCTGCCCTCAATCCCTCCCAGCATCAGAGTCTTTTCCAGTGAGTCAACTCTTCACATGAAGTGGCCAAAGTACTGGAGTTTCAGCTTTAGCATCATTCCTTCCAAAGAAATCCCAGGGCTGATCTCCTTCAGAATGGACTGCTTGGATCTCCTTGCAGTCCAAGGGACTCTCAAGAGTCTTCTCCAACACCCCAGCTCAAAAGCATCAATTCTTCAGCTCTCAGCCTTCTTCACAGTCCAACTCTCACATCCATACATGACAACAGGGAAAAACCATAGCCTTGACTAGACGGACCTTAGTCGGCAAAGTAATGTCTCTGCTTTTGAATATGCTAGCTAAGTTTTCTTCCAAGGAGTAAGTGTCTTTTAATTTCATGGCTGCAGTCACCATCTGCAGTGATTTTGGAGCCCCCAAAATAAAGTCTGACACTGTGTCCACTGTCTCCCCATTTATTTCCCATGAAGTGATGGGACCAGATGCCATGATCTTCGTTTTCTGAATGTTGAGCTTAAGCCAACTTTTTCACTTGCCTCTTTCACTTTCATCAAGAAGCTTTTCAGTTCCTCTTCACTTTCTGCCATAAGGGTGGTGTCATCTGCATATCTGAGGTTATTGATATTTCTCCTGGCAATCTTGATTCCAGCTTGTGTTTCTTCCAGTCCAGCGTTTCTCATGATGTACTCTGCATATAAGTTAAATAAGCAGGGTGACAACATACAGCCTTGACGTACTCCTTTTCCTATTTGGACTTAAGGGTAATTACCAGATTCTGGGTCAAATTAAGGATTAAAGAAAGCAATTGTGAGATTAATTACATGCTGTCATTTACCAAGCACAATTGATTAAATAAAATTAGTCTAGTTCCTATATCTAGGACTAAAAACTTTTAATATATTACATAACTTTATGAATATTGACATAAATCTAAAAGCCTTTAATTCATCAGAACATCTACCAAGTTCATTCTAAGGATCAAGATCAGTGCTAATCTATATCACTAGCAAGTAAAATTTTGAGTGGTATGCACTCTACAATTCTAGGTGGTACAATTCATATTGAAGTGAAAAAAAAACAAACAAACAAACAAACAAAAAAACATGTCCTTGAGACCTTAACGGACAATTGGTTTCTGAAGAAGAATAAGCTCCAGGTTTTGCCACAAAGGCACTTTAAATTATGTCAAATGAGTGGATTTTTTTCTTCTGTTGAAGAAATCTAAGGAAAGAAGTCTAAATTATTTAAGCTCATTTTTGTATATTTTATTTCCCAATGCCAATAATTTTTTGTATTTCTTGTTAATATTTCTTTATCCAATAATATTCCTTCACTGTTACCATCCTTTTTCCTCATCAAAGGTGACTGAGGTATATGAGGATATTAATATTCAGATGAGGGATTTCTCCAGTTCTAAATAGGGAAGTGAGGAAAAACCCATTCTGGCAACGCCTGTCAGTGTAATCTGCCTTCAGAGAGGGAGGAAGAGAGATCTTCCACCTAATCCCTGCTTTCTTAGATAGATGAGCTATGATGACACCAAGAATTTCAAGGAAGTGACTCTACCATTATTTCTATCACAGGAGGAAGAAGACAGCCCCATTCTCAGGAATTAAAGGCAAACAAGCAACTTCAAAAAAAGTTTACCTTTTCCTTTAGACTCATGCATTCTTAAGAAGGGTAAGTAAAAACTATTATGTATGCAGACATTACTGGTATAAGAAAAATGAGACTTGGAGAAAGTAGATAAATATTAGGACATTAAATTTCATGCTCTTAGATCTGATCCTATCACTTCATAACAAATAGAAGGGGGGGAGTAGAGCAGTGACAGATCTTAATTTCTTGGGCTCTAAAATCACTGCAGAAGGTGACTGCAGTCATGAAGTTAAAAGATGCAAACTCCTTTGGAAGGAAAATTATGACAAACCTAGATAGCATATTAAAAGTAGATCTTTGCTGATAAAGATCCATGCAGTCAAAGCTATGTTTTTGCAGTAGCTATGTACAAATATGAGAGTTAGACCATAAAGAAGGCAGAGTGGCAAAGAACTGATGCTTTTAATTGTGGCACTGGAGAAGATTTTTGAGAGTCCCTTGGACAACAAGGAGATTCAATCAATCAATCCTAAAGGAAATCAACCCTGAATACGCATTGGAAAAACTGTCCCTGAAGCTGGAGCTCCAATATTTTGGCCACCTGATATGAACAGCTGATTCACTGGAAAAGACCTTGATGCTGGGGAAGATCAAGGGCAAGAGGAGAAAGTGGTAGCAGAGGATGAGATAGTTAGATGCATCACCAACTCTGTGGACATGAATTTGAGCAAACTCCAGAAGACAGTGGAGGACAGAGGAACCTGGCATGTTGCAGTCTATGGGGTCACAAAGAATTGGACACGACTTAGCCACTGAACAACAACAGCAAATATGGAAAATAAAAAGAAATATTCTTAAAATATAAATAGAGAGCTAGGGAAAACATCATAATCTGAGAAAAGTGGTCATTACTTTTGCCTGGAGTTAAATATCATAAAGTAAAATGTCCAGTTTAAATATTTCCTCCCAATATCACTTTTAAACTTGATCTTTAAAAAAATTAGAACATTTATTCTGTATTACTAGGTTCAAAAATTGAGGATATTATTTTTATTAACATGTAGTGAAAAGTAAAGTTCACTGTGGACATAAGCACACGTGGCTAAAATTTAGAAGCCCTTTTCCTCACAAATGCATCTAGAAAAATTACATGCATATTTATCATTTCTTTGTATTTACTTTGCATATGAATTTTTAAAACATAGTACATATTCCTTGTCTTCAAAGAACTTATCTTCTTATAAGATAGAGAATAAAAACTAAAATTTATTAATAAATATCAGGTTGTTGTGTAAAGGAAAGTTGCATGATGTTGGTCATTAAGATTGATAAAATGTGCATTGATAGTCCAATCATGAAAGTTTAAATTGAATGAAGTACATAGCTTTGATTTAGCAATTCTCTAACAAACATTTTTTTTCAAAATATGAAATTTTTTTCTTAATAGCAAAATTCAGCTTAAAACTGGCATGCATAGCATAATATCATTGGGGGAGCAATTTGTGTAAAAATATTTAGAATGTTCTTTAAATACCCAAATATTAGTAGCAGTTGTTTCTGTCAGTGAAACTTAGAACAAATTTAAATTCACATTTTCTGTATCTTCTAGAATTATCTTGCAATGTAAATATATTACTTAAAAATATTTAAGATTTTGTGTGCCTCTAAAATTTTATCTTTCCCACTTGAAATAAAATAAAACTTTAATTTTTATTTAACTCTTCATATAATTTATTTATGTATTTATTTTATTAGACACTTTATTAGACATTGGAAGAATTCAAACTTCTTGAACACTTCTGTTTAGATTGATTAAAGTGTACATAGGGTTAATTTTAGGGAAAAAAGAGTACATGCACTGTGAATTTTTCTTAATCTAGCTCTTTTGTTTGTTAAGCCCACATGACTTAGAAATCAGAAGTTGTTTTCTGAACCTGATACTTTACTTAATATTATAAGGTTTTAGATAAATCATTTAGAATTTCTGAATCTTAAAGGTAAAATTTGAGCTATTAATAGATTGAGGATGCCTTCAACCAATAATTATTTGTAAATCAGGAAGGCAAACACAATGTCTTTCATTTTTTCCCCAGTGTAGTGTCTGGGACATTTTAGGTCTGGTGACTGAATGAATAAACAAATGAATGGACAGATAAATGAATGAATGAAATATAGAATATTGACACAAGTTTTAAAACAATCAGTAATATCTGAGTTTGTTGAAATATTAATAGAACATTTTCAGACTCCATCTTAGACCAAATTTATCAGTACCACTGGGTATTGGGATCCAGTAACTTGTCTTTTTGTCATGGCCTCCAAAATGATTCTGAAACATGCTAAAACTCAAGAAGCTCTGATTTATGTTGTTTTTCAATTAGTGTTAATACTAATCGAAGTTTGATGGTATTGTAGGAATGCAGACCTCTTCCAGGGGCTAAGAATGGGCTCTTGACTAGCAATCAGAAATGAGTTGTCTGAAGAGATACAAGTGCTGACAAAGCAAGAGACTTTATTGAGAAGGGGATCCTGGAGAGCAGGAGGGTAGGGGACCCAGGAAAACTGCTCTGCTCTGTGGTTTATAGTCTTGGGTCTTATGGTAATGGGATTACTTGCCAAGCTGTAATCAGTCTTCTGACTCAGAGTCCCTTCTGGTGTCGCACGCATTACCCAGCCAAGTTGGATTCCAGAAAGAAGGATTCTGGGGGTTGATAGGACACGTGATGTCTTCTTTTGAGCTTTCCTAATTTTTTTTCCTGTTGATGGTGGCTGGTTAGTTACTTGCTCCTTATCAGGAACTCTTGTCGTAAAATAACTCAGGCAAATGGTTGCTATGGTGTCTGACCAGGATGGGGCCTTCAGTCAGTGTTTCCCTTAACAGTTTAATTGATAATGTGGTTGCCAGGCAACTTATGCATATCTTAAGTAGGGTTTGCTTGAAATTAACACCTTGTTGCCAAAGTTTGCCAGTTGCATTCCTTGGCATGTCCTGCCATACAGAAATACTTATATTGTTTCATGTATGTATTAATAGTTAGTTGCCAATATTTAAAAATTTAATATTGGGACATATCACGAAAAGAATCTAGATCTCTAAAAATGCTGCCCTCTTTTCTGCATAAAAAGGATGTGGTAGACCCTTGCCCCTCCAGCATCAGCATCATGAGCACATTATTCTCCCACTAAACTCCTTCTTTGTGTATATGTGACTTACCAAAAAAAAAAAAAAAAAGAAAGAAAGAAAAAAAGAGGTTGTGGAAATGATTAGAGTGATAAAGTGACAGAAAACAAGTGTATTCTGAAACCATCAGCTCTACTCTATTTCTGCCAAAGTGTATCGTTAGTGTATGTTTGTGTAGCTTTGTTTTTTCTGTAATGTTGGAAACATGTTTCTTTCAGATGAAAACACACACACAATAACTTTTTATCATGATCAAAATTATCACAAGACACTCTTTAAAAATTGTAGAGAAACAACAAGATTCCACCTACTGACCCTTCAGCTTCTTTCCCTTTGCTTTTCTCTCTTTGAAGCCATGTAAACCTTTAAATCTGGGTAATCTCTGACTGCTTACTTTTGGCCGCCGCCCTGATTCATTTCCTTCCTTTCAAGGCTTCCTGCCTCTTCCAGCTGTTGAAGCAGCAGGCCCTGCCTCTGTGTATGTAGTTCAAATTTGTATATCTTAACTGCCCATGAAGTCAGTGACTACTGCGTTCAAATCATATCTTCAGACTTTTTTTTTTTAAATCCCAGAGACTGAAATGAGCCTCCCTGAACTCATCTTTCCCTCCCTTCAGGACTCCCACCAGGACCCAGGATTCCTTTCAGCAGCTGCACCACCAACTGAAAGTGAATACTGAAAAGAGGGATTAAATCCTCTGAGGTAAAGTTTTCTTTTTGAATCTCTTTTCTCTGAATTTTTAATCATGCATCCACAACACAATGAGCTCCTTGAATAATTTCCTGAACATATGTTTATTGTTAGAATGTTTTTGTCTAATTGCAGTTTTCCCTCAGGAAACGCGGTGTTGTTTATATTGTGCAGACTCTCTTACTCTTTCAGTGATCCCTTTCATTTTTCTGGGTTCAATGGGACTCTGCTGAAGCATGCCAGGATTGTGGGTCTTCCCATCAAACTGTAGGCTCATAATGGAAAATGGAATCCACTCCAAGCTCTCATTTTTTTGCTCTCATCTGTACTTCACCCCGTATACACACATGCACATACACACCCTTTAGGGTACTTTCCAGAATACAGAACATGTTATTTAATTCATATATTTCATTGCTGGAGTTTGATGTAGACCAAGTAGAGCTGCAGTTTGTTAGAGTGAAACAAATGGAGCAAATATTTTTTCCCACTAAAAGAATCTCAGTGTCAGATGATTCCGTTTATTTCTCCCAAGAGGGGCAATGGTTTCCTCTATTATTCTACGGTGTGTCTGTGTGTGTCAGTCATATCCAGTTCTTTATGACTCTATAGACCATAGCCTGCCAGGCTCCTCTGTTCATGGATTTTCTATTAATGTTTCTTAAGTCAATTATAGACATTTAATTTTTAATTTATCACTCAACTAGGTAGATTTGTAGTATTGTGTAGACTGTACTATATAACACATTAAGTTTTTGTCATTTTTTGTCATTTTAAGATTTAAGAGACTTCTAGGAACCAATTTTTTAAACTAAATATCCTTTATCAACCATCTGCTAAGTTATCTTACTCAGTAATGTCAGTGGTAGCTCAGCTGGTAGAGAATCTGCCTGCAATACAGGAGACTCCAGTTCAATTCCGGGTTGGGAAGATTCCCCTGGAGAAGGGATAAGCTACACACCCCAGAATTCTTTGTCTTCCCTGCTGACTCAAATGGTAAAGAATCCACCTCCAATGTGGGAGACCTGTGTTTGATCCCTGGGTTGGGAAGATCCCCTAGAGGAGGACTTGGCAACTCATTCCAGAATTCTTGCCTGGAGAATCCCATGGACAGAGGAGTCTGATGCGCTACGATCCACGGGATCGATCGCAAAGAATAGGACATGACTAAGAGTCTAAGAACAATCCTATATCTTTGGTCTCTCTCCCCTGAATCTATCTTCTCATATAGTTCTAAACTCATCATCATTCACTGATCATGATGAGGCCATGCTAATCCCAGACTGCTACTCCAAGGTTCTTGAATTGGTTACACCCATTTCCCAGATGTGACTAGTATGTAGTCACTATCCTGTTGTTACTCATACCCCTTCTTCTCTGACAACATTTTTGCAGCATGAGGAGCCAAAGTTTTTTGTCAGAGGGAAGTTTGCTTTGTCAAATAAATGATCAAACAAAAATTCCCTACAAAGTATGAACACCCTTAACCAAATGAGATAAATCAGGAACACTTCAGACTCTGGTCAGGCCTACCCATGCAGTATGACCAAATGAGCAAAGCTGGGAAAACTGAACTCTATTTCTGAGACACACCTCACTTGCTATTTGTCTGAGCAGAATTCCTGCAACTCTGTTTCCTAATCTCAGTCTATAAAATGAAAGTAAGACTTATTATCAGGGAAATAATATATATGAAGCACATTCAATATAATTTATTTTCTGGAAAACAGTTCATTTTGATCAATCATTTATGTGCACACTATATTATTAAAAGAGTACCTTAACAGTAGTTTAAAACCATGCTTCCCCAATTTTTTTCTAAATGTAAACTACTTGGGGATTTTATTAAAATATAAGTTCTGATTCTGGATTGGAGCCTCAGATTCTGCATTTGTAATACAAGCTCTCAAGCGATGCCAATAGTGCATGGGGCTTGCATATGTACCATATTTAAATAGCAATTATGAATCAATTATATAAATACAAGACTATAGTACAAGTTAAATTAAAATGAGTAAGTAAAGAAACTAAAAATTTTAAGACATTAAATGGGACCAGGAATGATGTTATAAATGTATAACATAATGTTAAGCACATACTGTGTAAGAAACAAATTTGTCTCTGTGATTTTTGCAGACCATATGGAAAATAGATCTGTGTCCTCAAACCTACTTGCTTTCCCATGACAATGTGTATTTAATAAGAGTTGGCAAGTGGAATTATATTTCTACTAAATGCTAAATTCCAGAGCCAAAATTTTTTAAAAGAGAGCCTCATTTAATTTTCTCAACTGATTCAGAATATGCCAGTGTTCAAATGAGCCCTGGAATTGCTATTTACCTTTACATAATCTGGAAAATTTAATTTGCTATGGAATTAATAGAATAAAATGTTTCAAGGAAAACTATTTCATTTACTATATGAAGCTCAAATCTAATATCTGAATATACTATGTTTATTGCTGCTCTCACTCATTCCTTATATCCAAACTCCAAAGTAACACTGTCTCTAAGATCTTAGAAGATTCTGAATGGGAAGTACATGTTGCATCATTCATTCATTCAGTTCATTTAACACCTACTTTATTCTAGGTACAATGTTTACCTACTCAGTTCCTCTTCCTTTCACTTCTTGCTTTGTTGAGTTTTTGACCAACCACATTATTTGTTCCATTCTTGAAGCTGCTGACATGTTCCAGAATTTTTTCTAGACCTAACAAGGTCTAGATTAGCCTCTCTTTCCCCACATGCAAGAGCCAGCAGCTGACCAATAGACCCAAGAGAGGGTGGCCCATTAAGTGCCTGAGCAACAGAGAAAATCAGACGAAGAGGCCCTTTGAAGCCAGCTGCCAGAGGCTAGAAAAAAAGCTAATAGTACCGTGTTTCCTGCACCAATGGCTGCTAACTCCCCTGTGTACATGGCATCGCCAAGGTCCCCGTGATCCAAGCAGCTGCAACACCTCCACATCCGGTCTTCACTGAGGCAGACCTAAAACCTCCAGGGCAGCCTCAGGAGCAAACTCCTATGGACGACCCACATACAGAGGTGGAAATAAAACCACAGTTGAACTCCAGGGGCAGTGTGGCTAAGGAAGAGGATTGAAAACCTTCCGAATAACTGTGCAAGCTGCAGTTTAAATCCACATGATCAACTAGGCAAACACTGTGTCTATGGAATATATAAAAAGGGAATGAGAGTTCTCACAAAAGAAAATGCAGTAGCTCTGGCAGCTGTGGACAGTGGAGGCAAGAACATGCAGGAGTAGGGTCAGATTAGTCTGAGCTGTCCCCATAGCAGGTCCGGAGACCAACCAACCCATTATTGGAAGACATTTCAAGGAGGCAGAGGTGGACTATCCAAGAAAAACATCTATTATTATTCTTATATTTTGATTTGTTCTGTAATTGGTTCTGGATTTTTCTTCCCTGTTCCTGTGGTTGATTTTATCATTGATATTACTCTATTTAAGCTTTTGAGAACTTTTTTAAAATCCCATTTTTCATTTCCTTTATGTTGGCCTTTTGCAGTTCTGTGGAATTATTTTTTCTTTTAAATTTTTTTTCTAAAATTTATATATATATATAATATGTTTGTGTGTGTACTAAGAAGCTTCAGTCATGTCTGACTCTTTGTGACACTATGGACTATAGCCCACCAGGCTCTTCTGTCCATGGGCTTCTCCAGGCAAGAATACTGGAGTGGGTTGCCATGCCCTCCTCCAGAGGATCTTCTCGACTCAGAGATCATCCTCATCTCATTATGTCTGTTGCATTGGCAGGCAGGTGTTTTACCACTAGCAATACCTGAGAAGCCCCCTTCTTTTATATACTTGTATTTAACTTTGCTTTTCTATTTTTTCTTTTTCTTTCTTTTATTCATCATGTTTGTTAGTTTTTGTTTGTTTTCTTTGCTTTATTTCCAAGTTGGCATTCTCTTTTGGTTTGTTTTTCAGTTTGTGTTTTACTTAGCTATGACTTTAATTGGTCTATATCATTTTTTGTTTCCTTTGCTCACTGGGTCATGTTCTTGTACTTTCTTTTATTTGGACTCTTTTGGTTTTTCTGTGTGTGTGTGTGCATATTCTATTGTTTAAAAATTATTAGTCTGATTTTGTACTTACTATTGTTTAAGGATCATCATTTGTTTCTTGTTTTATTTTTTCTTTTGTTCTTGTTTGTTTATTTTAATCATCTTTAATGCCATAACTTACAAACTGTGTAATCTCAGGTCCCTGGTCAGAAATTGAGCCTAAACCTTTGGACTGAAAATGTTGAGTCCAGGACCCTAGACTGCCAGAGAACTCCTAATCCTAGGGAGTATTAGTTAGTGAGGACTCTCATGAAGGCCTCCACCTATATATAAGACCTGGCATCACCCAATTGCCCATAACACCCAGTGAAGGACACCTTGCCCAAATAAGCAAAATTACAAACCCAATCATCAGTACGGAGGATTCCCAAAGATGCTCCAAAATATACCACCTCAAACAGCCCTCCCCATAAGAGGGGAAAAAACCAAAACCTCACCACCTCCCATCAGAACACAGGCACAATTCATTCCCAATACAAAGCTTACACAAATCACTGGACCAAACTTACTTACTGAGGGCAGAAACCAAATGGAAGAAGGAATATGACCCTAAAGCCTGTGAAAAGGTGACCTCAGCAGAGTAAGTTAGAAAAAATCTGAAAAAGAATTCAGAGTAATTATAACAAGATGATACACAACCTCAAAAGTAGAATGGAGGAAATGAAAAAATTGATTAACACAGTTATCAAGGACCTAGAAGAAATAAAGAAAAAAAAACCTCAGAGATGAACAACACAGCTACTGAAATTAAAAATACTCTAGAAGGAATCAATAGCAGAAAAACTGAGACAGAAGAATGGATATGTAAGCTGGAAAATAGAATGGTGGAAATAACAGCTGAAGAGCTGAATAAAGAGATAAGAAATAAAATTGAGGATGTCTCAGAGATCTCTGGGAAAATATGAAATACATGAACATTTGAATTATAGGGGTCCTAGAAAAAGAAGAGGAAAAGAAAGGGTCTGACACAATTTTTGAAGAGATAATTGAAAACTTTCACATCATGGGAAAGGAAATAGACCATCAAGTCCAAGAAGTGCAGAGAGCCCCATACTGGATAAACCCAAGGAGAAATACACTGAAATACATAACAATCAAACTAATAAAGATTAAATGCAGAGAAAGAATATTAACTGTAGCAAAGGAAAAGCAACAAGTAACATACAAGGGAAACCCCATACAATTAACAGCTGATCTTTCAGTAGAATCTCTGCAAGCCAGAATGGAAAGACAGGATATATTTAAAATACTGAAAGGAAAAAAATCTACAACCAAGATTACTTTACCCAGCAAAGATCTCATTCAAAATTGATGGAGAAATCAAAAGCTTACAGACAGTAAAAGTTAAGAAAATTTAGCAACACCAAACCAGCTTTACAGCAAACGTTAAAGAGACTTTTATAGATAGAAAACACAAGAGTAGGAAAAGAACTACAAAATCAAACTCACAACAATTAAGACAATGCCAAGTAGGAGCATATATATCAATACTTATTTTTTAATGTAACTGGATAAAATGCTTCAACCAAAAGAAAAAGACTGGCAGAATGCATACAAAAGCAAAACTCATATAGATACTGTTTACAATAGATCTACTTCACACCTAGAGAAACATACAGACTGAAAGTTAGAGGATGGAAAAAGATATTCCATCAAATGGAAATTAAAAAAAGCTGGAGTAGAAATTTTCATATCAGACAAAATAAACCTTAAAGAATATTGTAAGAGATGAAGGACACTACATTATGATCAAGGGATTAATCCAAGAAGAAGTCATAACAATTGTAACTATTTATGCACCCAACATAGGAGAACCTCAATACATAAGGCAAACACTAACTGACATAAAAGAGGACATTGACAGCAACACAATAATAGTAAGGGACTTTAACACTCTACTTACACCAATGGACAGATGATCAAGCCATGAAATTAATAAGAAAACACAAGCCTAAAATGACACATTAGGCCAGATGGAGCTAATTGGTATCTTCAGCAGAATACACTTTCTTTTCAAGTTCATATGGAACATTCTCCAGGACAGACCCCAACATGGGTCACAAATAAAGCTTCAGTAAATTTAAGATAATTGAAATTATATGAAGCATTTTTCTGATTGCAGCACTATGAGACTAGATATCAATTAAAGGGAAAAAAAACTGTAAAAAAACCCCACAAAAACATGGAGATTAAACAATACATTTAAAAATAATGAACAGGCTACTGAAGAAATTAAAGAGAGAAATAAAAAGTATTCCCAGAAACAAATGACAATGAAAATATGAAGACCCAAGACCTATGGGATGCACCAAAGGCAGTTCTAAGAGGGAGTTTATAGCAATACAATCCTGCCTCAAGAAACAAGAAAACCATAGAATAGACAACCTAACTTTACAACTGAAATAACTTGAAAAACAACAGAAAGCCCCAAAATTAGTAGAAGGAAAGAAATGATAAAGATCAGAGCAGAAATAAATGAAGGAAACAATAGTAAAGATTAGTAAAACTAAGATCTGATACTTTGAGAATACAAACAAAGTTTACAAACCATTAACCAGAATCATCAAGAAAAAAAAGAAGAATCAAATCAACATAATTAGAAATGTAAAAGACTAAGATACAACAGACAATACAGAAATAAGAAGGATCATAAGAGACTATTTCAAGCAATTATATGCCAATAAAATGGACAACCTGGAAGAAATGGAGGCCAAAATATGCAATGGGGAAAAGATGGTCTCTTTAATAAGTATCCTGGAAAAGTTGAACAGCTACTTTTGAAAGAATGAAATTAGAACACTTCCTAAGATCATACACAAAGATAAACTCAAAATGGATTGAAGTCATAAATACAGAAACTATAAAACTCTTAGAGGAAAACATAGGCAGACACTCTGTAACATAAATTGCAGTAATGTTCTCTATGACCCACCTCCCAGAGTAATGGAAATAAAAACAAAAATAAACAAAAAGGACTTAATTAAAGCTGAAAAGCTTTTAATGGCAAAGGAAAACTATAAACAAGGAGAAAACAAAACCTTGAGAGAATGGGAGAAAATAATAGCAAATGAAACAACTGAAAAGGGATTAATTTCCAAAATATACAAGCAGCTCATGCAATCAATACCAGAAAAACAAATGATCCAGTCAAAAAGTGGGCAAAAGACCTAAACAGACATTTCTCCAAAGAAGACATATAGATTGCTAATAAACACATGAAAATAAGCCCAGCATCACTTGCTATTATATAAATGCAAATTAAAACTACAATGAAACATCACTTCACACTGATCAGAATGGACATCATCAAAAAAATCTACAAACAGTAAATGCTAGTGAGGTGGTGGAGAAAAGAGAACCCTCTTGAACGATTGGTGGGAATGTGAATACATACAGCCACTATGAAAGAACAGTATGGGGATTCCTTAAAAACTAGGACTAAAACTACCATATGATCCAACAGTCCAACTACTAGGCATGTATCCTGGAGAAGACTTTAATTGAAAAAACATATACCCCCGTGTTCACTGCAGCGTTGTTTACAGTAACTAGGACATGGAAGTAATCTACATATCCATTGATGGATAAATAGGAAAAAGAAAAGCTGTGGTACATATATACAATGGAATATTACTCAGCCACAGAGGAACACATTTGAGTCAGTGCTAAAGATGTGGATGGACTTAGAGCCTATTATGCAGCATGAAGTAAGTCAGAAAGAGAAAAACAAATACTGCATATTAATGAATGCATATATGGAATCTAGAAAGGTGGTACTGATGAACTTATTTTCAGGGCTGCAATGGAGATGCAGACAGAGAACAGATTTATGAACACTAGGGGGAAGGAAGGGAAGGAGAGAGTGGGAAGAATGGAAAGAGTAGCATAGAAACATATACATTATCATATGTGATATAGATTGCCAGTGAGACTTTCCTGTATGACTCAGGGAACTCAGACTGGGGCTCTATGACAACTGGAAGGGTGGGGTGGGGAGGGAGTTGGGAGAGAGGTCCAAGAGGGAAAGGACTTAAGTTTACCTATGGCTGATTCACATTGATATGTGGCAGAAACCAACACAATATTGTAAAGCAATTATCCTACAGTCAAAAATAAATAAATTTAAAAATGAAATTCAACAGAAGTATGATGAAGAATGATAGGTCCAGATATTTTTAGCGTATTTCTGGAAAATAGGATTTTTGAATGTTCAGTCTTATTTCTTTCCCAGGCTTCCATTCCACTAAAGACCTTTGATCTGCTTGTCACTAAGCCAAGCTGCTCTTGCAATCTACTGCTGAACACCCATAAAAATGCCCTTTGTATTTAGATCTCTTGTTCTCTCTGTGTTAAAGGCCAGTTTCACTCTGTCAAATTGCCATGTCTCAGTAACTTTAGTTACTCAGCTTCTTAGTTTCATTCTCTCTTTTCTCCATGTGCATTAGATATTTGTATAATCTGGAACAAAGATGACTTCTTCAAAAGATGTCCTGAGAAAAAAATCTGAAGCTAATCCATGGCTGTCCCATCACCTATGCTTTTGCAAATAATTGGGAAAAGATTGAACAGTTCCAAAGCAGACCAGATGACATCGTGATAGTCACTTACCCCAAATCAGGTGAGTTCTGAGAGCTGACAAATGCAGGTCTAACTTCAACTTTGTTTCCTGAAAATCAGCCTCTGTACAAAATTATTAATATACTAAATAAAATTAGTATTCCTTACAGTCAGTCTAGCCCCTACTTTGATTATATGAAAATAGACATTTGGGTCATAGAAGGGGAAATTCTGCAGAATTAATTTTCTAAGAGAATATATTAAGATGACAGGCTTCCAACAGGGACCTTCCCCCACATTCGGGTGAAGGTTAAGAAAATGATCTTTTGCCACAGGTACCACTTGGATCAGCGAAATTGTGGATATGGTTCTACATGATGGGGATGTTGAAAAATGTAAGCGAGATGTTATAACTGCTAAAGTTCCAATGTTGGAACTGGCTGTTCCTGGACTAAGGACTTCAGGTAATTTTAAATGACCCAGGAATTATAATTTTATAGCAACATATTAGTATCATATTAGTTACTGTACCTGTGATTTCCATTCAAGAAAAATGGAGTGCATTTGGTAACATGAAATAGAAGCATACAAGTAGAACAGTAACCAAGGCATACAGAGGAACTGTAGTTTAGTCCATTGCATGCACATCCAGGTATAATCAAAGACAGAAGAATTTTGTTATGGAAAATGACTATAAATCTCACTGATAAAAAAGTTTCTTACCTTTTACTGAGTTTTGTTGTATAACATTTATTAGACTAATTTTTCAATTTAGAACATTACTGTAATTAAATAAACGTGTGAGTATGCTCAGTCTCTTCAGGCACGTCCAGCTCTTTGTGACCCCAGGGACTGTAGCCCACTAGGCTTCTCTGTCCAGGGGATTCTCCAGGCAAGAATACTGGAGTGGGTTACCATGACCTCCTGCAGGGGTCAAACCCACATTTCTTGCATCTCCTGCATTGCAGGTGGATTCTTTCAGTGCTGAACCACTGGGGAAGCTTCAACTAAATAAGTACCAATGCCTTTTAAAATAAAAAATTCATTATTAATAAATTTGGCAGTGTACGAGTATCCTATATTTTATATTTTATTGTTTAAACACTCTTGGCTCAGATGGTTAAGCACCTGTCTGCAACGCAGGAGACCTGGGTTTGATCCCTGGGTTGAGAAGATCACCTGGAGAAGGAAATGGCAGCCCACTCCAGTATTCTTGTCTACAAAATCTCCCGGACAGAAAAGACTGGTAGGTGACAGTCCATGTGGTCACAAAGAGTCAGACGTGACTGAGCAACTCCATTTCCATATTTTATTGGCAACCCTATAAGGCTGTTTATAATTTCTCCTATTTAGCTTGACATTGTATTCCTAAAGCAACTTAAGTTCTTTTTCTTAATCACTGAATTTCTTGGTGGCCAACTGTAGTGTAAAACCTAACAGTTTGGTTTCATATTTTTCTTTTTCATAATCCAAGTGCCTGACATATGCTTTGATTGCTATGAAGCATCAATTTCAAAGAGGCAATTATTTTAAAGAAGGTGATTTATAATAAATCTTGTTTTTTTTCTTCCTGTGGTTTAAATTTCTGCCTTTATGTTTTAAATTCACCATTGAAGAGTGAGCACTTAAAACCTTAGGCCTCCCACCCCAGAATAAAATAAAAGCAGAACCCCAGGCCCACTCACTATCTCTCCACCAATGACCTTGTTGTGTGGCACCAAGTGTGCTATATAATTTCCAGGTCCTGTAAGTAACAAACCTATATTTTTTAATATATAAATTTGGTGGATTAATTTCTTAACTTAGATCCTTACTGTAATGAAATTAAAAAGTACCAATTCTTAAAATACAAAATTTATTTTTAATATGATTCATTTTTCATTGCACAAATTTTATTGAGTATTTCTAAAGAATTAAGCACTGATCTATGGACTAGATATAAGATGATAAGTAAACTGGATTTCCTGTCCCCAGTGAGCTTACAATAATATTGTGACATTAAATAAGTAAATAAACTAACAATATATGAATACTGTTAGTTTAACATATCCAGAGGTAGGGCTCTATGAAAGGGGACATGAGATTTTACTTTAGACTATATATTTAGGGATCTTAGTTCTGAATGGAGACCTAAAGCTTTATACACAGCTAGAGGAGGCATATTTCAGGAAGCTGAAGGAATAGATATGGTGGCCTAGATGCATAAAAGAGCTGGGTGGTAGTCTGGGGACTAAAAAAAAAAAATCACCACCACCAAAAATCAACAACAATGAAAGACTGGAAAGGTGAGATTTAAAACAGTTGAAGACTAGACAGGGACAGATCATGCAGGGCTTATAATTCTTAGGAATATTCAGTGAACTAAGAGAGAACCAGCAGACTAGGGTGTCCTATAGGCAAGTGAGAAGGGTTCGAAAGAAAGGGTTGGCTCTCGAATGCTGCTAGAAACATGGGATAAGAAGACACTGTTATGGTGGTGAATGTATCTATCAGTGTAAAGAGAAGAATTCATATTCTCTCCTCTAATAGAACTCACTACTTCTACAGTTAGACAAAGACCAACTGAAAAGGTGTTGTTCTTTCTGTGTGGTTGTCTGAAGTCAGCAAGGAAATGATAAGGCTTGCAACTAAAGGATCATCCCGGGACAAGTAACCAAAATGAGTACAGAATGAGTTGAGATTCCAGAACCATAGAAAAATATTAAATGAAAAAGTGATAGCATCAAAGTAATAAGGGACAGAGGAATCAGATAACTGATGAGAGATGAGGGTAGGGTGGAGAGCCAGTCTGTGAAGCATCACCAGAGAGGGAGTAGGTGAGCTACAGCAGGTGAAGGAGAGTAAACTGGCACTCAGATTTATTCTGGAACCTGAATGTGCATACTTGAGATGTCATTACATATTCCCAACATTCATATTTATGTGTGTAGGAGGATCCTTTAAAGGACCTCACATGGCAAAATAATCACAAGACAGAAAAAGCTAAGAAATCTTTTGGTGAAGTTAGGAGACAGAATGAAGCAACAGATTTATTTTGTATATGCTAGTATATATATATATATAGTATATATATATATATATATATATGACTCATAAAGAAGATAATGAAAATGAAGATATAACAGCTGATGCTCTACAAATATATATCATCTATACTATCAATATAATAGCTGTTGAAAAGCATAAGTCAATATGAGGTATGAATGAAACTCCAAATTGCTAAGGTTGATATTATTACTCCTTATTTTGGAGATGAAGAAAGTGAAGCCTTGAAACTCCGGGATACTTTCAGATGCTTGATGATGAATAAGTGAGAAAGTTAGTATTTGAACCCAAAGAGGCTAACAGAGAACCCAAGTCCTTATTCATTAGAAAATACTGGCTCTTAGAATCCACATTTATGAGGCTTGTGCTTTGTTCAAAATTTAGCAACATTATATACTGCTCAAAAGTATATAACCAAACTAAATTTCCTTAGGTTTAGAACAACTGGAGAAGAATCCATCACCCCGGGTTGTGAAAACACATCTGCCAATTGATCTCATTCCTAAATCTTTCTGGGAAAACAGCTGCAAGGTATACTCTAAACAGCAAGACAGTTTTTAAAATGTCTTTTAACTCTTTCTCACTCACATAGTAAAGTGATTGCTTAAATGCTTTGTTCACCTGTTACCATAAGAAGTGAGCTATATAAGAAAGTGTTGAAAATTTTAAAGACACAGTATATTTTAGCCTAAACATGCATACTCAAATTTTCCAAATTTATGTAGGAGCAGAATCCTTATCTCAGCACAATATTGCTACTACTCTTTCCCAGCTGTCCTCAATAGTATGACCTTCTCTGAAAACTCAACATAAAGTTGTCAGTTCTTATTTGTTTGGTAAAATTCTTCAGTGAGACATCTGAGCCTGGGTATTTGCTTTTGGGAAACTTTTAAATTAGAAACTCCGCCCCCCAATATTTTGAAGCTGTTCAAATTATCTATCTAGCATTTACTAGTTTGTCACATGTTGGAATCTAAGTTGTTAAATTCTAAGTTGTTGAACTTTGTAGTGAAGAGCTGTTGGGAGCAGGAGCCACATGTCTGGCTGTCCAGGCGTCCAAAGGAGCTCACAGTGCACGGGGGCTGGGACTGGCTGGGCAGAGCACACAGGTGTGGAGACCTGCACAAATGCATCTGCTTACTCCTGGGCTACCATGCTCTCAGGCTCTGCCTTGGAGGAGGAAAGAGGCTCAGAAAGATCAAGTGGATTGCTCAAGGTGACCTAGCAAGTAAAACTCAGTGCTTGGCTCAGAGCTCAAGTATTTCTGACAGTTGACCCCTCTCTTGGCCATGCATTCTTGATTTCATGGAGATTTTCTATCATGTTGTTAAACTTGGGAGAAATGGGTTGACTCTAGGGCCACAGGAGTCCTCGTGTGGCCACAGGGCCACACAAGGAGTCTCCTCTACGAAGGACAAGCTTGGTCCCTGATGCCACAGTGGTGAGAAGTTAATTAAAGTAGCTCATTTTCAAATGAAGCTAAGTGGACAGAAAAGACCAAGCTCTGAACCTTTAGAATGGGAACACTGACTCTAAGACATTAGATTACCAGAAAAATAACCCTAGGGAGTATCAAATACTGAGAACTCACACAAAGGAAACCACTTGAATACAAGACCCAGCATCAACAATCCACCAGTATCACCCTGTGCAGGACACCTCATCTAAACAACAAACAAAACAAAATTACAAACCCAGTCATCAGCAGACAGGATTACCACCTCACTCAACCTTGTCCATCAGGAAAAGCAAACAAACAAAAACTCAGCACAAATCTCACCCTATATGAAGCTTACATAAACCACTGGACCAACCTTAGGAGGGCAGAAAGAATTCAACCTTGATGCCTGGGAAAAGGAGACCTCAAACACAATAAGTTAAAGCAAAAATGAAAAGGCAGAGAAATACTACACAAATGAAGGAACAAACTAGAAACACAGAAGTTAAAAAAAAATTTAAAAAAGAGGAGGAAATAGGCAAACTATCTGAAAGTGAATTCAGAATAATGATAGTAAAGATGATCAAAAACCTTGAAAACAAAATGGAGAAAATGTAAGAATCAATTAACAAAGACCTAGAAGAATTAAAGAATAAGCATACAAACAACTCAATTACTGAAATTAAAAATACTCTAGAAGGATTCAATAGCAGAATATCTGAAGCGTAAGAAGGAATCAGTGAACTGGAGATAAAATGGTGGAAATAACTTCTGAAGAGCAGAATAAAGTGAAAAGAATAAAAAAACTGAGGATAATCTCAGAGACCTCTGGGACAATATCAAACACATGAACATTTGAATTATAGAGGTCCCAGAAGAAGAAGAGTAAAAGAAAGGATATGAGAAAATGTTTGAAGAAATTATAGCTGAAAATTTCCCCAACATGGAAAAGGAAATAGTCAATCAAGTTTAAGAGGCACAAAGAGTCTCATACAGGATAAACCCAAGGAGAAACATGCCAAGACACATACTAATCAAACTAACAAAGACTAAACACAAAGAAAGAAAAAGATAGTGCTAAGTCATGTCTGACTCTTATGATTCCATGAACTGTAGCCTGCCAGGCTCCTCTGTCCATGTAATTCTCCAGGCAAGAATACTAGAGTGGGTTGCCATTTCCTTCCCCAGGGGAACTTTCTGACCCAAGAATTGAACTCAAGTCTCCCACATTGCAGGCAGATGCTTTACCAATTAAGCTATGAGGGAAGTTTCAAACACACACACACAAAAGAATATTAAAAGCAGCAAGGGAAAAGCAACACGTAACATATGTAACATACAAAGGAAACCCCAAAGACTTAACAGCTGATCTTTCAGTAGAAACTCTTCAGGTCAGAAGGGAATGGTAGGATATATCTAAAGAACTGAAAGGGAAAAGTCTACAACCAAGATTACTGTACCCAGCAAGGATCTCATTCAAAATTGATGAAGAAATAAAAAGCTTTTCAGACAAGCAAAAGTTAAGAGAATTCAGTATCACCAAACCAGCTTTATAACAAATGTTAAAGGGACTTAAGTAGTCAAGAAACACAAGAGAAGAAAAAAGATCTACAAAATCAACCCTAAACAATTATGAAAATGACAGGGGTTTCCTTGGTGGCTCAGAGGTTAAAGCGTCTGCCTGCAACGCGGGAGACCAGGGTTCAATCCCTGAGTCGGGAAGATCCCCTGGAGAAGGAAATGGCAACCCACTCCAGTATTCTTGCCTGGAGAATCCCATGGACAAAGGAGCCTGGTGGGCTACAGTCCATGGGTCGCAAAGAGTCAGACACGACTGAGCAACTTCACTTTCACTTTCAGTTCAGTTCAGTCGCTCAGTCGTGTTCCGACTCTTTGGGACCCCATGAATCAGAGCATGCCAGGCCTCCCTGTTCCTCACCAACTCCCAGAGGTCACTCAGACTCACGTCCATTGAGTCAGTGATGCCATCCAACCATCTCATTCTCTGTCGTCCTCTTCTCCTCCTGCCCCCAATCCCTCCTACCATCAGAGTCTTTTCCAATGAGTCAACTCTTCACATGAGGTGGCCGAAGTACTGGAGTTTCAGCTTTAGCATCATTCCTTCCAAAGAAATCCCAGGGCTGATCTCCTTCAGAATGCACTGGCTGGATCTCCTTGCAGTCCAAGGGACTCTCAAGAGTCTTCTCCAACACAACAGTTCAAAAGCACCAATTCTTCAGTGCTCAGCCTTCTTCACAGTCCAACTCTCACATCCATACATGACCACTGGAAAAACCATAGCCTTGACTAGACGGACCTTAGTAGGCAAAATGGCAATAAGAACATATATATCAATAATTGCTTTAAGTGTAAATGGATTAAATGCTCCAAAAAAAAAAGACACAGACTGGCTGAATGGATAAAAAACAAGACCCATATACATGCTATCTATAAGAAACCCACTTCAGACTTTGAGACACATATAGACTGAAAGTAAGAGGATGGAAAAATACATTCCATGCAAATGGGAAGCAAAAGACAGCTGGAGTAGCAATCCTCGTATCAGACGAAATAGACCTTAAATAAAAAAAAAGAAGATTGCAAGAGATAAAGAAGGACACTGTATAGTGATCAAGGGATCAGCCCAAGAGGAAGACATAATGATTGTAAATATCTATGTACCCAACAAACAAAGGAACACCTCAATACATAAGACCAACACTAGCAGACAAAAAAGGAGAAATTGACAGTAACACATAATAGTAGGAGACTTTAACATGCCACTCGCATCAATGGACAGATCATCAAAACAGAAAATTAATAAGGAAACACAAATCTTAAATAACACATTAGATGAGATGGATCTCATTGATACCTTCAGGACATTCCATCCAAATGCAGAAGAATACTCCTTCTTCTCAGTGCACTGGAACATTCTCCAGGATAGACCACATCTTTGGTCACAACTGAAACCTCAGTAAATTTAAGAAAATTGAAATTGTATCAAATTGTATATTCTCTGACCACAATGCTATCAGACTAGATATTGATTACAAGGAAAAAAACTACAAGAAGCACAAATACATGGAGATTAAACAACATGTTTCTAAATAAACAACAGGTTACTAAAGAAAAAAAAAATTCTAGAAACAAATGACAATGAAAATACAACTCAAAGCCTATGGGATGCAGCAAAAGCAATTCTAAGAGGGAAGTTTATAGCAATACAATTGTACCTCAAGAAATAAGAAAAACATCAAATAGACAATCTAACTTTACACATAAAACAACTGGAAAAAGAAGAAGAACAACAACAAAAATTAGTAGAAGGAAAGAAATCATAAAGATTAGAGCAGATATAAGTGAAAAAAAAAATGAAACAATAGTAAAGATTAATAAAATTAAAGCTGGTTCTTTGAGAAGATAAACAAAGTTGACAAACCTTTTAGCCAGACTCATCAAGACAAAAAGAGAGAAGAATCAAATTAACAAAATTAGAAATTAAAAAGGAGAGGTTTCAACAGACAGTGCAGAAATACAAAGGATTATAAGAGACTATTATGAACAACAATATGACAATAAAATAGATAACCTGGAAGAAATGGACAGTTTCTTATAAAAGTTCAATCTTCCAAGACTGAACCAGGAAGAAACAGAAATTATGAACAATTCAATTAAAGCACTGAATTTGAAGCTGTGGTTAAAAAAAAAAAAAAAAAAATTCCCTAAAAACAAAAGCCCAGGACCAGATGGCATCACAGGAGAATTCTATCAAACATTTAGAGCAGAGCTAATGCCTATCCTTTTAAAATTCTTTCAGAAAATTTCAGAGAAAGGAACACTTCCAAACTCATCCTACAAGGCCACCATCACCCTGATACCAAAACAAGGCAAAGACAACACAGAAAAAGAAAATTACAGGCCAATATCACTGATGAACATATATGTAAAAATCCTGAACAAAATTTTAGCAAACAGAACTCAGCAACACATCAAAAACTCATACACCATGATCAAATTTTGTTTATTCCAGGGATGCAAGGATTCTTCTATATATGAAAATCAATCACATACTATATACTATATAGACTATATTAACAAATTGGAATATAAAAATCATAATATAATATCAATAGATGCAGAAAAAGCCTTTGACAAAATTCAGCACCTATTTATGATTAAAACTCTTCAAAAAATGGGCATAGAAGGAACCCATCTCAACAAATAAAGGCCATATATGATAAGCCTGCAGCAAACATTATTCTCAATGGTGAAAAACTGAAAGCATTCCCTCTAAGATCAGAAATAAGACAAGGGTGTTCACCTTTGCCACTATTATTCAACATAGTTCTGGAAGTTCTCAATACAACAATCAGAGAAGAAAAATAAATAAAAGGAATTCAGATCAGAAAAGAAGTAAAACTCTCACTGTTTGCAGATGACATGATACTGTACATAGACAACACTAAAGATAGTATCAGAAAATTACTAGAGCTAATCAGTGAATTTAGCAATATTGCAGGATACAAAAATCACTTGCATTTCTATATACTAACAATGAAAAAACAGAAAGAGAAATTAAGGAATCAATCCCATTCACCATTGCAACAAAAAGAATTAAATATCTTGGAATAAACTAACCTAAGGAGACAAAAGAACTGTACACAGAAAATTATAAGACACTAATGAAAGAAATCAAAGATGACATAAACAGATAGAAGGATACTCCCTGTTCCTGGGTAGGAAGAATCAATATTGTGAAAATGACTATAGTACCAAATGCAATCTACAATCCATATCAAATTACCAATGGAATTTTTTACAGAACAAGAACAAAAAATTTCACGATTCATATGCAAACACAAAAGACCCAGAATAGCCAAAGCAGTCTTGAGAAAGAAAAATGGAGCTGGAGGAGTCAACCTTCCTGACTTCAGATTATATTACAAAGCTACAGTCATCAAGACAGTATGGTACTGGCACAAAAACAGAAATATAGACCAATGGAATAAGATTGAAAGCCCAGAAATAAACCCATGCACCTACGGGTACCTTATTTTTGACAAAAGAGACAAGAATATACAATGGGGCTCTCCAATAAATGGTGCTGGGAAAACTAGACAGCTACATGTAAAAGAATGAAATTAGAAAAGTTCCTAACACCATACACAAAGATAAACTAAAAATGGAGTAAAGACCTAAATGTAAGACCAGAAACAATAAAACTTTTAGAGGAAATCATAGGCAGAACACTTGATGATGTAAATCAAAGCAGATCCTCTATGATGCACATCCTAGAGTAATGGAAATAAACATAAAAGTAAACAAATGGGACCTGATTAAACTTAAAAGCCTTTGCACAGCAAAGGAACCTATAAACAAGGTGAAAAATAACCCTCAGAGCTGGAGAAAATAATAGCAAATGAAACAACTGACAAAGGATTAATTTCCAAAATATATAAGCAGATCATACCACTCAATACCAGAAAAACACACAACCCAATCAAAAAGTGGGAAAAAGACCAAAACAGAAATTACTCCAAAAAAGACATACATATGGCTAACAAACACATGAAAAGATGCTCAACATCACTCATTATTGGTGCTGCTGCTGCCAAGTCGCGTCAGTCGTGTCCGACTCTGTGCGACCCCATAGATGGCAGCCTACAGGGCTCCGCCATCCCTGGGATTCTCCAGGCAGGAACACTGGAGTGGGTTGCCATTTCCGTCTCCTATGCATGGAAGTGAAAAGTGAAAGTGAAGTCACTGTCATGTCTGACTCAGTGACCCCATGGGCTGCAGCCTACCAGGCTCCTCTGTCCATGGGATTTTCCAGGCAAGAGTACTGGAGTGGGGTGCCATTGCCTTCTCCTCACTCATTATTAGAGAAATACAAATCAAAACTATAATGAGATATCACTTTCACTAGTCAGAAAGGCCATCATCAAGAAGTCTACAAACAATAAATGCTAGAGAGAGTGTGGAGAAAAGGGAGCACTCTTGCACTGTTGGTGAGAATGTAAATTGTTACAACAACTATGGAAGATGGTATGGAGATTCCTTAAAAAACTGGGAATAAAACCACTATATGACCCAGCAGTCTGACTTCTAGCCATATACCCTGAGAAAACCAAAACTGAAAGAGACCCATGTATCCCAGCCCTATTTACAATAGCTAGAACATGGAAGCAACCTAGATGTCCATTGACAGATGAATGGATGAATAAATTGTGGTACATATTCATGACGAAATATTATTAATCAGCTATAAAAAGTCAGTTCTAATGAGTTGGATGAACCTAGAACCTATTATACAGAGTAAAGTAAGTCAGAAAGAGAAAGATAAATAATATATTTTAACACATATATACTGAATCAAAAAATAATGGTACTGAAGAATTTATTTACAGGGAAACAATGGAGAAACAGACATAGGGAATAGACTTATGGACATGGGGAGAGGGGGAGGAGAGGGTGAGATGTATGGAAAGAGTAACATGGAAACTTACATTATCATATATACAATAGATAGCCAATGGGAATTTGCTGTATGGCTCAGAAAACTCAAAAAGGGGCTCTGTATCAACCTGGAGGGGTGGGATAGGTAGGGAGATGGGAGGGAGGTTCAAAAGGGGGGGATATATGTATACCTATGGCTGTACAAAAAAGATCTTCACCACCAAGATAATCACGATGGTGTCATCACTCACCTAGAGCCAGACATCTTGGAATGT
Source organism: Nanger dama (assembly GCA_917880005.1). Lineage (NCBI taxonomy): Eukaryota > Metazoa > Chordata > Mammalia > Artiodactyla > Bovidae > Nanger > Nanger dama. The sequence goes on from CAKJTW010000001.1 coordinate 20,170,679, forward strand.
GAGGTCAAGTGGGCCTTAGGAAGCATCACTATGAACAAAGCTGGTGGAGGTGATGAAATTCCACTTGAGCTATTTCAAATCTTGAAAGATGATGCTGTGAAAGTGTTGCACTCAATATACCAGAAAATTTGGAAAACTCAGCAGTGGCCACAAGACTGAAAAAGATCAGTTTTTAGTCCAATCCCAAAGAAAAGCAATGCCAAAGAATGCTCAAACTACCACACAATTGCACTCATCTCACACACTAGTAAAGTAATGCTCAAAATTCTTCAAGCCAGGCTTCAGCAATACGTGAACCGTGAACTTCCAGATGTTATGGAACGAAGGTTATGGTTTTTCCAGTGGTCATGTATGGATGTGACAGTTGGACTGTGAAGAAAGCTGAGCACTGAAGAACTGATGCTTTTGAACTGTGGTGTTGAAGAAGACTCTTGAGAATCCCTTGGACTGCAAGGAAATCCAACGAGTCCATTGTAAAGAAGATCAGTCCTGGATGTTCATTGGAAGGACTGATGCTGAAGCTGAAACTCCAATACTTTGGCCACCTCATGCAAAGATTTGACTCATTGGAAAAGACTCTGATGCCGGGAGGGATTGGGGGTAGGAGGAGAAGGGGATGACAGAGGATGAGATGGCTGGTTGGCATCACCGACTCAATGAACATGAGTTTGAGTGAACTCCAGGAGTTTGTTTTGGACAGGGAGGCCTGGCATGCTGTGATTCATGGGGTCGCAGAGAGTAAACACAACTGAGCGACTGAACTGAACTGAATTGATGTCTGATTCTAGAGAAGGCAATGGCAACCCAGTCCAGTATCCTTGCTTGGAAAATCTCGTGGATAGAGGAGCCTGGTGAGCTGCAGTCCATGGGGTTGCAAAGAGTCAGGCACAACTATGCCACTAACACTTACTTATGGCTGACTCATGTTAAAGTTTGAGAGAAAACAGTAAAATTCTGTAAAGAAATTATCCTTCAATAAAAAGTAAATTAAAAAGAAAAGTTTTTAAAAATATTCCCTCCTTATTCTTTAACAGACTATTTTCTACAGTGATTTTATTTTTAAAGAATTTTAGATTGATAGCAAAATTGAAAGGAAGTTAGAGATTTTCCACATATATCTTGCGCCTGCACATCCAAAGACTTCTCATTATCAGTAACTTATGTCCTCTCTATTTTGTCAGACTTATTAGATATTTATCAATTTTGTTGGTTTTCTAAAAAAGAACCTTTTTCTTTTCTATTAATTTCCTTAATATTTCACTGTTTTTAATTTCATGGATTTCAGATCTGTTGTTTTACATGCCTACTGTATGTTACTTTTTTCTTAAATAAAATATCATGCACTTGATTTTCTTCATCTCCCACCTACAGATCATTTATCTGGCTCGAAATGCCAAGGATGTTGCCGTCTCATTTTACCACTTTGACTTAATGAATAATTTGCAGCCTCTTCCTGGAACCTGGGGAGAATATCTAGAGAAATTCTTGACTGGAAATGGTAGGATGGCCTTAGCTAAAAATTATTGTCACTAAAAATTGTTTTTAATAATATTAACCATTACAAGTGTGGATTTCCCTTTCAAAACACTTCTTTTCCAAATCAGTAGCAAGTACATTAAAAATCTTTTCAAATTAAATCAAATACATTTAATATTTGCTATGACATTCAATATATAAACCTGGTATTAAACATAAGCTTAATGAAAATATTCTCAAATCTCTTTTCAGTCAATAAAAACCCATTCTCAGTTCCTACTCACAACAGAAATTTATTTGTCCAAATCATTAGTTAAATCTTTTATACATACATTTACAGTAGTTAGATAATCAAGTGATATGAGTACTTCATAAAAGAATAGTTTTCTTCTGCATGTGGCCAAGTGTAACCTACTGGAGGTCAATGTATTTCCATTTGAAATGTTTCTTTTGCAATTAATATATTTAAAAATTTGTGCATCCATAAGTAGTGGATTATATATACTTGTTTATATAGACTTTATAGATTCAGTTCCTTGATTACTAAATTCCACAAAATATTTGTATAATTTCACTTATTTTTCACAAACAAATCTTCAATTTGATAAATGTTTATGGAAATAAGCTATTTCTCTGGTTTTAGTGGCCTATGGTTCCTGGTTTAATCATGTCAAAAGTTGGTGGAAGAAAAAGGAAGAACACCCGATACTTTTCTTATTCTATGAAGATATGAAAGAGGTAAAATAATAGAAATACATTATAGAAAATTCCTCAGCTACATCCTGGAGCAAAAGGATTAATAGTGTTTTCAATTAATCTATGGAGTTCAAATGATATAATTGCTTTGCCTATGTTCCATGTCTGTTTACCCAGATCTTGCTAAGATCTTTAATGAATCTAATTGTAAAATCAGTGACATTTTAATCCTTTTATCTTTTTTAATTATTGTGTTTCTCTTGAGCACCTTTCTTTTCAAATTTGTCTCCTTCAGTTAATGGGTTATCATTTTGTCATGGTTTTCCTGTGAATCTCTATCATTTAGTCATCATTTTTTAAACTCTTTTTATAGATTGATGATCATATCTATTCCCACTGTTGCGAAAACTATGTGCTAATTACCCACCAAAAACTCCATTTTAACTTCTAACGTGAATTCAGATCCTTGTTTTTCTTAAAATGACCCTCAAATTTAACATGTTGAAAATTAAACTCATCTTGCTTCTCTCTCTCTCCAAAAGGTAATCCTTTTCTTTTATTCTGTCTTTTGTTAATGGTGTTTGGTTGTTCATTCAGTGTTGAAAGTTTGAAAGTAAATTGTCCTCATTGACTTTCATGTAGTGAATACGGTTCCATTATTTCCTGAACATCCCATCGGTTCACAGGCCCTACCTATTATATCTTAAGTGTGCCGCTTTCTTTTACATTCTTCCTAACTGTTCGCTCAGGGATTCACAAAGATTTTTCTAGTCTACCATATGAACTAGTGTTAGCCTAAATACTATTGCAAAGTTCCAGGCCTATCCTCAGGCTATTTTACTTCATTAGGAAATACACACACACACACACACACACACACACACACACACACACACACACGGAAACCAAGCTTATCTAGTTGTAAAAGCCTGAACATGCAAATAAGGATATCTTGTGGAATTTCAGATTCTTGATGGAAGGCATATCTACCTTTCATATAACTGTATCCACTGTACTTACAGCACCTACCACATATATAGGTGCTCATGGCCACTTATTGTATGCATAAGTGATTGCTTGAATGAATGACGTGTGTTAGTTGCTTAGTTGTGTCCGACTCTCTGCAACTCCATAGCCTGTAGGCCACCAAGCCCCTCTGTCCATGGGATTCTCCAGGCGAGAACACTGGAGTAGGTTGCCATTTCCTTCTCCAAAAGAACTATAGAAAGAAAGAAAATAAGGTTGCTCAGTCGCGCCTGACTCTTTGTGACCCCATGGGCTGTAACCTACCACTCTCCTCCAGCCATGGAATTTTCCAGGCAAGAGTATTGGAGTGGGTTGCCACTGGAGTGGGTTGGACAGGACTGAGTGAGGAACACTTTCATTTATTTTTTGATCCTGCTCAGCACAGAAACCTTACCTTATGTAAAATCTCTGTTGCATGTATTTCTGAGAAACTCTCAGGGCATTTCTCATATCTTATCAATAAGAGTCCTTTTTCACTCTGCCCAGGCTCTCACTCTCTATTACACTTGTAGCTCATAGAGAATCTGTGATCTAAACATTACCATTGCCCCTTTATGACAATTTGCTGGCAATACAATATACAGCTGTAAAACTAGAGTGGTTTTATGAAACCACTTTTAAAAAGTGGTGCTCTCCCTTGGGTGCTTGATTAATCAGAATTAAGTTATAAGTTCTTCATAAGACAGAAAATTGTCTTTCTGTGCCAAGTATTTTCTTTTTACTTTCTGGAGACCAAAGTGAAACTTATTCACTTTATGAAGAGAGCAAATTTAACTTCTGGATGTAGTTCTTTTTTCTTCATAGGATAAACAAAATAATACATTTCCTAGGCTGAGCTGGTATCCAAATTCTGAGTCAGACATCATGCTGCTCCCCACACTACACTCTTGTGTCAAATATTTCTCTCCTTATTCACTGAAAATGCCTTTTTCAGGTCAATTTATGCATATCGATTTATGGTCTGGCCTAATCAGTTCTATAAGAATGTCCTGATATTTTGAATCCCACTCACACTTACGATACATTAAACTTTTTAGACAACATTTTTCCTATCATGGTTATAGGTTAGACAATGTTATAGAAATGGTTTTCATATAAAAACAATAATATGACAAAATTATAAGTATAGATCAAGAATAAAATTCAGAGAGAAGTCTAGTAATTTACATCAGGTTTATGAATGTCTGCATCAATTCTCAAACTCTCAATCAATGAGGTGAAAAAGAAGCAGAAGCTAGCACTCTCTGCTTTAACTTCTACTTGTCTATAAATTAGCATCATCACTGATACTTTGGCAGTGGCCAAATTATTCTTCAAACACTATAAATATGTAACAAAAATTGCTCTATATTTGTTTGCCTGCCCATATTTTTTTCTGTTTTCAGTGCTAACTTTTCTCTTAGTCTTTTCTCCATTATCATCATTTCTGACATTTAAGTCATGCTAACCCCTGGCACCCCATTAGTAGCAATCTCAGTGTTCTCTTGTCAAGGTCTGATACATAAAATATTGTCAGAACTTCCATTATAGGAAATTCTCTGCCAAAACATAAACATGCAAACACATTCAATACACACACACACACACACACACACACACACCCACACACTCAACACACACAGAGTTAATAAGACTCATTCATTATTAAAGAGTTGTGTCCCTACTACATAACAGATAACAATCCAAATCCTTCAGCAGGACATCCAATGATGTTCTAAATTTTATCCCAGTTCATCTTTACTGCCTCGTAGCCTCTCTCACTCTTATGAACAACTCAACCCCAACTCCAACCACTTTTCTTTTTCTCACTTGAACACAGTGAGTTGATGCTTCCAAGAGTTATATTTTCTTTACTGGAAATTTACTCTCCAACTGCTCAGGAGACTGCATCTTGGTAAACTCTGACACATCTTTCTAAATTAAGCTTAGATGTTAATCCCTTCAAAATCTTTCTAGACATATCTATATAGATTTTTGCTTAGCTTCCTAAAAGTTACAGATATTAAGTTAATGCCATTAGAATTTGAAAAATTATTCATTTCTCAGATTTTTTCCTTCTTACTCTCAATGACTAATGAATAATTTGAGTCTTGATATCTTTGCAACTTCACTGGAGTTTGTTTTTAGTAATGTACATCCAAGCAAGATTTCATCAGTATTTATAAATTTTAAAAAATCTTCAGTTTTGCCTGAATTTATTACATTATTTTTAATTAAATTTTATTATTATAAACAAGAAACCAATTTGGAGGAGTAACAGAAAAATAAAGACAGAAGGAATAAAGATACTGGGTCCATAAAACAGTTTTCAAATTTAACTGCAAATTGAGCTTAAAATTTTTGCTACAATCTGTTTTACTAAATGCTATTAATAATTATGTTAAAGTTTATTATTATTGTACTTTAAATGAAAAATAAGACTTAGAATAAGCAAAATATTTCTACTCTACCTTTACTAAACATAAATTATTGATCTTTTTTCATTTTCATGATTTTTTTCCACATTATTTTAATGATTTATTTTTTTACCATTTTCTTGGATGTATCTCTACCCTATTGATAGAATCCAAAGCAAGAAATCAAGAAGGTTATTCAATTTCTAGAGAAAACCTGGATGATGAGATCTTGGATAAAATAATCCATCACACATCATTTGAAATGATGAAGGACAACCCTCTAGTGAATTATACACATCTACCAAGTGAAGTCATGGACCACAGCAAGTCCTCATTTATGCGCAAAGGTTACTATTTTCTGAGTTTATTTTTCCTTTCTGCTTTCTTATGAACTGCTCTGAAATGAGGGTAAGCTTTGTAATCTCTATCCAGTTATTTAGCCAGTTTGGGACTCAATGTTTTCATCTGTAAAATAAGGACACTAAAAATACCTACCATAAAAGTAACTGAGTTAGATTAGAAATTATTAAAGGGAATAATGCTTGCAGACCTGTTATTGGAACACCTTGAGTACCTAATAATCTTTCTCCCTTTCTTTACAACCCTGCAAAAAGGGAATGGTTTTGTCACTTCTGATGTGAGTCATTCTGTATTTTTTTATTCCTAAAACTTAAAACTTTGTTTAAATTGGCACAGACCTCCTCCTTCCTCCCAGTAATAAATTAATGTCAGTCAGTGCAATACCATCTTCTCTATAGACTCATTATTGTTACACAGCAGTGGTCATTTTGTTAAGAAGGATTCACAAAGAGAAAGGGCGTGTGGGAAGTTTTTGTTCTCTAAAAATACTGTCTGAATTATGGTAATGGTAAACATGGAATCTAAATGTAACTTAAGATAACAATACAGAAATATGACATTCACTGTCAAAATACAGCTCTATTTCAATTAAGTCAAGTACTATAAATTGTGGGTTATCATATGTGGTTTGGGTCAAAAATGTGTTATTGTCTTAAATGTGAGAATTTATCCACCTAGTCATGTCACCCTATCTTTTCAATATTCTTTACTGAACTGGAGAGAAAGATAAAATTTCAGTTGGTGTGCCTGAAAGTAAACATAACCTGGGAATATATTGTATATATGAACATGTGGATTAAGACCCTCGATTCTGAAAGTATTATATGATTATAGAATTTTCTAACACATTTTTCTCTGTACCTTAGTGTACACCTAGTGTTTTCAAATTATGGTTTTTTTTTTTTTAATTTTCAAAACACTACTCAAAAAGGAAGCTCTAGTATAAGAATTCAAGGCTAATTTTTCATTGTAAATAGTGCATTACAAGTTTGAACAAATACGACTGATGCAATACAACATGCACACATGTTTTCCTGGTGGAAGAAACAGAGACAAAAAAAATTAATTAAATACAGCACATTTGTGTTATACCAGATCATTAAATGTAACTTCCAAGAAAGCTTTTCCCCCAGTCATGAAAATTGATGCCATTGAATGATATCTCATTAGGGTATAGAAATAACCTCAGTATCTGGATTCTACGGTTTCTACAACTTCAAAGGAAGAGAGTCCACAAGAAAGATACTCTTTCCATCCTAGTAGTGAAGGACACAACTTTTGTGCTCAGATTACTCTGGGATTTATCCAGGCTGTGCCATTCCCTGAACCTTTGACATTGCATACACTAATAAATCTGCCAAAGTTCTGGTTACATCACTGATAAAATGGAGAAAAGAATAACATCTGAAGCAAAAGCTTTGGGGAAGGATTTTCATGGAAGATATGTAAGCTTACACTGCATTTTTTTCCGACCAAAAGAGATATACACAAAAGTAGCAAGTCATATTATCTTGCAGTTTAGTATGTTCTTATCTAATATAACATCTATTTGTTTATTCATGCATTTAATAACACTTAAAAGATACCTTATATTTGTTAGTTAATATTTAAGAAAAGGTCTTCATGAATAACTATATGCAGATCATATTTTCTAGAATGTAAATAACACATATATGCTTAAGAAGCTCATATTGTAATGCAAGAGAATGGATGTTGGAAAATTCTGAAAAGCAAAGTATGAACAAAGCGCTAAGAACAGTTTTGAAGGATTCTACTCTGAATAATCAAGGTCATAGTTTGGTCACACAATATTAATGATGATAGGGAGATGATAAAGGGCAATGTTTATGCTTATGTCCCAAACTGCTACAAAACAGAAAATTCTGGGATTTGGCCAGAATTTATCTTATCAAAAATTTTTTGTACTTCCTCACTCTTGTGAAGCAAATATGTTTGTGTATAGAATATTTGTACTCAGAAGATTATTAGAATACTTTATATATATCTTTATTGTTTAAATCTACACTTCCTCTTTTCAATGACATCTTTAGAGGTGTACTATACTCCAGTACTCTTGCCTGAAAAATCCCATGGATGGAGGAGCTTGGAAGGCTGCAGTCCATGGGGTCACTAAGAGTCGGACACAACTGAGCGACTTCACTTTGACTTTTCACTTTCATGCATTGGAGAAGGAATTGGCAACCCACTCCAGTGTTCTTGCCTGGAGAATCCCAGGGATGGCAGAGCCTGGTGGGCTGCCGTCTATGGAGTCACACAGAGTCGGACACAACTGAAGCGACTTAGCAGCAGCAGCAGCAGCAGCATCCCAATTATGAACTATCCTCACATACGTTCCAAAGAACTATCCACTTCTGGTGAAAATAGAATAAAGTATAATAACCAGGGAAACAATTTTGGCTATGGGGATGTCTTTTGTTAAAATGATTTAAAATCTTCATGAAGCCATCATGGTTTAATAAGACTTGCTGTTCAATATGACTGTATTTATTTATTTTTAAATTTTACTTATTTTTGGCTGCTCTGAGTCCTCATTGCTGCACATAGGCTTTCTCCAGTTTTGGCAACTGGGGGCTACTCTTTAGTTGTGCAGTACAGGCTTCTCTTTGTGTGGCTTCTCTTGTTGGAGACGAGAGGCTCTAGGGCACATGGGCTCAGTAGCTGTGGCATCCAGGCTCAGGAGTTGCAGCTCAAGGGCTCCAGAGCATGAAGTCAGTAGCTGTGGTGCATGGGCTTAGCTGCCCCATGGCATGTGGGATCTTCCTGGGTCAGGAGCAGAACCCGTGTCCCCTTGATTGGCAGGCAGATTCTTAACCACTGGACCACCAGGGAAGTTCAATTTAATGTTAAATAAATGGCAAAATTAATGTTTTCCTCCCAAACACATCAGCAGTACATTAAAAATTTATTTTTCAAACAAATATTTTAAGCATCCAAGAATAAAAGATTAAATGAAAATTTATATCCCAATAGTTTCACTTCTATAAGAATTGTTCAGTGATTTTATATATTTGATTTTAGTGCTATTCTTCTCCTCTAAAATTAAAATAAGATGTATCTAGTGAGTTCAGGGAACACAAGAATCATCCAAATATCCTAACATCCTCATTTATTATTTCTGGGAAAAGATATTTATCAACTTTTTGTTTCACGCTTTGACTATACTCATGACCAGTTCTTTGTACAGTTTCCAAAAGCAACTCATCAAAGACTGTAAAATATTCCCTGATCGTTGATTCAGTGACCAGTAGTAACCCTATGATCTGGGACAATTAGAAACACTAAAATAATCTCTTTCAGGAAATTATTGTACATTTGTAAATTTAAATAAGAAAACTAACCCTTTTTATAATGTTTCTTTAAAACCAGAGTCTGCTTGATTATGAACATGTCGAAGAGTTAGTTGTTCAGTTATGTCCATCTCTTTGTGACCCCATGGACTGTAGTCCACCTCTGCCCATGGAATTCTCCAGGCAAGAATACTGGAGTGGGTAACCATCCCTTCTCCAGGGGGTCTTCATGACCCAGGAATCAAACCTGGGTCTCCTACATTGCAAACAGATTCTTTACCATCTCAGTCAGCAGAGAAGTCTATTGTTTATTTATATATAGATGGCAGTAATTACCAATAAAAAAAGAAATGAATTTTAAAGTATTTAAATACAAAGAAAGTCTTCCTTTAAACTTTTTCAGTTTTTTATTTTGGTATACAATGGCTTTTCCTTCATAAAGACAATATTTTATTCTTTCATATGTTTTCTTATTTGTAATTTTTAGGGATTGCAGGTGACTGGAAGAATTATTTCACAGTGGCCCAAAATGAGAAATTTGATGCCATTTATAAGAAGGAAATGTCTGAGACTGAACTTCAGTTCCGTACAGAGATTTGAGGAACCTAAATTGAAAATCTGAAGAAAGAAGTGTGATCTGCAGTTTGGTGAAATAAGGACAGTTAGAATTTAATGTGGGCAATTGAATGGTTTTATAAAGGAAAAAAAATGTGCTTCTAAGCTTTGATTTTTTCAATGTGGTTAATCACTCACTCTGAGAGTCTCTAAAACTAGGACAATGTGTCTGTCACCTTTTCATAAACTATTTCTGCCTTTTCCTTGTGGTTTAAAATTAAGTTCTACTCCCTTTACTAACCCTGGTGGCTCAGATGGTAAAGTGTCTGTCTACAATGCGTGAGACCTGGGTTTGAGCCCTGGCTTGGGAAGATCCCCTGGAGAAGGAAATGGCAATCCTCTCCAGTACTATTGCCTGGAAAATCTCATGGACAGAGGAGCCTGGCAGGCTACATTTCTATGGGTTGCAAAGAGTCAGACACGACTGAGCGACTTCACTTTCCTTTCCTTTCCCTACTAACATGGCTCAAGAAATGCTGCTTAAACACTGGTATTGTGTTTCCTAGCTCTGCCCCAATTTCCCTTTCCTGAAAATTTGACCCAGAACACTTTGTGCCATTACTGTCTGTCTTCAGGATTTCAAGTTGTTCGCTGAGTCATAGCTCATCCGGCCTTGCCTCTTTTGGAATTACATGGTTCATGTCTCAGATAGTATGGTTCAGGTTTTGGAAATGTTGTTTCTATACCTAATTTCTGTTTATCCAAATTCCTAAATTCTGAGCATGTAATTTTCAAGTCTCCAAAGATGAAAGATCATCATTAGTCTCCCTACGGCTATTTCCTGGGAATAGGAGCTCTGCTCTGAGTACCTAAGCTGAGGGCAGGAACTTACTTCCTATGGAGAGTTCTTCCAGAATTCAACAGCTTCCTGTGATTCCTGAGAATTTCATATTGCCATAATATGGTTACATTTGGGAGCATCTTGGTTTCTTCATCTTGTATCTGAACAGATGCAGATCCCTTAATAATAGTTTCAATATTTCATATACAATCTGGTGCCTACAAGAGATTCTCTAGGCTGAATTTCCACTACACCTTCCCAACTCAATGTCTTTTCTACCCATTTTTCTACTCTTAGGTCTATCTGTTGGTCTCTTTGATGGATTTTTCCATGGAATACAGAAGTTTTAAGGTAAACTTTTATAAGAGATGTCTCATTACAAGAGATCTCTTATATCTAACAGATATATTAGCATTCTTTTATTTTTAATTGAACATAGTTGATTTACAATATTATGTTGCTTTCAAATGTATAGCATTGTGAGTCAATTTTTTTTTTATAGACTGTACCCTGATTAAAGCTATTACAAAATAAAGACTATGTCTCTCTGTGCTGCACAATACAACCTTGTTGTTTATTTATTTTACACATCGTAGTTTTTATAGCTTAAATACATACCATTATTTTGTCTGTCCATATCTCCCTCTCCTGGTAACCACTAGTTTGTTCTCTATATCTCTGAATCTGTTTCTGTTGTGTTATAGTCATTTGTTTTACTTTATAGATTCCACTCAGGAAGGATAACATAGATCATGTGTCTTTCTCCGTCTAACTCATTTCACTAAGCATAATGCTTTCTACGTGTATTTACATTATTGCAAATGTCAGAATTTTTTTGTTTCTGTGACTCAGTACTATTCCACGTGCATATTTATCCACTCATTATCTTATTTACACATTCATCAGTGGAAGGACACAGGTTGTATCCACATCTCATGTATTATAAATGCTGCTATGAACATGGGATGCCTGTATCTTAAATTAGTGTTTTCATTTTCTTTGGATTTATACCCAACAGTGGGATTGCTGGATCACATGGGCCTTCTATCTTTAGTTTTTTAAGGAACCTCTATACTGTTTATTGGAGAAAGAAATGGCAACCCACTCCAGTGTTCTTGCCTGGAGAATCCCAGGGATGGGGGAGCCTGGTGGGCTGCCATCTATGGGGTCACACAGAGTTGGACAGGACTGAAGTGGCTTAATAGTAGTAGTAGTATACTGTTTATTGACTATGCCAAAGCCTTTGACTGTGTGGATCACAACAACCTGTGGAAAATTCTGAAAGAGATGGGAATACCAGACCACCTGACCTGCCTCTTGAGAAACCTATATGCAGGTCAGGAAGCAACAGTTAGAACTGGACATGGAACAACAGACTTGTTCCAAATAGGAAAAGGAGTATGTATATTGTCACCCTGCTTATTTAACTTCATTGCAGAGTACATCATAAGAAACGCTGGACTGGAAGAAGCACAAGCTGGAATCAAGATTGCCGTGAGAAATATCAATAACCTAAGATAGGCAGATGACACCACCCTGATGGCAGAAAGTGAAGAGAAACTAAAAAGCCTCTTGATGAAAGTGAAAGAAGAGAGTGAAAAAGTTGGCTTAAAGCTCAACATTCAGAAAACAAAGATCATGGCATCTGGTCCCATCACTTCATGGCAAATAGATGGGGAGACAGTGGAAACAGTGTCAGGCTTATTTTGGGGGCTCCAAAATCACTGCAGATTGTGATTGCAGCCATGAAATGAAAAGATACTTACTCCTTGGAAGAAAAGTTATGATCAACCTAGATAGCATATTGAAAAGCAGAGACATTACTTTGCCAACACAGGTCCATCTAGTCAAGGCTATGGTTTTTCCTGTGGTCATGTATGGATGTGGGAGTTGGACTGTGAAGAAGGCTGAGCGCCGAAGAATTGATGCTTTTGAACTGTGGTGTTGGAGAAGACTCTTGAGAGTCCCTTGGACTGCAAGGAGATCTAACCAGTGCATTCTGAAGGAGGTCAGCCCTGGGATTTCTTTGGAAGGAATGATGTTGAAGTTGAAACTCCAGTACTTTGGCCACCTCATGCGAAGAGTTGACTCATTGCAAAAGACTCTGATGCTGGGAGGGACTGGGGGTCGGAGGAGAAGGGAACGACAGAGGATGAGATGGCTGGATGGCATCACTGACTCGATGGACGTGAGTTTGAGTGAACTCCAGGAGATGGTGATGGACAGGGAGGCCTGGCGTGCCGCGATTCATGGGGCCGCAAAGAGTCGGACACGACTGAGCGACTGAACTGAACTGAACTGATACTGTTTTCCATAGAGTCTGTGCCAGTTTATTTTCTGACCTACAGTGTGCACTAAGGTTCCCTTTTCTCCTCATACTCATCAAAACTCATTATTTCTAGTCTTTTAAATGATAGCCTTTCTGACAAGTGTGAGATAATATCTTTGTGTGTTTTTTATTTGTGTCTCTGCTCTTTGGAAGGAATGATGCTAAAGCTGAAACTCCAGTACTTTGGCCACCTCATGTGAAGAGTTGACTCACTGGAAAAGACTCTGGTTCTGGGAGGGATTGGGGGCAGGAGGAAAAGGGGGCGACAGAGGATAAGATGGCTGGATGGCGTCACCAACTTGATGGACGTTAATTTGAGTGAACTCCAGGAGTGGCTGATGCACAGGGAGGCCTGGCGTACTGTAATCCGTGGGGTCACAAAGAGTTGGACACAACTGAGCGACTGAACTGAACTGATGATTAGCAGTGTTGAACTTTAAAAAATCTTTTTATTATTTATTTACTCTTCTTTTTTTTTTTTAAAATTTTGGCTGCTCTGGGTTTTAAATCTTGATTGCCGTGCTTGGTTGTGCTTTTGTTATAGCATACAAACTTTCTCTAGTTGTGGTGCATGGGCTTTGTTTCCTTCTGGCATGTGGGATATTAGTTCTCTGACCAAGGATCAAACCTGAATAACTTGTACTAGAAAGCAGATTCTTTGCCCCTGGATTACCAAGACATACCTGTTGAGCTTTTTTTTTTTTTTTCCTGTTGGAAATCAATATATCTTCTTTGGAAAGATGTCTATGCAGGTCTTCTGACATTTTTGATTCAGATCTTCTCTTTTTTTTTGATATTGAGTTGTATCCGTGTGTATATTTTGGATATTAATCCCTTATTGGTCATATAATTTGGAAATGTTTTCTCCCATCCTCCCAGTAGGTTGTCTTTTCATTTTATCTATGCTTTCCTTTGCTGTACAAAATTTTTTTAAGTTTAATTAGGTCCCATTTACTTATTTTTGTTTCCTTTGCCTTAGGAGACAGAACCAAACAAATCAGTGTATATATAACTTCTATGGGTTCTGTCAAACAGTGTTCTGCCTGTATTTTCTTCTGGGAGTTTCATGGTTTCAGATCTTTCATTTAAGTCTTTAATCCATTTTTATTTTATTTTTGTATAAGGTGTTAGAAAATGCTCTATTTTTTTCTCTTTTACATATAATTGTCCAGTTTCCCCAGAACATGTTATTGAAGACACTGCCTTTTCTCTTGTATATTCTTGCTTCCTTTGACACAGATTAATTGACCATAAGTGCCTGGATTTATTTATGAGCTCTTTATTTTGTTTCATTGGACCATGTGTCTGATTCTGTGTCAGTACCAACCATGCTGTTTAAATTACTGTAACTTTGTGAAGTTAAGTGTTAGTCACTCAGTCATGTCAGACTCTTTGCTACCCCATGGACTGCAGCCCACCAGGCTCCTCTGTCCATGGAGTTTTTCAAGCAAGGATACTGGAGTGGGTTGCTAGTTCCTTCTCCAGGGGATCTTCTTGACCCAGGGATTGAACTGGGGTCTACGGGAAGATCCGCTGGAGAATGAAGAGGCTACTCACTCCAGTACTCCTAGGCTTCCCTTGTGGCTAACTGGTACGGAATCTGCCTGCAATGCAGGAGATCTGGGTTCCATCTCTGGGTTGGGAAGATCCCCTGGAGAAGAGAAAGGCTACCCATTCCAGTATTCTGGCCTGGAGAATTCCATGGACTAGTCCATGGGATCACGAAGAGCGGGACACAACTGAATGACTTTCACTGTAACTTTGTAGGGTAGCCTGAAATCAGGGAGCATGATATTTTCAGTTTGTGCTTTTTTTCTCTCAAGGTTACTTTGGCAATTCAAAGTATTTGGGGGTTCCATACATATTTTAGGATTATTTCTTCTATTTCTATGAAAAATGTTTTGAGTATTTTGTTAGGGATTGCATTAAAACTCTAGATTGCTTTGGGTAGTATGAACTTTTTAATATTAATTCTTCTAATCCAAGAACATAAGCTATATCTCCCTTCTTTTTTCAAATATAACAATTGTGCTTTTTTAAACTTTTCATTTAAAACACTTTTAGATTTACAGAATTTTTGTAAAAATAGTACAGACAGCCTCACACCTGTACACCTCACACTGTTTCCTTTATAATTAATATCTTATATTAATATGACATACTTATCACAATAAATGAACACATATTGATATTATTAACTAAAATCCAAATATTGTTTAGATTTACTTGATTTTTCTCTAATATTAGTTTTCTTTATCAGGCTACTATTCAGGGCATCACATTGCATTTAATTGTTGTGTCTTCTTAGATTCCTCTTAGATATGAAAAGCTTCTTAGAGTTTCTCTGTATTTGATGACCTTAATAGTTTTGAGAAGTACTGATTAGCTACTTTGTAGAATGTCCCTCTATTGGGATTTATATAATATTTTCCCCATGATATACTGAGATAATATTTTGGGGAAAAAAACCCATAGATTTGTTAATGTTACCATTCATACCACATCACTTCAAGAATGTATAGTAACTATATGACTGATCAATGTTGGTCACCTGACTGAAGTATTGTTTATCAGTACTTTCCACTGCAAAGTTTCTCTTTTTTTTCCTTCTCCTTTTCTATATTGTACACTTTGGAAGAAAATCACAGTCTGTAGCTCACACTTAATAAGCAGGAAGTAACACTTTATCTACTAAAAAGTGAAGTATCTACAGAAATTAAAATCAGTCTATGTGAGGAATTTTTAAATTCTCAACCACTTATTTACTTAATAATTTATTCAAATCATTATAGACTACCATTATATTTTGGTTATGTTGCTAATACTATATTTCCTTGCTCAAACTGTTCCAATTTGTCTGTTGGCAGCTCTTTTAGTTGGCTTCGGAAACTTTTGATATATTCCCCTTATTGTAGAGGTGTTTTTATTTACTTACTTATTTTGAGCATTTTATTAATGTCTGGCACTGAGAAATGTTCCAGGCTCATCTTGCATATTCTGTGTCTTAGTTGTAGAATCAGCCATTTCTCTAAGAAGCTCTAGTTCCCTTTTTTTGGAGAATTAATAAAAATCAAGAATTTGGTTCTAGATGTGTTTATTATTTTTCTGTTGTCATTGAGCCTAAGCCCTCTCAGCTAACAGAACAAAGAGTTTGATGTGTGTATACTGTGTATGTGCATATATTTATAAATATTTCTATAGGTAGCTATCTGTATCATTATTAAATAAAACAGAGTTCACACTGATGTCTCCAACAGTAATCCTTTAGTAATACTTTAGAGATCATAAATTATATTTTATTCCAATTTTTATTGATCATTTAAAAAATTTTATATTGAAGTATAGTTAATTATGGAGAAGGAAATGGCAACCCACTCCAGTTTTCTTGCCTGGGAAATCTCATTAACAGAGGAGTCTGGCAGGCTAAAGCCCATGGGAATCATAAAAGAGCTGGACATGACTGAGTGACTAAACAGCAGCAATAACATAGTTGATTCACAAAGTTGTATTAGTTTCAGGTATACAGCAAATTGAATCAATTATACATACATATGTATCCTTTGTAAAATTCTTTTTCCATTTAGGTTATTATAGAAGACTAAGTAGAATTCCTTATATTATACAGGAGATCCTTGTTGGTTATCTATTTTAAGTTCAGCAGTGTGTACATTTATTAAGTGTCAGACAATCTTGCAGAAGTTTTAATATACTCATTTTGAGGTGAAGAAACTGAAACTTTGCCCTAAAATTCAAAGCTATGTTTGCTGGACTCTTAAATGTCATTCTTAATCATTATATGATATTACACAGAATAGCATAAAAATAATCTTCAGATATTACATACTTTCAGTTCAGTTCAGTTCAGTTCAGTTCAGTCACTCAGTCGTGTCCGACTCTTTGCAACCCCATGAATCGCAGCACGCCAGGCCTCCCTGTCCATCACCAACTCCGGGAGTTCACTCTGAGTCCATCAAGTCAGTGACGCCATCCAGCCATCTCATCCTCTGTCGTCCCCTTCTCCTCCTGCCCCCAATCCTTCCTAGCATCAGAGTCTTCTCCAACTACCTCTCAAAATATTCTCATAAATATAATTAGATAATGATGCCCAAGCTGACAATATAAAGGCTCCACACTTCATCCAGTTTCAGAATCCAGCTGTTGAAGGGACACTGACTGCAAACCTATAAGGTTAGATTTGTGAATGATTTTCCTTTATAATCTGTCATAATTGGTACTTGTTTGTTGTTTAAATAAAGATGAAATAGCTTTTTCAAGCTCATCTAGCTTAATGTACATTTCAAATAATAAAATTAAAAGCAATGTCGTGGGTAAAATGCATACAGTCTAAATAAATGACTAATAGTTTTTGTAATGCTGCCTATTCATAAGGTGAGGTCTGACTGCGCTCTGTTCTGTTCTTTCCTATACAGGAAGGAAGAGAACAAGCTGTCATAAATCTTATGGAGAAACTTCCCGTACAACTTGAATGAGCATGAGAGGAAAAGGAGCAGAAAGAACAAAATATTTCCTCACAGCTAGTATCTTCTGTATCTCCTCCCTTCCGCTGCTGCTAGTGGTATAAGTACCAAAATTCCTGAATTTATTTGAACTATTTGTAAAGGAAGGAAAGTTCTCAGGGTTCTCGCTGGAGATTTTGATAAGATAGACTGGACAAGGCCCCAGATTATGCAGTCTTCATAAATATCAAAGGAGATTTAATGGTTGTATTATCTATTATATTTTCATATGATAAAGATTAGTTAGCTTTCTTTTTCAAGTAAGATAAATTAGGTAGCTAGGTAGAGAGATAATGACATTCTTTTTGTACTGATTACATTCATACTTGAAAATGCAAAAAGTAAATAAATAAAACTTAAACTCAGTGGTATAACATAACTTGGAAAGAAGAAGGAAGTTAATTGAATTATACAACTCAGCACTGGGCCTTTAGCCGAATGCCCACTATGTTTCAAAATAAAAGAAATGGGTAACTTTTCAAGTACAGTTTGCTCAATGTGTGAACTATTCACTAACTTAAACAATTGAGGTAGATTCAGTTTCCACTGAGAACATTTTTGCTTATTTCCTGGATAATTATTCCTTCCATTGTGTAAGATCTAAATTTCTAAAAGATTAGTATGTGTGAAAACTGTACTCTCTCATTGTCTGGACTGAATTGTTCTTGGCATGCTTGGGGTTCTTAGACTTAAAGCACATTGGGCCTCATTAGGAAAATAAACCAGAAAAAAACAAAAACATAGCAACTAGATAAAAAGTAAAAGCTTTTCATAGCAGCCTCTTGGTCAAGGCATAGTATTTGAGTGGTCCAAAAAAATCTATCCTTTTATCTGAATTTTCCACCATCATTACAGTTTAACTTTTCTGTATAACAGATACACAGATACATTAAGTACTGAGATAAGTCTTCAAAGTAAACATATCTGGGTAATCATATTCATATCCCAAGACACAGAATAATATCAGTGCAAATGCTCTCCTCTCACATGCACTCTCTTCCATCAATATTTCCCACAGTGAAAACCCAATTCTGATTTATAAAATTAAAGATTTGATTTCTGGTTTAGATATTTCAGTTAATGGAATGATGCAGATGGAGTCTTTAACTTTCTTTTTACTCAACATTATAACTGGGAGATTTACCCATGTTGCATCAGTCATGTTTTTATCTCTATAAAGTGTTCCCTTGTGGAAATATACCGACACATTTGCTGTTGATGGACATGTGAAGAGTTTCCTGTTTGGCTTTTAACAAATATTTCTGCTATGAATACTCTTGGTCATATTTTTGGTATGTATAAATAAACATTTCCAATGCATTTTCCTTGAGTTCAACCTAAGGATGAAATTGCTAGAAAATGTAATATCCACAGGTTTAAGACATACCACCAAAATTTTTTCTAAATTAGTTGTGCTGATTAATAACTACAATAGCAGTGCATGAGATTTTGTCCCATATTCTCCATATTATTTAGTATTTTATGTAATTTCATTGCAATCATCTTGGTAAGTGTATATAATGCTGTGATTCTAATATACCTTTCCTTGTAGACTAATGAAGTTCAATAACTTTTCATGAAAATTTATCATTTTAATATTCTTTTTGTTTGAAGTGTCTTTTCAAATTTTTGCTTATTTTTCAATGTCCTGTATTTTTTATTGATTTGAAAGATATTTGTATCTTTGTGTGTGTATGTACATATGTATATCTATCTCTCTCTATTATGCACATATGTATGTTTTATATTATTGGTTTTATTTCTCAAGATAACCCTGAAGGTTCTTATGATATCTCAATATGTGAATCATTATAAACTAACTGGCACTTTAGAAAAGTTAAAACTATGAATATTTTTTTCTTTCCTCAAATGCCATCAAGTTCATGCTAGAATCTTGATCTTGCTGTTTGGATCTGTCAGGAATCCTCTGCTCCTTATTAATTCCTGAATATTCAGGAATTGAGAGGCAAGCCTCTCCTGGGGCTGAGGAATCCAGGCATTTCCTTCATTAGTTTTTCAATACGGTGATAAGTACCCTCTTCCTTCTTATGAATCATACCATAAAAGTGATTGTTTACAACTCTCTCTCTTTAACATGTATCGCCTATGTTTTGTAATTCTGGAATTGTAATCTTTATCTTTGCTGAGAATAACTAACTTGTAAGACAGTATATATGCCCACATCATGTTGATTATAACACCTTTGCTCCATCAGAGCTTTGGTCCCCGCGTCTTGCTTTCTCTCTCTCTCTCAGGCTAATTCTTTGGAGCGCAGAGACCCGTCATGATCATTCTCCTGCCCAGGCTTCTAAGACCCTCTGGTGAAGGTTCACTGTGCCTTCACCCCCTAAAGAGGGTGCCAGGTGCCTTTGTGGAGCGACACAAGCCCTGTGGCAAAGGGCTTTACTAGTTTTCTGTGTAAACCAAGAAATATCAGCCTCTTTCTCTCTCTCTTTTACTTTCTTATCATCGACTCCAGACCACCAGGTTCCAGTCCATTAAAGGACCTCAACACCACTAGAAGTTGAATTTTCCAGCATCTAGAACCTTGTTGGTTCTAACCAATTTTCATCATATTCTATGGCTATGCCATTCTTTTAAAGGCTGTGCCATGCCCACTTCTCTCCTGAAATTCTTAATGTAATGTACATTACAGGTTTTCCTAGTGGCTTAGATGTTAAAGAATCTACTTCCAATGCAGGAGACCTGGGTTTGAACCATGGGTTGGGAAGATCTGATGGAGAACCAAACGACTACCAACTCCAGAATTCTGTCCTGGAGAATCCTTATGGACAGAGGAGCCTGGTGGGCTACTGTCCATAGGGTTGCAAAGAGTCAGACACAACTGAGCAACTCAGCATACACAATGTACATTACAGAGTCTTAGATTTTCTGAGATCCTGAAGAACCAGGCCTGTTTAAATGATGAAGATTTTAGGTTGTAATTGCTGAAAGCATTCCTGTCTCTAATAAATTACTAAGAACCCATCTGGCTATGACTGAGGAGATTTAGAAATTGAGAGAAATACTTTGGAGTGTGAACCTCTATTTCTCAAGGGCAAGAAAGTTTTATTTTGCTATTTAGTTTCTTTGGATTTGAAGTGGCAATGTGATTTAACTTTTAACTTATTTAGAAATTTAATAAAGGAAGTGAGACTGTAGTCGAATTTGCAATACCTTTATGTTATTGCTGTTGTGCAGTTGCTTCAGTTGTGTTTAACTTTTTGTGACCCCAAGGACTGCAGCACCCAGGCTCCTCTGTCCTCCACTGTCTCCTGAAGTTTGCACAAATTCATGTCCCTTGAGTTGGTAATGCTATTTAACCATTTCCTTTAGATTGACTTGTTTGATTTCCTTGAAGTCCAAAGGACTTTCAAGTGTCATCTCCAGCACCACAATCTGAAAGCATCAATTCTTCGGCACCCAGTCTTCTTTAGAGCCCAACTCTCACATACATGAAGCATAGCTTTGACTGGGCAGAGCTTTGTCAGCAAATGTCTCTGCTTCTTAATATGCTGTCTAGGTTTGTCATAGCTTTCCTTCTTTAGCATTTGCTTATTAGAATTTTTGCATTATATCCTAATTATGTCATATAATTTAATTGCAGAATCTGTGATTAATCTATTTTATTCCATATGGCTGGACGTAATTTGACTGATAAACAGAATAGGAGATAAACTGTATAATGACCTTTCAGTTGACTTAATTGATATGTAGTTTTAAGCCATTTTCTTGTTTGTTTGTTTGTTTTAATGGGCAAAATCTAACTACTCACAGTCCTGGAAGAATAAACTGATCTTGGAAAAATGACCTTGCAAATTGGTACCAAGACAGTCCTGGATTAAACTACTGAGCTCATCCCTCGAGGGAAATGACCTTATCCTTCATCCATCACATTTACATGGTTAAACCCAGTGAATAAAGAGAACAAATACTAGAAGAGTATTAGAGAGAGGAAATCAGAGATTATCATGGTAGCCTTGGACTAGACCTGAAACATCCTGATAATTTCCAGAAAAAATGCTGGAGAAATTTAAGGGCAACTAAAATTTCTGTAGAGTTGTTGCTATTCAGTAGCTCAGTCATGTCCAACTCTTGGTGACTCCATAGACTGCAGTACACCAGGCTTTCCTTTCCTTCACCATCTCCTGGAGCTTGTTCAAACTCATGTTCATTGAGTCAATGATGCCATCCAACCATCTCATCCCCTATTATCCCCTTCTCATCCTGCCTTCAATCTTTCCCAGTATCGGGGTCTTTTCTAATGAATCAGTTCTTTACATCAGGTGGCCAAAGTATTGGAGCTTCAGCTTCAGCATTAGTCCCTCCAATGAATATTCAGGATTGATTTCCTTTAGGATTAACTGGTTTGTTCTCCTTGCAGTCCAAGGGACTTTCAAGAGTTTTCTCCAACACCACAGCTCAAAAGCAGTTTTGTAGGGTAGTGAAGAGAAAATAAAAATAGTTTTTCCATAATAAGTCAGACATGACTTCATGACCAAACAACAGCAGTGTATGTATGACTCTATCTTTACCCTTATATTCTTTTGACCTAAATGAGCTTAATCTATAATTAAAATTTGCATTGTATTATTTTTTAAATTAAATAAAAATAACTACTAGTTTTGAATGACATGTAAAGTGGTAGGCCCCTCCTACCTCACAAGAAATAATGAAGTTATTTTAAATGAACTGACATTCCTCTCCCTACTTTGGAGACTATGTGTGTAAAATGTATGAAGTCAAGTGTCTGCTTGTTTTTGAACGATTAATGCAATAAATTACTTTTGAAAATAAGATGCTGATTACTGTGTGCAATTAAGTGGTAAAGTAGAATTTTGTGATTGGAATTTGGCTTTTGAAGTGTATTGTTTGGACTGCAGAATTTTCAGTGCTTTTACTGGTTGGGTTTTGTCTGTGTGATCTTCACTTTTTAAAGAATTAATATCTTTGCTGGAACATATAGTCTCCAGTTCCACATAAGCTCACCTACAGTCTCTTGTTGATTTATGTATTTATGTGATGTGGAAAAGGCCTAAAAGCATTTTAGTTTTCACTTGTCCAGAAAAGTGTCTTCTCTAAGATACATGGTTTCCTTCAAAGTAATATTTTCTGTTTGCACAATTTGGTTTCAGAATTAATCTGGTATTTGAAGCTAAAATCTATGATTTTGTTAAACTATCCAGTCTTTTCTGTTATCATTAAACACACACCCATACACACAAATATAAAACAAATAACAAATTGCAAAACAGCAAAATGCAAAAATAAAATGAATTTGGTTAGATTAAAAAACAAAAAAAAACAAAAAAACCCAGGTTAGCATCTGCATGTTCTCAGTTAATAACTACATGACCTTGGCCATCATGACTTAGTGAGTGGAGCAGATTTTAAACTTAGTGAATTTAAATTAAATCTTCCTTACTTTACCTTTTCATAGCCCTGAAAGATCTGATGTCCTACAGTTAAAACAGAAGATATCTGAAGACCCTACTCAGTGATTAATGCCTATCTTCTGGATATTTTAAATAACATGGTCTTTAACTAATGTTTACCAGTGGGGAGAAGAAAGGAAGGAGGGGCAGTATAGGGGTCGGAGGAAGTTTTGTTAAGATATTATATGAAATCTTATTTTGATGCTTTCAAACTGTGGTTCTAGAGAAGATTCTTGAGAGTCCTTTGGATGGCAAGATCAAACCAGCCAATCCTAAAGGAAATCAACACTGAATACTCACTGGAAGGACCAATGCTGAAGCTGAAGCTCCAGTACTTTAGCTACATGATGCTAACAGCCAACTCATTGGAAAAGACACTGGTGCTGGGAAAGACTGAAGGCAGATGAGAAGAGGGTGACACAGGATGAGATGATTGGATGGCAGCACCAATTCAATGGACATGAACTAGGGTAAGTCAGGGTATACATAAGGATACATATACATTTTTTCCTTATTTTTTTCAAAATCCTTAACAGAAAATTATGTCCAAATTATTTTTGAAAAAAAATTGAATCAGTGGGTGAAATATACTGAGAATATTGTCTTATAATTATTCTATAAAATTTATCTGTCATATGTATACCAAGGAGTACAAAATTAAATATGATTAATCTGACATAAATACTTAAAACACACACAAAAAAAGAAAGGAAAAAAAAAGGCAGAGCAAACAGAGGCATGCCTAGAACTGGGAGGCAATTATGATCTACCTTAGGTAGCACCTCACTTTGTA
Source organism: Nanger dama (assembly GCA_917880005.1). NCBI lineage: Eukaryota > Metazoa > Chordata > Mammalia > Artiodactyla > Bovidae > Nanger > Nanger dama. The sequence goes on from CAKJTW010000001.1 coordinate 20,194,411, forward strand.
ACTGTGTTAATTCTGCCCCATTCAGCTATTACAGATGTGTTTAGTCCAGAGCATTTACCCAGTGAAATTTCCCAGATAGTGAGAACATTCTGACGTGAAGTGATAATGACATACTAGGTGATGTGGCTGCCAGGAAAACAACACTGTTCAAGCCAACGTTGACACTCACATGGATCCTGCAAAGGGTAATAGAAGTCAAAGAAATAAACAAGAGTCTTATTTTAAGCCAAAACAATGGCTTGTTTATTATAGATGAAATAATTGATCCTGAAAGCCAGTAAGACAAGTTGGCTATTCTTTCTCCTGAAGTGAGCACAATCATATGTTCATATGAACACAAGCGTATGAAGTGAACATAATACAGTGTCACTCAAGAGATACAAATGAATTTCAGACTAAATCCACACATATTTTTCATTTTGTCCTGATTTTTAAAGACCATACAAATTTATTTACAAAGTCATCATACAGTTCAATAAAGGTTTTTTGTAAAAATTCTAAAATGAAAAAAATTTCTTTTTCTTTTTCCCTTCTCAAATTTCCTTCCTCCCACAAGAAGAGTGTATTCTTTTTCCTTCTATCTTATTATATTTATGTTGGAAAAAATTCCAATAACTTTACTACATGTCCAGATAATTTTGAATTTAGAATCAGTGCATGAAAACCCTACAGACGTGTTCTTTCCTGTGCTTTGGGCTTCCTCATGGCATGGTGACTTCAGTGAAGTTTGACTTATTCCCGGAAACTCAGGGCTCCAAGAACAAGTGTCCTAGAGAACCAGATGACTGTTATATTATGATTTAGCACTAGAAGTTAAAAAGTATCATTTCTCTCATATTCTTTTAATTAAAGCAGGCACAAGTTTATCCATACTCAAGGAGAGGTAACAGAGACCTCTTTTATTGAGAGGGGCATTAAATATTTTACAACCATGTTTTTTTTTAAACCACCACAATAGTGCTAATGATGAAAATTTAAACAAAATTGCCTATTACAACTGAAATCTTAATTGCCCTTAGTTTTATTCATTGGAATAAAATATATCATTTTATTTTAATTTTTACTATTTTTTTTTTCCCTATGGGTTTGGTGGTTTAGTTGCTGTCATGTTCAACTTTGCGAGCCCATGACTGTAGCCTGCCAGACTCTTCTGTCTATGGGATTCTCCAGGCAAGAATACTGGAGTGGCTTGCCATTTTCTTTTCCGTTGTCCCTGTAAAAGGACTGTGGGGCCTCTACAAAGGGCATAGATTTCTCCTATGTTTCCTATCTAGAATGCTATGATGTATGTGGTAAACTGTCCTGAGAGAGGTATTTGCAAGTAGCTGTAAGACAGCTGATATTTGTGGTCAAAGTCCCGGTTAAAGTATTAGATGTCTGGTGCAAACATGGGGACAAGAGAGCCAGCCTGTTATAACTGAAATAAGAAAAAAACAACAAAAAAGTAAACAGCTAGAGAACACCACAAAGTGAAAACTATCCTTCGCTGCTCAGCTCCACCCTCTTCATTGTCTGCTAGCCTGGGTTTTCATGGTGCTACCATTCTTTATTTTTCATTCCTCATCTGTTCCCCAAGATCTGCATCCTTCCTCTTAGTCTTACTTTAGTTGGAAGAAATGTATTCCTGGCTATTACCTGCTTATAAGCTTTGGAAAGCCATACTCTGGTCCTTGTCTATCTGTCCAGGGAGCCAGGAAATCTGTCCTTCCTTCTTGACTATGTTTTCACAATCCCCAATCCTGCAGTGGGTTAGTGGGAGCCCTAACCTACTCCCATATCTATGAAGTTTTCTTTCCAGGTCATTCCTCCTCAGGGCAGACCTCTCTCTATTGCAGGCATGTGTAATCCTAGGCTTGAAAGATGGTCAAGTGGTGACTTTTTGTTTGGAAGAAGGGTGTGGACAGAACTTAAGATTGTGGTTTAGTTTGTCTAAATACATTTGTATGAGATCCTTTGGGGGTGGTAAATGAAGCTAGGTTGGACTCTGGGCCAAGAATTTCATTTGTGCCCTTGTCCTGAACTTGAAGATGTTAGAAATGGGCCAGTTCCAGCTTGTTTTTTATTTGTTAAAAAAAAAAAAAAATAGTAACATAAAATGGTTTTCCTTCCTATTCTCTCTTAAGACACACTGACATTTTGACTTATTTTTCTGAGACGTGAGTCAGTAGATGTAAATGTCAATATATTTCAGCCTATATGTGTTATTATTTGTTTGAATAAAAGTTACAGGATGTATAATCATCAATAGGGGCCCTTACCTGATTCGAGACTACAAGTTGGAACACTGATTACACATTCCAGAGGGTTATTGTTTACAGTGATTAAGACACATAGGACATTTTGTCATGTACAATATTTTGTGAACATAATTGTTTCTAGGAAAGGTGTTTTGTCTAGACTGACTGAGAACAGGTCAAAGTATACAATAGGTAACACTAGAAGATATCTTCCAAAATATATTATCTACAAATGATTTTTTTTTAACTGCAATTAGTTTAGAAATGGTCAATAACACTGAAATAGCAAGACAAGGTGACTCCTTAAAATTCTCCTGATTAAAACAGCATCCTTCATTTTCTTAATTTATTCATTTATTTTTGTTTGTGCTGAGTTTTCACTGCTGTGCGGGCTTTTCTCTAGCTGCAGGCACCAGGGCACACTCTAGTCACGGTGTATGGGCTTCTCATTGTGGTGGCTGCTCCTGTTGTGGAACATGGGCTCTAGCCCAGGGTGCACAGACTTTAGTAGTTGTGGTGCATGGGATTAGTTGCCTCGTTGAATGTGTGATCTTCCTGGATCAGGGATTGAACCCATGTCTCCTGCACTGGCAGGTAGATTCTTTACCACTGAGGCACCAGGGGAGCCCAGTACTATTCATCTTGAATTCATCTTTGTAGAAAAACTCTTCAGAAGACTAGAGTATACAAATGGAGAAAGAAATAATGATATTCAGGTTAAGCCAGATCATTTAGGTTTAGTTTCTGAGATCTGTGGGAGTCCTTTATGAGAGTCAGTACTAAGAACTGAATAATTAAAGCTTGTATAACTATTATTGTCATTGCTTATGATAATAATCAGGTTTTATTAAATTGTTGACTTATCTTTGTGTCATCCTAAATCGTATACTTCTTGCAAAATGCTAAAGCTGAGTTTGAGCAATAAAACTTGTTGATACAAGATGATGAAAGAAAGATAATGGGTTTATGTTTAGGAAATTTCAGGGCAATGTTAAATTGTAAAAAAAGGGCTTTCTCCTTATCCACACTGAAAGATATGATGACAAATATCTACTTCCACTATTGTCGCAGGGCATATGTTGTAACTTTTCCTTTTACAATCAATTTTAACTGAATCTCTTTAGTACTCCAGAACTTATTCCAAGGCAATTGTACTTAATATCTACGCTCAACAGTCCCTTGAGAATCCTGAATAAACCTGGACATCTTTACCTGCTACCAGGATGATGAGTAAGAACCTTAACCATAATGTGTATGTCTGGTTTGGTCCCTTGATGGATAAGAAGTCTTACTCAAAGTGCTGACAAATAGCACTAGCACTAATGTGTATAGTCATTTTAGATTATCACGAAGCTCTCACAAAATTGAACCTGGGTAGACTATACATAAAAGCCATATAAATATATTGGAAACATGTTTGAGTTGACTAAATGTACCACTTAGCATATCTGAATAATCTGAATTGCAAGAATACTTGCTTAGTTGTGGTCGACTCTGCAACTCTATGGATTCTAGCTTGCCAGGCTTCTTTGTCCATTAAATTTTCCAGGCAAGAATACTGGAGCAGTTTGCCATTTCCTCCTCCAGTGGGTCTTCTTGATCCAGGGATCAAACCTTCAGTTTCTTGTGGATCCTGAATGGACAGGTGAATTCTTTATCAATGCACCACCTGGGAATAATCTGAATAGTGTGGATTAAAACATTTTAACATAAAGGAAGACCAGAGAGGGAGATTAAACAGTAAGAAAGAAAGAGAAATTATTTCATAGAAGATAATAGTGACAGATAGGAAAATACAAAAAGATATCTGGGCTCATAGACATGAGCTTCAATTTGAAGTGAGACCAGATAGGTACCACGGTAGTGCTGCATTCTCTAGCCTTGTGTAGGCACAAAATAGATGAATTATTGAACTTAACTATGGTTAGGATTTTGCAAAATAAGTAAGATGGGGGGTGAGAGAGACAACAAAATTTAGTGAGTTAAAAGGGGGTGATTAGAATGAAGTGTTTACTGTGTAGGATATGGCTATTAAAATCTTAAATTAATAACTAAACAGTGTCAATTTTGGGGGCTCCAAAATCACTGCAGATGGTGACTGCAACCATGAAAGTAAAAGACGCTTACTCCTTGGAAGAAAAGCTATGACCAACCTAGATAGCATATTCAAAAGCAGAGACATTACTTTGCCGACTAAGGTCCGTCTAGTCAAGGCTATGGTTTTTCCAGTGGTCATGTATGGATGTGAGAGTTGGACTGTGAAGAAGGCTGAGCACCGAAGAATTGATGCTTTTGAACTGTGGTGTTGGAGAAGACTCTTGAGAGTCCCTTGGACTGCAAGGAGATCCAACCAGTCCATTCTGAAGGAGATCAGCCCTGGGATTTCTTTGGAAGGAATGATGCTAAAGCTGAAACTCCAGTACTTTGGCCACTTCATGCGAAGAGTTGACTCATTGCAAAAGACTCTGATGCTGGGAGGGATTGGGGGCAGGAGGAGAAGGGAACGACAGAGGATGAGATGGCTGGATGGCATCACTGACTCAACGGACATGAAATTGAGTGAACTCTGGGAGTTGGTGATAGACAGGAAGGCCTGGTGTGCTGCAATTCATGGGGTCGCAAACAGTCGGACACAATTGAGCAACTGAACTGAACATAGATTATTTTCCTTGTGCCAAGCAATGGGCTGATCTTGTATAATTTCATTTAATCTTAAACATTTTCTTTTAAATAGTTACCACTGTTAGCTCCATTTTATAAGTAGAGAGACTAAGCAATTAAATACTGTAAATCAGATAATTCATTCATTTAGCTATTAAATGAAACAGTCATAAAACCTACAGGAAATAGAACTACGATAAAATCAAGACTAGGTAAAATTTTAAAATAAATAAATAAGCACAATATATGGGGGTTGCTCACTCGCCTAGAGCCAGACATCCTGGAATGTGAGGTCAAGTGGGCCTTAGGAAGCATCTCTATGAACAAAGCTAGTGGAGGTGATAGAATTTCAGTTAAGCTATTTCAAATCCTGAAAGATGATGCTGTGAAAGTGCTGCACTCAATATGCCAGCAAATTTGGAAAACTCAGCAGTGGTCACAGGACTAGAAAAGGTCTGTTTTCATTCCAGTCCAAAGAAAGGCAATGTCAAAGACTGCCCAAACTGCCACACAATTGCACTCATCTCACAAACTAGTAAAGGAATGCTCAAAATTCTCCAAGCCAGGCTTCAGCAATACGCGAACTGTGAACTTTTAGATGTTCAAGCTTTTTTAGAAAAGGCAGAGAAACCAGAGATCAAATTATCAACATCTTCTGGATCATGGAAAAAGCAAGAGAGTTCTAGAAAAACATCTATTTCTGGTTTATTGACTATGCCAAAGCGTTTGACTGTGTGGATCACAATAAACTGTGGGAAATTCTTCAAGAGATGGGACTACCAGAACACCTGACCCGCCTCTTGAGAAATCTGTATGCAGGTCAGGAAGCAACAGTTAGAACTGGACATGGAACCACAGACTTGTTCAAATAGGAAAAGGAATATGTCAAGGCTGTATATTGTCATCCTGCTTATTTAACTTATACGCAAAGAACAGAGCTATAATATGCCACTATTTTCTGTGTATATAACAGAACTTTTACAATCTGTCCTTATTTAATACAGAGAATGAATGTGGGAGAAATGGCTTAATATTTAACAGAAAAGGTGGATTTGTCCTTTTTAGGTGAAAAGGGAACAACTTTGATGTAACAAAGAGACTTACCAGGTTTGGAATAGGTGACAATGACAAGGTCATCTGGTTTGGCCTCAAATTTCTCCACATCATGCCATCTGGTCTTACTTGGGTTTTTCTTACCTTGGACTGCAGCTGAGAGGAGTTACCCCATTTCCGGGTTCAGGGGCAATGGCCAAGAGTACCAGGCTGTCACAGCACAGGACATGGAACAACAGACTGGTTCCAAATAGGAAAAGGAGTATGTCAAGGCTATATATTGCTACCCTGCTTATTTAACTTATCTGCAGAGTACATCATGAGAAACGCTGGGCTGGAAGAAGCACAAGCTGGAATCAAGATTGTTTGGAGAAATATCAGTAACCTCAGATATGCAGATGACACCACCATTATGGCAGAAAGCGAAGATGAACTAAAAAGCCTCTTGATGAAAGTGAAAGAGGAGAATGAAAAAGTTGGCTTAAAGCTCAGTGTTCACAAAACTAAGATCATGGTATCTGATCCCATCAGTTCATGGCAGATAGATGGGGAAACGGTGGAAAGTGTCAGGCTTTATTTTGGGGGCTCCAAAATCACTGCAGATGGTGATTGCAGTCATGAAATTAAAAGATACTTACTCTTTGGAAGGAAATTTATGACCAACCTAGATAGCATATTCAAAAGCAGAGACATTACTTTGCCAACAAAAGTCTGTCTAGTCAAGGCTATGATTTTTCCATTGGTCATGTATGGATGTGAGAACTGGACTGTTTTAAGAAAGCTGAGCGCCGAAGAATTGATGCTTTTGACCTGTGGTGTTGGAGAAGCCTCTTGAGAGTATCTTGGACTGCAAGGAGATCCAACCAGTCCATCCTAAAGGTGATCAGTCCTGGGTGTTCATTGGAAGGACTGATGCTGAGGCTGAAACTCCGGTACTTTGGCCACCTCATGTGAAGACTTGACTTACTGAAAAGACTCTGATCCTGGGAGGGATTGGGAACAGGAGGACAAGGGGATGATAGAGGATGAGATGGCTGGATGGCATCACCGAGTCTATGGACACGAGTTTGAGTGAGCTCCGGGAGTTGGTGATGGACAGAGCGGTCTGGCGTGCTGCAGTTCATGGGGTCACAAAGAGTCGGACACAACTGAGTGACTGCACTGAACTGATGGGGGTTGGAAAGACATATTATAAGAAGTGTAGAAAATAGGAATTATAGCAATATTTAGAATACAAACTATTTTTGGTACTAATCAATGTTTATTTAGAGAATTTGAAGAAAACAGGCAGCCTGATCATCCTGAGTAAGTTGATCCAAAATAACACTTTTGGATATTTACTCTATTCATAAAGGAAGGTGTAAGGAAAGAGCAAATTAGCCAAGTTGGTGTGGTCAGATTCTCCCACCCCATGCCCTCTCACTCTTTCCCCACATTTTGTAAATACTGATTTTGTAACAGCTGAGATCACTTATAGCCACTGCACATGCATGTCACGAGGTACTCACTGGGTCACAGGTTGCAAGCAGTACGCACATGTGAGCTCCACCTAGAAAGCGGTGGCATTTTACTACTGTGTCATGGCTGTGTCCATTGGGTCAACCACGAGAGGAGAGAATACAGCATGTCTGCTGCTAGGGATGGTATGTCAGCCAGGAGAGAATACTGCTATGGCTGCTGTGCCACCCAGGAAAGAATAAATGTGCCTGCAGTTCAAATGGCTCCTCCAGTATCTTTCCAGCCTCATAGCTCACACCTTATGATCCCTGGGTTCAGCAAACAGGGAGGACAGTGAGAACAGCAAGACAGTTGGCATCATGAACAGCATGATCAGTGATACAGAAGGTCACATTCACTTCAGTTCAGTTCAGTCATTCAGTCGTGTCCGGCTCTTTGTGATCCCATGTACTGCAGCATGCCAGGCTTCCTTGTCCATCACCAACTCCCAGAGCCTACTGAAACCCAAGTTCACGATGTAAGTGATGCCACCAACCATGTCATCCTCTGTCATCCCCTTCTCCTGCCTTCAATCTTTCCCAGTATCAGGGTCTTTTCCAACAAGTCAGTTCTTCGCATCAGATGGCCAAAATATTGGAGCTTCAGCTGCAGCACCAGTCCTTCCAATGAAGATTCAGGACTGATTTCCATTAGGATTGACAGGTTGGATCTCCTTGCAGTCCAAAGGACTCTGAAGAGTCTTCTCCAACATGACAGCTCAAAAGCATCAATTCTTCAGCACTCAGTTTTCTTCATAGTTCAACTCTCACATCCATACATGACTACTGGAAAAACCACAGCTTTGACTAGACAGACCTTTGATGGTAAAGTAATGTCTCTGCTTTTGAATATGCTGTCTAGGTTGGTCATAGCTTTTCTTCCAAGGAGCAAGCATCTTTTACTTTCATGGCTGCAGCCACCATCTCCAGTGATTTCAGAACCCCCTCAAAAAATAATTTTTTTTCTCACTGTTTCCTCAACTATTTGCCATGAAGTGATGGAACTGGATACCATGATCTTAGTTTTCTGAATGTTGAGCTTTAAGCTAACTCTTTCACTCTCCTCTTTCCCTTTCATCAAGAGGCTCTTCAGTTCTTCTTCACTTTCTGCCATAACGGTGGTGTCATCTGGATATCTGAAGTTATTGATATTTCTCTCAATCTTGATTCCAGCTTGTACTTCATCCAGCTTGGCATTTCAAATGATGCACTCTGCATATAAGTTAAATAAACAGGGTGACAATATATATCCTTGATGTACTCCTTTCCCAATTTGGAACCAGTCTGTTGTTCTATGTCCAACTCTAACTGTTACTTCTTGACCTGCATACAGATTTCTCAGGAGGCAGGTCAGGTGTTCTGGTATTCCCATCTCTTTCAGAATTTTCCACAGTTTATTGTGATCCCCACTGTCAAAGGCTTTGGCATAGTCAATAAAGCAGAAATAAATGTTTTCCTGGAACTCTCTTGCTTTTTCAATGATCCACCAGATGTTGGCAACTTGATCTCTGGTTCCTCTGCCTTTTCTAAATCCAGCTTGAACATCTGGAAGGTTACATTAAGTACACCAACATGCTCAGTTGTGTTGGACTCTTAGTGGCCCCATGGACTGTTGCCCCAAAAGCTCCTCTGTCCATGGAATTTTTCTAAGCGGATTAAAGATCTAATGTAAGACCAGAAACTATAAAACTCCTAGAGGAGAACATAGGCAAAACACTCTCCGACATAAATCACAGCAGGATCCTCTATGATCCAACTCCCAGTATACTGGAAATAAAAGCAAAAATAAACAAATGGGATCTAATTAAAATTAAAAGCTTCTGCACAACAAAGGAAACTATAAGCAAGGTGAAAAGACAGCCTTCTGAATGGGAGAAAACAATAGCAAATGAAACAACTGACAAACAACTAATCTCAAGGATATATAAGCAACTTATGTAGCTCAACTCCAGAAAAATAAATGATCCAATAAAAAAATGGGCCAAAGAACTAAATAGGCATTTCACCAAAGAAGACATACGGATGGCTAACAAACACATGAAAAGATGTTCAACATCACTCATTAACAGAGAAATGCAAATCAAGACCACAATGAGGTACCATTTCACTCCAGTCAGAATGGCTGTGATCCAAAAGTCTACAAGCAATAAATGCTGGAGAGGATGTGGAGAAAAGGGAACCCTCTTACACTGCTGGTGGGAATGCAGACTATGGAAAACAATGTGGAGATTCCTTAAAAAATTGCAAATAGAACTGCCTTATGACCCAGCAGTCCCACCGCTGGGCATACACACTGAGGAAACCAGAATTGAAAGAGACACATGTAAACCAATGTTCATTGCAGCGCTGTTTATAATAGCCAGGACATGGAAGTAACCTAGATGTCCATCAGCAGACGAATGGATAAGAAAGCGGTGGTACATATACACAATGGAGTACTACTCAGCCCTTAAAAAGAATAAATTTGACTCAGTTCTAATGAGATGGATGATATTGGAACCGATTATACAGAGTGAAGTAAGCCAGAAAGAAAAACACCAACACAGTATACTGACACATATATATGGCATTTAGAAGATAGTAATGATGACCCTATATGTGAGACAACAAAAGAGACACAGAGGTATAGAATGGATTTTTGGACTCTGAGGTAGAGGGAGAGGGTGGGATGGTTTGGGAGAATGGCATTGAAACATGTATACTTTCTTGTAAGAAACGAAGCACCAATCTATGTTCAATGCAGGATGCAGGATGCATGGGGCTGGAGCACAGGATGCTTCAGGTAGAGGATGTGGGGTGGGAGGTGGGAGGGGGCTTCGGCATTGGGAGATTGTGTTCACCTGTGGCTGTTTCACGTCAATGTATGGCAAAACAAATACAATATTGTAATTAAAAAAAATAAATAAATTTAAAAAAAAGAATATTGGAGTAGGGTGGCATTTTCTCTTTCAAGTGACCTTCCAGATCCAAGGACTCAATCCATGTCTTCCGTGTCTCCTGCATTGGCAGGTAGACTCTTACCATTAGCGTCACCTGGAAAGTCCAAAATACACCAACAAAAAAATCTTATTTACATAATACTAAGAGAAACAACAAAATAGGAAAGTCCGGCTTAAGAGAATATATTTAAAAAGGGGAAATTTTATTTTATTTTATTTTTTTAAGTTTTTATTTTTATTTTTTTAAATTTATTTTAATACTTTATTCTACTTTACAATACTGTATTGGTTTTGCCATACATTGACATGAATCAGCCACAGGTATACACGATCTCCCAGTGCTGAAGCCCCCTCCCACCTCCCACCCTACACAGTCTCCCTGGATCATCCCATACACCAGCCCCAAGCATCCTATTTTCTGTATTGAACATAGACTGGCGCTTCGTTTCTTATATGATAGTATACATGTTTCAGTGTCATTCTCCCAAATCATCCCACCCTCTCCTTCTCCCTCAGAGGCCAAAAGTCCGTTCTATACCTCTGAGTCTCTTTTGTTGTCTCACATAGAGGGTCATCATTACTATCTTTCTAAATTCCATATATATGCGTCAGTATACTGTATTGGTGTTTTTCTTTCTGGCTCACTTCACTCTGTATAATCAGCTCCAGTTTCATCCATCTCATTAGAACTAATTCAAATTTATTCTTTTTAAGGGCTGAGTAATACTCCATTGTGTATATGTACCACAGCTTTCTTATCCATTCATCTACTGATGGACATCTAGGTTGTTTCCATGTCCTGGCAATTATAAACAATGCTGCAATGAACACTGAGGTACATGTGTCTGTTTCAAATCTGGTTTCCTCAGTGTGTATGCCCAGCAGTGGGATTGCTGGGTCATAAGGAAGTTCTATTTGCAATTTTTTAAGGGATCTCCACATTGTTTTCCATAGTCTGCATTCCCACCAACAGTGTAAGAGGGTTCCCTTTTCTCCACATCCTCTCCAGCATTTATTGCTTGTAGACTTTTGGATCGCAGCCATTCTGACTGGTGTGAAATGGTACCTCATTGTGGTCTTGATTTGCATTTCTCTGATAATGAGTGATGTTGAGCATTAAAAAGGGGAAATTTTAAAACAACATTTAAAAATTCTTAGAACTGTAACAAAGAATAACTTTAAAAAATCATACATTCCAAATTAAAATATTCAATGAAAATGAAAGTAGAAATCACTTAGTCGTGTCCTACTCTTTGCAATGCCATGGACTATACAGTCCATGGAATCCTCCAGGCCAGAATACTAGAATGGGTAGTTTTTCCCTTTTCCAGGGGAATATTCCCAACCCAGGGATTGAACCCACGTCTCCCACATTGCAGGCAGATTCTTTATCAGTTGAACCACAAATACTAAAACATAAATAAATAAAAAAATGATTTATGTTTAAGGTTAAATAAAAGAACTGTTTGATAAAGAAAAATACCAAAAATGTAAAAATGTGTCAAGGTAAGGTGTTAGAGAAGTGCAGGACATATCAGAGCACTCTGTAAAGGATAATAAGAGATACATAAAAACAGAAGAAAATGAGGAAATGAAACCAATAATCAAAATTGATTTTAAAAAGTTTTACTGGGATGAATCAATTGAAATTGATGGAAAATGTGCAATAAATTTAAAGTAGGATTTGAGAAACAAAATGCTCACTCTGGGAAGATTTCAGAATTTGAAGAGAAAAACCTTATGTTCTGTCAGATAGAATAAATTAGTTGATTTTATTTCAAAGGGAGAACAATCAGATCGCTACTGGCTGCCTCATCTGTAACACTGAAAACTATAATGTCTGCAGTGTTTTAGAGAAATAAATGTTTGTACCTTAAGAATCATATCTACTGTCAAAATACTATTCATGTAGTAAGACCAGTGTAAAATATTTGGGGAACATTTAGCAGTTCAAATAGTATTCCATTCATTTATATCTTTGAAAAAATTATTAGAAGTGTTTACAAACAAAATTCCCATCTCCTGTACAAATAATAGAATAAATACAATAAATTTTAAAAATAGAATAAATAACGGAATAAAAAAAAAGCAAGGCCTTTGAGAAAGCCTTTCTCTGCAATCAATGCAAAGAAACAGAGGAAAACAATAAAATGGGAAAAACTAGAGATCTCTTCAAAAATGAGAAATACCAAGGGAACAGTTCATGCAAAGTGGGCACAATAAAGGTCAGAAATGGTAGGGACCCAACAGAAGCAGAAGATATTAAAAAGAGATAGCAAGAATACCCAGAAGAACTATACAAAAAGATCTTCATGACCCAGATAATCATGATGGTGTGATCATTAACCTAGAGCCAGACATCCTGGAATGTGAAGTCAAGTGGGCCTTAGGAAGTATCTCTATGAACGAAGCTATGGAAGTGATGGAATTCCAGTTGAGCTATTTCAAATCCTGAAAGATGATGCTGTGAAAGTGCTGCACTCAATATGCCAGCAAATTTGGAAAACTCAGCAGTGGCCACAAGACTAGAAAAGGTCTGTTTTCATTCCAATCCCAAAGAAAGGCAATGCCAAAGAATGCTCAAACTACCACACAATTGCACTCATCTCACATGCTAGTACAGTGATGCTCAAAAACTCCAAGCCAGGCTTCAGCAATACGTGAACTGTGAACTTTTAGATGTTCAAGCTGGTTTTAGAAAAGGCAGAGGAACCAGAGATCAAATTGCCAACATCTGCTGGATCATCAAAAAAGCAAGAGAGTTCTAGAAAAACATCTATCTGCTTTATTGACTATGCCAAAGCCTTTGACTGTGTGGATCACAATAAACTGGGAAATTCTTCAAGAGATGGGAATACTAGATCACCTGACCTGCCTCTTGAGAAATCTATATACAAGTCAGGAAACAACAGTTAAAACTAGACATGGAACAACAGACTGTTTCCAAATAGGCAAAAGAGTATGTCAAGACTGTATATTGTCATCCTGCTTATTTAACTTCTGTGCAGAATACATCATGAGAAATGATGGGCTGGAAGAAGCACAAGCCAGAATCAAGATTGCTGGGAGAAATATCAATAACCTCAGATATGCAGATGACATCACCTTTAAAGCAGAAAGTGAAGAATAACTAAAGAACCTCTTGATGAAAGTGAAAGAGGAGAGTGAAAAAGTTGGCTTAAAGCTCAACATTCAGAAACTAAGATCATGGCATCCGGTCCCATCACTTCATGGCAAATAGATGGGGAAAACAGTGGCTGACTTTATTATTTTGGGTTCCAAAATCACTGTGGATGGTGATTGCATCCCTGAAATTAAAAGATGTTTACTCCTTGGAAGGAAAGTTATGACCAACCTAGACAGAATGTTAAAAAGCAGAGACATTATTTTGCCAGCAAAGTTCCTTCTAGTCAAGGCTATAGTTTTTCCAGTGGTCATGTATGAATGTGAGAGTTGGAGTATAAAGAAAGCTGAGTACCAAAGAACTGATGCTTTTGAACTGTGGTGTTGGAGAAGATTCTTGCGAGTCACTTGGACTGCAAGGAGATCCAACAAGTCCATCCTAAAGGAGATCAGTTCTAGGTGTTCATTGTAAGGACCGATGTTGAAGCTGAAGCTCCAATACTTTGGCCATCTGTTGTGAAGAGCTGACTCATTTGAAAAGTCCCTGATGCTGGGAAAGATTGAGGGCAGGAGAAGGGGATGACAGATGATGACATGGTTGGATGGCATCACCGACTCAATGGACATGGGTTTGGGTAAATTCCGGGAGTTTGTAATGGACAGGGAGGCTTGGCATGCTGCGGTTCATGGGGTTGCAAAGAATTGGACACAACTGAGTGACTGAACTGAACTGAACAAACAAAATAATCAGTATAATGTTCTCCAAATAACATGAAATGAGCCTAAACCAGTGCTGAACAGAAACTAGTGAAGAAGTAGTAAAATATACACAATGTTAATATGCCTGAAAAATGCCTGCAGAGTATTCTTAAAATAGGAAAGGTAAATAGAGTGCATTAATAAAAATATTTGTAACACATATGAGTGAGAAGATACACTTACTCAAAATACAAAAATTGAAAAGACAATCTTCTTTAAAAATATGTGAAGACTGTGAATAGAAAGTTTTTCAGAAGGAAATATCAGAATGATCAGTTAACTCATCATTTCAGGTATTACAATTCCGACAAAGTTTCATTGGGAAAAACAATCCATTGATTTTGCCACTTGTCACTGTCACTCTTTTTCTCTTATATCCTTATTTACCTCTTCACCCAGCAGAGATTTTATGATACACTACATGAACCACGGTTCTGTATCAATCGTACGTTCATTGGCTCCTCTACCCCATCCTCATGATGGTCTGACCAAAGCGCAGTCATGGCAGTGAAAGCTGACTGGAGAAATCCACACAATTATGCTGAATAGTATCATTCACATTCATAATCATGATTATGTTGACACAGCATTCTGGTTTCCTTTCTTCTGGAAGACTACATCATTCTTTCTCTGCTATTCTCCAACTCCCAATTCATGCGTCCTAAGTCGCTTCAGTTGTATCTGACTGTTTGCAACCCCATGGACTGTCGGCCGCCAATCTACTTGGTCCATGGGATTCTCCAGACAAGAATACTGAAGTGGGTTGTCACGCCCTCCTCCAGGAGATCTTCCTGACTCAGGGATTGAACCCACATCTCTTATATCTCCTGCATTGGCAGGTGAGTTCTTTACCACTAACACCACCTGGGAAGCCCAAACTCCCAGTATCAACCCCCATTTCTGACAAAGTCAGTCAGTAAAGAACATCCCAAGTTTGTGTATAGCAGCTTGTGTGCACCTGATCCCTTAGGCTCTCTCACTTTCTCTGTGGATGTATTGTCCACATTTTCATACAATGCCAACCCTTCCAGTTCCTAGATCCCATGCCCATGTAACCTCTGGATTCTACAATATCAGTACACAAGCATTTCCCTTTTTCTTGCACAATCATTCCTTCATGTCATAAATGTTATATATTACATGTTAAAAATAAATACAAAAATCTCTTTGCCATACATTAGCTTCCAGCAGTCACTTCATTCCTCTGCTCCCTTTACAGCAAATTCTTAGAAAGTATTGAGTATATTCACAAACTCCAGAGTCTCTCTTCAAATCTACTCTAGTGAATCCCTCACCTCCACCACCTCACCCATCTGCTCTTGCCAAGTTCACTGAAAACCTCCATATTGCTAAACTGTATGGCAAATCATAATTGGCTTATTATCAACTCTTATAATCTTATGGAATATAGCCCACTAAGCTCCTCTATCCATAGAATTCCCCAGGTAAGAATACTGGAGTGAGTAGCCATTCCCATCTTTAGTAGATCTTCTTGATCCAGAGTTCAAACCTGGGTCTCCCTCATTGCAAGCAGATTCTTTACCATATGAGACATCAGGAAGCTCTTATCAGCACTGGACACAGTTAATTATTTGGCTTTGAGGGCATTACTCCCAATTAGTTCTCCTCTTACCACACTAGCTATCCTCCCTTAGTCTCTCTTTCTACTTTCCTCTCATATTGACAACCTCTACAAATTGGAGGTTTCTAGGACTTTGCTTTAGGATCTCTTTTCTACCCACATTACACCATGGATGAGCTCATCAAGTCTCATTACTTTAAAAATTATCTGAAAGCTGATGACTTTCAAGTTTATATTTCTATTCTGGACTATTCTCCTGAACTAAAAACTTCTGTCACTAAAAGTGTACTCAATAGGTGTACCTGGATTCTAATAAGCATTTCAAATACAATGTGTCCCAAACTGAGCTCTTTATTTCAGCCTCCAAAACTGTTCCCACCACCACATACTTTCTCATTTCAGTAAATGTCAACTCTATCATGTCAACATAATCTTAAAATCATTTCCAACTTCCTTTTCTCTGAGATTTGCATGAACAATGGTCTGGTTTCAAATTGGAAAAGGAGTACATCAAGGCTCTATATTGTCACCCTGCCTATTTAACTTATATGCAGAGTACATCATGCAAAATGCCAGGCTGGATGAAGCACAAGCTGGAATCAAGATTGCCAGGAGAAATATCAATAACCTCAGATATGCAGATGACACTACCCTTATGGCAGAAAGTGAAGAGATACTAAAAGCCTCTTGATGAAAGTGAAAGAGGAGAGTGAAAGACCCAATTCAACATTCAAAACACTAAGATCATGGTATCTGGTGCCATCACTTCATGGCAAATAGATGGGGAAACAATGGAAACTGTGAGAGACTTTATTTTCTTGAGCTCCCAAATCACTGCAGATGGGGACTGCAGCCATGACGCTTGCTCCTTGGAAGAAAAGCTATGACCAGCCTAGACAGAATATTCAAAAACAGAGATATTACTTTGCCGACAAAGTTCATCTGGTCAAAGCTATGATTTTTTCCAGTAGTCATGTATTGATGTGAAGATTGGTCCATAAAGAAAGCTGAGCACCAAAGAATTGATGCTTTAAAACTGTGGTGTTGGAGAAGACTCTTGAGAGTCTCTTGGACTTCAAAGAGATCCAACCTGTCAATCCTAATGGAAATCAGCCCTGAATATTCATTGGAAGGACGGAAGCTGAAGCTGAAACTCCAATATTTTGGCCACTGATGCAAAGAGCTACCTCATTGGAAAAGACCCTGATGTTGGGAAAGATTTAATGCAGGAGGAGAAGGGGACCACACAGCATGAGATGGTTGGATAGCATCATCGACTCAATGGATGTGAGTTTGAGCAAGCTCTGGGAATTGGTGATGGACAGGGAAGCCTGGCGTGCTGCAATCCATGGGGTTGCAAAGAGCTGGACACAACTGAGCAGCTAAACTGGCCTCCAAAATATGTCCAAAATCAACCTCTTCTCACCACATCTTTCATTATTACCTTTTCCCAAATTTAGGGTACCTATTACTTAGCTAATTGCAATAGTTTCCTCAATGATTTTTCATGCTTTGGCCCTTGTCCTCTCCAGCCAATCAACTTCTTGAGACTTCTCTGACCACCCTACAGTATCTAATAGTCCCCAATCCGTTCCCTTTTAACTACTTTTTATTTTTCTCCACATTATTTATCACCATCTATCATATCATATGGAGAAGGCAACGGCATCCCACTCCAGTGCTCTTGCCTGGAAAGTCCCATGGATGAGGAGCCTGGTGGGCTGCAGTCCATGGGGTTGCTAAGGGTTGGACACGACTGAGCGACTTCACTTTCACTTTTTATTTTCATGCATTGGAGAAGAAAATGGCAACCCACTCCAGTGTTTTTGCCTTGAGAATCCCAGGGATGGGGGAGCCTGGAGGGCTGCCGTCTATGGGGTTGCACAGAGTCGGACACAACTGAAGTGACTTAGCAGCATCATATCATATATTAATTTTATTATTTTCTTAGAGACTATTTTACCCAAACAATGTAAAACCCCATGAGAGAAGGGACTTGATCTGCTTGTACAACACTATGCTTTCAGCATCTAGAATAGTAAGTAACAATACTAAATAATATGCACAAAATGAATGAATGGACACAAAAGATGCTCAGCTACACTAACTGGAGACTGCCTACTAAGACAGTAAATATCACCTATTAAAATGACAAGAAAAATTATTAAAGCATATGTTGCTTGTGGTGGAAATATAATAACAAACTTTTCAGAAACTATTATTATAATTGAATTACCATATTTTTAACCCACTATTCTTATTTTTTTGGAATCTCTGCTTATGAAATAGAAGCAGCAGTTTTTATTTGTAGTGGTAACAAAGGATGCATTTTTATTGTACAGCTGTAGATGGTAAAGCGTCTGTCTACAATGCGAGAGATCCAGGTTCGATCCCTGGGTTGGGAAGATCCACTGGAAAAGGAAACGGCAATCCACTCCAGTACTATTGCCTGGAAAATCCTAGGGGCAGAGGAACCTGATAGACTACAGTCCACGGGGTCGCAAAGAGTTGGACACCACTGAGTGACTTCATTCATTCATTCATGAATTTGGTGGTAAATCTATACTACAGAATAGGTCAGTTTTATCAACCTTGACGATGCTTATGATATGTAGTAAATTTAAAAACAAACTGTATGAGATCACCTATAGGTGGAAAATAGAAAAATAAAAGGGGGTAAAATGGATTTTTTTACAAAACAAAAATTATACTCACAGACATAGAAAATGAACTTATGGTCACCAAAATGGAAGGGAGGAGAGGATATATTGGGAGTTTGGGATTAAAAAATACAAGCTACTACATATTAAATGGATAGCCAGGGCTTCCATGGTGGCTCAGTGGTAAATAATTTGCCCTTCAATGCAGGGGACATGGGTTCAATCTCTGGTCCAGGAGGATCCCACATGCTTTGGAGCAGTAACTAAGTCTGTTTGCCACAACTATTAAACCTGTGTTCTAGAGCCTGGAAGCCCATGTGCTGCAGCTGCTGAGGCCCACACATCTTAGAGCCCATGCTCTACACAAGAGAAGCTACCAGAATGAGAATGCTGTGCACCACAACGAAGAATACTCCCCAGTCTCTGAAACAGGAGAAAAGGCTGTGCCACAACAAAGACCCAGCACAGCCATAAATAAATAAATAAATTTTAAAAATAGGTAATCAACAAAGACCTACTATATAGCAAAGGGAATTATACTCAGTATCTTGGAGTAACCTATAAAGGAAAAGAATGTAAAAATAGAAATACATATATATGTATATATATATTTATGTATATATATGTGTGTGTATAACTGAATCAGTGTATTGTATACTTGAAACTAACACACTGTAAATTAACTATACCCCAATAATTTTTTTTTAAAAGCAAACTATAGTGTGCTAAAGGCCACCTGTCAGAAAAGTTAGATTTATCATTTACTGAATCAAGAGAGTATTTGAGCTTATTTTATTGATTTGGGGATGGGTTCAAGGAAGCTGGAATTTGTCCAACATTAGACCAATCAGAAAATGGGAACAATTTGATGATAAATATCTTAATATGTTAACTAGAAGTTGGGAGGGATAGAGTGAGGCTAAAACTATCATTAAGAAAGAAATATCAGTCACTCATATTAGCAGAGAGAAGGATGTTTAATTACTTTTGTGGTTCCACAGTGTTCTTGTTTTTGTCTGAGCTTAGACATAATTACAGAGTGACCTTGCTTTTGTCTCACTTATCTGGTTAGGGAGTGATTTCACCTGATACTGGTGTTCTGTGAAATCTTTTGTATTAAGCAAAAAACGTGGTCAAGGTGATAATGCTAAGCTAGCTGCTAGCTGTTAGGGCTACTTTTTCCTTTCTCAAGATTAAAATGCATAATGTAATATATTTTTATTTAAAACTTTATAGAGAAAATCAATAAATCATAGCTATATTGTATATATTTCTGTATATATATATACACACACACACAGATACATATACATACCTGGCGTAGCAGTAAAGAATCCATCTGCCAATGCAGGAGAGTGGGTTTAATCCCTGGGTCAGGAAGATCCTCTGCAGAAGGAAATGGCAACCCACTCCAGTATTCTTGCTTGGGAAATATCATGGACAGAGGAGCCTGGCAAGCTGCAGTCCATGGAGTCACAAAGAGTTGGGCACAAGTTAGAGACTAAACAAGAACACATATTAAACTATATGTTGGTATATATGTGTAGGAGTGTAGAAATAGGAAAGGTATACAACAAGTGTTTAATGTTAGCTGGGAGAAAGGAAAATAACATTTAAGAAGAGAAAAAGAAAAATTACCAAATTTTTCCATAAATAATTTTCATATCCTTAATGGTTGCCATGCTGCTAAGTCGCTTCAATCATGTCTGACTCTGTGCGACCCCATAGACGGCAGTCCATCAGGCTCCTCTGTCCCTGGGATTCTCCATGATGAGATACGGGTAATACTGTAAATCTGAATGAGAAAGCTAATCCAATTTAAAGGAAAAAGAAAAAGAACAGTTTTTAGACCTAAAAATCAATTTACAGATAACCTAGGACCAGGAGTCCCCATGTTTTCCAATGAAACCCAGGAGTTGGGGAGTTGGGAGAGGGGTTGAAAGTGGGAAGGAAAAATTCTCAGGAGCAGAAATGACTCTAGTCTCATATTTCTGGTGTGGCATGCTCTGAAAGCCTCTGGTATGCCCAGGCAATGAATTTAGGTGAGAAATGAAGCCACAACACTTGTTTTTGTATCTTTTAACTGGGACAGGAAACCGCTTATTAATGGGGATAAGAATGGCGAAGTGCAAGCCACAGATTCCCCCTTTAGCTGAGAAAGTCACTGCTGATTAAAAGAGAAATCAGAGTAGAAGCAGTAGAAGGGCAGAGTGGTATAAAGCAAAGATCACTGAGCTTTCAGTCAGGAGGCTTGAAGTCTTGGCCAGTTTTAACACCTTCCCTTGAGGTTTTGCAGCAAGGTTTTAAGTATATCAATTACCATGCAATAATTTTAAACTTCCCATTGTTATTGAGAAAACTAGAAAAAGGGTGTTGATTTTCCAACAACATGCAATTCTCTAGCATCAGCTGAATGCACTACAATTCAATTCACTTCTTCAACTATTTACCTTCATAGAGGTAATTCAGGAGTTAGTTGACCTCACAAGTTAAGGACTCAGTTCCACAAGCCTACCCTCATTTCAAATGCCAGCCACAAATGGGGCCCCCAGGCTACTTGCACTTCAGCCCATACAGCTGTAAATTCAGGGGGTTTCTGCAATCCCATAATACATCCCTCAGGTTTAAAAATTTGCTACAATCACCTGTAAGACTCAGGAAAGCACTCTACTGACAATTACAGTTTCATTATAAAGTCTACAGCCCAGGGACAACCAAATGGAATTGCTACATAGAACAAGGAATTGGGGATGAGAGTGAAGGTGTGCGGAGCTTCCATGTTCTTACTGAGTACACCACCCTCCCAGTGTGTCAGTGTGAAATCCAACCTGGAAGTTCCCCTAGCCTTGTTGCTTCAAAGTTTTTATTAAGTTCTACTGCACAGACATGATTAATTAAATCACTAGTCATCAGTGATTAAACCCAGTCTCCAGCCTTTTTCTCCTCCAGAGAGGGTGAGGTGTGAGCAAAAAATTCTAATCCTCTAATCAGGAGGTTGTTATTTCTTCTGGAAAACAGCCTCATAATGAAGCTATCTAAGTGTGCCACTCCCACCACAACCACCAAGAATCACCTCGTAAATAACAAACTCAGGTGTGGTCCAAAGAGGTTCATTGCGAATAAGAAGATATTCTTAACACTCTGAGAATCCCAAGTGTTATTTGGAGCTCTGTGTCAGCAACCAGGGATAAAGTCCAAATGTATACTTTTATGACATCAAAAAGGGCGATGAACTAGATTATTTTGAAGTCTCCTCCTGGTTCTAAATGTTCTCCTAATAATTCAGTTTCTAAAGTCAGGTTAGGTTCTGTTGAATACAAAACCACATAGCTATAGATGTGTGAGGACTATATGAATCCTTACCACCATCATAAAAGACAAGATTCTCAATGTTAACAAAACGTTTCAAGATTAACTAGATAAGTACAAATAGAAACAAAAATAAGAATTTGGGGGTGGGGTGGAGAAAGAAAACAAGTTCATGCAACAATTCTCCTTAATTCTGACTTCTCCAAGGATTTTACTGTATCTTAGACTCCAAATAGGGCTTCCCTGGTGGCTCAGCAGTCAAGAAGCCACCTGCCAAGCAAAAGATGCAGGTTGAATCCCTGGGTCAGGAAGATCCCCTGAAGAGGGAAATGGCAGCACACTCCAGATTTCTTGCCTGGGAGAACCCCACAGACAGAGGAGCATGGGGACAGAGGAACCCCATGGCTACAGTCCATGGGGTCGTAAAGTGTAGTACATAACTTAGAGACTAAACAGCAAGATTCTAAATAATAGAAAATGTTTTTGTTTCTTTTTTTTCCCCACAGATAATTCAAATAAATAGGACAAATGTATTTTCTGAGACGGCTGTGCTGTGCTGTCACTTCAGTATTGTCCGACTCTTTGTGACCCCAGGGACTATAGCTTGCCAGGCTCCTTTGTCCATAGGATTTTTCAGGCAAGAATCCTGGAGTGGGCAGCCCTGCCCTCCTTCAGGGGATCTTCCTGGCCCAGGAACTGAACTCTCATCTACCTCTGCCACATTGCAGGTGAACTCTTATTGCTGAGCTATGGGGAAGCACTCTGAGAGTACTACTTAAAATGTATTTAAGATAACTAAACAATCAGATTTATATGCATAATCATGGACAAAAATATAGATAATGATATACTATGCATAGCAATTCAGCCATTAAAACCCAAATTTTTAGAGCTCTACATTAATCTGTAGTTTTACAAATTTAACACATATTGGGATTTCCTGATGATTCAGATGGTTAAAAATAGTTTCTGTAGATTTCATCATTTCTTTTAAATTATAAAATTCCAAATTGTAAAAGAAAACAAAAAATAGAAGAGGAAAAAATAAATGGAGCTTAGTCCTGATGAATCAAACACAATGATTCAACATGTTCTCATGTTTTTGCTACACTACCATGTTTATGGGAATTGTTACTAGAGTGTTGTGCTTCGATATGTACAGGAAACTAAGAAGGATTTTGTTCCTGGCTTTGAGAGAAAAATAGATGTATTTTTCTCTAGATCACTTCCTGTACACTTGTTCTCATGACAAATAACAAGTGATCAGAAAGCCACTGACAAAGGCGCTAGTGTGAACTGGCAAGTTACCGCAAAACAGGGTTTGGCTAAACTTCAAGTTATTTCAAAATGCATCAAAGACATCTTATCTTTCAGTTGATAAATGCAGATCAATTTATAGCACCATCTTGTGAAAAAATAAGGAACTTGCATAAAGTAGGAAGCAAAAACAAGTCCTTCCAAACTCTTTAAAGGAAATGATTTAAAAATTAATTTCATTTTAGTTGTCTATCTGTTCTGTCACTATATATATAATTTTACATATTATTTAGGATTTTCCTGGTGTCTCAGACAGTAAAGAATCTACCTGCAATGTGGGAGACATGGGTTTGATCCCTGGGTTGGGGACATCCCTTGGAGGAGGGCATGGCAACTCACTCCAGTATTCTTGCCTGGAGAATTCCCATGGACAGAGGAGCCTGGCAGGCCACAGTCCATGGGGTCACAAAGAGTCAGACACAACTGAGAGACTAAGCACAGCACAGCACACACATATTGTTCATGCACATAAATTTTCTACTTATTTTCATGTTTTCTCTGCTGCTAAGTCGCTTCAGTCATGTTCGACTCTGTGTAACCACAGAGACGGCAGACCACCAGGCTCCCCCATCCCTGGGATTCTCCAGGCAAGAACACTGGAGTGGGTTGCCATTTTCTTCTCCAATGCATGAAAGTGAAAAGTGAATGGGAAGTCGCTCAGTCATGTCAGACTCTGTGCAGCCCCATGGACTGCAGCCTACCAGGTTCCTCTGCCCATGGGATTTTCCAGGCAAGAGTACTGGAGTGGGGGTGCCATTGCCTTCTCCCCATGTTTTTCTAAGTATAGTTAAATCATTTCCATATTAATCACTAGAACTACATGAAATAAAACACTTTATTACACTTAAAAATATGATTTTATATTCAGGCAAAATATTTATTCCCTTCCTGTCTCTCAGTATTCTTTTTAACCTCTTCTCTTACCCGTCAATAGAAAAAAGCATACAAGTTTTGAAAGTGAATGAAAAAAAAAAATAGTAGTCATGGAATTCGTTTCCAAAGTTGCTCATAGCAAGGTTAAATTAGATCAACATAAATCGTGAGCATAATTTCCAATATTCCAATAAATACTTGTTCTCCAAATTAAAAGTGAAATTTATGGTTATGTTTCTTATTATGAAGTTTGTTTTCTGAATTTTAGGATTAAGAATCAGTTCTTTTCTCATCAAATTCTATAAAATGCTATTTCTTTTTCTAATTATTTGCTATGTGTGATAGTCCAGTGATTTTTCAGACTTTAGTATGCATAAGAAACATCTAGAGAAAAAGGACAATGACACCTTGGAATTTCTTTGGATTTTTTTTTTAAAGTAATTGTTTCTAAATCTAAATTTCCCTTACAAACTGCTTTCTGTATAGGTTGGACCTCTAATGACAAGAGACTAGAGAAAAACTACAGAAGTTTTGGACATGATTTTCTCGGTATTATTTTGTAGCCAAAATGTAGTGGAATAAAAAATATGTAGTTGTTGGAAATAAGATGTAATTCCAGTTTTCAACTGTCAGGAAATTCTCAACTACTCTTGAAAGTAGATAGTCATCAGTTAGATCTCTTAAACTATAACTTGCTTAGAAAATAATATGCTGTGACTTTCTTTCTGTGACCCAGCTTGTTTTAATTGATTTAAAAAATTTCATAACCTGTAGGCTTCACATAGCTTAGGCAATATATTACAAGATTCATTTAATGCCTCTTATAGTAGTAAATAACACATCTGATGCGTGGGTCACTATAGCGACTGTCTTTCATGTTGTTTTTGTGGAACATGGAATCAGTCTTGCCCAGTTCGACTTGGTTGAGACCACTGACAATTCATTTGGGCCAATGTGAGTGTCTGATGATCTTTTGATGTTAAAGGGCCAAAACTCCACCCAAGAACATGCTAATCCCATCGTTTTCTGATCAAGCCTCCAGTGAAGAAGCATGTAACTCACATAAAGTCTGTGCAGAGCAGCGATTACCTTAACTTTTCCTGCCTCCAATCACCTTCTCCTGCACCTCCAAACACCATGCCTCTCTGTCCCATAAAAATCCTGAGAGTCTAGCCTTGGAGGAGACTCATTTGAGGTTTGCTCTACCATTTTCTTGAATGACAGCCTCAAGAATAAAGTCATTTTTCTGCTGCGTACTTCCGTGTCTGAGCATTCGGCTTGCTGGATGTTGCACAAACAAACCTGGTTCAATAACAATCTGATGTTTTCTTCACTTACAAAATAAAGGTCTCAGAACTTTTGTATGGATTTAACAACAAACTCGTGTGATGTGAGTATGGACGTGAGAGTTGGGCGATAAAGAAAGCTGAGTGCCGAAGAACTGATGCTTTTGAACTTTGGTGTTGGAAAAGACTCTTGAGAGTCCCTTGGACTGCAAAGAGACCCAACCAGTCCATCCTAAAGGAAATCAGTCCTGAATATTCTTTGGAAGCACTGATGCTGAAGCTGAAATTCCAATACTTTGGACACCTGATACATTGGAAAAGACCCTGATGCTAGGAAAGATTGAAGGCAGGAAGAGAAGGGGACGACAGAGAATGAAATAGTTTGATGGCATCACTGACTCTATAGATGAATTTGAATAAGCTCCGATAATTGGTGATGGACGGGAAAGCCTGGCATGCTGCAGTCCATGGGGTCACAAAGAGTCAGACACGACTGAGCGATTTCACTTCATGTTATATTCACAATTCTATAAGAAAAATATTATTTCACATGTAAGAAAACTAACATAAAACAACAGACTGGTTCAAAAAACTGGGAAAGGAATATATTGGGACTGTATATTATCAATACTTATTTAACTTATATGTAGGGTACATTATATGAAATGCCAAGCTGGGATGAAACACAAGCTGGAATCAAAATTTGCCTGAGAAATATTAAGTCTAGATATGCAGATGATTCCACTTTAATGGTAGAAAGGGAAGAGGAACTAAAGAGCCTTTTAATGAAAGTGAAAGAGGAGAGTGAAAAAGCTGGCTTAAGACTAACTATTCCAAAAACTAAGATCATGGCATATGGTCTCATCACTTCATGGCAAATAGAATGGGAAAAAGTGGAAACAGTGACAGATTTTGTTTTGGGGGCTCCAAAATCACCGTGGACAGTAACTGCAGCCATCAAATTAAAACATTCTTGCTCCTTGGAAGGAAAGCTATGACAAACCTAGATAGCATATTAAAAAGCAGAGACATCACTGCTGGAAAAGGACCATCTAGTCAAAGCTATATTTTTTTCCAGTAGTCACATATGGATGTGAACGTTGGACTACTAAGGCTGAGTGCCAAAGAATTGATGTGTTTGAATTTTGAAGCCAGAGAAGACTCTCAGGAGTCCCTTGGACTACAAGGAGATCAAATCAGTCAATTTTAAAGGAAATCAACCCTGAATGTTCACTGGAAGGACTGCTGTTGAAGCCGAAACTCCCATACTCTGGCCACCTGATGCAAAGAGCTGACTTACTGGAAAAGAAAGACCTTGTTCCTGGGAAAGTTTAAGGACAGGAAGAGGAGAGGGCAACAGAAGATGAAATGTTTGGATAGCATCACGGACTCAATGGGAACGAGTTTGAGCAAATTCTGTTAGACAGTGAAGGACAGGGAAGCCTAGTGAGTTGCAGTCCATGCGATCACAGTCAGACATGACTTGGAGAGGAAACAATGAACAACAACAAGAACACTAAAGTTCACATGTTAAGACCTCGTCCAAGGATGTGTGTGTGTGTGTGTGTGTGTGTGGTGGGTGTGTTGCAAGGGAGGGGTAGTAAAGGTATAATTACAGCATTTATAAGGCAACTACAACATTTATAAGCCAATTACAACACATTTTTTTAATTAAAGGCGATATTCTCTCTTCATACTGAACAGCTACATAGACAGAGAAATGGGCCTAAAAGAAATGTGTGTGTATGCATGGGCATGTCCCACCATGGGGGTGCACTGAATTTAAATTTGATGAAAGTGTTACAGTTCCTTTTAAAGGATATTTGAGTCATAAAAACTAATAGAGCTAGGAAATCTAATTAATCAATTTTATGGGAGATTCTACTATAAAAGCAGGTGCTGGTACACTGAAACGACCCAGAGGGATGGTATGGGGAAGGAGGAGGGATGGGGAGTTCAGGATGGGGCACACGTGTATACCTGTGGTAGATTTGTGTTGATGTATGGCAAAACCAATACAATATTGTAAAGTAATTAACCTCCAATTTAAATAAATAAATTTATATTAAAATTAAATAAATAATAAAAAATTAAAAAATAAAAGCAGGCAAAAAGCATTACCACAAGAGAACAAACTTTAAAAGAGCAAAACTTCTCCAACATTTTAAATAATTAAGAAGTATACATATGTGTAACCATTCCTTATTTTAGAACTAGAACACACCAAGAAATTTAGAAGACCCCTTCATCACCAGTTACTTCCCCCTTCTTTTCTTTCTGAAGTGACTACTATCCTAATTTTTAATAATGAATCTTATTGGCTATTTTTCATTTTACCAGATAAGTATACATCACAAACAATGTAGCTAAATATTTGTTTTATACCAATACGAGGTTATTTTTATAAAAATTTTTTATCAATACCCTTTATCAGGTTAAGAAATCCTTTATTCTACAGTTTTGAAAAATCATGAAAGATGTTGAATTACATTAAGGCTTTTTCTATAAGTAATAAAATTATCAGATATTTTTTCTCTTTTAATCTGTTAATAATATAGATCATATTAATTCATAACCAACATTAGACCTGAAACCCCTGGATAATTCTGATTCTACTTAAAGTTTATTATACATTACTGAAGAAGTTTTGCATTACTGAAAAAGCTTTGCTAGTATTTTATTATTTGCCTGGAGAAATGCTACAACTGATTTTTTCAATTTCCCTTTCTGTGCTTCTGATGGAGGAGGAAATGGCAACCCACTCCAGTATCTTTGCCTGGAAAATTCCATAGAGAGAGGAGACAGATGGACTACAGTCCATGGGGTCACAAAGAGTCGGGCACAACTGAAATGAGTAAGCATGCATGCATATGCCTTTTGAATCATGATTAGGTACCCCCTTAAGGGAGCCAAAGATGGAGAAGCTCTATACAGTCAGCAAAAACAAGAGTGGGGCGGGGGGAGTGACTGTGGCTCGTATCATGAACACCTTATTGCCAAATTCAGACTGAAATTGAAGAAAGTGGGGAAAACCACTAGACCATTAAGGCATGACCTAAATCAAATCCTTTATGATTATACAGTGGAAATGAGAAATTAACTTAAGGGACTAGATCTGATAGATAGAGGGCCTGATGAACTATGGAATGAGGTTCATGACACTGTACAAGAGACAGGGATCAAGACCATCCCTGTGGTAAAAAAAATGCAAAAAAGCAAAATGGCTGTCTGGGGAGGCCTTACAAATAGCTGTGAAAAGAAGAGAGGCAAAAACCAAAGGAGAAAAGGAAAGATATAAGCATCTGAATGCAGAGTTCCAAAGAATAGCGAAAAGAGATAAGAAAGCCTTCCTCAGTGAGCAATGCAAAGAAATAGAGGAAAAGAACAGAATGGGAAAGACTAGAGATCTCTTCACTAGAGATCTCTTCAAGAAAATTAGAGATACCAAAGGAACATTTCATGTAAAGATGGACTTGATAAAGGACAGAAAGGGTCTGGACCTAACAGAAGCAGAAGATATTAAGAAGAGGTGGCAAGAATACACAGAAGAACTGTACAGAAAGATCTTCACGACCCAGATAATCATGATGATGTGATCACTAATGTAGAGCCAGACATCTTGGAATGTGAAGTCAAGTGGGCCTTAGAAAGCATCACTTCGAACAAAGCTAGTGGAAGTAATGGCATTCTAGCTGAGCTGTTTCAAATCCTGAAAGATGATGCTGTGAAAGTGCTGCACTCAATATGCCAGCAAATTTGGAAAACTCAGCAGTGGCCACAGGACCGGAAAAGCTCAGTTTTCATTCCAATCTCAAAGAAAGCCAATGCCAAAGAATGTTCAGACTACCGCACAATTGCACTCATCTCACACGCTAGTAAAGTAATGCTCAAAATTCTCCAAGCCAGGCTTCAGTAGTTTGTGAACCGTGAACTTGCAGATGTTCAAGCTGGATTTAGAAAAGACAGAGGAACCAGAGATCAAATTGCCAACATCTGCTGGATCATGGAAAAAGAAACAGAGTTCCAGAAAAACATCTATTTCTGCTTTATTGACTATGCCAAAGCCTTGGACTGTGTGGATCACAATAAACTATGGAAAATTTTGAGAGATGGGAATACCTGACCACATAACCTGCCTCTTGAGAAATCTGTATGCAGGTCAGGAAGCAACAGTTAGAACTAGACATGGAACAACAGACTGGTTCCCAATAGGAAAAGGAGTACGTCAAGGCTGTATATTGTCACCCTGCTTATTTAACTTATATGCAGAGTACATCATGTGAAACGCTGGACTGGAAGAAACACAAGCTAGAATCAAGATTGCCAGGAGAAATATCAATAACCTCAGATATGCAGATAACACCACCCTTATGGCAGAAAGTGAAGAGGAGCTAAAAAGCCTCTTGATGAAAGTGAAAGAGGAGAGCGAAAAAGTTGGCTTAAAGCTCAACATTCAGAAAATGAAGATCATGGCATCTGGTCCTATCATTTCACGGGAAATAGATGGGGAAACAGTGGAAACAGTGTCAGACTTTACTTTTTGGGCTCCAGAATCACATGGCTGAAGATGGTGACTGCAGCCATGAAATTAAAAGATGCTTACTCCTTGGAAGGAAAGTTATGACCAACCTAGATAGCACATTCAAAAGCAGAGACATCTCTTTGCCGACTAAGGTCCGTCTAGGCAAGGCTATGGTTTTTTTTTGTAGTCATGCATGGATGTGAGAGTTGGACTGTGAAGAAGGCTGAGTGCTGAAGAATTGATGCTTTTGAACTGTGTTGTTGGAGAAGACTCTTGAGAGTCCCTCGGACTGCAATGAGGTCCAATTAGTCCATTCTGAAGGAGATCAACCCTGGGATTTCTTTGGAAGGAATGATGCTAAAGCTGAAACTCCAGTACTTTGGCCACCTCATGAGAAGAGTTGACTCATTGGAAAAGACTCTGATGCTGGGAGGGATTGCGGGAGAGAGGAGAAGGGCACGACCGAGGATGAGATGGCTGGATGGCATCACAGACTTGATGGACGTGAGTCTGAGTGAACTCCAGAAGTTGGTGATGGACAGGGAGGCCTGGCGTGCTTCTATTCATGGAGTCACAGAGAGTCGGACACGACTGAGCAACTGAACTGAACTGATGTATGGATATGAGAGTTGGACTATAAAGAAAGCTGAACGCTGAAGAATTGATGCTTTTGAGCTGTGGTGTTAGAGAAGATTCTTGAGAGTCCCTTGGACTTCAGGGAGATCCAACCAATCTATCCTAAATGAAATCAGTCCTGAATATTCATTGGAAAGACTGATGCTGAAGCTGAAACTCCAATACTTTGGCCACCTGATGAGAAGAACTGACTCATCTGAAAAGACCCTGGGAAGATGCTGGCAAAAATTAAAGGCAGGAGTAGCAGGGGATGATAGAGGATTTATTCGTTCGATGGCATCACTGACTCCATGGACATGAGTTTGAGCAAGCTTCAGGAGTTTTTGATGGACAGGGAAGCCTGGCGTGCTGTGGTCCGTGGGGTTGCAAGAGTCAGACACAGCTGAAAGACTGAACTGAACCGAACCCCCTTAGGAGAATATTTTAAATCACTTTTTCTTTGAATATTTGATATAAGTTTCCCAGGAATCTATCTGGTCTGGACCTGGAGTTTTTTTTTGAAATTTACTTAGAAATTGATTCAATTTTTTATATGGATACAGGGACAAATAGATTTGCTATTCAGTTTTGGTAACATTTTTCCATTTCTTATTTAACTTATAAATGTTTAAAATTAATCAGTATTTTAACATTTCTCTTGCAGAGTAAGTTATCCTGTGGTACTTTAATTCCATTTACCCCCTCATGACTTTACATTCTTTTATGATCAAAATTTTTATTTTCTTCTCTTTTATGCTTTTTAAATTTCAAAAGTTTTTGCTGTTGTATTTAAATAATGGAAAGATTTAAAACACATTAACCTTTCTTTGCTCTCTCTAAAAAATAGATGATCTACACAAGATTAATTCTCTTGGCTTTTATAGCTATGGAGAAAAGTCTTTAGCCTTTGGTTTTTAAAATTACTTTGCATGGGTTATATAATTTTCTAGGTATATATATATATATATTTAGAAGAATTTTCTTTTAATACTTTACAGATGTCACTCCTCTGTTTTCTAACTTGTATGACTTATAATGAGAAGTCTGTTTTTATTTTTAATTTGTTTCTTTGTTATTAATGTGCTTTTAAAATTTTCCATCTCTTTTTAAGATTTTCTCTTTTTCAATGATATTCAACATATTGATTATAACATGCTAGAGGGAATTTTGTTTATTTTTTCCTCATCTTTTATTTTTAACTTGGTTAATGCAGCTTCTTGGATCTATATGTATGTGGAATTCATTACATTTGAAAATATTTTAGCTATTATGTCTCTCAGTACTTGATTCTACCTATAGTCCTTCCATTAAAGACTCTAATTAACATTTGGTAGGCTACTTGTTCATTTTCTTTTTCTTTTTAAGGGGAAGGTTGGTTAATTTTCTCTGTGTTTCGTTTTGTGTACCTTCTATTACTGTATCTTCATCAGTTTCTTTTCCTATGCTATTCCTTGTTTTCTGTTAATCTTATCAACATTTTGTTAATATTAGATGATAGTCTTCATATCTGGAAATTAGATATGGACCTCTTTCTTATTTCTCTCATGCACTTATGCTTTCTTCTATCGTTTTGATGATAAGCTATTTGTAATAGCTTTCTAAGTCCTTGTTACTAATTTTATTCTCTGTGTCATTACGGTGACTCTATGAATGAGATATATATCTTGTTAAAAATCAGATATTTGTAGTTCTTTTTAATGTCTCTTAACTTTTTATTGTGAGTTTTCTCTTTCTTAGATTCAGCAGTCTTTGAAGCACAAAATGAAATTGTTCTGAAAACAAAAGACAAAAAACACAAAGTACGAGTCTGTCATGAAAACATTTTTTAGAGGCAGCAGAGTGCTGAGTTGGAGAAGGCAGTGGCACCCCACTCCAGTACTCTTGCCTGGAAAATCCCATGGATGGAGGAGCCTGGTAGGCTGTAGTCTATGGGGTCGCTAAGAGTCAGACACGACTGAGCGACTTCACTTCTCTTTACCTTGGTGAGTGCTGAGATTTTTGTACTCTTTTAAATATTTGAGGGTTTTGTTCTCTTAGATATAAATTTTGAATTTGATATATTAGACACTTGCTATTAAGTTGATTCCCTGAAGAAGGAAATGGCAACCCACTCCGGTATTGTCCTGGAAAACCTCGTGGACAGAGGAGCCTAGTGGGCTACAGTCCCTGGGGTCACAAAAGTGTCAGACACTACTTAGCAACTAAACAACAGTAAAACATCTATTGCTGATTTAATATCACGTTTTTCAGTACACTGCTTCACTCTTTCTCCAGGGCTGTCATTTCTTAGAATTATATAATATAGGACAAAACAAGGGTGTTTTTAGAATAGGATATATAGCTGAGGAAACATGTTTTTAATGTCACAAAAGGGAGGAAATTAAATATATTATGCTGGCAGATATATATGCCTACATTTCTAGGTGCTATCTGTAGGCAATAGAAAAGCAAAACAGGTGGTTCATTATATGGAAACAGTGAATTAAAGAAAGAATTTTGTCTGCTGAGTTTTAATCTTTTCTATACTTTGCATTTTAAATCCATGATTTCAATTTTCCATTGACTATTTTTTATTATTCCACTCTCCAAATCTCAGGCAATATTAATTCTATTAAATGAGCAACAATCTCTTTTTATTCAATATTTAGTACTTATGTACTCAGAGTCAGGGTCTGAAAATGGAAGGCAAAGGAGACTCAGAATTTGAAGAAGATGTAAAATGCAAGTCCAGACTAAAATGAGGTATCACCTCACACCTGTTACAATGGCTACAATAAAAAAAATTTACAAGCTAACAACAACAAATGATAATGAGTGTTGACAAGGCTGTGGAGAAAAGGGATCTCTTGTACACCATTGCTGTTAGTGCAAAATGTTGCAGCAGCTATGGAAAATAGTATGGAGAGTCCTCAAAATTAAAAACAGAGCAATCTTGTGATTCAGCAACATCACCCCTAGGTATACATCCCCAAGAATTAAAATTAGAACATCAAAGAGACATTTGTACTCCCATGTTTATTGCAAGAGTATTCAGAACAGTCAAAATATGGAAGCAACCCAAGTGTTTATCAACAGATGAACGGATAAAGATAATATAGTATATACATACAAAATTTCCTCATAAATTAAGCTGCTGGCTTCTGAGTATTGTTAAAAA
Source organism: Nanger dama (assembly GCA_917880005.1). Lineage (NCBI taxonomy): Eukaryota > Metazoa > Chordata > Mammalia > Artiodactyla > Bovidae > Nanger > Nanger dama. Next base: position 20,228,000 of record CAKJTW010000001.1, read on the forward strand.
ATATTAATTAATTTCTCTTTTACTAAACATATTGTTAGTAAGTCAGAATTGAGTTTCACATTTCAAGTGCTTTTCTTTGTAGAGAGACAATTATAAATTTCTCCTTAGCTCTAGTACTAGATACATAATATTAATGTGTTTTCCTTCAGTGAATCTTTTCATCTACAAACCTGACTTAACTGTAATGTATTTTTTCAGTGTTTTTAGAATATATTGCTAATATATTAATTAAGATATTTTATTAACAATTCACATTTCCACTATTTATCAACAACAGGTAGATGTCATCTCATTCTTGCAATAAAAACAACATTTATTGTTGCACTCAAAATTCACAGGGCATAAAAAAGACAAATATTTTTGTTTATTTTTTTTGAAAATTACCCTTTAATCACATTATGATTAAGCACTTAGTCAGTTTTGGTAGTCAGATGACCTACATTCAAATCCTGGCTATGTTATTACATCTCTGAATGATAGTGAGCAAATAACACACTATGCCTTGGAATTTTTATCTGAAAACTGATAATAACATTACCTTCATCAAAAGATTGTAAGAATTAAATGAGTTAAGGTATGTAAAGTACTTAGAATGACACATGGCATACTGGAAATGCTCAATAAATGTTAAATTATTTGCATCAAATCTAATAAAAGTATATTTTATAAAAATACTGGTTGTAACTTGATTAAAAATGGGAAGAAGAACTGAATGGACATATTTCCAAAGTGGAAATGCAGATGGCCAACAGGCACATGAAAATATACTCAACGTCATTAATTTTAAAGAAATGCAAATCCAAATCACAATGAGATATTAATTACCTTATACCTGAAAGAAGGCTATCACCAAAAAGAACACAAATAACAAATGCTGACAAGGAAGGAGGTGAAAGGAAACCCTTGTACATTGCTGGTGGGAATGTAAATTGGTACAGCAACTAGAGAAAGTAATACAGAGGTTTCTCAAAATACTAAAATTACCATATAAACCAGCAATTCTACTCCTAGGCATATATCCCCCAAAACCAAAAACACTGATTTCAAAAGATATGCACACTCCAAAGTTCATAGCAGCATTAGTTAAAATTGCCAAGATATGAAATCAACCTATGTGTCTAACTCAGATGAATGAATAAAGAAGATGTGAACTATACTGACAATGGAATAGTGTTTGGGCATACAAAATGGTGAAGAAAATAGCAACCCACTCCAGTATTCATGCGTGGATAATCCTATTGACAGACGAGCCTGGCAGGATACACATCATGGGGTCATAAAGCATCAGACATGACTGAAATGACTTAGCACACATGCACAAAAAATGAAGTTTTGCAATTTGCAGCAACATACATGAAGTTGGAGGGCATTAGGTCAAGTGAAATAAGTCAGACAGAGAAAGACAAATACTGTATGTTATCCTTTATATGTGGAATTTAAAAATACAACAAACATGTGAATGAAACAAAAAAGAAGCAGACTCACAGATATAGAAAACAAACCAGTGGTTACCAGCCGCAAGAGAAAGGGAGGAGAGGGGCAATATAGGGATCGAAGAGTTAAAAAAAAAAAAAAGAAAAGAAAAAACAAAACAAAAACAAACAGTTTCCAGGGAACCAAGGAAATAATACACGTTTAACAAAAGGCTAATCTGCTTTGGTGATGGACAGGGAGGCCTGGCGTGCTGCAATTCATGGGGTCACAAAGAGTCAGACATGACTGAGCGACTGAACTGAACTGAATCTGCTTTATAATATAATGGGTGGGGAATGCAAAGAGTAAAATGATCTGTATAATCTTTTCTCCACTTAAGATCATATTTCTCATATTTGTGGTTACCCAACTAGCATTTATCTATTCAACTTCTTCCTAATCAAATGAGTGGTTTTAACGTTCTGGTTGGAAACTGCAGGTAAGAAAATTTTTAAATCTTACAATAAGCAGTACAGATGGCACCCCAGTACTCCTCCAGGAATGGGGTATCCTGGTGGGCTGCCATCTATGGGGTCGCACGGAGTCGGACATGACTCAAGTGACTTAGCAGTATCAGCAGCAAGCAATGCATAATGTATACATGGCCTTTGTATTTTCTTCTAAAAGTATCAGTCATTAGAAGGTTGATAGTTAATTTCTGGTTTGTTTTATTACTTCCCTTAAAAAAGTTTTCAGGTTTTTTTGAAATAACTTGAGAGTTCCTCCGCACCTTGACTTCAGTATCACACTTCACAATAACTTTGTAGATATTGGGGGAACTGTACGATAGAGCAACAATTTGTAAGTTTTATCTAAATGTGAGTTCAAATGCCTTTTAGAGCTTCAGTCTAAGTGGAGAGTTTATTTCTTCCTCATTAGCCAACACAAAAGGAACAAATAAGATTTATATTAATGTACATTGAAAACAAAGGTGATTCTCACAAATGGCTACTTTGTTCTTTAAGGTAAAACATGAATAAAGGTTAAGATGTCATCCTTGGTGGGTATTTTATTGTTTTAATATTGTGCAGTGAATTTTTTATATCAGAAAATATACACATATCTCAAATAAATCTCAAATGAGATAAAAGTGGTTAGTACTCGGTTGTGTCTGACTCTTTGTGTCCCCATGGACTGTGGCCCTCCAGGCTCCTCTGTCCATGGGATTCTCCAGTCAAGAATACTGGAGTGGTTAGTCGATCTTCCCGACCCAGAAATCAAACCCGGATCTACAGTTTTGCAGGCAGATTCTTTACCATTTGAGGCACGAGGAAAGCCCACACAAACCTCAAATAAGTATGCAAAGTCAAATTTATTTATTAAAAAAGAAAATTTAAAGTTTCTTTAAGAAAATCCTGTTGTGTAAAAAATAAGCAATTTTGGTATTGTAAATACTATGCTTACTTCCTTTATGCAATTAGATAAAGCACAGATTTTATTATCATCATTTATGGGGGCATCAGAGGATGAGATGGCTGGACGGCATCACCAATGCAATGGACGCGAACTTGGGCAAACTTTGGGAGTTGGTGAGGGAAAGGCATGCTGCAGTGCGTGGAGTAGCAAAGAGTTGGCCACTACTGGGCGACTGAAAAGCAACATGATAAAAATACTTGTATATAATAACCTTTGTTTACATTTGTTAGCTGTTTCTTTGAATTCAATTGATTTGACAAATATATTAATCATATTTTAGCTGTATTTGCAGAAAAATTTTCTGGAAAGAGTGTATTAACTTTCCAATGCTCCTAAGGTCAGAATAATTAAAATCACATTTTAGGTCCTCACATTGGGGAAAAAAATATTTTTACAACCTCTTTAAATTTCTATGATCAATATAATTTCTTCACTTATTTTGTATTAGCTCAAGAACAGAAACAAATCTAAAATTTAACCTCAATGGTTTGACAAATTTCTTAATACTTGTTACGTTATTTAAAGCCAGAAAGTTTATAACATGAGCAGTTTCTTTTGTGTACATTACTCATCACTAATGTCTAGATACTTCTAACTCCAAAATGAGGGTCATATATCTCATCTCTCATAAGACTTTCCTATCTGTAGCACCCTGTCTGAAAACAGTCTCTACTCTGTATAGCTCTGAAATATTTATTTGATGACCTGCATTGTTTCATCTGAAGATACTCAGCATTTTCCCTAATTAAGAAAAGGAATTCAAAGAAAAAGCTAATGGATTTTAAACATGTCTTTCTCTCCAGGCACTATGCTTGCTGCTTAGTCAGCATTATTTTATTTATTTAAATATGTATTTATCTTATACATTGTATTTATAATTGCATAATTTATAGTATCTATTATATAGTTGTTCATTTATTATATATTAAAACATTTTATTATCTATTTCATTGTATGATTTTATAACACAAAAGCATCTTAAGTTTTTAATTTTCATTTTCTAGATAAAAATCTAAGTCTCATAAATACTAAGCAGCACAGTGTTACGCTGAGATTTTCTGGCCTGTGTGTGTGTGTGTGTGTGTGTGTGTGCTGTGTGTGTGTGCGCACAGTGGTGTCTCATTCTTTGGGACCCGGTGGACTACAGTCTGCCAGGCTTCTCTGTCCATGGAAGTTTTCCAGGCAAGAATACTGAAGTGGGTTGCCATTTCCTCCTCTGGGTGGTCTCCCTGATCCAGGGATCAAGCCCAAGTCTCTTGCATCCCCTGCAATGGCAGTGGTTTCTTTACCACTAGCACCACGTGGGAAACCCCGTTTTCAGGATAACTGATTCTAAAATTGAATTTTTAAAAATATATCATGTGGACTTTAATACGGGCTTCCCAGGCGGCAGTAGTGGTAAAGAACCTGCCTGCCAATGGAGGAGACGTAAGAGATGCGGATTCAATCCCTGGGTCAGGAAGATCCCCTAGAGGAGGGCATGGCAACCCACTCCAGTATTCTTGCCAGAATTCATAGCCAGAGGAGCCTGGTGGGCTACAGCCTATAGAGTAACATAGAGCAGACAAGACTGAGGGGACAGCATACATGCACAACTTTAATATACTATGCTGCTTTTTGTTACATTTATGTACACAATTTTTTCATGTTCCTTTGAGAGACTGTAAGATGAATGTAAGACTGTAAGTATCTCTTCAATTCATCTTTTGCCTAGTAAGGAGTTCTATGCCTAGTAGGTACCTAATAAACACATATAACCTGAATAAAGACAATATTTTAGTTGTCTAAAACTGGATCTGATTCCCTGCTAGTGAATAAAATGAACAAAATAGCAGTACATTGTGACCAGTTGTTCATCTTAATGGATCAACTATTTTAAAGTCTCTAGGCAAGTGACCATGGACCAGGGGGACTCCAGCAGCCGGATATTTTGTACATGCCATAAAATCCTATTGCACAGAATCTTGAACTGAAATCCATCCCATGAACTGTCTTATCACTCTGCTGAGCTTTGAATGTTGCTGCTGCTGCTGCTGCCGCTAAGTCATTTCAGCTGTGTTCAACTCTGTGCAACCCCATAGACGGCAGCCCACCAGGCTCCCCCGTCCCTGGAGTTCTCCAGGCAAGAACACTGGCATGGGTTGCCATTTTCTTCTCCAATGCATGAAAGTAAAAAGTGAAAGTGAAGTCGCTCAGTCATGTCCAACTCAGCGACCCCATAGACTGCAGCCTACCAGGCTCCTCTGTCCATGGGATTTTCCAGGCAACAGTACTGGAGTGAGGTGCCATTGCCTTCTTCTAAGCTTTGAATAGCATTTTTGTAAAATGTAGCAACTGTTTTAATAAAGCAGTTGCTGTTTCACTACAGATTATCTTTGGTGATGTGGAGCTCAGAAGCGACATCACTAAAAAATATAGGATTTTTAATTTTGATAGATTTATTAAAACAAAATGAATAACTTTTACTTATTCATAAACATATACATATGCACAGTTTTCATAGAAATCATTTTACTGGGATGACTTGATTCTGCATTACTCTGTGTGAGTTACACAAATTTATATTGCACATTTTATTAATATATTGTCAGCATGTTTGTATATGTTACTTGTAAGTAGTTTATTTAGTAATTTTTTGTCAATGATTCATTAACATAAAATATTTTCCTAAACATATCATTAAAGTACCAATTAACATTACAGTCACTTATATTTGTTTGTACTTTCCATTTTGTAAGTATTCCTTGCAATAATTTTATCTATTAATGGGGCTTTCCTTCTGACTCAAATGGTAAAGAATCTACCTGCCATGCAGGAGACCTAAGTTTGATCCCTGTGTCAGGAGGAACCCCTGGAGAAGGGAATGGCAACCCAGTGAAGTATTCTTGCCTGGAGAATTCCATGGACAAGCCTGGAAGACTATAGTCCATGGGGTTGCAAACAGCCAGACATGACTGAGTGACTAACATTATCTATTAGTAATTAAAAACTTAACAAGCTTAATTGTTGCTAGTGACATTATAAAATATATATTAAATATGAGCAAATTTATAGCATTAGCAACTCTACATTTTTTAGTAAATTCTGGTTCTATCTGAAGTTTTGGTACCTAGGTCTGAGGGGAGAATTGAAATATACAGTAGCTTTAAGCAGCTTAATAATAATAATTTAACAATTATAAGATGCAAAGGAAGGGTTGAAGGATAAAGTTCAAGAAAAGCATAAGAGAGCAAGATTCAAAACCAAAGCTAAAGCACCAGGCTGAGAAATGACATAATTAATCTGTAATTGTCATAAAATTATGATTATAGAGCTACCACAACTAATGTCATTTTTATAGAAAAGTTTGGAATAAAATTGAGAAATAATTTGTCTTTCCTTTTTGTTTAAAAAGCAGAGAAATTCATTTGTGTCTCACTTCATCAAATCTTCTACGTCAAGCAACATCATGTTGAACAAGATCATTCTACTGTTGTCTCTTCAGATAAGTCTCCTAGGAACCACTTTTGGTGGGAATGTCCTGATTTGGCCAATGGAAGGTAGTCATTGGCTAAATGTTAAGATAATTATAGATGAGCTGATTAAAAAAGAGCATAATGTGACTGTCCTAGTTGCTTCTGGTGCACTTTTCATCACACCGACCACTAACCCATCTCTGATATTTGAAATATATGAGGTACCCTTTGGCAAAGAAAGAATAGAAGGAGTGATCAAGGACTTTGTTTTGACCTGGATGGAACATAGACCATCTCCTTTAACCATTTGGAGATTCTATCAAGAGATGGCCAAAGTCATCAAGGACTTCCACATGGTGTCCAGAGAAATCTGTGACGGTGTTCTCAAAAATGAAAAGCTAATGGAAAAGTTGAAGAAAAGCAAATTTGAGGTCTTGGTATCAGATCCAGTCTTTCCTTGTGGTGATATAATAGCTTTAAAATTGGGAATACCATTTATCTACTCCTTGAGGTTTTCTCCAGCCTCAACAGTGGAAAAACACTGTGGGAAGGTACCATACCCTCCTTCCTATGTTCCTGCTATTTTATCAGAACTCACCGACCAGATGTCTTTCACTGACAGAATAAGAAATTTCATTTCCTACCATCTACAGGACTACATGTTTAATACTCTGTGGAAATCGTGGGATTCCTACTATAGTAAAGCTTTGGGTATGTTACATTTTTATTATTAAGTTTTAACAAACAGAGCTTTGTATCATTTCTTCTCTGTTTCCCTATGGCTATTCTTCTTCAACCCTACATATTGATTACTATCTATTACTATCATTTGCTATCAAAAATGAAGATAAAAGACATTATGCTTTGGAACTACAATGCGCTGTTTTCTAATTTTATAGACTTGAAGCTACCAAATAAGTTCTTTTATGGATAACATTTTGTGACAAATACCAAAGTTTAAAAATAAGGCTAAATTCTCATTAGATATTGTATTGAAAACAGAAATTACCTAGAAACTCTAGTGGGATGTGGAAAAACCTGGGAGAAATTAAGCTTTCTACAAGCCCATTACCAGTATAAACATTTGTGTGTGTGTGTTTAAAAACATATGTTTATGAAAATGTTTGATTGTTGCACATAGACTGCCTACTGTGTACTAGATACCCTCTAGATAGAGAGGTTATAACAAGGGTTGAGGTCAAGTTCCTGGCTCCAAGGATTTCACAGTCAAGCAGTGAAACCAGACATAAAAATCAATATTTACAGTATAAATGATGTGAGTAATGGAAATATGTATAAAGGACAGAGATAGTATTAGATTGGCCAAAGAAGCTGCTTCAGGTTCTCTAATGTCTTATGGCAAAAATATAAAGGAGACAGGTGGTGTGTGTCAAGAGAGTGGTATTTTAAAAACTTCAGAATTAAGGTGTTCCATCTCAAAAGGAAATTTCAGGAATTTTCCTGAAAACTAAATGTAAGGAAGGAAGCAATGTGCCCAATATTGTGGAGTCTTAAAATAGCCTATGTGTGCTGGATATTATTGATGGTTCAGTATTCAGTATTCATGAAGGTCAAAGTGTAAAAGTCAGGAAGCATGAGGAATAACTTTGGAGATGTTAGGACAGCAAGAATGAATTTATTCAATATGTATTTACAAAGCCTCTAGTATGTCATGCTAAAAATTTTTGTTTTTAGCTAATAAGTATTGGGAAAGTTTAAAGAAATGGATTATGATTGGACTGTATTTTATGTAAAATATTTAGATAGTTGTGGACCTTGAATGAAAGGTCCATGCCTAGATGGCCTAGATGTAGGCCATTGCATCACTCCTGGAAAGATGTGATAAGAGCATGCACGAGTGAAGTAGCTTATAAAGAGAGAAAAACAATGCAGATAATGCATTTAGGAGAACAGGCTCATGACAACCAGCTTTCTAATCAGGAGTGTGTGACCATGGAGGTGTAATTAAGCTTCCTTGTACCTGCAGTTACTTATCCAGATAAGAGGGCTATTGAAAGAACTAAATGGGTTGACATATAAAAGGATTTGAAGATAGTATCTAGGAGCTAGTGACCAATCAATTTGTAATACCTCTTTATTAGATGGTGGCACAGACGGTAAAGCATCTGTCTATAATGCGGGAGACCCAGGTTCGATCCTTGGGTCGGGAAGATCCCCTGGAGAAGGAAATGGCAATCCACTGCAGTATTATTGCCTGGAAAATCCCAAGGACAGAGGAGCTTGGTAGGCTACAGTCCATGGGGTCGCAAAGAGTCAGACACAACTGAGCGACTTCACTCACTCACTCAATGAAGTGATAATTGACTGGTGTGGAGTATTAAGGATGAGGAAGAGATTAATATGGTTTATTCTTCAGATATTAACTGACATGTATGCATGCTTAGTGGTGTCAGTTCTTTGTGATCCCATGGACTGTAGCTTGCCAGGCTCCTCTGTCCATGGGATTCTCCAGGCAATACTAGAATGGGCTGTCATTTCCTTCTTTGGGGATCTTTCTGAGCCGGGATTCAAGTCTGTGTCTCTGACATCTCCTGCACTGGCACGTGGATTCTTAACTACTGAGCCACCTGGGAAGCCTGATATAATTGACATATAACATTAATTACTTTCAGGTATACTGCATAATGATTTGATATTTGCATATATTTCTAAATGATCACCACAATGAATCTGGTTAACATCAGCCAGCACATAGTCACAATGTTTTTCCTTGAGATAGTAATTTAAAAATCAACTCTTTCAGCAAATTTCAAATATACAATACAGTTCATTATTATTAACTATAGTCACCATGCAGAGAAGGCAATAGCAGCCCACTCCAGTACTCTTGCCTGGAGAGTCCCATGGACAGAGAAGCCTGGTCGGCTACAGTCCACGGTGTCGCGAAGAGTCGAACACCATTGAGTGACTTCACTTTCACTTTTCACTTTCATGCATTGGAGAAGGAAATGGCAACTCACTCCAGCATTCTTGCCTGGGGAAACCCAAGGACAGAGGAGCCTGCTGGGCTGCCGTCTATGGGGTCTCACAGATTTGGACAAACTGACATGACTTAGCAGCAACAGCAACAGCATACTCACCATACTGTGTGTTATATCCTCAGGACTTATCCAAATATTTTAACATGGAAATTTGTACCCTCTGATCTCCTTCACACATTTCATCTACCCTCTACTCTCATCTCTGGCAGCCACCAATATGTTCTACTGTATCTATGAGTTAAGGTTTTATTTGCTTTAGGATATAAACATAAAAAGATTTTATAGTATCTGTCTTTTTCTGTCTGACATTTCGCTTAGCACAATGTCCTCAAGGCCCAAGTTCCATCCATGCTGTCATTTTGGATTTCTTCCTTTGCTATGCCTAAATAATATACTAGTGTGTGTGTGTGTGTTGGTGTGTGTGTAGCCAAGATATTGAAAACAACACCAATGAATAAATAAAAATGTGATTTTACATGTAACTATTGCAGATGATGCTGCAATTAACATGGGCCATAGATATTTTTTGAAGTTAGAAATAGAGGAAAACAATATAATAGGAAAGACTAGAGATCTCTTCAAGAAAATTAGAGACAACAAGAGAACATTTCATGCAAAGATGGGCTCGATAAAGGACAGAAATGGTATGGACCTAATGGAAACAGGAGATATTAAGAAGAGGTGGAAAGACATTAAGAAGAACTGTACAAAGAAGATCTTCATGACCCAGATAATCACAACAGTATGGTCATTCACCTAGAGATAGACATCCTGGAATATGAAGTCAAGCGGGCCTCAGGAAGCATCACTATAAACAAAGCTAGTTGAGGTGATGGAATTCCAGTTGAGCTATTTCAAATCCTGGGAGAGGATGTTGTGAAAGTGCTGCACTCAGTATGCCAGCAAATTTGGAAAACTCAGCAGTGGCCACAGGACTGGAAAAGCTCAGTTTTCATTCCAATCCCAAAGAAAGGAAATGCAAAAGAATGCTCAAACTACCCGCACAATTGTAATAATCTCACACACTAGTAAAGTAATGCTCAAAATTCTCCAACCCAGGCTTCAGCAATATGTAAACTGTGAACTTCCATATGTTCAAGCTGGTATTAGAAAAGGCAGAGGAACCAGAGCTCAAACTGTCATCATTCGCTGGATCATTGAAAAAGCCAGAGAGTTCCAGAAAGACATCTATTTCTGCTTTATTGACTATGCCAAAGCCTTTGACTGTGTGGATCACAATAAACTGTGGGAAATTCTTCAAGAGATGGGAATACCAGACCACCTGACCTGTCTCTGAGAAACCTGTATGCAGGTCAGGAAGCAATAGTTAGAACTGGACATGGAGCAACAGACTGGTTCCAAATAGTAAAAGGAGTACATCAAGGCTGTATACTGTCACCCTGCTTATTTAACTTATATGCAGAGTACATCATGAGAAATACTGGACTAGAAGAAAGACAAGCTGGAATCAAGATTGCAGGAGAAATATAAGTTCAGTTCAGTCACTCAGTCGTGTCCGACTCTCTGCAACCCCATGAATCACAGCACGCCAGGCCTCCCTGTCCATCACCATCTCTCGGTGTTCACTCAGACTCAGGTCCATCCAGTCAGTGATGCCATCCAGCCATCTCATCCTCTGTCGTCCACTTCTCCTCCTGCCCCCATTCCCTCCCAACATCAAAGTCTTTTCCAGTGAGTCAGCTGTTCACATGAGGTGGCCAAAGTACTGGAGTTTCAGCTTTAGCATCATTCCTTCCAAAGAAATCCCAGGGCTGATCTCCTTCAGAATGGACTGGCTGGATCTCCTTGCAGTCCAAGGGACTCTCCAACAACACAGGTCAAAAGCATCAATTCTTCGGCATTCATCCTTCTTTACAGTCCAACTCTCACATCCATACATGACCACAAGAAAAACCATAGCCTTGACTAGATGGACCTTAGTTGGCAAAGTAATGTCTCTGCTTTTGAATGTGCTATCTAGGTTGGTCATAACTTTCCTTCCAAGGAATAAGCGTCTTTTAATTTCATGGCTGCAGTCATCATCTGCAGTGATTTAGGAAACCCAAAAAACAAAAGTCTGACACTGTTTCCACTGTTTCCCATGTAGTCCCCATGAAGTGATGGGACTGGATGCCATGATATTCATTTTCTGAGTGTTGAGCTTTAAGCCAACTTTTTCGCTCTCCTCTTTCACTTTCATCAAGAGGGTTTTTAGCTTCTCTTCACTTTCTGCCATAAGGGTAGTGTTATCTGCATATCTGAGGTTATTGATATTTTTCCCGGCAATCTTGGTTCCAGCTTGTGTTTCTTCCAGTCCAGCGTTTCTCATGATGTACTCTGCATAGAATTTAAATAAGCAGAGTGACAATATACAGCCTTGGCGTACTCCTTTGCCTATTGGGAACCAGTCTGTTGTTCCATGTCCAGTTCTAACTGTTGCTTCCTGACATGCATGCAGATTTTCAAGAGGCAGGTCAGGTGGTCTGGTTTTCCCATCTCTTTCAGAATTTTCCACAGTTTATTGTGATCCACACAGTCAAAGGCTTTGGCGTAGTCAATAAAGCAGAAATAGATGTTTTTCTGGAACTCTCTTGCTTTTTCCATGATCCAGCAGATGCTGGCAATTTGATCTCTGGTTCCTCTGCCTTTCCTAAAGCCAGCTTGAACATATGGAAGTTCATGGTTCACATACTGCTGAAGCCTGGCTTGGAGAATTTCGAGCATTACTTTACTAGCATGTGAGATGAGTGCAATTGTGTGGTAGTTGGAGCCTTCTTTGGCATTGCCTTTCTTCAGAATTGGAATGAAAACTGACCTTTTCCATTCTTGTGGCCACTGCTGAGTTTTCCAAATTTGCTGGTATATTGAGTGCAGCACTTTCACAGCATCATCTTTCAGGATTTGAAACAGCTCCACTGGAATTCCATCACCTCCACTAGCTTTGTTGGTAGTGATGCTTTCTAAAGCCCACTTGACTTCACATTCCAAGATGTCTGACTCTAGATTAGTGATCACATCATCATGATTTTCTAGGTCATGAAAATCTTTTTTGTACAGTTCTTCCGTGTATTTTTGCCACCTTTTCTTAATATCTTCTGCTTCTGTTAGGTCCATACCATTTCTGTCCTTTATCAAGCCCATCTTTGCATGAAATGTCCCCTTGGTATCTCTAATTTTCTTGAAGAGAGCTCTAGTCTTTCCCATTCTGTTCTTTTCCTCTATTTCTTTGCATTGATCACTGAAGAAGGCTTTCTTATCTCTTCTTGCTATTCTTTGGAACTCTGCATTCGGGTGCTTATATCTTTCCTTTTCTCCTTTGCTTTTGCCTCTCTTCTTTTCACAGGTATTTGTAAGGCCTCCCCAGATAGCCATTTTGCTTTTTGGCATTTCTTTACCATGGGGATGGTCTTGATCTCTGTCTCCTGTACAATGTCACGAACCTCAGTCCATAGTTCATCAGGCACTCTATCTATCAGATCTAGGCCCTTAAATCTATTTCTCACTTCCACTGTGTAATCATAAGGGATTTGATTTAGGTCCTACCTGAATGGTCTAGTGGTTTTCACTACTTTCTTCAGTTTGAGTCTGAATTTGGCAATAAGGAGTTCATGATCTGAGCCACAGTCAGTTCCTGGTCTTGTCTTTGTTGACTGTATAGAGCTTCTCCATCTTTGGATGCATAGATTATAATAAATCTGGTTTTGGTGTTGACCATCTGGTGATGTCCATGTCTAGAGTCTTCTCTTGTGTTGTTGGAAGAGGGTGTTTGCTATGACCAGTGCATTTTCTTGGTAAAATTCTATTAGTCTTTGCCCTGCTTCATTCCACATTCCAAGGCCAAATTTGCCTGTTACTCCAAGTGTTTCTTGACTTCCCTCTTTTTCATTCCAGGCCCCTATAATGAAAAGGACATCTTTTGGGGGTGTTAGTTCTAAAAGTCTTGTAGGTCTTCATAAAACCGTTCAACTTCAGCTTCTTTAGCATTACTGGTTGGGGCATAGACTTGGATAACTGTGATATTGAATGGTTTGCCTTAGAGATGAACAGAGATTATTTTGTCGTTTTTGAGATTGCATCCAAGTACTGCATTTTGGACTCTTTTCTTAACCATCATGGCTACTCCATTTCTTCTGAAGGATTCCTGTCCGCAGTAGTAGATATAATGGTTATATGAGTTAAATTCACCCATTCTAGTCTATTTTAGTTCACTGATTCCTGGAATGTTGACGGTCACCCAAGTAAAATAGTAGGTGTTGCAGGAGGGCATCAAAGGACAGACACACTGAAACCATACTCACAGAAAACTAGTCAATCTAATCACACTAGGACCACAGCCTCGTCTAGCTCAGTGAAACCAAACCATGCCTGTGGGGCAACCCAAGATGGGAGGGTCATGGTGGAGAGGGCTGACAGAATGTGGTCTACTGGAGTAGGGAATGGCAAGCCACTTCAGTATTCTTGCCTTAAGAACCCCATGAGCAGCATGAAAAGGCAAAATGATAGGATACCAAAAGAGGAACTCCCCAGGTCATTAGGTGCCCAATATGTTATTGTAAATCAATGGAGAAATAAGTCCAGAAAGAATGAAGGGATGGAGCCAAAGCAAAAACAATACCCAGCTGTGAGTGTGACTGGTGATAGAAGCAAGGTCTGATGCTGTAAAGAGCAATATTGCATAGGAACCTGGAATGTCAGGTCCATGAATCAAGGAGAAACATCAATAACCTCAAATATGCAGATGATACCACCCTTATTGCAGAAAGTGAAGAAGAACTAAAGAATCACTTGATGAAAGTGAAAGAAAAGAGTGAAAAAGTTGGCTTAAAGCTCAACATTCAGAAAATTAAGATCATGGCATCTGGTCCTGTCATTTCAGGGCAAATAGATGGGGAAACAGTGGAAACAGTGGCTGACTTTATTGTTTGGGGCTCCAAAATCACTGCAGATGGTGACTGCAGCCATGAAATTAAAAACGCTTACTCCTTGGAAGGAAAGTTATGACCAACCTAGATAGCATATTAAAAACCAAAGACATTACTTTGTAAACAATGCTCCATGTAGTCAAGGCTATGGTTTATCCAGTGGTCATGTATGAATGTGAGAGTTGGACTATAAAGAAAGTTGAGTACCGAAGAATTGATGCTTTTGAACTGTGATGTTGGAGAAGACTCTTGAGAATACCTTGGGCTGCAAGGAGATACAACTAGTCCATCCTAAAGGAGATCAGTTCCCTCCAAAGAACATCCATCCTAAAGGAGATCAGTCCTGGATGTTCTTTGGAGGGACTGATGTTGAAGCTGCAACTCCAATACTTTGGCCACCTGATGCAAAGATCTGACTCATTTGAAAAGACCCTGATACTAGAAAAATTCAGGGCAGAAGGAGGGGGATGACAGAGGATGAGATGGTTGGATGGCATCACCGACTCAATGGACATGAGTTTAGGTGATCTCTGAGAGTTGCTGATGGACAGGGAGGCCTGGCATGCTGCAGTTCATGCAGTTGCAAAGAGTTGGACATGACTTAGTGACTGAACTGAACTGAGGCTTCACTTCCCTCGATCAATATGCAGAAGTGGAATTGTTGTATCATATGGTAACTCTATTTTCAGTTGTTTGAGAAGCCTCTGCACTGTTTTCTATAGTGAGATGTGCCAATTTATGTTCCTACCAACATTGCACAAGGGTTCCCTTACTTCACATTCTCACTTACATTTATTTATTTATTTTATAATAGTCATCCTAAGAAGTGTAAGATAATAGCTAATCATGGTTTTCATTTTCATGTCCTTGATGATTAGTGCTTTTGAACACTTTTTCATGTTTCTTTTGGCCATCTGTATGTCTTTGAGAAATGTCAGTTCAGGTCCTCTGACCATTTTCAGTCACATTGTATGTATTTTTGTTACTAAGTTGTATAAGTTTTTATATACTTTGGATATTAGCCCCTTGTCGGATATATGATTTGCAAATATTTTCTCCCATTTGATAGGCTGCCATTTAATGTTGTTGGCACTTTACTTTTTTTGTGCAGAAGCTTTCTAGTTTGATGTAGTCCTACATGTTTATTTTTGCTTTTATTGTCTTTGCATTTGGTAAAAAAATCCAGAAAAGCATTCCCAAGATCTTACCAAGGAGATTAGTGCCTATGTTTCCCCCAGGAGTTCTGTGGTTTCAGTTCAAACTATAAAAGTCTTTAATCCATTTTGAGTTAATTTTTGTACATGATATAAGATAGGGATCCAATTTCATTCTTTTACATGTGGCTGTGCAGTTTTTCCAACATCATTTATTGAAGAGATTGTCTTCTCCAATGTATATTCTTGGCTCCTTTGCTATAACTTAATTGACTATATATGAGTGGGTTTATGGGTGAGAAGTATTGAGGGATGTCAGTTATAACTGGTTCATCATTTCTTCTAGGTATGTTAAATAGTAGCCCACAAATTCAAAAGAAGACAGATATTCTCTCCTAGAATCTAAATAAAAATCTACCCATTCTAATGTTTAGAGAGAAAAAGCACAGCTACAGTAGTGATCATGAACTTCCCAATGAAGATAAAGAGATGGTCAACATCTTAGGGCTAAAACGGGACCTTAAAATTTAAGGAAGAGGATAAAGAAATGGCAATTTCATGAGGCAACAAAGCTGTTAAGATGTTTGAAAACCCTTTAACCCCTCATGCATGTAGTAAACCAACAGTGAAATCCGAACATGTGCAGCAGCTCAGTTAGTGAACTAGAGGAATGCACATCTAGAGTTCCTTGGTCATGATACATGTCTGCATTCTCATCTTATCATTTATGTCTTTTATCAACTACTCACTGTCAAGCTTGGGATAATAATGATCAGGATTATGAGGTTCTTTGTGTTGGTAAAATTATCCCTTATAAACCTTCCCTATGCTAGCAATCTCAAAATCACATTTCATTATACTGTGTTTGTAAGTTAATACTGGTAATAAAACCACACTATTTTCCCTGTCTTAAGGCCTTAGAATAATCTTTCTTAACAAATTTATTCGTGGGAATGTAATGAAGATTTCTAAAAAGGTTTTTACCCTCTAATTTTGATAATATCATGTTTCTAATCAAATTACACTTTTCCAACTTTGACTATTTAAAGTTCGTTTTACTAAAATACAATATTCTTAAGTCTGGGGACTTGAACAGTCATATTCAAAAGGTCAGGTAAGTACTGATAAACAAAGTAATTTATTTTTGTGTGGACTTTGTACATGCAGAATGATAAATGAGGACTGTGAGCAGAACTGATGTAAAAAGAACTTTTTTCCAACTTGTAATTTGAATTTATCTTTTACTTTAGCTTGAGTGCTCTAATCAAAATCATTGCAAAAATACATATCCACTCAGGTCTCAAATTTTCACACCTGAGTAAATAAATGGAGGAGTAAATAAATGGAATAAAAAAGTTAGGTTATTTTCGGCAGTGGAATGCTGTAAGAACCTCAGAAAGAGTCCTTAATCTCTTCTAATTGCTAGAAATTGGATATTATGTGGTAATTACCTCTTTTATTTCAGACATTGGATATTTGGTTCAAACTCATGAATATCATTATAGTAATACCATGGAATATTTGTTGATCTCTTCTGTGTCACTGTACAGTGTGAAGAGTGCTTCACATTTAATAGCTATCTTAATCTTTAATGAACTTTTGAAGAAAAATCTACAATTACAAATGAGAATATTGAAGCTTAGAAATAGTGAACATGTTAAAATCAAATCATATATCTCTTAGTTTGAGAAAATTTTCAAACAGGTGTTTCTAACACCAAAGCATTTAGAAGGATTTTTCTCTCCTTTAAAATAAATTATCAATTTTTCAGACTTTTAAGATGAACCTTCTTGGGTACTGTTCTTCTTCCTTTCAATGTATTTAGTTTTGAAATCTATTCTATTTCTCTCCTAGTTTAATTTGCCAGATGGAGTTTAATTTGGCCATATTATCATGAAGCAGCTGCTATT
Source organism: Nanger dama (assembly GCA_917880005.1). Taxonomy (NCBI): domain Eukaryota; kingdom Metazoa; phylum Chordata; class Mammalia; order Artiodactyla; family Bovidae; genus Nanger; species Nanger dama. The sequence continues at coordinate 20,245,332 of CAKJTW010000001.1, forward strand.
CCTTTAGGCATAGGTCTCCAAGTGACTCCATTTGCATGGGGCTATCTGCATGAGGTTAGCTTTCTGGTCCTAAGAAAGCTCCACATTAACTGAAAGTGAGAAATAGCTCTTGCAGATTTCAGATATATTTGTTTAAAGTTGATCCAGGCAAAGTTTGTTTTTGTTTATATTAACAGCAGAAAAGCTACCACAAAAACTGGGGAAACATTATAATGTAGCTTTTTAAATCCAGTATAAATGCTTACTATAATCCATAAATATTACCTATTACTAACAACAGTTTTACTCTGTGGCCACTATAGAAGCAAACAGTTTTTTTCTGTGATCTTTATATACTAGATTTATATAAATAAACAATGTATTTTTAGAGATGAATAATTAGGTGAGTAACCTTTAAAAACTAATGCCATCTATAATAACAATAGACAGTCATGCAAATATATTAAGTTCAATTGAAAAAACAGCAAACCTTCAAAAAAAAGTGTGACTATAGTACTCAGATCTTCACATGAACAAGGGACTCACTAAGCATAGGTAATTAATGTAAAATAAAGTGCTAGAAACGAGACAAATCTGAGTGTGTATTATCTGCATAGTGATTGATTTCCAGTAGTCATTTTAAGGTAGAAAAAAAAATATATTGGGGTCTTTTCCCTGAAGAGTAGTACATTTTGATTTGGATTTTTATTCCTGTTTTTCTCTTCTTAGTCTTTCCTTTGCTTCCCTCTTTCCTTCCTTCCTTCCTCTTGTTTAAATTTACATTGACCTTGATGACTTTGAAGTTTTCAAATCACCGCTAGTAACATTCCTTTTCCACAGTTACCCATAAGCCAGATGATAACCATAGGTGTGATATCCAAGATGGAATTTGTTGCGGGACTTCCACAGTTCCCAGGAAGAACTTTCACTGTGTTTTGCTCCCACTCAATGTAAGGGAATGAAGGTTATAATCTTTATGGGTATAATAATCTTGAGCCTTATATCTTTGTATTTCTTCAACCATTTTTGAAACTTGGAACTGAATACTGTTAGTGTTAGATCATGTGTGAGGTGCCTGGACACAGCATGGCTGGCACTTGAGGAGGAATTTGTAGGTGTTTGGGAACATCTGCATTAAGGCTCAGGTGCTCCACGCAGCCATTGTCTGAGGAGAAGAGAGAGGAGGTAAGCCTAGATGATGAGATCTGGTTAAATTCATCACTTTAAAATCAGATTCTCTTCCTACAGCATGAATATAGCTAACATATATTAAACACAAATGCTATTCTTATTCTGAATAATTTACATGCATTTCTTAACTCAGGGCTTCCCAGGTGGCTTGGTGGGAAAGAATCCGCCTGTTAATGCAGGAGATACAGATTTAATCCCTGAGTGTGGAAGATTCCCTGGAGGAGGAAACAGCAACTCACTCCAGTATTCTTGCTTGGAGAATTCCATGGGCGGAGGAGCTTGGTGTGCTACAGTTCATGGGGTCTCAAAAGAGTTGGACATGGCTTAGTGACTAAACAACAATTGCTTCACTCAGTACTCATAACTACAGAAAATAGGCACTTTCATTTCCCCTTATTTTGTAATGACCCTGAATAACTTGCCTGAAGTGATAAGCAAGGAAGTGGTGAAGTATTTAATGCCAAACCCAGTGCTGGCATTTCTTTACAGAGAGCTTTAAAAGAGGTTTATACAGGGTATAACAAAAGGAAAAAAAGAAAGTACACATAAGTTTAAAATGTCAAGTGAATTAACTAAATGCTAATCAAAGAGCTCAAATATAACTGAAGCACTGATGAAAGGCCCAAAACTCTGAAGTTACTGAAGAGGTGATTACTCTTATTCCTAAAACAGTGTTAGGACTGCTTTGCAGACTTCTGCGGCTGATGGGAGCCATCTCCATATCTGAGTGCCAATGAGAAATAAGTCAGCACAGTTAAGTCCTAGCATCCAAAGCAACGTTCAGGGAGCACACAGGAAGGGGAAACCATCAAGCCAGGGCATTTTGGGGTAAAATTGTTATAAGAAAAACTCCTGTATAAAAATATTGTCTTAGGGATTTTCAATTCAAACTAATTGCATATTTTAAGATACTTTGATTTAGTTTTATTGGGCTTCCCTGGTGGCTCAGTGGTAAAAGAATCTCCTTGCCAATGCAGGAGACACTGGTTTGACAGTTGGGTCAGAAAGAGCTCCTAGAGGAAGAATGGCAACCCACTCCAATATTTCTTGCCTGAGAAATCCCATAGACAGAGGCACCTGGTGGGCTCCAGTGCATGGGGTCACCAAAGAGTCAGACATTACTTAATAACTAAACAAACAAACAATTTTGTCTTATATAGATGACTAGCATTCTCCAGCAAGTGTTATATACACACTGTTATTAAATCGTATTCTGAGAACTTTATTACTACTGAGAGTCCTTTTTTTCAAAATAGAGAACGAACAGGAGCAATTGATTCTGAAGAGGAACAAAACCTGCCAGTGCCAAAAGTGTCTCTTTGGCTTGAAGATTATCTGGGGCTCAATGTTTTTAATAAGAGACAAAGACTCAGGAAGTCTTTTTTTTTTTTAACCTTAAGATAATTTAGATAAGGTACTCAGTCCCAGAAGAGCCCTTCCACCAGAGAGATCTACAGAGAACATGGGCTGCTGTGGTAGGGAACTCACCAGGGCCTGGGACCAAAATCCACTCCGTGTTCCATTGTCGCTATGGCATAGCAAACATTCCTTTACAAAATAATTTGATTTTTCATCTCCATGTGAATGCCCTTCCTCCCCTTTAAAACCCCAAGCCCCTGCCTCCTTCTCTCAGGTGGCATGAAAGTGGAAGTGAAAGTTAGTCACTCCGTCCTGTTGGACTCTCTGTGTCCACAAGCAGTGTAGCCCACCAGGGTCCTCTGTCCATGGGATTATCCAGGCAAGAGTGCTGGAGTGGGTTGCCATTTCCTTCTCCAGGGGATCCTCCTGACCCAGGGATTGAACCTGGGTCTCCTGCATTGCAGGCAAATTCCTTACTGTCTGAGCCGTTAGATGGCATGTAAGCCTCAATTATCTAGCTTGTTCTTGGACCTCCTAGTAGTCTTATGGAGATCCTGCTGCTGCTGCTGCTAAGTCGCTTCAGTTGTGTCTGACTTTGTGAGACCCCATAGACGGCAGCCTATCAGGCTCCCCCATCCCTGGGATTCTCCAAGCAAGAACACTGGAGTGGGCTGCCATTTCCTTCTCCAATGCAGGAAAGTGAAAAGTGAAAGTGAAGTTGCTCAGCCATGTCCGACTCTTGGCGATCCCATGGACTGTAGCCTACCAGGCTCCTCCGTCCATGTGATATTCCAGGCAAGAGTACTCGAATGGGGTGCCATATATGTCATTAAATTTGGTTTTTCCCCTGTTTATCTGTCTCATGTTGATTTAATTCTTAGATGAGTCAGAAGAACCTAGAAAAGGTAAAGGGAAAGTATTTTTGCTCCCCTAAAATTCAAAGTACAATAACACTATTGTAATTGGTACAAATGTTCTATGACTGATCTTTTTTTTTTTTTCGTATACTAATAGTATTTATTTTTTTCTTATAATTAAATTTATTTATTTTTAAATTACAATACTGTATTTGTTTTGCCATACATTGACACGAATCAGCCATAGGTGAACACAATCACCCAATGCCGAAGCCCCCTCCCACCTCCCACCTCACATCCTCTACCTGAATCATCCTGTGCATCAGCCCCATGCATCCTGCATCCTACACCAAACATAGATTAGCGCTTCGTTTCTTACAGGAAAACACACATGCTTCACTGCCATTCTCCCAAACCATCCCACCCTTTCCCTCTCCCTCAGAGTCCAAAAGTCCACTCTATACCTCTGTGTCTCTTGTTGTCTCACATATAGGGTCATCATTACTGTCTTCTAAATTCCATAAATATGTGTCAGTATACTGTATTGGTGTTTTTCTTTCTGGCTTACTTCACTCTGTATAATCGGTTCCAATTTCATCCATCTCATTAGAACTGAGTCAAATTTATTCTTTTTAAGGGCTGAGTAGTATTCCATAGTGTATATGAACCACAGCTTTCTTATCCATTCATCTGCTGATGGACATCTAGGTTGCTTCCATGTCCTGGCTATTATAAACAGTGCTGCAATGAACATTGGGGTACATGTGTCTCTTTCAATTCTGGTTTCCTCAGTGTGTATGCCCAGCAGTGGGATTGCTGGGTCATAAGGAAGTTCTATTTGCAATTTTTAAGGAATCTCCACACTGTTTTCCATAATGGCTGTACTAGTTTGCATTCCCACCAGCAGTGTAAGAGGGTTCCCTTTTCTCCACACCCTCTCCAGCATTTATTGCTTGTAGACTTTTGGATCGCAGCCATTCTGACTGGTGTGAAATGATACCTCATTGTGGTCTTGATTTGCATTTCTCTGATAATGAGTGATGTTGAGCATCTTTTCATGTGTTTGTTAGCCATCCGTATGTCTTCTTTGGAGAAATGCCTATTTAGATCTTTGGCCCATTTTTTAATTGGATCATTTATTTTTCTGGAGTTGAGCTGCATAAGTTGCTTATATATCTTTGAGATTAGTTGTTTGTCAGTTGTTTCATTTGCTATTGTTTTCTCCCATTCAGAAGGCTGTCTTTTCACCTTGCTTATAGTTTCCTTTGTTGTGCAGAAGCTTGTAATTTTAATTAGATCCCATTTGTTTATCTTTGCTTTTATTTCCAGTATACTGGGAGATGGATCATAGAGGATCCTGCTGTGATTTATGTCGGAGAGTGTTTTGCCTATGTTCTCCTCTAGGAGTTTTATAGTTTCTGGTCTTACATTTAGATCTTTAATCCATTTTGAGTTTATTTTTGTGTATGGTGTTAGAGAGGGGTCTAATTTCATTCTTTTACAAGTGGTTGACCAGTTTTCCCAGCACCACCTGTTAAAGAGACTGTCTTTACTCCATTGTATATTCTTGCCTCCTTTGTCGAAGATAAGGTATCCATAGGTATGTGGGTTAATCTCAGGGCTTTCGATTTTGTTCCATTGATCTATATTTCTGTCTTTGTGCCAGTACCATACTGTCTTAATGACTGTGGCTTTGTAGTAGAGCCTGAAGTCAGGCAAGTTGATTCCTCCAGTTCCATTCTTCTTTCTCAAGATTGCTTTGGCTATTTGAGGTTTTTTTGTATTTCCATACAAATCTTGAGATTATTTGATCTAGTTCTGAGAAAAATACTGCTGGTAGCTTGATGGGAATTGCATTGAATCTGTAGATTGCTTTGGGTAGTATACTCACTTTCACTATATTGATTCTTCCAACCCATGAGCATGGTATATTCCTCCATCTATTAGTGTCTTCTTTGATTTCTTTCATCAGTGTTTTATAGTTTTCAATATATAGGTCTTTAGTTTCTTTAGGTAGGAATATTCCTAAGTATTTTATTCTTTTCGTTGCAATGGTGAATGGAATTGTTTCCTTCACTTCTTTTTCTACTTTCTCATTATTAGTGTATAGGAATGCAAGGGATTTCTGAGTGTTGATTTTATATCCTGCAACTTTACTATATTCACTGATTAGCTCTAGTAGTTTTCTGGTCGAGTCTTTAGAATTTTCTATGTAGAGGATCATGTCATCTGCAAACTGTGAGAGTTTTACTTCTTCTTTTCCAATTTGGATTCCTTGTATTTCTTTTTCTGCTCTGATTGCTGTGGCCAAAACTTCCAGTACGATGTTGAAGAGTAGTGGTGAAAGTGGACACCTTTGCATTGTTCCTGACTTTAGGGGAAATGGTTTCAATTTTTCGCCATTGAGGATAATGTTAGCTGTGGGTTTGTCATATATAGCTTTTATTATGTTGAGGTATGTTCCTTCTATTCCTGCTTTCTGGAGAGTTTTTATCATAAATGGATGTTGAATTTTGTCAAAGGCTTTTTCTGCATCTATTGAGATAATCATATGATTTTTATTTCTGAGTTTGTTAATGTGATGAATTACATTGATTGACTTGCGGATATTGAAGAATCCTTGCATCCCTGGGATAAAGCCTAATCCTAGCAATCAGAATCCAGCAACTCATTAAAAAGATCATACACTATGACTGATCTTGTTTTCAGCTGTGGTGCTTATATTTCACAGGCATATACTTTTAAAATTATTTCCTGAGCTCTTTAGTTACATTTAAGATGCCATTATCAAATATTCACAATTGTGAAATACAACGTTTTCTAATTTTTACTGTTATAAAATATACCTCAACTATTTCATTTAAAAAGTAAAATATAGAAGAAAAAACATTGGAAACCAAAATACATATGTATTTCCAGCATTATGACTTTCAGATTATTGAAGCCTCTCTTGATCTGTTTTTTTACATACAAATTGATGGAATTGGGCCAACTGGACACATGCTGTCTCCAGAATGACAATTTCGCAGTGCTATTACTGAAGCCTTATTCAGAACAGCTATTAGTGAACTAATAAAACAAACAAATGTGTGATTATTTTAAGTTACAAAACTTTAATTTTTCATGAAATTATGCACATTTGGCTTGCTATTTTTTCACTGATGGAAATTTAAATCAGCTTACTTGAATTTGCAAATTATGAATAATTTAGACATATAGGAAATTATAGAATAAAAAAACAGACACCTCTACTGATTATAATGAGATTATTTCAACAGTCAAGAATAATTTAATATCTATCTATAAATATATATCAGTTATTAATAAATTTTTATCTCTTATTGTCTTTATTAAAATAGATAATTATATTATTGTCCTGACGAGATCACTTAACAGTGGAAAGCTGACTCCATGAGCTCTTGAATTTTCTTTTTTTTTATTTAGAGTAATTTAGGTCTGCCTACTTGCATTTGATTTTGGGTATATTTTGGTAAGTGTTATAGTTATTGACAGTAATCTCTAATTAATTATTATATTGTACTTACATGGACTTCGATAATTGAACAAATCTCAGTATTTTACATATAAACTTTCAGTTTATATTCTTTATATGCTCAGTATTTAACATATAAACTTTGAGATATACCTTATGTGTATGTGCTTTGTCTCCTTTCTATAAGAAGATCATGATAGCAATAGATTTCTTTATGAAGATATTTCAAATTCTCTTCACTAAACCTATTTTAATTGACCTCATGATTATTCATACTCTTCTCTTGCTATTTTTCTTCAAAATCTAATTAATTTAAAAATTGTGGCCACTTATAATCAAACTGGGGCTCTCTCTTGAAAGGACACAAATATAATCATTCTAAAAGTATGACTTCTCTGTGCTCTCTTTCTCTTTCTCTGCTTTCCTGGACCTCTTGTTCTTTGGGGGTCTGAAATGACACAATTCAGAGGCAATAGATTATGAAGATAAAATTCAGCAATTAATTTCCATTCTCATTTCCCACCTTCTATTCATTTAGTCACTTTACTTGTTCTTATTTTCTCTTTTTAATGGCAGCCTTTAAGTATTTTAACTTTTAAAACAGCAATGTTCTATATTAATAGTTGACCATGTTCGATTTGGTATTCACTAAGAACCTCAACTAATAGGTATGATTACATCCATGTCTAACCAGTAATTCTGTGGCTAGCCCACTGATTTACTGGTCAATCTGGCAGATTTATTAGACTGCCAGCATTACTAAACTCTTGCTCTGAGCCAAGCAGTTTGCAAAGCAGCTTTGCAGACATTATTGCTAATGTAATATAGCAAATTAGCAGCATCTCTAAAGCTGAGAGGATCTTGGTAATTCACCAGGGTCACAAACTTTATTAAAGGACAGTTTCTGAATGTGGGACTGATGAAGTCTAGTGTCTACCTAAGTTAAGCTACTAAACAGCTCTGAGTAAAAGTGTGTGGCTCCTTAGGGTGCTGGTCCCTATCTCCTTGATTGTGTGTAAATACATCATAGGCAAGAAATAAAAATTTCCCTGTAACAAGGAGACAGTGATTAATTTGCTTTATTACAGAAGAAAAGTCCTCTATCAAATATGTAGTAATTTATTACTCAATTAATCTAACAACTTCTTGAGGTGTTTAAGCAAACCTCCTCTAGGTGAATCTTGTTTTTAAGTTTTTGCTAAATATACGGGGAAATGATAATAATGCCCATCACTGGGCATTGTCAAAGTTCCTAAAACTTACAAAGATGAGGCATGACATTGTAAGAAGTCAGAAATGAGTGAAACAATTATCGTGATTATCATCCCAGTTGTACTATTCTGTCAAATATGCTTTGGATTATGCAATTCAACATTAGTTTCATTATCCATGAAATGGAGTGAATCACTTCTGCCAAGCAAGCTATGAAAAGAATCGAATCAGACAATGCATGTAAAAATGTCCTATAGTTAAAGACATCCAACTTGGAAAGGACTAGAAGTCTTGACAAAGTGGCCATAGCAGTGAGAACTGTTATTTTTCATCTAATTTGGGGAAAGATACACCAATCTGAATATACATTTTATAAATCACAGTTACTACTGCAGAAAACACAGGCGTCAGGCTTCTTATAACCCATCTGCTTCTCTTTCTTTAAAATAGTACCATATTTCATTTCTTTTGTTGGAATAATCATATTAATACATTTAAGAACTTGAGTTATATTGTCTTCCTTTTAATCTATAGGTCAGTTGAGTTATGAAAGAATGTAGCTGATAGTAAATATTATTTTATTTGAAAAAAATAATCTACCTAAATACTTTACACATTGAAAGCTTCTTTTCATCTTAAAAGATCTACAGTAAGATGGTTTCCATAATGGATGTCACCATACCTAAGAAGTTTTACCATCACCTGATTTTTAATTTGACTCTGATTGAAATTGTTCTAAGTGGGAACGTGCTAATTTGGCCAACAGATGGTAGCCATTGGTTAAATATTAAGATAATTTTAGAAGAATTGAATCAAAGAAATCACAATGTGACTGTACTGGCTTCAGCAGCGACTCTATTCATCAACTCCAGTTCTGACTCTCCTGTGAATTTTGAGGTGATACCTGTTTCCTACAAGAAGAGCAATATAGATTCCTTAATTGAACATATGATAATGCTGTGGATAGATCACAGACCGACTCCTCTCACACTCTGGACTTTCTACAAAGAACTAGGAAAACTCCTAGATACATTCTTCCGAATTAATATACAAATCTGTGATGGAGTATTAAACAACCCCAAGTTAATGGCAAGACTTTGGAAAAGTCGTTTTGATGTGCTGCTTGCCGACCCAGTAACAATCTGCGGAGATCTGGTTGCTCTGAAATTAGGAATTCCATTTATGTACACCCTGAGGTTCTCCCCTGCTTCAACAGTGGAGAGACACTGTGGAAAAATTCCAGCACCTGCGTCCTATGTACCTGCAGCCCTTTCCGAGCTCACGGACCATATGACCTTTGGTGAAAGGCTTAAAAACACCATATCTTATCCCCTGCAAGATTATATATTTCAATCCTACTGGGGTGAGTGGAATTCATACTACAGCAAAGTCCTAGGTAAGTCTTTAAAATGTTCTGTTAATTCATACTACAGCAAAGTCCTAGGTAAGTCTCTAAAATGTTCTGTTATTAATGATTCCAGATATTTTATTTATTCTTATTGTTGATACAGCAAAAGGTTTCCATACCACTGCAAATTCCAAGCTGAAGTAAATATGTGTGGGCTAAGTCACTTCAGTCATATCTGACTCTTTGTTGCCCCATGGACTGTAGCCCTCCAGGCTCCTCTGTCCATGGGATTCTCCAGGCAAGAATACTGGAGTGTGTTGACATTTCATCTTCCAGGGGATGTTTCCCACTCAGGGATCAAACCCTTGTCTCTATGTCTTCTGCACTGGCAGGCAGGTTCTTTACCATTACTTATTATATATTGTATATGTGTACACAAATATTTTGGAAAATTCCGAAACAATGGAATGGTGGTATTAATATGCATGATGTTGTATCAGACAAATAGTCTTGTGCCTGTTTCAGTTCAGTTCAGTTGCTCAGTCGTGTCCGACTCTTTGCAACCCCATGAATCGCAGCATGCCAGGCCTCCCTGTCCATCACCAACTCCCAGAGTTCACTCACACTCACGTCCATTGAGTTGGTGATGCCATTCAGCCATCTCATCCTCTGTTGTCCCCTTTTCCTCCGGCTCCCAATCCCTCCTAGCATCAGAGTCTTTTCCAATGAGTCAAATGTTTGCATGAGGTAGCCAAAGTATAGCTTTTCAAAGTGCAAATCAACCTTCAAATAAAAATAAAAATATTTTCGAATATAAACAAAAATATAAATACATTCACCAGGATAAATTCAGTTCAGTTCATTTGCTCAGTCGTGTCTGACTCTTTGCGATCCAATGGACTGAAGCCCACCAGGCCTCCCTGTCCATCATCAACTCCTGGAGCTTACTCAAACTCATGTCCATTGAGCCAGTGATACCATCCAACCATCTCATCCTATGTCATCCCCTTCTCCTCCTGCCTTCAATCTTTCCCAGCATCAGGGTCTTTTCCAATGAGTCAGTTCTTCACATCAGGTGGCCAAAAGTATTGGAATTTCAGCTTCAGCATCAGTCCTTCCAATGAATATCCAGAACTGATTTCCATTAGGATGGACTGGTTGGATCTCCTCACAGTCCAAGGGACTCTCAAAAGTCTTCTCCCAACACCTCAGTTCAAAAGCATCAATTCTTCGGCACTCAGCTTTCTTTAAAGTCTAATTCTCACATCCATACATGACCACTGGAAAAACCATAGCTTTGACTAGATGAACCTTTGCTGGCAAAGTAATGTCTCTGTTTTGACACTACTAAAAATACTTTTGAAGTGATACTCGATTTACTTTCTCTTCTTCATTCTCCATTTTTTCTTTGTCTTAGGAAGCTTTAAAAATCCCAGGATTAGACACTGGGAACTTGAATTTATACTCTTCTCAGCCTCTCACTATCTCTCCATCCTGAGGCTTCCCTGGGTGCTTGGGCCAGCATTGCCTCCAGCTTAATCGCTCAGGGATCTTTGGCAAGCCTCAGGGTTTCTTGCCTTACCGGTTCTTTATGAAAATCAAACAAAATAAATCAACTGTCAAGGCCAGTTTGGTTTATAGTTTGTATTACTTCTTTTTCTGATCTTCCTGAGTCTTCCTTCCTTTCTTTTTCTATTTTATTCTTTCCCAAATGCGTTTTTTTCTCTTGATCTGTTAGTAGTAGCAGGGATACTAATTAATAACAATTAAATGATGCTACCAATGGTACTTTCTTACAAAGGTAATATGCAAGATACTATTTTCTTTTACTCTAGAAAGATTGAGGGCATGAGGAGAAGGGGATAGCAGAGGATGAGGTGGTTGGATGGCATCATTGATCCAATAGACATGAGTTTGAGCAAGCTTCAGGAGATAGTGAAGGATAGGGAGGCCAGGAATGCTGCAGTCCATGGGGTCGCAAAGAATCAAACACAACTGAGCAATTGAACAATAGCAGCAATGCTATATCAATTATGAAGAATTACATTTATGTTGAATATTATTTATAACAAACTACACAGAACTGTGCAATGAGGAATGCCCTGATTATACTATCATGTGATTATTGTAAATAGAACATAGTCAGTAAATATTTATAGAAAATAAACGCCTCTGTGATATACAAAATCTTCCCTCTCAAATGGTGTCATGACAGGTTATATAACATGTGTACAGCCTTTGTGATACAGAATGTTCCCAACTTCTCATTTTCACAGGACAATAATCTAGCTGCAAAAGTATTTAAGAAATTGAATATCTTATTTACTTAAATCCTTCATGCTCCTCATGTTACTCAATGTAGTTGGACAACAATAACTACCTTGAATATTTTATTTCAAATAGAAGTGTATTTTCAAGAACTGGTAAAATCCAATTTGTCCTCTGTTTGCAATTACATTCATCGAGTATTAGAGACACCTGTGAACTGTAACCCAATCCTGAAACAGATCAGTTTATATGTTTGATATTATTTTCTTTGAACACAAGAGGTTTCATAACGTCATGTGCTGCAAAGTGTCCATTTCATTGGCCGTTCTTCAGTTCTCTGAGAAAGGCTAGAAAAATAAAATGTAAAAAACAAACAAGCAATAACAAAACCCCTCAAATATCTATTTTGAAAGAGATAGAAGTAAGTAAATGGGCTTCCCTAGTGGCTCAGATGGTAAAGAATCCGCCTGCAATGCGTGAGAACTGGGTTTGATCCTTGGGTCAGGAAGATCCCCCCCAGAGAAAGGTTTTGGCTATCCACTCCAGTATTCTTGTCTGCAGAGTCCCATGGACAGAGGAGCCTGGTGAGCTATAGCCCTTGGTATCACAGAGTCAGACACGACTGAGAGACATACTCACTCAGCAAGGAAATATCTAATTGCATTGGTTAAAAACTCTGCTTTATTTGTCAGTGAGGATATCTTTTATGAATGAAGTAACTTGAAAATGATCATCAAAATTGGGGTACATGTGTCTCTTTCAATTCTGGTTTCCTCGGTGTGTATGCCCAGCAGTGGGATTGCTGGGTACCCCAATGTTCATTGCAGCACTGTTTATAATAGCCAGGACATGGAAACAACCTAGATGTCCATCAGCAGATGAATGGATAAGAAAGCTGCAGTACATATACACAATGGAATATTACTCAGCCATTGAAAAGAATAAATTTGAATCAGTTCTAATGAGATGGATGAAACTGGAGCCAATTATACAGAGTGAAATAAGCCAGAAAGAAAAACACCAATACAGTATACTGACATATATATATATGGAATTTAGAAAGATGGTAATAATGACCCTGTATGCGAGACAGCAAAAGAGACACAGATGTATAGAATGGACTTTGGACTCTGAGGGAGAGGGACAGGGTAGGATTATTTGGGAAAATGGCATTGAAACGTGTATACTATCATGTAAGAAATGAAGCACCAGTCTATGTTCCATATGGGATACAGGATGCTTGGGGCTGGTGCACGGGGATGATCCAGAGAGATGATATGGGGTGTGAGGTGGGAGGTGGGAGGGGATTCAGGATTGGGAGCTCGTATACACCTGTGGTGGATTCATGTCAATGTATGGCAAAACCAATACAGTATTGTAAAGTAAAATAAAGTAAAAAAAAAAAAAAAAAATCATCAATTCAATTTTAAGTATGCTTCTAACTCCAAATGGGACAGGCCTATCTGGGAATATAGGCCAATCATTTGTCATATTCAGGAGTGAATCTATAAATAAATCTTGTCCTGGCCAATTGTTCAGCAAGGTATCTTCAAACTACACTGAGCCTGATTTCTGTTCCAACCTCAGAGAGATTTGCTGCACATGCAGCCCATAGGTAGTTCTCAAGTGGGCAGGACTAGGTACTAGCCTTTGCTATAGCCACAGGAAGGCCGAGGACTTGACTGTTGTAAGGAAAATAGTTAAATTGATAAGGAAACTGAATGGTTTCATTTTGCCTGTGTCTTTTGGTTCCCTGGTCTGACTCTATTTTTCCCAGCACTCTGCAGACAGAAGAGAGGAAAGACCAGTACTAATCTACATACCACTCAGCCAGTATAGCCTGTGTTGACAAAAAGAAAAAAAAATTCCCCAGTGTGAGAGTTGCAAGTCAAGTTTCATTGGGGGCAAAATGATGACTGCAGCCCTGGGAGACAGCCCCTCAGGTAGCTCTGAGAAACTGTTCCAAAGAGGTAAGGGGGAAAGTCAGTATATATGTGATTTTGGTAAAAGGGAGGACATGCAATCAAGTGCATATATTTTGTAGAAAGTTTCTGCTGGTCTCATGTAGAGTCTGCTAGTCATGAGAAGAAACTGCCACCTCAAAGAAGGATTTTAGTGCTTTTCTAGATTAAGGAGATACAAGAATTGGGCTTATAAAATCAACTCCTGAGAAAATCTAACTATATGAGGACATGTCCTGCCAGTTTTCTGGAGCACAGAGCACCTCATTTCTATTCTCCACCTTGAACTCCTTTAGGGGGTGTTGGAGGTCAGCAGCTTCAGCCCGATATTAATCCTTGTAGGATAGATGGCAAGCACCATGGCAAGTGCCAATTTGTGGCTGACACCTGCTTTTACCTGTAAGTACCATATAGGTTCCATGTTGGTCCCTCTTTCCCTGCTGCTAAATTTTAGATGTATTCCCTATAACTAACCCTATCTTTATCCAGACCATTAAAAAAAAAAACAGATAAAATAAATGAGCCTCATAACATTTCCCTTCTAGCACACTTGCCTGAAACTGTACTAAATTACTCAGTACATTTTTTGCATTTGATTTCTGGCTGCCCTTTGAGGCTCGGTGTTTTTGTTTGCTTGTTTATTTGTTTGTTTTTTCTGTATCCCACTCCCATTCTAATCACCATTGCCAACATATGCTCTTTTCCCTGGAAAACGTGGATCTCTGTTAATCTGCCCTCACATAGGTTTTTAATTCCTTCTCACATATGGCTTTCCTATGGTTAGTGCTGTGAGCTTTTAAGATTCTGTGTAACCTTTCTTGCAAGTCAAACATAAGTCATAAATTGTACAGCTCATTGCAGTTTTGCAGTATAAACCCATGCAGCCAGAACCCAAACCAAGAAGCAAAACATTATTACACCCGTAATTCCCTAACCTTCCTCATATCAGTCCTGACTACACTCATCTGAAGATAACAATTTTCTTGACTTCTAACACCACAGATTAAATCTGACCAATTTTAAACTGTATAAATGAACCATGCATTATGGTGCTTTTGTATTTTTCTCCTTTTATTTAGCATCATGCTTTTTATATTTGTTTAAGTTGTCACATGTAGATATAGTGTGTTCGTTCTCATTGTGATAGAGAATCTTTCGAATTAATCTAAATTTTATTTATCCATTCTACTGCCAGTGGTCATTGTTGGCTATTTTGGTTTTGGCTATATTTGATCAACACTGCTATGAACATTCTTGTACATGTCTTTTGGTGAATACAAGTATGTTGTACTACAGGATGTATATATAAGAAAGGAATTGCCAAGTTATAGTGTATGAATCTGTTTAGCTTTAGAAAATACTGCTGATTTTCAAGTTCTTGTACCAATTGGTAATCTCATCAGCCATTTACTAGTATTCCAATTGTTCTCCATTTTCACTTAACTGGGCATTTTTTTTGTTCTTTAATTGTGACCGTAATGAAGTGCAGTGCTGCCTCATTATTATCTTTTATTAATAAATAATTGTCTTGTATCTGTTTAAAGGACATAAAGCACACAGTGACTTGCATATCAAATGTATATACCTTTGTGACCAACACATCAATCAATCTCTAAGATCCCTTTCTAACATAGTTGCTCTCCAGTCCTTTTCAGACACTTATCACACTAAATAACTCCTACCACTTAGCTCATTGTCCTTACTCATTTCCATCTGTGGCCCTGTTTCTCTTTCTCCATTTTCAGTCATCCCCACGTAGTGGCTGGAGAGGCTTGTGACAGTTGCCATCAGCACTCGTAGTAAATGAGTAAGGGGTCTGTGAAACAAAATAATGTTTGATCTCTGGCTCCACTGATAAGGACCAAACACTCACAGCAGAGGAACTTGTGATCCCTACTTTCCCATAATTCCATCACCCTGTGGAGACCAAAGACCAAGCCTGTATGTGACTCGGAGAGGACAGACCCAGCAGGAGCACCCACTCTCCTGGAGCCTCAGGCAGCAACTCCAGCGACACAGTGGTAGCAGGACACCAAGGACTCCACAGCAGTGACATGCCAGCACCAGCAAACACCTCAGACAGAGCTAGTGGAGGGTGGAAAGTTCAGTTCAGTTCAGTCACTCAGTTGTGTCCGACTCTTCGCGACCCCATGAATCGCAGCACGCCAGGCCTCCCTGTCCATCACCATCTCCCAGAGTTCACTCAGACTCACGTCCATCGAGTCCGTGATGCCATCCAGCCATCTCATCCTCGGTCGTCCCCTTCTCCTCTCGCCCCCAATCCCTCCCAGCATCAGTCTTTTCCAACGAGTCAACTCTTCCCATGAGGTGGCCAAAGTACTAAAGTTTCAGCTTTAGCATCATTCCTTCCAAAGAAATCCCAGGGCTGATCTCCTTCAGAATGGACTGGTTGGATCTCCTTGCAGTCCAAGGGACTCTCAAGAGTCTTCTCCAACACCACAGTTCAAAGGCATCAATTCTGCAGCACTCAGCCTTCTTCACAGTCCAACTCTCACAGCCATACATGACCACTGGAAAAACCATAGCCTTGACTAGACGGACCTTCGTGCCTACTCTCAAATAGAACTAGAGAGAGCGCATGTAAGAAAACAAACAAACAAACAAAAATTTGTGCTATCTCGCCACCTACTGGAAAACAATAGAAGGGCAGCTAATTTCTAACTCATTGAATCCTGCTCCAGCTTAGTTGCTCAGTTGTTCACTGGTGTCAGACTCTGCGACCTCATGGACTGCAGCGCCCCAGGCTCCTCTGTCCTTGGGATTCTCCAGGCAAGAATACTGGAGTGGGTTGCCATGCCCTTCTCCAGGGGATCTTCCCAACCCAGGGATCAAACCCAAGTCTCCCACATTGCAAGAGAATTCTTTGCCAGCTGAGCCACCTGGGAAGCCCATGAAGACTGGAGTGGGTAGCTTATCCGTTCTCCAAGGGATCTTCCCCACTCAGAGATCAAACGGGGCTCTTCTGCCTTGCTGGTGGATTCTTTACCAGCTGAGAAAAGAAAGAAAACATTACCTAAAGAAGAAAGGCATTCACTACTTCAAATGTGCCAGCAGAGGAACAATTCAAGCTTCATGAAGATCAACAGTAACATTGTTACAAAAAGAACATAAAAATTCTCCAAAAACAAAACTTAAAATCACATAATATCATAATCTGACAGAGAAATCAAAATAACTATCATGAAGAAACCCAAAATGTGACAAGAAAACTCAGGCAATTCATTGAGTTCAGGAACAAGATTAATGAATTAATTAACAGAATAATTTACCAGGGATATTTAAACTCTAAAAAGAATCAAGCAGAAAATCTGGAGCTGAAGAACTCAACTGGAGGTACAATGCTCCCTGATTCCAAGCTGTATTACAAAGCTATAGTAATCAAGACAGCCTGGAATTGGCTGGAAAATAGACACATAAATCAATGAAACAGAATTGAGAGGCCAAAAATAAACCCACAAATATGTGAAGAATTATTTTATGACAAAGTAACAAGGAACATACAATGGAGAAAGGATACTCTATTCAATAAATGGATACCAAAAAATTTTATAATTTAGAATTTTATTTTTTTATTTTATTAAAAAATGAAAAATATTTTACCCAGAAATTTACACTGCAATCATGAATTACAATGTTTTACTGAATTATCCATGTTTTAGCTATGTTTCTTATTGCTGATTCTAAAATTGTCAATATTATGTATGTGTGTTTCTAAGTTGACAATTGATGTTGCTGATATTGTTGTTTAAAGTTGGATTATCTCTATCTATATATGGCTAAAACACAAGTAACAATGAACACGTCTAATATACTCATTTTTTAAATATAAATTTATTTTAACTGGAGGCTAATTACTTTACAATATTGTATTGGTTTTGCCATACATCAACATGAATCCGCCAGGGAGTGTACACGTGTTCCCCATCCTGAACCCCCTCCCATCTCCTTCCCCTTACCATCCCTCTGGGTCATCCCAGTGCACCAGCCCCCAGCATCCTGTATCCTGCATCAAACCTGGACTGGCGATTCATTTTACATATGATATTATACATGTTTCAATGCCATTCTCCCAAATCATCCCACCCTTGCCCTCTCCCACAAAGTCCTATACTCATCTTGATTTTTAAGTGCCATTCTCTAATAAAATGAACCAGCATTCTTTGAAGAAATGGTCAGTTCTAAGGTTGGGACAGTGAAAACAGTAGATGATCCTAAAACATTTTGTGGTTTCAAAACGTAACAAGTAATTGAAAATGATGGGGCCACATCAAAAGGATGTAGAAACCAATGTATGAAAAAAGTTTCCAATATCTGTGACAATTTGAACAATAAAAATAAATGATTAAAATTAAAAATAGATTTTTGAGTTATAGCAATAGTAAGTATAAATAAGTGATTGAATAGTAGGAAATTATTTAAATTCTAATTAATAAATATAGAAGGAATCATTGATGTTTTAACTGACTGGGTTTTTAAGATCAATATTTTATATAATCATGATAAAATTATCAAAACCAGAAATTCTTATGAAAAATTATCAATTATCCTGCTGATATCATTTTTTCTTTTCAGTATACAATCCAAGTTTCTTCCTTGCATTTACTTGTCCAGTCTCCCTACTCTTTAGTTTGTGACAGTTTCCACAGGCTGTCTTTGTTTTCTAAAGAGCACTGGCTACTTAATTTTTAGAATATCCCTCAACATTTTTTCTGGTATTTTCTTGTGATTAGGGAGAGATGATGTATTCGGGGTAAGAATACTACAGAAGTAACCTTGTGTCCCTCACAGTGAAATGCATCAGAGTTACATCATATAGACAGTTTATTACTAGTGACCATATTTTGATCACTTAGTTACGAGTACATCTGCCAGGATTCTCCTTATTTTCCCCTTGTGATTAACAAGCATCTGGGAGGAGAAACTGTAAGACTGCAAATCATACTAATCATATGTTGGCACATATTTTTATAATCCTTTACAATAAAATTCCAATGACTAATTCAGGAGTAATGGAAATAGAAAATCACTCAGAAAAACATAGTAATAATCCTGAAGGATATACAGACATCTCTACTTAATTTATAATCGCTTATAAGTAGTCAGAAGATTTGGGTAAAAGAACAGAAATTTAGGGCTAGGTTGTACAGTCTGGCTTCATGAAAGATGCGCAAGCTCTAAAGAGTAAAAAGACTTGAAAGATGAAGTCCTGAGTAGACAAAACCAATAACTAGATTCAAAGGCCCTAGTGTATTCTTCATGCATCTTTAACATTCTATCATTGCTACCATTTTTTATTCAAAACTTAATTCTACATAACATTTTTTGATTTATTTTTGGGTCACTGTTTATTTTTACAGCTGTGCTTAATCTACCCTTCAATCTGTTCAATAACTTAAATCTGATATATTGAATTTTTAAATTTCAGAAATTTACTTTGTTTCTTTTGCAAATTTTCACAATTATTCTTTTTAATCTCTTGTTTCTTACCAATATATTCAGATTTTGCTTTCATACCCTTAATTTTATTGTAAAAAATAATTTTATTTTTCATTTCATGAATAATTTTTAAATCGCTAAATTCATATATCTGGCTTCTGCTGCTTTTGCTGGTTCTCAGTCCTGAAGCTTTGTTTTAATTTAACAGGGAGGTGCTTATTTACCTTCAAATGTTATCAGTGGGAACCTTTGAAGTTAGGTTCAAAGTTTCTTCAAAGAGGCTTTTCTAGTTTGAACTAGAAATCCATATGAAGATTGACTGTTAAGAACTCTAAGAGATCTTTTTCATCTACACATCACCAAGTCAAAATTAGCAATTATCATTGCTGTAAACTTCTGTGTAAGTGAATTTGTTTGTAAAAGGGAGGCCATATCTTGAGAATCTAGCATTACATAAACATACACAGAGTGTAGGATCTTGGCAAGGCTTCAGACTTTCCTTCTCTCCACTCTTGAGCACCTACGGTGTGTTCTACAAAGAAACAAGATTGAACATCAGAATTCCTGTCTTGACTTTGTTTAGGGGTTCTGTCTGCTGACTTTTTACTTTCTTGAAAATTAGAAATGAATTTTTATGGGGCAATTTTATATTTTATTCAGAATTTTAAATGTTTCAGTTGGATATAAGTGAATATATGCCTATACTTTTAAATTTATGAAAATGAATCATTCTTCAAAATCTGAGCTCTACCTTAGCTTTCTCATATAATAAAACAACTTAGAGATATTTCTCTATTCAAGCAGGAATACTGGAGTGGGTTGCCATGCCTTCCTCCAGGGGATCTTCCCATCTCAAGTATCAAACCCGGGGATCAAGCCCAGGTCTCTTGCATTGCAGGTAGATTTTTTTTACCAGCTGAGCTACCAGGCTATACAGCTACCAATAACATGTATACTGAGGTCAATTTCTAACCTGTACAATATATCTCTGCTCTCTCTTTGACTTCATTTAAACTTTTTTACAACATATGAACTTTATCATAGTGATTAGATACATTTATCAATCTTTGTTTAATCACTTTGGGGCTATTTATCCTGTATAAAATGACTTTTATCCTCTAAGATTATAACATATCTGTTTTCTCTTAGTGAATCTATGGTTCTGTTGTAGCTTTTACTTTCTGATTCTCTTTTGGATTATGTTTTTACCAGTCATTAGTAGAGTTTAAAAAAAAAAACAAGCCTAATTATGTAACACAACACAATTCTCAATCCTTGATCCTAGATTATTCTTTGCATCTTTAAGCAAATCTACTCTGGATTTTTTTTTTTTTTTTTGCCAAACATAAAAGCTCTCAAGGGACTTGAAATTTCAATATGTCTTTTTCAAATTATTGAAATGAATATTATTTTGTAACTGAACATAACCCTTGGTATAATTGTCACAATTCTTAGAATACAAATACATTAACATTCTCTTTCACTTATAAGTAATACTTTTCAACCTACTAAGTAGACTCTTAAAGACTTAACTAACTTGTAATTTTATCGTTATTTTTCTCCACCAAGCAACCTCCTTCACGAGTTTTGCCCTTCCTCATTTCATCTGTACCTTCTATGATTCATTTCCTTGTATTTGTACAAGTATAACAGAGAAGTATTAATTATTGGGCTAATTTATTTTCTGCAATAATCTATGAGATCATTTTGAATTAGAAATGTATCTTACTTGTTTCTTTATACCCTTTGAATGGTATAGAATCCAGTATAAAATAAGTGCTAAAAGTTGCTTGTTGAAGGCATGAAATATCAAACATTTTGAAGAGAAATTGGAATTGGACTGAAATACAGATGGATGATGGGACACAAAATCTGTGCTCCTAAATATTTCCCCTACCTTGAGATTCATGTACATGTTCAGTCGTTAATGACACATGGCAGGTCAAAAAAATTTTCTGTAACTACCACTCCTTTAGTGTTTTGTGATTTTACTAGAGTTCTTATCACTCTCTGATTGCTCAGAGTATAAACCAAGCACTTCCTTATTAATGACTGATAACCTCTCACTTCTCATCAGTCATGACTCTCCTAGACCCTCTATTCACAAACCAATATTATGTTCTCCCTAATATGCTGAGCAAATCCTGCTGTCTTAAAATTTAATTTTAGCTACTTATGTATGCTTTTTTTCTTTGCAACTCAAATAATATTCAGCTGCCAGTTTAGGTTTATTAAAGGACATATATGATCATTTTCTGTACCTGATCTGAAAATTTGAGTACACATCTTTTTATGAAGATTAAAACTGAACCCAGCGTATAGCATTTAAGGCTCTTGAAAGTGTCCTATTTTAACTAATATTTCCTTTTCTGAAGTTTTGTGTTAGCCTCTGCTCCACACATACTGAACTAACAACTGTATACTTAAATGACCATGACTTACATATCTTCATCTTTTTATCCTTTTCTTCTATTCAACTTTAAAACCCTTCTCCTGTATTCTTTGCTTCTGAGTTCAGCTTCTGAAATGTATCTTCTGTGTTGAAGCTTTGTCTGATTTTCTTCACATTAGAGTGACAGCATATTCTGAGACCCTGAAATGCTGTATCTTTGTACATTAGTATATTCATATTCCTCTTATATTAGGCAATGCATGTGTTTTATCTACATGCTAATATATGACCAACATTATGACAAGACATACATTTTCATGTTTCCCCAAATTATTAATCATCATGTTCCATGAAATGCACCATATTATTTGCTAGATATTTTTAAATAGGTTCTATCATACTTTTAAAATGTCAATAAAACATTATTTTTTCTATTTTAATCTGTTTTTAAAACTCCTAGAAGGTTGCAATCATTTCCTCAAAAATATATAAATATTTCCTGTCTTCTCTTGTACAAATATCATACCCAGTTAACAACTGGCAAAGTTCTCTGCGTGTAAGTTACCTAACTCCAGAAATTAATTTTTAACTTGATCGATGTCTAAATTGCCACTACAATTTTGTGCCCAACAAGCATTCAGCATTTGCAGAGCAGTGTGTGAGGGAGCTGCTGTCATGATGTCCAAGAAATGGGTTTCAGCAATTCTACTACTGCAGCTCTGCTATACTGGCTGTGGATTCTGTGAGAAGATCCTCGTGTGGCCCTGTGACATGAGCCACTGGCTCAATCTAAAGGTTATTCTGGAGAAACTCGTGGAAAGAGGCCATGAAGTGACTGTGTTGGTGTCTTCACAAAATCTTCTCATTGAGAACAACAAGCCTTCCACACTGAACTTCGAGATATTCTCAGTGCCGCAGGACAAAGAGAGTGCTGAAAATAATCTAAATGAATTTTTAAATCTATCTGTTAACGTCATGCCAACTTTGTCACCCTGGCAATCAGCAAAGAAACTTCAAGATTTTTTTCCTTGAAATAAGTGCAGATTTAAAACTTATCTGTGAGAGTGTTGTCTACAACCAGACAATCATGAAGAAACTCCAGGAAACCAACTATAATGTTATGGTTATAGACCCTGTGACGCCCTGTGGTGAGCTGATTGCTGAGATTCTGGGAATCCCTTTTGTGTACACACTAAGACTCTCCTTGGGTGGCACAATGGAGAAATACTGTGGGCAAATTCCATCTCCACCTTCCTACGTGCCTGTTGTCATGGCAACATTACCAGACAAAATGAACTTTCTGCAAAGGGTAAAAAATTTAATGTTTACCATTTTCTTTGACTTCTGGCTCCAACAATATGACCCTCAGCTTTGGGACCAGTTTTACAGTGAAGTATTAGGTAAGAGACTCTGCTTTTCATTCTAAAGTAATTATCAGAAGATGCTGAGGAGGTTTCAGAAAAGTCTAGGAAGAGGAAAGGAATATATTTTTAAAACTTTCACTTTCACAAAAACTCCACAATTAATATCAAGGAACTGTGGTTTAATTGGGGAAGGGATGCAAGAAATTTCTTGCCATGGTTCCTTTTTCTTTACAGTCCTCTATTTATTAGGATACTCCAATATTTAAAAGATTGTTACCAAAACAAAATGAAATATAAAACACACTGCTGCTGCTGCTGCTAAGTCACTTCAGTCGTGTCCAACTCTGTGCGACCTCATAGATGGCAGCCCACCAGGCTCCGCCATCCCTGGGATTCTCCAGGCAAGAACACTGGAGTGGGTTGCCATTTCCTTCTCCAGTGCATGAAAGTGAAAAGTGAAAGTGAAGTTGCTCAGTCGTGTCCGGCTAGTAGCAACCCCATGGACTGCAGCCTACCAGGCTCCTCTGTCCATGGGATTTTCCAGGCAAGAGTACTGGAGTGGGGTGCCATACATGCTAATATCTGTCAATCCAATGGTATGTGTATTTTTGTCAGATGCAAGATATCACAAATAAGTCTAATACACTGAGTTTTCATAGAGAAGATGTTTGATTTCTTACTGGTTAATGAGTGTAATGTTTGTTAAAAAAGGAAGATCATCTTCTTGCCTGATTTTAGTAATAGTCTGGAACCTGGGCCATATTAATGGTGGTATTAAATTTGCTATATAGCTTATTTTGTCTGAATTTTGCTCTACAAATATTGAAAATCATGAAATATTAGATTTAAAATTTAAACCATCTTCCTTTTGGACCAGAGTACCATGTATTCCTATCTCTCCACTTTCACTTTCATCAAGAGGCTTTTTAGTTCCTCTTCACTTTCTGCCATAAGGGTGGTGTCATCTGTGTATCTGAAGTTATTGATATTTCTCCTGGCAATCTTGATTCCAGTTTGTGCTTCTTCCAGCCAGGCATTTCGCATGATGTACTCTGCATAGAAATTAAATAGTGTGACAATATACAGACTTGACATACTCCTTCCCCATTTTGGAACCAGTCCGTTGTTCCATATCCAGTTCTAACTGTTGCTTCTTGACCTACATGCAGATTTCTCAGGAGGTGGTCAGATATTCCCAACTCTTAAAGAATTTTCCAATTTGCTGTGGTCCATTTAGTCAAAGACTTTAGTGTAGTCAACAAAGCAGAAGTAGACTTTTTGGAGAATTTTCTTGCTTCTTCAATGATCCAACAGATGTTGGAAATTTTATCTCTGGTTTCTCTGTCTTTTCTAAATCCAGCTTGAACATCTGGAAGTTCTAGGTTCATATACTCTTGAAGCCTGAGTTGGAGAATTTGCTAGTGTGTGAGATGAGTGCAATTGTGTAGTAGTTTGAACATTCCTGGCATTGCCTTTCTTGGGATTGGAATGAAAACTGACCTTTTCCAGTCCTGTGGCCACTGCTGAGTTTTCCATATTTGCTGGCCTATTGAGTGCAGCAGTTTCACAGCATCATCTTTTAGGATTTGAAATAGCTCAACTGAAATTCCATCACCTCTACTAGCTCTGTTCGTAGTGATGCTCCCTAAGGCCCACTTGTCTACGCACTCCAGGATATTTGGCTGTAGGTGAATGATCACACCATCATGGTTATCTGGATCACAGAAGAACTATACAAAAAAGATCTTAATGACCTGATTATAGGGGAGTCCTCACAATATTGTAAGATTTCTTTCCAGGAGCTCAATCAATTTTTCATAATAAAAATCAAAGAAATAGCCCTTATTTCCAGTTAGGGGAAGAAGAAAGGAATCATTTTGAAAGAAATCAGAGCCCTCTGTTCATCCTAACAAGGCTGTCCTCAGGGTAAACTAGTTAACTGGTGCACAGTGTGCTAGGAATTATCAGAGCCTAACTGATCTGAAGAATACCTGACTCCAAGCCCCACTAGACTACTGGATGGAAAAATGATATACCCAACTCCAGACCATCCTCCCCCATATAAAGTGGGAGAAAAAACTGAGATAGTTTTGAAGAATACAGAGGCTTAAAGTCAGTAGAATACTGAGACTAATCTTAGGACCATAGAATGCTTCTCTCCCCAACTCACCACCACCTTTCAAACACCTATTTACAGTAGTCTCTTTTACCCAGTATATCATGTCTTGCTATCAAGTGAAAATTACAAGGAACATCAGAAGGCAGAAACACACTTTGAGTAGACAGAGTAATCATCAGAACCAGAGATGGCAAGAATGTTGTAATTATCAAAACAAGGTTTGAAATCAATGTTGATTAATATGCTAAGGGATCTAATGGATAAAGTAGACAATATGTAAGAACAGATGTTCTGTATAAGCAGAGAGATGCACATCCTGGAGAAAAATCGAAAAAGAGATTAAAAACATTGTAGCAGAAATGAATTCAAAGATAAAATTATAGTGACATACTTTATAATTATTTCTAGAGGACAGAAGCTGAGGAAATAATTTCTATCATATTCTATGAGGATAGCATGATCAAACGGAGAAGGCAATGGCACCTCACTCCAGTACTCTGGCCTGGAAAACCCCATGGATGGAGGAGCCTGGTAGGCTGCAGTCCATGGGGTCACGAAGAGTCGGACACGACTGAGCGACTTCCCTTTCACTTTTCACTTTCATGGGTTGGAGAAGGAAACGGCAATCCACTACAGTGTTCTTGTCTAGAGAATCCCAGGGACAGGGGAGCCTCGTGGGCTGCTATCTATGGGGTCACACAGAGTTGGACATGACTGAAGTGACTTAGCAGCAGCAGCAGCAGCATGATCAAAATGTAAAAACTAGACAAGCATATTATGAGGGAAGAAAGCTTGTTATAATTGAATAAAAAAGTTTATACAAATTTTGCTGTTAACATAGATGCAGAATCCTCAAAAACTGTTAGAAATTTCTGCTCGGTGAAAGACAATGTCAAGAGAAAGAAAGGCACTGAATAGGAGACAATGTTTGCAAAAGACATGTCTGATAAAGAACTAAAATGTTTTTTAAAAACACGTATTACACTCCGAGAAGAAATTGTGAAACCTGATTAACTAGTGGGACAAAGATAATAATGAACTGTACACAAAGAAAGATATTTGACAAATAACTATATACAAAAATGCTCCATGTAATTTTTTTGGAAAGAGATGCAGATTATAAAAATAATGAGATAACCACTGCACATCTATTAGAATGTCCAAAATGCAGATCACTGACAACTTCAAAAACCTTGCAAGTTGTGGAACAGGAGCTCTTCTTATTGCTAATAGGATCTAAAATGGTGCAGTCACTTGGGAAACACTTGGTGCTTTCTTGTAAAGTAAACAAATTCTTAGTATCACACTTCTTGGTATTCACTCAAAGGAATTGAGAACTTATGTTTACACAAAATGTGCATGTTTATAGATATTTATAGAAATTTTATTCATAACTGCCCAAACTTGGATGAAACCGAGTAGTGAATGAATAAACTGTGGCAGATCTAAAGAAGGAATATTATTTAGCTCTAAAAATGAGTTATCAAGTCTCAGAAAAACATTAAACTATGAGAGCACCTTTAGTGTGTGTTATTAAGGAAAAATTCCAGGCTGAAAGTCAATATACTGAATGATTCAAACTCTTCATTCTGTAAAGGCAAAACTATGGAGACAACAAAAAGATCAGTGGTTGCCAGAGTGTAGGATGAAAGTGGGAGATTAATGCACAGAGCACAAAAGAATTTGGGAACAGTGAAAATACTCTGTATGATACCATAATGGTTGATACATGTCTTTATTATTTGTCTAAGACCACCCAATTTATACTGTGTTAATTATTTTGTAAACCATGGACTTTGGGTGATAATAATGTTTCAGTGTGAGTTCATCAACTGAAACAAATGTACCATCCTGTTGGAGATGTTGATAATTGGATAACCGATGCAAGTGTGAAGACAAGCATATGTGGGAAATATTTCCACTTTTCCCTCAATTTTGTTATCATCTAAAATTGTTCGAAAAAAGTAAAGTATTAATTCATAGACTGTGATACAGAAATCATACATGTTATTTTCCTTGCATGTCTTTAAAAGAAATAAATAGTCTAGGAAGCCTAATAAGGTTGTCTCTGGATTAATATCTACAGCTTGCATGAGTTGCCACTGAGAGATCTGTCTCATCTACAATATGGCATTTTGTCATACATTTAGGCTCCCTCTAAGAATTCTTTGAAGCTAAAACGTATCTCAGTAGATTCATCATGAAGGATTAAAATAATAGATTCAAACAGCAATAGTACTTTCATGGTAATTCAAATTTGATGGCCATTGATCAATTATTTGTAAATTTTCTATTGTGTTTTTAACTCATTTTGTGTAACAAAATAATTGCAGAAAAAAGATTGGTGGTAAATTTCAATTCCATATTTTTGTTTTACAGGTCTTTATCATAACATTTAGAATGTCTTAAGAAATTTATGACTTTTTCATACTTTAGCACAACTTTGTTCTCATGTTGATATGTATTTCATACTGTGCACAACTGCTTCAAATAAAGAATTTCAGTATACTAAGTACTTTAGTATACTAAAATACTTTAAGCTATGTCTTTCACAAATGTTTTGCACAATAATTTCTCCTAAGGACGTAGTAATCAAGACAGGATGCCACACACATGGAGCAACACATCTAAAAACATAAGCGTATTTGTGGGTAAACTGTGGTGCTTTGTTCTCATCCAGTGTTTGGCAATTTCAAGCTAAGTGCCCTTAGAAATGGCTTTTTTATTATCAAGTTAAATCATTGCCTATATAACTTTAACTGAGCAAGTGAACACACACATGCACATAAAACTTCTGACATATATCCAAACACTACAAAATAGTAACAGTTCTTTGAAAAGGCTATTCAACCTGGAGTACATAAAAGCACCATTTCTGAATAAAATCTTTAAGAAAGGAAACATTCTCGTCTGAATTTTTCTTTATTTAGATGGAACACATGTTTTTGTGTACACAAATGATTGACTTAGTAATTTGCAAATACTTGTTCTTTACAAATCTCCTAAAATGAATATTTAGAATCTGTCCTTTTCATAAAACATCATTTCAAGGTGACACTCAAATGTGTGATACTAGTAATGCATGCATGTGTAATCTGCATTCCAAAGGGGGTCGTATTAGGTTTAAGTTACTCAGGGATTTCCTATGGAGAAAATAATAGCAAATCAATGGGATTTGACTCAGCAAGACAAGGTAAATTGATATTGGTGGGATTCTTCAACAATGAGCGTGAACCTGAAACTGTAACAAGTGGAAAGGTAGAAAGATAGTCCTGATTAGAAATTAGAAAACCCCTGAGAGCTGATTTGGTGTTTATGGTGGTTTAGTTGCTAAGTCATGTCTGACTCTTGTGACCCCACGGACTGTAGCCTCCCAGACTTCTCTGTCCATGGGATTTCTCAAGCAAGAATACTGCAATGGGTTGGCATTTCCTTCTCTAGGGGATCTTCCAGACCCAGAGATCGAACCCATGGCTCTAGTATTGTCAGTGGATTCTTTACTGTTGAGTCATCAGAAAGGTCCTTTGTGTTAATAGGATGCAGCTAATCTGCCATCTGCCATTTAATTGGAGAGAAATCATGAGTATGAAATCCATCAGTAGTTGTGGTTAAAATTTTGGAGTTGTGGTTAAAATTTTTGATTGAATTTATTCCCTAAAAGAACTTATTTTTGTCAAAGAATTGTAGTTTTATTTGATTTTATTGAGTTTGTTTTATTTTACATACTACTATTCTTTTACTACCCAAACATTCTTTCTCCCTCCATCTCACTTCCCATACCTTCTTTTCTACCTTTTTATCTTCTTTCTTCCTTCCTTCTCTTCCTCCACCTTTCACTAATATTTTACATTTCACTTCCTTTTAACATCTAAATGTGATAAGTAATCAAGAGTTCCTTCATAGCACATCAGAAAATTAGTGGTGCAACTTTTCCCCAGCAAATATGTATTCTAATAAGTTCAAGCCTACTTCTTTCATTTTCTCCAGGAAGACCCACTACGCTATGTGAGACCATGGGGAAAGCAGAGATATGGCTCATTAGGACATACTGGGATTTTGAATTTCCTCGTCCATACTTACCAAATTTTGAGTTTGTAGGAGGATTGCATTGTAAACCAGCCAAACCATTACCTAAGGTAGGTCTATTACACTGGAAAGCCCTTTCATACTTTATATAACACACTGATTTTCCTTTAAAGCTGGCAGTATCAATGACAGAGATATGCTTGCTGCTGAATTACTTCAGTTTTCTACTTCAAATCTATTTTCAAAATCATAGAAGTCTCTTATGAATAATTTTACCTTTTTTACTTGAATACTTAATTAGAAGGATGAAATCTTCCAAGTGGCATGTTAAAAATATCAGTGTGTCCATAGTGTAGACATTGGGTTGAAAAACAGGAAGCTAGAACCTTGGCTATCACTATCTGCTACTGTCTTCCTAAGAAGCATGATGCAGTTAAAAATAGGGACATTTACTATGATCATTTGAATGATAAATATGCTTTCATAAAAGCTAAGTGTTGATGGAAGATGTGGAACCAGACAGGGCTTCTTGGAGAGCAGTAGACTTTACTGAGCCAGGAAAGAATTGCTGGAAAAAACTTTTTGAATGACAATGATATGTTCAATTTCCAATTCACTTTAAGAAGTCAAAGGAATTTTCAGGTGGGAATTTCTAAAACTCATCTGGTTAATACAAGATTTCAGTCTCAGCTGGGAATACTGGAAATAAATTTGGGAGTCATTAATGTAAATTAAAAATCATGTAGCTGAGAAACTGAAATGCTGAATTGGCTCTTTATGACCATGATACCAGGAATTTTTTTGGAGTAAAAAGAAAATCATGCACACATATTCCAATGTTAGAAAGAATAAATGAGGACTGCCAGAAATATCAGAAGAAAACAATATTTAGAAGCATAAAAAGAGAATAGTAGGTAAACAAAGTAAGGGTATTGTACTTGACTATATTCATCAACAGGCAGTAAAGAGACAGATATTTATTTGCTTGTGTTGTAGGTAAGCGATCATACTCTTTGTACAAGAGGGCGGGTTAAATGATGTTCCCATGAGTTCTTGATTTCTCTTTAGGGAAAGATGGATATTGAAGTTTAAAATTTCACTTCCAGATTGTGAATATGTGTTTCATGCCAATAAATTATAGTTAAAAACAAGCTCCATTGAGTGTTATTACTGGAGATAAGAAACCAATATCTAAAATAAATAAAGGTACAGAAAGATGCATGACATATTCCATGGCTCACGAGCCACATCATTACGTTTATCATTCCACTCCTACTTTTCACATGTAGGCGGTTTCAGAAAAATGGCTCAGACACGTTTCATAGAGGGGAAATGTATTCCATTCCAAAACCCAGTTATTAATATAGATATTTCAGCAATATGAATACCAATCATAGCTTATCTTTCTCATGAAAGAATTATGCCAATCACTGGATACACAAAATAGAAAAGCAATGAAGTTAAACTAAGAAACCAAATCAAACAGATAAGTGTATAACTCTTATACACAGGTATGTGTGTTTATGCCTTTGTGTATGTGTGTGTGTCTGTTTTTTTATTCAATCATTGTCTATGTAGGGAGATGAATCATAGAGATAAACCACCAATTCCTAGGACATCAGATATTCTCTTAATTTTAACTGAGCTAAAAAGAGTGATCTGCTTTTGTTTATGGCATTGTCCTTCCCTTGGTAATTTTACTAGCCTTTAATTGAGAAACGCCAGTGATTGCAGGATAACCACGAATAGTTACAAAGAGATGACACATCTCTAGAAAGTGACATTCACATAGAAAGGAGGAAGACCTCAATCCCAGACTTTGCTGTCCCAAATTTGTACAACTTCCCAGGTGACGCTAGAGGTGAAGAACCCACCTGCCAATGCAGAAGACCAGGTAAGAGATGTGAGTTTAATCCCCAGGTCAGGAAGTTTCCCTGGAGGATGAAATGGCACCATGATGGGCTCCAGTCCATGAGGTCACAAAGAGTTGGACATGACTGGAGCAACTTAGCATGCAAGTGATCATCAAGAGAATTTTATTTGCAGAGAAATGTATGCTTTACTTCTGTTCTAAAACTCACATTTTGGGCATGTAGTGTCACACCCTTGTGAGACAGAAGCACTGTCTCGTAAGTGTTATGATGACTGTAACAGGAATTTCACTGAACTATCTCTTTTTTTTTCAAATATATTACTATATGTAGCAGTTGTTTAAAATCCTTTTAGCCCTGTTAAACAGGGAAATAATAAACATTGGGAACAGGAAGCTAGATAAAGTTATTCAAAAGGTATTGACTGTAAACTGGGATGCTAAAAATTTTAAAAGGCTAATTCAGAATCCTTCTTTGGGCTTTCTTCCAAAGAATATTTTTACAAGTTTGCAGACAGGTCTGTTGGCTCATGAAATTAAACTTTGGGAGTAATAGTTCCATGTACCATGAGAACATCTGCCTTTTATCATCTATTCATTTTGTATAATGGTTTGGTTTCATGTTTTAATTGTGTAATCACCCACTGTATATTTAGGCCATCATTTCAGAAATACATTTCCTCCTAGTAAGACTAGATGGTTCTATATGGCAGAAGACAGAATCAGTCTAACAATGTCCCTCACACATCTCTTGAGTCTTCCAATTTAGAAGTATAGGAGAGCCTCCCCCCACCATGATTGGCACTTATGTAATAAATATAATTTTGTTGATGTGTTCAGTTGTTCAGTCAAATCTGCAGTCCCATCGACTGCATGTCTCTGTCCTTCACTCTCTCCCAGAGTTTGCCCAAACTCATGTTCATTGAATTAATACTGC
The DNA here is from genome assembly GCA_917880005.1 of Nanger dama. Taxonomy (NCBI): domain Eukaryota; kingdom Metazoa; phylum Chordata; class Mammalia; order Artiodactyla; family Bovidae; genus Nanger; species Nanger dama. The sequence continues at coordinate 20,277,165 of CAKJTW010000001.1, forward strand.
AATAAAATGTAATCTTATCCCTGCAGGAAATGGAAGAATTTGTCCAAAGTTCAGGTGAAGATGGTATTGTGGTATTTTCTTTGGGGTCAATGGTCAAAAATCTCACAGAAGAAAAAGCCAATCGCATTGCCTCAGCTCTTGCCCAGATTCCACAAAAGGTTAGTATAAACTCCAATCCTGGTGAGCAGAGTCACTTTGCAATTGTAGAGAGTGTGGATGGCTATTAGTATTCTTTCCAGATAAAAGTTGTAACTCATCCTTCACTGAACAAAACTGGAACCACTTTTCAGTAAAAATGTCTCAAAAGATTCAAATGTATTTGGGACATACTTTACCACTTTCTTACTGAAACTTCATATTACTATGAAAATACATCTTTTCATGAAGTCATTTATTTTCAATGAAATAGAGACGAAATGTTAAGATTCTAGTAATTTTTCTATATCAGTTATAACATTTTTCAGCACTTATTAAATGCCAGATACTCTGCTACATTTTTTATACACACAATCTTATTTAATTCTTAGATTGCCCATTATGAGGTAGTGATTTCTGCTGATCACATAGACATCGTAGGAAACTGAGGCTTATAGGGGTGAAATAATCTGCTGAGGACCACACAATGAGTATATGGTAGTATTATATCTGTCGGACTCCAGGAGCACAGCTTTCATCTCTCTGTTATTCTTCTGGCCATACTGTTCAATACAGAAAAATGAATACACTGTCCCAACCATGGTCTTTCAAAGAGGACAGGAAAGATTCCTTGGAAGATCTGAGAGCTAAGTCACCTTAGTAATGGGAAAAAGCCAGAAAGTGCAGTTCCATCTTCAAGGGGCATACAGCCAAATAAAGAAACTAGATCAACATACATACTAATGGGAGAGTGGTCCAGACAGATGAAACTGACTATCTAGATAGGCACTCATTTATTTAGACAGCTATACCTCACTAAGTTGTTACATGTACCCTATTGCCTTCAGTTCAGTTCAGTTCAGCTCAGTTCAGTTGCTGTCATGTTCAACTTCTTGTGACCCCATGGTCTGCAGCACGCCAGGCCTCCCCTGTGCATCGCCAGCTCCCAGAGTTCACTCAAAGTAATGTCCATTGAGTCTGTGATGCCATCAAACCATCTCATCCTCTGTCATCCCCTTCTCCTCCTGCCTTTAATCTTTCCCAGCATCAGGATCTTTTCCAGTGAGTCAGCTCTTCGCATCAGGTGGTCAAAGTATTGGAGTTTCAGCTTCAGCGTCTCAGTCCTTAGAAATAAATATTCAGGACTGATTTCCCCTAAGATGGACTGGTTGGATCTCCTTCAAGTCCAAGGGATTCTCAAGAGTCTTCTTCAACACCACAGTTCAAAAACATCAATTCTTCAGCACTCAGCTTTCTTTATGAAAAAGAAAGTCATCCATACCTGACTACTGGAAAAACCATAGCTCTGACTAGATGGACATTTGTTGGCAAAGTAATGTATCTGTTTTTTTTTAATATGCTGTCTAGATTGGTCATAGCTTTTCTTCTAAGGAGCAAGTGTCTTTTAATTTCATGGCTACAGTCACCATCTTCAGTGATTTTGGAGCCCAAAGAAATAAAAGTCTATCATTGATTTAACTGTTTTTCCATCTATTTGCCATGAAGTGATAGGACCAGATACCAAGGTCTTCATTTTCTGAATGTTGAGCTTTAAGTCAACTTCTTCACTCTCCTCTTTCACTTTCATCAAGAAGCTCTTTAGTTATTCTTCACTTTCTGCCATAATGGTGGTGTCATCTGCATATCTGAGGTTATTGATATTTCTCCCAGCAATCTTGATTTCAGCCTGTGCTTTATCCAGCCCAGCGTTTCTCATGATGTACTCTGCATATAAGTTAAATAAGCAGGGTGACAATATACAGCCTTGACATATTCCTTTTCCTATTTGGAACCAGTCTGTTGTGCCATGTCCAATTCTAACTGTTGCTTCCTGACCTGCATACAGATTTCTCAAGAGACAGGTCAGGTGGTCTGATATTCCCATCTCTTTCAGAATTTTCCAGATTTGTGGTGATCCACACAGTCAAAGGGTTTGGTGTAGTCAATAAAGCAGAAGTAAATGTTTTTCTGGAACTCTCTTGCTTTTTTGATAATTCAACAGGTGTTGGCAATTTGAACTCTGGTTTCTCTGCCTTTTCTAAACCAGCTTGAACACCTGGAAGTTCATGGTTCATGTACTTTGAAGCCTGGCTTGGAGAATTTTGAACATTTCTTTACTAGCACATGAGATGAGTGCAATTTTGAGGCATTACCTTTCTTTGGGTTTGGAATGAAAACTGACCTTTTCCAGTCCTGTGGCCACCGGCTGAGTTTTCCAAATTTGCTGGCCTATTGAGTGCAGCACTTTCACAGCATCAACTTTTAGGATTTGAAATAGCTCAACTGGAATTCTATCACCTCCACTAGCTTTGTTCATAATGATACTTCCTAAGGCCCACTTGACTTCACATTTCCAGGTGTCTGGCTCTAGGTGAGTGATCACACCATCATGATTATCTGGGTCATAAAGATTTTGTATAGTTCTGTGTATTCTTGCCACCTCTTCTTAATACTTTATATGCCTTGCACCATGCTAAATGCTTTACATCTTCTTTTTAAAATGTCTTGTTTTTTGTTTTTTTTTGTGGTGAGACTCTTGAGAGTCCCTTGGACTTCAAGGAGATCCAACCAGTCCATCCTAAAGGAGATCAGTCTTGGGTTTTCATTGGGAGGACTGATGCTGAAGCTGAAACTCCAATACTTTAGCCACCTCATGCAACAGTTAGAACTGTACATGGAACAACAGACTGGTTCCAAATAGCGAAAGGAGTATAGTCAAGGCTGTATATTGTCACCCTGCTAATTTAACTTATATACAGTGTACATCTTGATAAATGCTGGGCTGGATAAAGCACAGGTCTTCATTGAAAAGCCTCTGATGCTGGGCATGACTGGGGGCAAGAGCAGAAGGGGACAACGGAGGATGAGATGGCTGAATGGCATCACCAACTCGATGGACATGAGTTTGAGTGAACTCCGGGAGTTGGTGATGGACAGGGAGGCCTGGCGTGCTATGATTCATTGGATCGCAAGGAGTCGGACACGACTGAGCGACTTAACTGAACTGAACTGAACTGAAACACAATTTTAACCATATTTAGCTACAGTTCAATGGCACTAAGTAGATTCACATTGTTATGCAACTGTTGCCATCATCCATCTCCTGAGTTTTTCACCTTCTTAAACTGAAACTCTGTCTCCATTTAACACTAACTCCTCGTTCTTCTTCCCAACCTCCTCTAATAATATTATACTTTTTGAAATCTTACCACTTGCACTGTCTCTTCCCTAAAGTTTTCAGATATGTCAGCTTCAAGGTCCAGAAAAAGAGAGGTTACACGTAGAGTAGAGAGAATCACATTCTAGAATATTCTTCATATTTCTAGGCTTTAGTAGGACTCAGAGTGTAACTGGTTTAGAAATAGAAGCCTAATCTTTCTAAGTTGAATTTTCTACATTTAAGACATTTAAAAATCCTAATGTTGTTGTCAGTGTATATTTTCTGCTTTATGACATTTAATCAACTTTAATTTTGTTTATTTTAGATATTTAGTCTTTATATACTTTCATTCATGAAGCATCATCTCTTTATATTTTTATATTAAAGTACATAAAACTCTATAATTGTAAGTGCACTAATTAGCCCTGTTAAAACTCTATATTTTTTTAGTTTAGACTGTCCTGTTAATGAAGTTGCCACCAATTAGCATTTAATGTGAATTTTTAATACAGAGCTCCCAAAAGAAAAAAAAAAAATATGTAACAAGCGGTTAGCAGCCTAGCAAGATACTTTGTTAAATATTGGAATAAACAAATCCTCTATCTCATCTCTCCTCAGGAACAAAAAAGAGAGAAAGTGAGAAAAGGAAAGAGAGAGAGGAAGAAAGAGAGAGGAAAGAAAGAGAAAAGAGGAAAGAAAAGAGAGAAGGGGTGAAAGAAGGATGGAAGCGGGAGGAAGACAAGTCATCATTCAAAAGCAGACTTCTTGTGATAGCTAAAAGGAAGATATCAATACAAAAGAGGTAGTTTGAAAACACTGAGATGAAGTAAAACTAACTGCCTTTAACTTTTGCCTTTACTTTTTAATTTTTATTTATTTATTTTTTTAATTTTTATTTTTACTTTATTTTACTTTACAATACTGTATTGGTTTTGCAATACACTGACATGAATCTGCCACGGGTGTACATGAGTTTCCAATCCTGAACCCCCCTCCCACCTCCCTCCCCATATCATCTCTCTGGATCATCCCCGTTCACCAGCCCCAAGCATCCTGTATCCTGTATTGAACATAGACTGGCAATTCGTTTCTTACATGATAGTATACATGTTTCAATGCCATTCTAAAAGGGCGTGTACTAATAGTTTATTAAGAGGTTTTGGAAGTGAGACTGCAGGTGAAGAAATAGAAAATAAACAGGACTAGTTTAGGAAGACCATGAGGGTAAAACAAACATGATTACTATGTAAATTTACTTGTCATGAGGCCATCCTGCCTGGCAATTAGTTTTACTTTATCTCAGTGTTATCAAACTACCTCTTTTGTATTGATATGTTCCTCCTCAACTATCACAGAAAGTATGTGGACTACAAAGTATGTGGGGAAATGGAAGTGGCTCAGTCGTGTCCCTCCTCTTGGCATCCCTGTGGACTGTAGCCTACCAGGCTCCTCCATCCATGGGACTCTACAGGCAAGAATACTGGAGAGGGTTACCATTTCCTTCTCCAGGGAATCTTCCCAAGGCAGATGCTTTACCCTCTGAGCCACCACGGAAGTCCAAGTATGTGGGGAAGTTGCCCGTAAATGCTTCCTACCAGCTGGTGCTAGTGGTAAAGACTCACGTGCCAATGCAGGAGACAGACATGGGTTCTATCCCTGGGTCAGGAAGATCTCCTGGAGGAGGACACAGCAACACACTCCAATATTCTTGCCTGGGGAATCCCATAAACAGAGGAGCCTGTCAGGCTACAGTCCATAGAGTCACACAGAGTCAGACACGGCCGAAGCAACTTCACTTACAGCTATGCACAGACGAACGAGCAGGTTTTTGTACCACTTGCCATCCACTGAGAGAAGAGCCAAATGCTCAGAACTCAGAATATGGAGAAGGACTTGAACACCCTCCACCCCTTCAGCCTAGGATGTTAGGTCACTCAATAAGTCAATGTCTCAGAGCTGATGGCACTAGTGATGCCCATCCATGCCCACTTTCCTGCCAGGGATGTCCTTGGAGGCTTAGCCTGGGGAACAAGGGTCAGCCTTATAGGCTACCTGAAAAAAAGTCACCTATATCCTGTCTCTGGGAACAGCCCAGGTGGTGCTAGGGGTAAAGAACCCACCTGCCAATGCAGGAGTCATAAGATACACAAGTTTGCTTCCTAGGTCAAGGAGATCCCCTGGAGGAGGTTGTGGCAACTCACTCCAGTATTCTTGCCTGGAGAATCCCATGGACAGAGGAGCCTGTCAGGCTATGGTCCACAGGGTCACAAAAAGCTGGACAAGACTGAAGTGGCTTAGTGCACATGCATGCATCCTGTCTTTAGAAAAGAGCTGCTGGTTTCCACCAGATTCCTCTCCACTGGATCTTCAGCCTCTCTCTCAGGCACTACAACTGTCTCTCTCAAACAGCTACAACTTTGCTTAGAACAAAATGTTTCTTGATCAGCTACCATGCAACCTTTATCATAATCACAAATAACTAAAGTAGACAATGAAAGTGAAGAATATTTGCACTTGTCCCAATTTGAGAACTGAGGTACAGAGTTGATTCCAAGAAAGCAGAGACTATCTGAAGCTGTGCAATACTACTGTCATGCCCTAGAGCTCATCAGGGAGGAAATCAAGCTGTGCTTTTTCTCTCATTTAGTGATTCCTATCAAAATGCAAAGAAATATGGAAGAGCATTATGCCCATGACCCTCTCTATTCAATTATATTTTTATGCACAAGAAAGTAATATGCATTCATTGCATTCATGTCAGCAATAAAATATTTGAAAACAAAATAATGGTTATAGGTTAAAATATGATATATCTTGAATATAAAAAAAATTCTTAGAACATGATCTAGTTCTCTTAAATTTTTAAAAAAACTTACAAATTATAATTTTAATTTACCCTTTCAGAATATCAAGTGGTATTTGCTGTTTTCAGATTTTGGTATAGACTTTTTCTTGAAAAACTTTCTTTATATATATATTTTTATTTTTAAGTTCAAGTTAACTGCTGTAAAAGATACACATGAACATGTTCATTGTTTGAACCTTTATACACTTCTGTTTATTCCATATAACACCTCAGCACAGGCTTTCAAATAGCAAAACAAAGAAACAAACAAAAAAACTGGTATGGACTATGTGATTTCTAAATAGCTCTATAGCCTTAAAATGCCTTAATTTTGTTTGTTTGTTTGTTTTTATTTCATAATTAAAGCACTGTCTTCCACAGGTTTTATGGAGATACCAAGGAAAGAAACCTGCCACGTTAGGAGCCAATACTCGGCTCTATGATTGGATACCACAAAATGATCTTCTTGGTAAGACCAAGGAAATTCAATAAACAAGTTAAATATTTAAATTTCCACATTTTACTTGTACTTTTGAAGCAAATATAATTAAAGAATTGGTCATTAATTTTATAGCTTGATACTTCCTCTGATTCTCAAAAGGGGATCTTCATTTAAGACTGTCATCATTCTTTAAATTTCAATCTCAGTTCAGCTATTACCTCTTCAATAAGTCTTTCCAGACAATGTAAAGGGGATTAATTTTGCCTTTTCAGGGATCATGGCATTTTGAGGTAGAAATTACCCATGTTCTCACCTTTCATAGAAAATATTGCCTTCTTCATTGAGTTATCCAAGAGTTTTTACCCCATGTCTTTCTGAAATTCTGTTAATGTTTCATGTATCATGAAATCCTCACCCACATCTCGTCTAATCTCCAATCTAGGTCATCCCAAAGCAAAAGCCTTTATCACTCATGGTGGAACCAATGGGATCTATGAAGCTATCTATCATGGGGTGCCTATGGTGGGAGTCCCAATGTTTGCTGATCAGCCTGACAACATTGCTCACATGAAGGCCAAAGGGGCGGCTGTGGAAGTGAATATCAACACAATGACAAGTGCAGATTTGCTCAATGCCTTGAGAACAGTCATTAACGAGCCTTCGTAAGTACTACTATTTTATTTTATTGTGTGTGCGCGTGTGCGTGTGTGTGTGTGTGTGTGTGTTAGGCTGTACTGGGTCTTCATTGCCTCTCACAGATTCAGTAGTTGTGGTCTGCAGGTTTAGTTGTCCCACAGTACTACCACTTTTAAAGGCTTATCTTTAATTATTTTACCTGTGATACTCAAAAATGTCCAAGGTTCCACAGATTTTAAACTAGTGTATTTTTAAATATAAATAACAACTGAAACATTATCATATAAGAACCATTTTATTATTTCCTCTCCCAAACTGCTGAAGCTATTGGCTGACATTGTAAAACAAAACCAAGATTTCAAATATTCTATTAGTGCTTTCTCAAAAAAAAAATAATAATAATAATGGTGATTACATAAATTCAAAGACCTTTTCTTGGACAATCTGCTTATGGACTTCCTAGTGGGTATTTTCTCTCAATATAGGATTATTTACAATCTTGATTTAGAGTAATTTGGAAACTATAACTCACACAAGGCCAAAATCTATTCTTGGGAAAATGAGGCAATTCATTTACAACTGACTTATTTTCTTTTTATATGTTTGTGTTTTACCACATTCTGTATAGAAGGTATTTCTTCCACTCCCCTCCTCATAACTCTTAACATGCTATGTGACCAGCAAAGTTCATGTCACAGCAAGAATTAACATTTTTTTTAACATACCTGTGCTTTTGGTTCATATAGCATGTGACATGCATCCTATACTTACCTTTTTCTTCAACTGGAAGGAGATTTTTAACACTCAGATAATGAACAGAAGATTACTATATAGATTATTAAAAATTGCTCCTAAAAACTAATCAGAAAAATAAAAATCTAATAGAAAAGTAAGGAAAAGTTTGAAGAAGAATTTTGCAGAAAAGGAAATATGAATTGGTTATATGCATTTGTTCATTAAAACCTCATTCATAAATAGAAAAAGTCAAACTAAAACCAGGAGATAACATTTTAGGAGATAACATTTACCAGATAGGAAAAAATAAAGGAATTAAGAAATCTGGCAAAACTTTTGACCAGAATGTGGAACAACTGAAATCCTCAGAAACTTTTCTTAAAAGTATAAATTAATGTAACCATCTTGGAAGAAGACAATGACACCCCACTCCAGTACGCTTGCCTGGAAAATTTCATGGATGGAGGAGCCTGGTGGGCTGCAGTCTATGGGGTCACTAAGAGTTGGACATGACTGAGCGACTTACCATTCAGTTTTCACTTTCATGCACTGGAGAAGGAAATGGCGGCCCACTCCAATATTCTTGCCAGGAGAATCCAGGGATGGTGGAGCCTGGTGGGCTGCCAGCTATGGGGTCACACAAAGTCGGACACGACTGAAGCAACTTAGCAGCAGTAACAGCATCAGCAGTAGCTCAGATGATAAAGCATCTGCCTGCAATTCAGGAGACCTGGGTTCAATCCCTGGGTCAGGAAAATGCCTTGGAGAAGGAAATGGCAACTCACTCCGGTATTCTTGGCTTGGAGAATCCCATGGGCAGAGGAGTCTGGTGGGCTACAGTCCATGGGGTCGCAGAGTCGGACACTACTGAGCAACTAACACACACAGTGACATCAAAGTCATGAGCAATGTGAAATTTCACTTCTAGAGAAACTCTTGCCTTTGCTTTGTGAGCTTGAACATGCCACAAGTGTAACATGTGTATAATAGCAACATGGTGTATAATAGAAAAAGAAACTGAAATAACTCAGTCTATCAATAGGGTTGCTGAGTAAATCATAGTGTATATATCTAATGCAATACTACATAGTAGTAAAAAAATAAACCATCAATATAGACAAATTTCACACACAATATTGAGCAAGAAAAGCAACCTCTTAAAAATACATATAAGATGATATTTCGTATTTAAAGTTCAAAAGCATGCAAACTAAATGCAAACAGGGTAAAACTACAAAGTAGTATGTGGTAATAATAAACATACATTCAGTCTTTACCTCCATGGAAAAAGAGAGAGAAATGTGTTTGGAAAGGAATCTTCAGGGTAAGACTTTTTTATTTATTTTAAATTTTAAATTTATTTATTTTAATTGGAGGTTAATTACTTTACAATATTGTATTGGTTTTGCCATACATTAACATGAATCCGCCACATGTGTACACGTGTTCCCCATCTTGAACCCCCCTTCCACCTCCCTCCCCATACCATCCCTCTGGGTCACCCCAGTGCACCAGCCCCAAGCATCCTGTATCCTGCATCAAACCTGGACTGACGATTCATTTTACATATGATATTATACATGTTTCAGTGCCATCCTCCCAAATCATCCCTCCTTCTCCCTCTCCCACAGAGTCCAAAAAGGCTGTTCTATACATCTGTGTTTTTTTGCTGTCTCGAATACAAGGTTATCACTAACATCTTTCTAAATTCCATATATATGTGTTAGTATACAGTATTGGTGTTTTTCTTTCTGGTTTACTTCACTCTGTATAGTCGGCTCCAGTTTTGTCCACCTCATTAGAACTGATTCAAATGTATTATCTTTATTGGCTGAGTAATACTCCATTGTGTATATGTACCACAGCTTTCTTATCCATTCATCTGCTGATGGACATCTAGGTTGCTTCCATGTCCTGGCTATTATAAACAGTGCTGCGATGAACATTGGGGTACATGTGTCTCCTTCAGTTCTGGTTTCCTCGGTGTGTATGCCCAGCAGTGGGATTGCTGGGTCATAAGGCAGTTCTATTTCCAGTTTTTAAAGGAATCTCCACACTGTTCTCCATAGTGGCTGTACTAGTTTGCATTCCCACCAGCAGTGTAAGAGGGTTCCCTTTTCTCCACATCCTCTCCAGCATTTATTGCTTGTAGACTTTTGGATCGCAGCCATTCTGACTGGTGTGAAGTGGTACCTCATTGTGGTTTTGGTTTGTATTTCTCTGATAATGAGTGATGTTGAGCATCTTTTCATGTGCTTGTTAGCCATCCGTATGTCTTCTTTGGAGAAATGCCTATTTAGTTCTTTGGCTCATTTATTTTTCTGGAGTTGAGCTGCATAAGTTGCTTGTATATTTTTGAGATTAGTTGTTTGTCAGTTGCTTCATTTGCTATTATTTCCTCCCATTCTGAAGGCTGTCTTTTCACCTTGCTTACAGTCTCCTTTGTTGTGCAGAAGCTTTTAAGTTTAATTAGGTCCCATTTGTTTATTTTTGCTTTTATTTCCAATATTCTGGGAGGTGTGTCATAGAGGATCCTGCTGTGATGTACGTCAGAGAGTGTTTGCCTATGTTCTCCTCTAGGAGTTTTATAGTTTCTGGCCTTACATTTAAATCTTTAATCCATTTTGAGTTTATTTTTGTGTATGGTGTTAGAAAGTTTCTAGTTTCATTCTTTTACAAGTGGTTGGACAGTTTTCCCAGCACCACTTGTTAAAGAGATTGTCTTTTCTCCATTGTATAGTCTTGCCTCCTTTGTCAAAGACAAGTTGTCCATAAGTGCATGTATTTATCTCTGGGCTTTCTATTTTGTTCCATTGATCTATATTTCTGTCTTTGTGCCAGTACCATACTGTCTTGATGACTGTGGCTTTGTAGTAGAGCCTGAAGTCAGGCAGGTTGATTCTTCCAGATCCATTTTTCTTTCTCAAGATCGCTTTGGCAATTTGAGGTCTTTTGTATTTCCATACAAATTGTGAAATTATTTTTTCTAGCTCTGTGAAAAATACCGTTGGTAGCTTGATAGGGATTGCATTGAATCTATAGATTGCTTTGGGTAGTATACTCATTTTCACTATATTGATTCTTCCGATCCATGAACATGGTATATTTCTCCATTTATTAGTGTCCTCTTTGATTTCTTTCTCCAGGGTTTTATAGCTTTCTATATATAGGCCTTTAGTTTCTTTAGGTAGATATATTCCTAAGTATTTTATTCTTTTTGTTGCAATGGTGAATGGAATTGTTTCCTTAATGTCTCTTTCTGTTTTCTCATTATTAGTGTATAGAAATGCAAGCGATTTCTGTGTGTTGATTTTATATCCTGCAATTTTACTATATTCATTGATTAGCTGTAGTAATTTTCTGGTGAAGTCTTTAGGGTTTTCTATGTAGAGGATCATGTCATCTGCAAACAGTGAGAGTTTTACTTCTTCTTTTCCAATTTGGATTCCTTTTATTTCTTTTTCTGCTCTGATTACTGTGGCCAAAACTTCCAAAACTATGTTGAATAGTAGTGGTAAGAGTGGGCACCCTTGTCTTCTTCCTGACTTTAGGGGAAATGCTTTCAATTTTTCACCACTGAGGATAATGTTTGCTGTGGGTTTGTCATATATAGCTTTTATTATGTTGAGGTATGTTCTTTCTATTCCTACTTTCTGGAGAGTTTTTATCATAAATGGATGTTGAATTTTGTCAAAGGCTTTCTCTGCATCTATTGAATTTTTTTTTCTGCATCTAACAAATTTTTCAGTTTATTAATGTGGTAAATTACATTGATTGATTTGTGGATATTGAAGAATCCTTGCATTCCTGGGATAAAGCCCACTTGGTCATGGTGTATGATCTTTTATATGTGTTGTTGGATTCTGATTGCTAGTATTTTGTTATGGATTTTTACATCTATGTTCATCAGTGATATTGGCCTGTAGTTTTCTTTTTTTGTGGTGTCTTTGTCAGGTTTTGGCATTAGGGTGATGGTGGCCTCATAGAATGAGTTTGGAAGTTTACCTTTCTCTGTAATTTTCTGGAAGAGTTTGAGTAGAATAGATGTTAGCTCCTCTCTAAATTTTTGGTAGAATTCAGCTGTGAAGCCGTCTGGACCTGGGCTTTTGTTTGCTGGAAGATTTCTGATTACAGTTTCAATTTCTGTGCTTATGATGGGTCTGTTAAGATTTTCTATTTCTTCCTGGTTCAGTTCTGGAAAGTTGTACTTTTCTAAGAATTTGTTCATTTCTTCCACATTGTCCATTTTATTGACATATAATTGCTGATAGTAGTCTCTTAGGATCCTTTGTATTTCTGTGTTGTCTGTTGTGATCTCTCCATTTTCGTTTCTAATTTTATTGATTTGTTTTTTCTCCCATTGTTTCTTGATGAGTCTGACTAATGGTTTGTCAATTTTATTTATCCTTTCAAAGAACCACCTTTTGGCTTTGTTGATTTTTGCTATGGTCTCTTTTGCTTCTTTTATATTTATTTCTGCCCTAATTTTAAAGACTTCTTTCCTTCTGTTGACCCTGGGGTTCTTCATTTCTTCCTTTTCTAGTTGCTTTAAGTGTAGAGTTAGGTTATTTATTTGACTTTTTTCTTGTTTCTTGAGATATGCCTGTATTTCTATGAACTTTCCCCTTAGCACTCCTTTTACAGTGTCCCACAGGTTTGGGGTTGTTGTATTTTCATTTTCATTCATTTCTATGCATATTTTGATTTCTTTTTTTGATTTATTCTGTGATTTGCTGGTTATGTATCAGCGTGTTGTTTAGCCTTCATATGTTGGAATTTTTAATAGTTTTTCTCCTGTAATTGACATCTAATCTTACTGCATCGTGGTCAGAAAACATGCTTCGAGTGATTTTTTTTTTTTTTTTTAATTTACCAAGGCTAGATCTATGGCCCAGGATGTGATCTATCCTGGAGAAGGTTCTGTGTGCACTTGAGAAAATGGTGAAATTCATTGTTTTGGGGTTAAATGCCCACCAAACCAGCTCTCCAACAGATGCTAAAGGATATTCTCTAGACAGGAAACTTAAAAGGGTGTATAAACTCGAACCCCAAACAATAACATAAATGGCAACAGGATCATACTTATCAATAATTACCTTAAATGTAAATGGGTTGAATGCCCCTATCAAAAGACAAAGACTGGCTGAATGGATACAAAAACAAGACCCCTATGTATGTTGTCTACAAGAGACCCACCTCAAAATAGGGGACACATACAGACTGAAAGTGAAGGGCTGGAAAAAGATATTCCACGCAAATAGAGACCAAAAGAAAGCAGGAGTAGCAATACTCATATCAGATAAAATAGACTTTAAAACAAAGGCTGTGAAAAGAGATAAAGAAGGACACTACATAATGATCAAAGGATCAATCCAAGAAGAAGATATAACAATTATAAATATATATGCACCCAGCATAGGAGCACCGCAATATGTAAGACAAATGCTAACAAGTATGAAAGGGGAAATTAACAATAACACAATAATAGTGGGAGACTTTAATACCCCACTCACACCTATGGATAGATCAACTAAACAGAAAATTAACAAGGAAACACAAACTTTAAATGATACAATAGACCAGTTAGACCTAATTGATATCTATATGGTAAGACCTTTAATTAATTATTCTTTCTACCTTATGTATACATGTATACTGCTAAGTACAGAAACAATTTAATTTTTAAAAAATATTGAAAATTGTATGTGTAAAGTTCTTTTAGCTCTGAAGGGAGGAGTCCTCCTAACAGACTGTAATGTATAAATTAGAGTCATGACTATAGAGATAAAGCTTTAGGAGAATAGCTATGAAATATTACTATACTTACCTTAAATGAAATCGAAACTCTATAATTTCTATGTTTTTGCCTGCCAGTTATAAAGAGAATGCTATGAGGTTAAAAATGATTCACCATGATCAGCCTGTAAAGCCCCTGGACCGAGCAGTCTTCTGGATCGAATTTGTCATGCGCCACAAAGGAGCCAAGCACCTGAGGCCAGCTGCCCACAACCTCACCTGGTACCAGTACCACTCTCTGGATGTGATCGGTTTCCTGCTAGCCTGTGTGGCAACAACAGTATTCTTGGTCACAAAATGTTGTCTGTTTTCTTGTCGAAAATTTGGTAAAACAGGAAAGAAGAAAAAAAGAGAATAGATTTTTCTAAGTTTGCCAAAGGCGTGCATGGGCAATTCTGTTTATTCGAGCCACAGTGACCTTAAACATATCTTCATCCTATTTCCAAAATTCCATTCCTGTCTACCTTAACATAGATATAAATTCTAGAATTCAACAATAGCATTAACCATGGTCATGTTCCATTCTTTCTTTATCTTTTCCCAGCTGGCTTTACTCTCTTCCTCAAACATTCCTAAGAAAGGTACACAAATAATTTTATGTTGGTCTATTCATAGTATCAGGCTTCCGTGGTGGCTCAGAAAGTAAAGAATCTGCCTGCAGTGCAGGAGACCTGGGTTTGATCCCTGGGTTGGGAAGATCCCCTGGAGAAGGGCATGGCAACCCACTCCAGTATTCTTGCCTGGAGAAGTCCTTGGACAGAGAAGCCTGGTGGGCCAGATACAGTCCATGGAGTTGCAAAGAGCTGGACATGACTGAGTGACTAACACTTTCACTTTCATTCATAATATCAATTTTTTCTTTATTTTTAACTTTAAGTTATATGCTAACTGACAATATATTGAATCCTGAGGAAAATGTAATGCACTTACACAAATGTAAGTCAGAGCTGATAGATGCAGAGAACACAAAGAATAAAATTCACAGTATTAGCTAGAACATACAAATTAGAAAACCATGATAGGAGACTAGTCTATTACAAGAAGAGTAATGATTTTATTTGTCTTGAAAGACTTTCTGCTTGCCAAGTGTTACTGAGGTCACAGCATGAATTGATAATAACTGTAATGGCATATCACACCAGGGACAGTGAAAATCTACAGATTTTCATTAAACACATAGATAACCATACTTATATTCCTGACTTTAGTCAGAAAATATTCTTGTGTACCATTTTGTGCAAGAGACTGAACACTGCCTTCAAGCAAGAGATCTATTGAATTGTTGGTTATTTTTTTCTCAGGGGCAGAGAATGTCAACAGTACGTTAAGGAAGAACAGATAATTTTTAGAAAAAATAGCAAGAAATATAGAAAACATTTTAATAATTTTACGAAAGTTGTAATTTAGAGTACAATGGATAATCTTGAAGTTGAGATCTGATTCATTATATTTAAAAATTGTTAATGCTCATAATCTATAGCCACTATAATCAAAAGTGTAATTTTATGTCAAAAATAAATATTTACTCGACTGATACAATTATTATACAGTTTTCAGTCTCTATTTTCAATAAACTTATATGCATCAATTAGTTGTTCAAGGATATGAGATGTTAACAAACCTATTCAACCAAGGATTGTTGTTGTTGTTTTTAATATAAATTTATTTATTTTAATTGGAGGTTAATTACTTTACAATATTGTATTGGTTTTGCCATATATCAACATGAATCTGCCACAGGTATACACGTGTTCCCCATCCTAAACCCCCTCTTCCTCCTCCCTCCCCATACCATCCCTCTGGGTCATCCCAGTGCACCAGCCCCAAGCATCCATTATCATGCATCAAACCTGGACTGGTGATTCATTTCATATATGATATTATACATGTTTCAATGCCATTCTCCCAAATCATCCCACTCCTCCCTCTCTCACAGAATCTAAAAGACTGTTCTTGCTAAGTCATGTCCAGCTCTTTTGCAGCCCAATGGACCATAGCCTTCCAGGTTCCTCTGTCCATGGGATTTCCCAAGCAAGAATACTGGAGTGGGTTGGGATTTCTTTCTCCAGGGTATCTTCTTGGCCCAAGTATTGAACTCAAGTCTCCTGCCTTGTAGCCATATTCTTTATCACTGAGCCACCAGGGAAGTCCCTCAACCAACTATATGCTGTAGTAAATATGTATCAATGCAAAGCACTAAAAAGGAATAGTTATATTGGATTCAGCTTTGCATTAATTTAACAAATGCATTAAAGATTTTACTTTCTTTATCCACTATAAACTTAATGACACATTTACACATTTAATTGGTTTTAATTTTAATATTTGATACATAACTGAAAAAAAAATAAATGGCATCCACAGGCTTACTGAACTTTGTAAAACTCTTATTTAGTTTAATATGGTATATTGAAAGTTACTTCCAATTTAAAAATAATTATATCAGTGAAGTATTTCCTCTTGAATATGGGGCCTCCCAGGTGGTATAATGGTAAAAATCTGCCTGCTAGTGCAGGAGATACAAGAGACTCGGGTTCTATCCTTGGGTAGCGAAGATCTCTGGAGTAGGAAGTGGCAACCTGCTCCACATTCTTGCATAGGAAATCCCATGGACAGAGGAGCCTGGTGGGTTACAGTCCATGGGGTCGAGAAGAGTTGGATATGAGTGAGCACATGTGCACACACACTCGAAAATGTACAATACTGAAAAGGTAAGTAAATTCTATAGATTTATTGTGAAGACTGAATATGTATTTGTTAAATGTTATCTTTCTAAAAAGGTGAGTCATCTTGATATGTTTTGACTTTAACAGTCATGTTTTGAGAACAGATCTTTGTTTGCTCTATTCTCAATTTATTTTTGCTAATTAGAATGTAGCAGATAGCTTAGGTCTCATGAGAGCTGGGCTGGCCATTCCTGGCCAGCTGGCCATGAACACTATCTAAGTGCAAGCACCCATTTGGTCTCTGAAACTAGACACCTATTACATACAGGACTAACTTCAGCTCCGTAGCTGCTGTTCGCCTGATAGCTTCCTTTCTGACCCTAGTTATCTACAGGTTTCTTCTTTTGCCTGAGAATCTCACTAATCTCTTAGAATGTTATTGCTATCTTTAGTGAGAATTAAAACTATGGAGGAAGAAATAGATGGTCAAAGATGTAGAAATGGAAGCACAAAGCAATTGCTAAAGATGTGATCTCAAACCAGGAAGAGAATGGTGATGAAATATAATTACTATCTTTCCCTTATTGCCTAAATCCAGCTAGAAGCTACAGAGCAGAGGAATTCAATTAATACAGTACACAGATGTGAGCATCCTGAGATACAAAATTTGAAAATAAAATTGAGGCTATTAAGTCTGGGGAGATAAATGAAGAATAACTAAAGCATTCCAGGATCACCATTATGAGCAGATTCAGAGGACGCTTTGAAGTGAGAATAAGGAAGAATGACTAGTTATTAGGAACAAAACTGAGGGTTCTTTCTTAGGAAACCAGGAGAGAATGATGCTTCAAGAATGAAGGGATGAACAATTATGAAATAAACATTCTAATTGATACATGGCATAAAACCAAGGAACTTTAAAAAATACAATAATTTCAAAGTAAACATGAATTATTAAGAAAGAGACCAATGCATTCAGTTTTACAGATACAATGATTTACTTAAAATTTTAAAAGTTATTAATTGAATAATCATGAGAAGTAATAACAGCTCAATAAAATGAACAGCTCTGAAAAATTATATGAGTATTAAAATTCATTGAATATATTTTCTTCAGCTGTTTTGCTTGGTGATTTATGTACATTTCTCTAGTACTTACAACCCTCTCATACAGACATGTTCACTTTATTAGAATGAGTAAGAAAGTTATATGCATTTAGTATAACTTTGTGGAAATATATTAATTTAAAACAGTAAGCAAAAATGAGGATGTTTATATATAACTATGCATATTTCAAAGTCTTTTCCAATGAGTCAACTCTTCCCATGAGGTGGCCAAAGTACTTGAGTTTCAACTTTAGCATCATCCCTTCCAAAGAAATCCCAGGGCTGATCTCCTTCAGAATGGACTGGTTGGATCTCCTTGCAGCCCAAGGGACTCTCAAGAGTCTTCTCCAACACCACAGTTCAAAAGCATAAATTCTTCAGGGTTCAGCCTTCTTCACAGTCCAACTCTCACATCCATACATGACCACAGGAAAAACCATAGCCTTGACTAGACAGAACTTAGTCGGCAAAGTAATGTCTCTGCTTTTGAATATGCTACCTAGGTTGGTCATAACTTTTCTTCCAAGGAGTAAGCATCTTTAATTTCATGGAGGGATTGGGGGCAGGAGAAGAAGGGGACGACCGAGGATGACATGGCTGGATGGCATTACTGACTCAATGGACGCAAGTCTGAGTGAACTCTGGGAGTTGGTGATGTACAAGGAGGCCTGGCATGCTGCAGTTCATGGGACTGCAAAGAGTCGGACACAACTGAGCAACTGAACTGAACTGAACTGATGCATATTTAGTTACATGTTTGCTTGATATTTACTCAAAATTATGCATGCTAATACAGGGCTTCTTCATAGCTCAGCTGGTAAAGAATCCACCTGTAATGCAGGAGACCTCGGTTCCATTCCTGGGTCGGGAAGATCCCCTGAGTAGAATATGGCAACCCACTCCAGTTGCTTGCCTGGAGAATCCCCATGGACAGAGGAGTCTGGCAGGTTACACTCCATGGGGCTGCCAAGAGTTGAACATGACTGAGCAACCAAAAATAGCACATATATGCTAACGAGCAACTACTAGAAATAAGTTTAAAATCTGATATTTATTTCATTCACTCATTTATTCAGGAAATATTTTTAGAGAAAATAGGGAAATATTTTGGAAACTCAATGTGCTCTTTTAGGGGATGTAATAGTTAACAAGATAAACACTATTTTTCTTTATGAAAAAGTACTGTCTGATAGGGACTTCTAATGGGCACATACTATAATCTTCACTGTCGATAAATAAATAAATAGGAATAGTCATGTTCATAGTAGAGAAATGCAGAAAGATATGGAAATTTTCCAGACAAAGAACAAAAGAAAAAGTCATAACTTCAAGAAAGCATGGCTATGAAAATAATTTAAGAAGTTTATTATTTATACAGCATAGGATTTTACTTTCACCACCAAACACATCCACAACAGGACTTCATTTCCGCTTGGCTCAGCCTCTTTATTCTTTCTGGGGCCATTTCTCCACTCTTCTCCAGTGGCATATTGGGCACCTACCAACGTTGGGAGTTCATCTTTCAGTTTCATATCTTACTGCCATTTCATACTTTCATAGGATTTTCAAGGCAAGAATACCATTCCCTTCATCAGTGGATGGTGTTTTGCCAGAACTCTCCACCATGACCCATCTGCCTTGGGTGACCCTAACAACATGGCTCATAATTTCATTGAGTTATATAAGGCTGTGACCTTTGTGATCATTTTGATAGATTTCTGTGGTTTCCATTCTCTCTGTTCTCTGATGGATGAGGATAAGAGGCTTGTGCAAGCTTCCTAATGGGAGAGGCTCTCATAGTCAACAAGAGTCCAAAATTCAGTACTCGAGCACAATCTCAAAAATGACAGAATGATCTCAGTTCATTTCCAAGGCAAACCATTCAACATCACTGTAAAAGTCTATGCCACAACCACAAATGCTGAAGAAGCTGAAGTTGAGTGGTTCTAGGAAGACCGACAAGACTTTCAAGAACTAACACTGAAAAAAGATGTCCTTTTCATTACAAGAGACTGAAATGCAACAGTAGGAAGCCAAGCAATACCTGGAATGAGACAAGTTAGGCCTTGGAGTACAAAATGAAGCAAGGAAAATGATGACAGAAATTTGCCAAGAGAACACATTGGTCATAGCTAACACTCTTTTACAATAACACAAGAGACAATTCTAAACATGGACATCACCAGATGGTCAGTACCAAAATCAGATTGATTATATTCTTCACAACCAAAGATGGAAAGCCTCTATACAGTCAGCAAAAACAATACCTAGAGCTGAATGTGGCTCGGGTCATGACTTCTTTATTGCCAAATTCAGACTTAAATTGAAGAAAGTAGGGAAAACCACTATGCCACTCAGGTATGAGCTAAATAAAATTCCTTATGATTATACAGTGGAATGAACAAATAGTTTCAAAGTAATAGGTAGGATAGATAGTGTCTAAAGAACTATGGATGGACATTCACAACATTGTTCCCTAGGCAGTGATCAAAACCATCTCTGAGAAAAAGAAAGGCAACAAGTCAAAATGGTTTTCTGAGCAGGCCTTACAAATAGCTAAGAAAAGAAGAGAAGATAAAGGCAAAGCAGAAAAGAAAAGATATATCCATCTGAATGCAGTAGCTCCTCTTGGCCACGCCCTTGACCTTGACCTTGAACATTGAGTAACTCCTCCCCTCTGCTCCTGTGCCATCGCAGCCACCACACTGCTGAATCAAGGAATCAGCAAACTAAGATGGACTGAAATGGGTGAATTTAACTCAGATGACAATTATATCCTTTACTGTGGGCAGGAACCCCTTAGAAGAAATGGAGTAGCCATCATGGTCAACAAAATCATCTGAAATGCGATACTTGGATGCAATGTCAAAATGACAGATGATCTCTGTCCATTTCTAAGGCAAACCATTCAATATCACAGTAATCCAAGTTTATGCCCTGATCAGTAACACTGAAGAAGCTTAAGTTGAACGGGTCTGTGAAGACCTACAAGACCTTCTAGAACTAACACCCCAAAATGATGTCCTTTTCATTATAGGGGACTGGAATGCTAAAGTAGGAAGTCAAAAAACACCTAGAGTAACAGGCAAATTTGGCTTTGGAGTACAGAATGAAGCAGGGCAAAGGCTAACAGCGTTTTGCTAAGAGAACGCAGTGGTCATAGCAAACACCCCCTTTCAACAACACAAGGGAAGACTACACATGGACATCACCAGATCGTCAACACCAAAATCAGACTGATTATATTCTTTGCAGCCAAAGATGGAGAAGCTCTATACAATCAGCAAAAACAAAACTGGGTGCTGACTGTGGCTCAGGCCATGAACTCTTTATTGCCAAATTCAGACTTAAGTTGAAGAAAGTAGGGAAAACCACTAGACCATTCAGGTATGACCAAAATCAAATCCCTTATGACTATACAGTGGAAGTGAAAAATAGATTTAATGACTAGATCTGATAGACAGGCTGCCTGATGAACTGCGGATGGAAGTTCATGACATTGTACAAAGACAAGAATCAAGACCATCCCCAAGAAAAAATGCAGAAAAGCTGTCTGAGGACACTTTACAAATAGCTGTGAAAAGAAGAGAAGTGGAAAGCAAAGGAGAAAAGGAAAGATGTACCCATTTGAATGCAAAGTTCCAAAGAATAGCAAGGAGAGATAAGAAAGACTTCCTTAGCAACCAGTGCAAAGAAATATAGGAAAACAATAGAATAGGAAAGACTAGAGATTTCTTCAAGAAAATTAGAGATACCAAGGGAACATTTCATGCAAATGTGACCTCAATTAAGAACAGAAATGGTATGGACCTAATAGAAGAGGAAGATATTAAGAGGAGGTGGCAAGAATACACAGAAGAACTGTATAAAAAAGATCTTCACAACCCAGAAATTCACAATGGTGTGATCACTCACACTCACCTAGAGACAGACATCCTGGAAAGTGAATGGCCTTAGGAAGCCAAGGCCAAGTGGACCTTAGGAAGCATCACTATGAACAAAGCTACTAGACGTGATGGAATTCCAGTTGAGCTATTTTAAATTCTAAAAGATGATGTTGTGAAAGTGTTGTACTAAATATGTCAGCAAATTTGGAAAACTCAGCAGTGGCCAAAGGAGTAGAAAAGGTCAGTTTTCTTTCCAATCCCAAAGAAAGGAAATGACAAAGGATGCTCAAACTAATGCACATTCATACTCATCTCACACGCTAGTAAAGTAATGCTCAAAATTCTCCAAGCCAGGCTTCAGCAATACCTGAACTATGAAATTCCAGATGTTCAATCTAGATTTAGAAAACACAGAGGAACCAGAGATCAAATTGCCAACATCTGCTGGATTAATGAAAAAGGAAGAGAGTTCCAGAAAAACATCTATTTCTGCTTCATTGACTATGCCAAAGACTTTGTGGATCACAGCAAACTGTGGAAAATTCTGAAAGAGATGGGAATACCGGACCATCTGACCTGCCTCTGGAGAAACCTATATGCAGATCAGGAAGCAACAGTTAGAACTGGACATGGAACAACAAACTGGGTCCAAATAGGAAAAGGAGTACGTTAAGGCTGTATACTGTCACCCTGCTTATTTAAGAGTACATCATGAGAAACGCTGGGCTGGAGGAAGCACAAGCTGGAATTAAGATTGATGGGACAAATATCAATAACCTCAGATATGCAGATGACACCACCCTTATGGCAGAAAGTGAAGAAGAACTAAATAGCCTCTTGATGAAAGTGAAAGAGGAGAATGAAAAAGTTGGCTTAAAACTCAACATTCAGAAAACTAAGATCATGGCATACAATCCCATCTCTTCATGGCAAATTAATGAGGAAACAGTGGAAACTGTGGCTAATTTTATTTTTGGGGGCTCCAAAATCACTGCAGATGCTGATTGAAGCCATGAAATTAAAAGACACTCTTTGGAAGAAAGTTATGGTCAACCTAGAAAGCATATTAAAAAGCAGAGACATTATTTTGTTAACAAAGGTCTGTCTAGTCAAGGCTATGGTTTTTCCAGTGATTGTGTATGAATGTGAGAGTTGGACTACAAAGAAATCTGAGTGCTAAAGAATTGATGCTTTTGAACTGTGGTGTTGGAAAAGACTCTTGAGAGTCCCTTGAACTTCAAGGAGATCAAACCAGTTCATCCTAAAAGAGACCAGTCCTGGGTGTTCATTGGAAGGACTGATGTTGAAGCTGGAGCTCCAATACTTTGGCCACCTGATGTGAAGAGCTGACTCATTTGAAAAAGACCCTGATGCTGGGAAAGATTGAAGGCAGGAGGAGAAGGGGATGACAGAAGATGAGATGACTGGATGGCATCACCGACTCAATGGACATCAGTTTGTGTGGACTCTGGGAATTAGTGATGGACAGGGAAGCTTGGCATGCTGTGGTTCATTGGGTCACAAAGAGTCAGACACAACTAAATGACTGAACTGAACTGAATGCAGTGTTCCAAAGAAGAGCAAGGAGAGATAAGTCATCTTAAGTAAACAATCCAAAGAAATAGAGGAAAAGAATATAATGGGAAAGACTAGACATCTCTTGTACAGAAAAACTGTACAAGAAAGATCTTTAATGACCTGGATAAGTACGATTGTGTGGTCACTCACCTAGAGCCAGACATCCTGAAGTGTGAAGTCAAGAGGGCCATAGGAAGCATTACTAAGAACAATTCTAGTGGAGATGATAAATTCCAGTTGATCTACTTCATATCCTAAAAGATGATGCTGTGAAAGTGCTGTACTCAATATGCCAGCAAATATGGAATACTCAGCAGTGGCCACAGGACACTGAAAGGATGGAAATCTTTTCCGTTTCCATCCGAATCCCAGAGAAAGGAAATGTCAAAGAATGTTCAAACTGCCCCCGCAATTGCACTCATTTCATATGCTAGCAAGATAATGCTCCAAATGCTTCAAGTTAGGCTTCAATAGTATATGAACTGAGAAATTCCAATGTTCAAGCTGGATTTAAAAAGCAGAGGAACCAGAAATGAAGTTGCCAACATTTCTTGGATCTTGGAGACAGCATGAGAGTTCCATAAAAGCATCTGCTTTTGCTTCATTGACTATGTTAAAACTTTTGACTGGGTGGTTCACAACATGTGAAAAATTCTTAAATAGATGGGAATACCAGACCACCTGAGAAACCTCCTGAGAAACCTGTATGTAGGTCAAGAAACAATAGTCTGAACCAGATATGGAACAATGGACAGGTTTAAAATTGGGAAAAGAGTACAAGGCTGTACACTGTCAACCTGCTTATTTAACTTATATGCATTGTGCCTCATGTGAAATGCCAGGATGGATGAAGCACAAGTTGGAATCAAGATTTCTGGGAGAAATATCAATAACCTCAGATATGCAGATGACATCACTCTTATGGCAGAAAGTGAAGAGGAACTAAGGAGCCTCTTTATGATTGTGAAAGAGGTGAAAGAAAAAGCTGGCTTAAAACTCAACATTCAAAGAATGAAGATCATGGCATCCTGTTCCATCACTTCATGGTAAATAGATGTGGAAAATATGGAAACAGCTTTATTTTGGGGAGCTCCAAAATTGCTGCTGAAGGTAACTGCAACCATGAAATTAAAAGATGCTTGCTCCTTGGAAGAAAATCTGTGACCAACCTAGAGAGCATATTAAAAAGCAGAGACATCACTTTGCTGACAAAGGTCTGTAAAGATAGTGAAATCTATGGTTTTTCCAGTAGTCATGTAAAGATATGAATTCCCTGGTTGTTCAGTGGTTAGAACACTCTGCTTCTACTGCAGAGGGCCTGGGTTCAATACCTAGTCGGGGAACTAAGATCCCCCATGCCTCACAGTGCAGCCAAAAACATATGAACTTTAGACCTTAAAGAAAGCTGAGTGCCAAAGAACTGATGCTTTAAAACTATGGTATTGGAGAAGCTTCTTGAGAGTCTTTTGGAAAGCAAGATCAAATCTGTCAGTCCTAAAGGAAATGAACCCTGAATATTCATTGGAAGGACTGACGCTGAAGTTCTAATACTTTGGCCATTTGATGTGAAAAGTCGACTCATGGAAAAAGACTCTGATGCTGGGAAAGACTGAGGGCTGGAGGAGAAGGGAACGACAGAAGATGGGATGGTTGGTTGGCATCACTGACTCAATAGATGTGAATTTGAGAAAACTCTGGGAGATAGTGAAGGATGGGGAAGCCTAGCATGCTGCAGTCTGTGGAGTCACAACGAGTTGGACACAACTGAGTGTCTGAACAACAAATTATTTGTACAATCTGTGAAATAAGCTGGGATGAATAACTATTAGTAGGACAAAATCATGCAAGTCATGTAAGCTCTATTAAGCTGTGTGGACTTTCCGTCTGTCTGACCACCAGCTATAATTAATGATTGGACTTTGAATCTCTCAGAATTCAGTTATCACAAATAAAAGGATGAAGTATAGGAAGTCTTAATATTGCAAAGATGAGAAGGAAATTACCTATCCATTTCTTTAAGTCAAGATATTACAATGACTATGCACATACTCAGTGGATAGCACACTTAGATAAATAACCCGCCACTCATCAAATTTATAGCCTTTTTGACTTCACTGATGTGAAATTGAACATGAAAAAAATAAAATCAATAACAAGCACAATGCCATACATTGGCTATGCAGTATCTGAGAAGTAGGTGAGCTGAACTTTGAATCATAGACTAAACCCTAAAAATATTTACATAAACTAACCTTTACCCTTCTGAAGAACTCTGTGTCCTTTGCTGGCTCTAGGCAGTGACCTCCACACCTGTGTTATTGGGAGGGTGTCCAGGTTTTGTGAACCACTTCATAGGCCCCTGTTTCCAACTGTGGCCCTTCTTTCTCCATATTCAGCAATCCTCATATAGTGATAGGAGAGACTGTGTCAGTTGCCACCACTGACAGTGAAGGACTAGGTGTTCTATAAAACAGAATTATGCTTGATGGCCAGCTCTGATGATAAAGATCAAACACTTACAGCAGAGGCACCTGTGATCCCCAATTCACCACATCTTTCCCCAAACCCTGTGGAGACCAAGCCTGTGCATGAGTCAGAAAATAGCAGGAGAGGCAGAAGCACCCACTCTCCTAGAGCCACAGGCAGCAAAGTCAGTGACATCAAGAGGACCAGGGCACCAAGGACTCCAAAGCGGTGATGGTGCCAGCATCAGGCAACACGTCTGACAGAGTTCAGTTCAGTTCTGTTGCTCAATCATGTCTGATGCTTTGCGACTCCATGGACTGCAGCACGCCAGGCTTCCCTGTCCATCATCAACACTTGGAGCTTGCTCAAACTCATGTCCATTGAGTCGGTGATGCCATCCAACCATCTCATCCTTTGCTATCCTCTTCTCCTCTTGCCTTCAATCTTTCCCAGCATCAGGGTCTTTTCTAATGAGTTAGTTCTTCACATCAGGTAGCCAAAGTATTGGAGCTTCTGCATCAGGCCTTCCAATGATTATTCAGGACTCATTTCCTTTAGGCTTGACTGATTTGAAAACCCTTGCAGTCCAAGGGACTCTCAAGAGTCTTCTCCAACATCACAGTTCAAAAGCATCAGTTCTTCGGCACTCAGCCCTCTTTAGAGTTCAACTCTCACAACCATACATGACTACTGGAAAAACCATAAACTTGACTAGATGGACCTTTGTTGGCAAAGTAATATCTCTTCTTTTTAATATGCTGTCTAGTTGGCCATAGATTTTCTTCTCTGACAGAGTTATTCGGGGTGGGGGTGGGGCGGGGTGTGAAAAGTGCCTATTCTCAAATATAACTAGAAAGAACACATGTAAGAAAAACAAAATTTTTGTGCTATCATGTCACCTACTGGAAAACAATAGAACAATTAATTTCCAACCCCCTGAATCATTACAATCAATTTTAAAAATTACTTTAAAGACATTCATTACTGCAGTGGGGCCAGCAAGGGAACAACTTTTCAAGCTCCATGAAGATTCAGAGGAAAATTGTATGAAAAAGAAAATGGCAGTTCTCCAAAAACCAATCTTTAAGCAAGGAATATCATGATCTGATAGAGAATTCAAAATAGTGATCATGAAGAAATTCAAGCTACAAGAAAACTCAGAAAGGCAACTCAGTGAGCTCAGGAATAAAAGTAATGAATTAATTAACAGAAAGAATATTTTACCAGGAAGATTTAAATCTTAAAAAAAAAAAAAAAAAGTCAAACAGCAAATCGGTAGATGAAGAACACAGTACACTGGAGGTACCATGCTCCCTGATTTCAAACTGTACTACAAAGCTATGGTAATCAAGACAGCATAGAACTGACTGAAAAACAGACACATAAATCAATGGGATAGAATTGACAGGCCAGAAATAAACCCACAGGTATGTGGGGAATTCAATTGAGTTCAGTCACTCAGTTATGTCTGGCTCTTTGTGATCCCATGGACTGTAGCACACCAGGCTTCTCTGTTCATCATCAACTCCCAGAGCTTACTCAAACTCATGTCCATCAAGTTGGTGATGCCATACAACTATCTCATCCTCTGTCATCCCCTTCTCCTCCCGCCTTCAGTTTTCCCAGCATCAGGGTCTTTCCCAGTGAATCTGTTCTTTGCATCAGGTGGCCAAAGTATTGGAGCTTCAGCTTCAGTGTAAGTCCTTCCAATGAATATTCAGGACTGATTTCCTTTAGGTTGGACTGGTTTGATTTCCTTGCAATTCAAGTAATCCTCAAGAGTCTTCTGCAATACCACTGTTCAAAAGCATCATTTCTTTGGCCCTTAGCCTTCTTTATAGTCCCACTCTCACATTCATATATGACCCCTAGAAAAACCACAGCTTTGACTAGACGAACTTTTGTTATGATAGGGTACCAAGGAATATATAATGTGTTCCTTGTTATTTTGTCATAAGCAAGTAACTACACTACATGCCCAGAAGTACAGTCCAGGCTTCCCTGGTAGCTCAGACAGCAAAAAATCCACCTGTAGTAGGAAACCTGGGTTCAAACCCAGGTTGTGAAGATCCACTGGAGAAGGCAATGACTACCTACTCCAGTATTTTTTTATAATCATTGGATCACAGAAAAAACAAAAGTTCCAGAAAAACAGCTACTTCTGCTTTATTTACTACACTAAAGCCTTTGACTATGTGGATCACAACAAACTGTGAAAAATTCTTCAAGAGATGGAAATACCAGACCACTTTAACAGCCTCCTGAGAAATCTGTATGCAGGTCAAGAAGCAACAGTTAGAAACAGACATGGAACAGTGGACTGGTTCCAAATTTGGAAAGCAGTACATCAAGGCTGTATGTTGTCACCCTGCTTATTTAACATATATGCAGAGTACATCATGCTAAATGCCTGGCTGGGTGAAACACAAGCTGGGATCAAGATGCCTGGGGAGAAATATCAATAATCTCAGATATGCAGATGACACCACTCTTAAGGTAGAAAGCAAAGAGGAACCAAAGAGTCTCTTGATGAAGGTGAAAGAGGAGAATGAAAAAGCTGGCTTAGAACTCAACATTCAAAAAATGAAGATCTTGGCATCCAGTGCTATCACTTCATGGCAAATAGATGGGGAACAATGGAAACAGTGACAGACTTGACCTGTCAAAGATTTTCTTGGGCTATAAAATCACTCCAGTTGCTCCAGTTGGTAACTGTAGCCATGAAATTAAAAGATGCTTGCCCCTTGGAAGAAAAGCTATGACCAATCTAGATAGTGTATTAAAAGCAAAGTTTACTTTGGTGACAAAGGTCCATCTAGACAAAGCTATGGCTTTTCCAGTAGTCATGTATGGATGTGAGAGTTGGACTCTAAAGAAATCTGTTTGCCGAAGAATAGATGCTTTTCAACTGTGGTGTTGGAGAAGACTCTTGAGAGTCCCTTGGACTGCAAGGAGATCCAACCAGTCCATCCTAAAGAAAATCAGTCCTGAATACTCATAAGAAGGACTGATGCTGAAGCTGAAACTCTAATACTTTGGCCACATGATGCAAAAAACTGACTCATTGGAAAAGACCCTAATGCTGGGAAATATTAAAAGTAGGAGGGGAAGAGGATGACAGCAGATGAGATGGTTGGAGGGCATCATTGACTCAATGAACATGAGTTTGGACAAACTCTGGGAGTTGATGATGGACAGTGAAGCCTGGCCTACTGCAGAATGGGGTCGTAAAGAGTCACACATGACTGGGCGACTGAACTGAACTGAGCCAGTATTTTTTCTTGGAGAATCCCAGGGACAGAGACACATAGCTAAGGCTATAGTCCATAGGGTCACAAAGAGTCGGCCAATACTGAAGTGACTTGGCATGCACACACAAATGCATTAACTAGAAATGTGAATTCTAGGATATTCTTATATTTGATTTTAAAGGGAATAATTTTCACTTTTTCATTTGAAACGAGGTTAAATTTATAACCATTCATATTAGTTCAAAGAAGTTGCTTTCTCTAATTCTGAATAAAATGATTTTGTTGAAAATTGAAGGCTTAGACGAACATTTTAAAGCTCTTAATAATAATAATAGGGACTTCCCTTGTGGCTCAGAGGTTAAATATGGGAGACCTGGGTTTGATCCCTGGGTTGGGAAGATCCCCTGGAGAAGGAAATGTCAACCCATTCCAGTATTCTTGCCTGGAGAATCCCATGGACAAAGAAGCCTGGTGGGCTATAGTCCACAGGGTTGCAAAGAATCAGACATGACTGAGTGAAAAATAATAATAATAATAAATTTTACCTTCTTTTCTTTTAATCTGCTAATAGTGTATTGTGGTTGTTCTTCAATTCCTCAGACATGCCCGATTCTTAGGGACCTCATGAACAGCAGCATGCCAGGCTTCCTTGTCCTTTACTATCTCCAAGAGTTTGTTCAAACTCATGTCTGTTGAACTGATGATACCATCCAGGCATCTTATCCTCTATTGTCCCCTTACCCTCCTCCCCTCAGTCTTTCCCCAGATTAGGTCTTTTTCAAAGAGTCAGCTTCTTATATCATGTTGCCAAAGTACTGGAGCTTCAGCTTTAGCATCAGTCCTTCCAATGAATATTCAGGACCGATTTCCTTTAGAATGGACTGGTTAGATCTCCTTGCTATCCAAGGGACTCTCAAGAGTCCTCTCCAGCATCACAGTCCACAAGCATCGATTCTTCAGTGTTCAGTATTCTTTATGGTCAAACTCTCCCATCTGTACATGACTAGTTTTGACTATATGGACATTTGTTGGCAAAGTGATATCTCTGCTTTTTAATACGCTGTCTAGGTTTGCCAAAGAATGTTCAAACTATCACACAGTTGCACTCATCTCACACACTACTAAAGTAATGCTCAAAATTCTTCAGGCCAGGCTTCAGCAATATGTGAACCATGAACTTCCAGATGTTCAAGCTGGATTTAGAAAAGGCAGAGGTACCTGAGATCAAATTGCCAACATCCGTTGGATCATTGAAAAGGCAAGAGAGTTCCACAAAAACATCTACTTCTGCTTTATTGACTATGCCAAAGTCTTTGACTATGGATCACAACAAAATGTGGAAAATTCTTCAAGAGAGGGGAATACCAGACCACCTTGCCTGACTCCTGAGAAATCTGTATACAGATCAAGAAGCAAGAGTTAGAACTGGACATGGAACAACAGACTGATTTCAAATGGGGAAAGGAGAACATCATAGCTGTTTATTGCCACCCTGTCTATTTCACTTAAATGCAGAGTATGTCATGCAAAATCCTGGGCTGAATGAAGCACAAGCTGGAATCAAGATTGCTGGGAGAAATATACATAACCTTAGATATGCAAATGACACCACTCTTATGGCAGAAAGTGAAGAATAACTAAAGAGCCTCTTAATGAAAGTGAAAGAGGAGAGTGAAAAAGTTGGTAAAACTCAGCATTCAGAAAACTAAGATCATGGCATCTGGTCCCATCACTTCATGGCAAGTATATGAGGAAACAATGGAAACAGTGACAATTTTCTTGGGCACCAAAATCACTGCAGATGATGACTGCAGCCATGAAATTAAAAGACGCTTGCTCCTAGGAAGAAAAATTATGACTAACCTAGACAACACATTAAAAAGCAGAGACATTACTTTGGCAACAAAGATCTGTCTAATCAAGGCTATTGTTTTTCCAGTAGTCATGTATGGATGTTAGAGTTGGACTATAAGAGAGCTGAGCACCAAAAAATTGATGCTTTGGAACTGTGGAGTTGGAGAAGACTCTTGAGAGTTCCTTGGACTGCAAGGAGATCAAACTAGTCAATCCTAAAAGAAATCATTTCTGAATATTCATTGGAAGGACTGATGCTGAAGCTGAAACACCAATACTCTGGCCCCCTGATATGAAGAACTGACTCATTTGAAGAGACCCTTATTTGGGAAAGATTGAAGGTGGCAGAAGGGCACAACAGAGAGTGAGATGGTTGGAGGCCATAACCAACTCAATGGGCACGTTTTTGAGTAAAATCCAGGAGTTGGTGATGGACAGGGAAGCCTGGCAAGCTGCAGTCCATGGGGTCACTAAGTGTCTGACTGTGTGACTGCACTGAGCTGAAGTGATATGACATTGAAAAATTTTCTATTAAGCTTTCCTTCTACCTTTAACTCATCTCTTGGCTATATTTTAAATATTCTCTTTCATCATTGAATCCATTTTGCTCATATTTTGATAAAGACATATTTGTATTCATGAATGATTATGGACCTAAAATGTGTTTCTCCTTCAGCCCTTTTTTAGGTAAGTTTATACTGTCTTTGGGATTAATGAAATATTTCCCTGGTGGCTCAGAGGATAAAGTGTCTGCCTGCAATGCAGGAGACCCGGGTTCACTCCCTGGGTTGGGAAGATCCCCTGGAGAAGGAAATGGCAACCCACTCCAGCATTCTTGCCTGGAGAATCCCGTGGGCTACAGTCCATGGGGTCGCAAAGAGTCAGACACGACTGAGCGACTTTACTTACTTTACTTTTCCTTTTTCTTATCCTAAAAAAATAAGGATTTATTCTTGGATTTTTTTGCTTAAGTTTATCTGTAAAATCATGCGGGTTTAGTATTTTCTTTGTGCAAATGTATTTAGTGGCCATCTTGATTCTAGTAAGGGACAAATTTATAATACAAATTTATATTCTGGTTTTCAAATCTTTTTACAAATTAGTGTACGTACTAGTAAGCGTCAAGTCCTGCTTGCAGAAGAGTACTGAAGAGGTGTTTCTGCAGATTTCCTTCAGGTACACAGGCACTACCAGGGGTCCAGCCCCTTCTCATAGGAGTCGTTCTTGATAAATCCCAGGTTCACCATGGACTCGGGCTCATCCACCAAGGCTGTAGCTTCTGTGGCTGCTGCCATCTTCTCCTTGGAACGATTGCCCTTCTTAGGGTCTCTGCTCCGGGCCATGGCTGTAGATACTGGGTCACTCCTGGGTGTCTGCTGCTTTCTTTCCTGTCAAAAGTGCTAGATTCTCCTCTGAGCTCAGAAGGCTGGTCTGGTGATTCAGTGGTGAAACACGAAGCTGTTTTCCGACTCAGCCTGGGTGGCCGGCTCAGTCAGGAATGGCGGGGGAGGGCATCACCCCCAGGTCCAGGGCCATCTCTGGCCCCTTCCACCTCCCTCCTTCCACAGAGACGCATAGCCCTCTTGGCACTGGGCTCTGCTTGGGCTCCATGACCAGTTTAGCACCTACCTCATCACAGTCCTGGGCCTACCTCTGGTGGCAGGCCTCTTGCTTAGCCCGGGAGGCTCAGGGCCTGGCTCCAAGACAACGGGAGATGGCTCCTGCCCATTCTCCTGGCACCAACTCTTGGGTCCCTAACAGTTTCTTCAGCAGAGAGGACCATGGGAACAGAGGCATCTTCTTGTGCAGTGACAGCTGCAGGAGGCCACCTTTGCAAGCCTGCACTTTGGTGCAAGAACTATCTTGGCATAGAAAACACCACCCCACTGCCGACCACTTGGGAGCCACACCCACAGCCTGTGTCTGCGAAAGCAGTGTCGACCTCCTCCAGTCCCACGGGACCAGTCCTCACATGCAGCTTGACAATCAGCTCATCAGCACTTTACCTCCAATCGAGCACAAAGTCCAGGGAAGCTTGATGTCCTGTAGTCTGTGGGGTCTCAAAGAGTCAGACACATCTGAGCCACTGAAGGACAACAACAACTGAAAAATTTGATGTAAGTAGATTTGATTAAAAGAATATAAAAATAGGGCTGAGTTGTACAGCTTGGTTGCAAAAAAACCCCCACAAGTTTTAAAGAGTGAAAAAAGACTTGTAAGAGGAGAAACCAAGTAGACAACCAACAACTAGATTCAGAAGTCTCAGTCTATTCTCCAGGCATCTTCACCATTCTATCATATTTCTTATTGCAATTTTTTTATTCAAAACTTAATTGCACATAACATCTTTTGATTTCTCTTTTGACTCAATGTTTATTTGTATGAAAGTGTTATCTTACAGTCATGTCCAACTCTTTGTGACCCCATGGACTTTAGCCTGCCAGGTTCCACTGTCCGTGGAATTCTTCAGGCGAGAATATTGGAGTGGATTGCATTCCATTCTCCAGGGGATCTTCCTAACCCTGGGATCCAATCCATGTCTCTTGGCATTGCAGGAAGATTCTTTACCATCTCAGCCACCAGAGTCTACTGTTCGATCTATTTATTCACTTAAATCTGATTTGTTGAATTATTAATTTGGAGAAATTCACTATTTCTTCAACAAATTTTCATAATTATTCTTTTTAATTTCTTGTTCTTTGTACATATTTTCAGATTTCATTTTCATATCCTTAAATATATTGTAAAATCTAGTTTATTTTCCATTTCAAAATATAAAACTACTTCACCTCATTGAGTTAATATTTCTGTTACTTCTGCTGGTTCCTAGTCTTGAAGTTTTCTTTTCTTATAACAGGGAGGTGCTTATTTAACTTGAAATTTTATCTATAAGAAACTTTGAAGCTTGGGGCAAAGTTTCTTCAAAGAGGTTTTTCTAGTTTGAACTGTAAACCCATACCAAGGCTTATAGTGTTAAAAATTCTAAGGGAAGAGTTCTTTCATCCAGGGAGGACTAACAAGCGATATTCCTTGCAGTAAACTTCTGTATAAGGGAATTCAATTGTAAAAGTGAGATCTTATCTTGAGAATCTAACGTTACATGATCTTGGGCAAGTCTTCAGATTTTTGATCTCTCCAGTCTTGCCATATATTGTTTGTTCTACAAAGAAATGGCAGGGTAAACATCAGAATTCCTGCTTTGACTTTGATTAGGAATTCTTCTGATTTTTATTTTCTTACCAAATCAAAAATGAATTTTTATGAGGCAATTTTATATTTTATCTAGATTTTTAATATTTCAGTTGGATATAAGCAAGCATATGCCTCTTATACTTTTAAATTTATGTGAATAAATCCTTATTTGAAATCTGAGCTCTGCTTTAGTTTTCTCATATAATAAAATAACTTAGAAATATTTCTCTCCCAATTTACACAAATATGTTGAGGTCAATTTCTGAGCTGTATTATATCTTTCCACTAAATTGTGTACAACATGTGAACTTTGTCATAGTGATTAGATAAATTTACCAGTTTTTTTTTTTCCAAATCACTTCTAAGTTATTTACTGTATATAAAAAGACTTTCCTCTTTTAAGATTATATTGTTATCTCACTTTTCTTTTAGTGGATTCATGATTCTGTCCCATCTTCTTGTTTTGTGATTTTTTTTTTCTTTTTTGGATTCTGATTTTTACCAATTAATACAGAACTTATATAAACCCTAATTATGCAACAAGACACAACTCTTAATCCTTGGTCAAGGTTTTGTCTTAGCATCTTCTAAGCAAACCTACCTGGTGTTTTATTTTAGCAAACAAAACAGGAAAAAAAAATTCTCAAGGGATTTGAAATTTCAGTATGTCTCTTCCAAATTATTAAAATGAATATAATTTTGTAACTGAATATAACCCTTCATATAACTATGCCACACTTCTTAGAAAACAGATACACTGATATTTCCTTTTACTTCTAAGTGGTGCTTTTCCACCTGCTAAACAGACTGTTAAAGACAACTAACTCCACCATCCCCTTCCTCTACCAAAGAATCCCCTTTATAGGCTTTGCAGTTCCTCAGTTCATCTCTACCTTCTCTGATCCTTTTCCCTTAAGCTTGTAGAGTAAGTACTGGCTAACTGGCTAACTATTTTGTCCAATAGTCTGTGAAATCATTTTGAATTAGACCTGTATTTTACTTATTTCTTTATGCCCTGTGCATAATACAGAATCTAGTATACAGTACGTACTAAAAATTACTTGTTAAAGGTATGAAATATAAAGAATTTGGAGAGGAAGTGGAATTAAATTGAAATTCATGTGAGTGACTGAATATAAAATGAGTACTTCTAAATTCATCTTTCCTTTGAGATTCACAGACATGTCCTGTCTTTAATTTACACACTGAAGGTCAAAAACTCTTCCTGTCTCTACTCCTTTAGTGTTTCATGAATTTGCTAGAGTCATTATCACACTCTGGTTGCTTAAAGTAAAAACCAAACATTTCCTGTTAACTCTTGGTCACCTCTCACTTCCCATCAGTCATAAAACTCATTCTTTGCTCTCCATTCACAAATCAATATTTCAATATTATATTCTTACTTAGTTAAGACTAAGCCACTAAGCAGAGCACATTCTTACTGATAATCTCATCAAATCTTGCTCTCTTAATATATATTTTTAAAAAGGAAAGAAAATTGTGTTAATCAAAAAGTCATGTCCGATGTTTTGCAACCCCATGGACTATAGCCCACCAGGCTCCTCCATCCATGGAATTCTCTAGGCCAGAATACTAGAGTGGGTAGCCATTCTTTCCTCCAGAGGATCCTGTTGACCCAGGGATAGAAACAAAGTCTCTTGCATTGCAAGCAGATTCTTTACTGTCTGAGCCACCTAATTTTAATCAATGACATATTCATTTTTTTCTCTACAACTCAAATCCTTTTTGTTGCCAGAATAGTTTTATTAAAGGATATAAATATCATTTTCTGTACATCATTTGAAAATTTGAGTGGACATCTTTTTATGGTAATTAAACATGACCCAGCATCCAAGGCTCTCCAAAGTGTCCTATTTTAACTAATATTTCCTTTTTCTGCACAGCTCTGTGTTGGCCTATGACTATATATGGAATGATATCTGTATATTTAAATGACCATGACTTACATATCATTCATCTTTTTCTCCTTTTCTTCCATACACTTTCAGAACCCTTTTTCTGTAATCTTTGCTTCTGGACTCAGTTGAAATGTTCCCTCCATTTTGAAGTTTTGACTGATTTTCTTCATATTGCAGTATAGCATCTTCTGGGGCTCTGAAACATTGTACCTTTGAACAGTATTTAGTATATTTCTCTTATATCATGTGATATATGTGTTTTATTTGCATGTTAGCATATGACCAATCTGAGAGAAACATATATTCTTATGTTTCCCCATTTATTAAGTTCCATAAAGTAGACTTATTAAAAATGAATTTTTATACTTTAAAATTGTCAATAAAAAATATCATTTTTCTATATTAACCTATTTAAAGCAAGCTCCTAGAATGTCAGAATTATTTCCTCCAAAATGTATACTTATCACATATCTATTCCTGAATAAATACTATACAATACTGTGACAATTAACTGTCAAAGTTCTCTACATGTAAGTGCCATTTCCGAACTCCAGAAATTAATTTTTAACTTGATCTATGTCTAAATTGCCACTTCACTTCTGGGCCCAGCAAACATTCATCCTTTGCAGAGCACATGTGTGTGAGGGAGCTGCTGTTATGGCATCTGAGAAGGGGGTTTCAGCAATTCCATTGCTGCAGCTCTGCTATCCTGGCTGTGGATTCTGTGAGGAAGTTTTGGTGTGGCCCCTGACATGAGCCACTGGCTCAATCTGAAGGTTATTCTGGAGAAACTCATGGAAAGAGGCCACGAAGTGACTGTGTTGGTGTCTCCACAAAATTTTGTCATTGACTGTAGCGAGCCTTTCACCATGAACTTCAAGATTCTCCCCATGCCACAGGACAGACTAAATGACTTTTTAGACCTATCAGTTATTGTCATGCCTTCATTGTTACCTTGGCAATCAGCAAAATCTGCAAGATTTTTTTTCCAAATGAGTGGATATTTAAAACTTGTCTGTGACAGTGTTGTCTACAACTGGGCAATCTTGAAGAAACTCTAGGACACCAACTATAATGTTATGATTATAGACCCTATGATGCCCTGTGGAGAGCTAATTGTTGAGATTCTAGGAAACTCTTCTGTATACACACTAAGGCATTCCATGGGTGGCACGATGGAGAAATACTGTGGGCAGTTTCCATCCTAACCTTCCTACGTGCCTGTTGACATGACGGGACTAACATACAAAATGACCTTTCTGCAAAGGGTAAAAAAATTTAATGCTTTCCATTTTCTTTGACTTCCGGCTCCAACCACATGACACTCAGCTTTGGGACTATTTTTAAAGTGAAGTGTTAGGTAAGAGGCTCTGCTTTTCATTCTAAAGTAGTTATCAGAAAAAGCTAAGGAGGTTTAAGAAAAGTCTAGGAAGATGAAAGGAATATATTTTTAAAACTGTCACTTGCCCCCAAACTCCACAATTAATATCAATGAACTGTGGTTCAACAACTAGTTGGGAAAGGGAGGCAAGAGATGTCTTGCTGTGGTTCCTCTTTCTTTACAGCCATCTATCTTGTAGAATAATTCAATACTTAAATGATTGTTACCAAAACAAAATGAAATATAAAACTTGTTAATAAGTGTCAATCCAATGAAAGATGTATTTTTGTCACATGCAGAATATCACAGGTAAGTCTAATACTGAGCTTGTCAGCAGTAAAGAATCTCCCTGCAATGAAGAAGATGCAGGAGTTGCAGGTTCAATCCCTGGATCAGGAAAATACCCTGGAGGAAGAAATGGCAACCCACACCAGTATTCTTATTAGGAAAATTCCATACACAGAGAAGCCTATTGGGCTATAGTCCATAGGGTTGCAAAGATTCAGACACAACCAAGCAATTGAGCACAAACACAGAGCGAGTTTTCATAGGGGAGGACATTGGACTTCTGCTTAGTTCGGTTCAGTTGCTCAGTTGTGTCCAACTCTTTGCAACCCCATGGACTGCAGCACACCAGGCCTTCCTGTCCATTACCAACTCCCGGAGTATACTCAAACTTATGTCCATGGAGTCGGTGAAGCCATTCAGCCATCTCATCCTCTGTTGTCCCCTTCTCCTCCTGCCCTCAATCTTTCCCAGAATCAGGGTCTGTTCCAATGAGTCAGTTCTTCACATCAGGTGGCCCAAGTGTTGGAGTTTCAGCTTCAACATCATTCTTTTCAATAAACATTTAGGACTGATTTCCTTTAGGATGGAATAGTAGGATCTCCTTGCAGTCCAAGGGACTGCTCAGTAAAGGAGTGTAATGTTTGTTAAATGAGGAAGATAATCTCCTTACCTGATTCCAGTAATAAACTGAAAGGGATTAAATTTGTTGTTTGAATTTTTCTCTACAATTTTTGAAAATTACACATTATTAGAATTAAAATTTGTACCATCATTCTGTTTACCCATAGTACCCTCTATTCCTACGTGTCTCTTAAATTTGGGATGAAAATTTAGTAAGTCCTATGTGAACTGCTTCATCATAGCTGGTCATATTGAAAAGTTTCCTAGTATGTTATACTTCTTGTGTGGATGCTCAGTCACTTTAGTCATGTCTGACTCTTTGTAACCCTATGGACTGTAGCCCATAGGCTTCTCTGTCCATGGGATTTTCCTGACAAGAATACTGGAGTGGGTTTTCATGCCCTCCTCCAGGGGATATTCCCAACCCAGGAATAAAACCCATATCTCTTGACTCTCCTGCATTCTAGGTGGATTCTTTATTTACCCAGTGAGCCATCTAGGAAGCCTGTTATACTTCATAGGGGAGTATGATACAGAAACCTAAAAATTAAGTATAAACTTAAAAGAGTTTATAGCTCTAAGTGTTATAAAGAGCTTATTTTTCACTACACTAGTTACATATATTCTATTTGTAATTGTTTGCCTTTCCTAATAAAGAATCATTTTCTTTTGCCATTTTCACATATCTAGGTTATATCTGATTCCATCAACTGAGGCTGGCTTTCATTCCAAATTCTTTTTTTTTTTTTTACTAAGTTATAGTTGATTTATAAGGTTGTGTTAATTTCTGCTGTATAGCCAGATGATTCTGTTTTACATAGTATACATTATTTGTCTTCTTTTTCATTATAATTTATCTCACAATATTGAATATATTTCTCAGTGCTTTACAAGGCTTCCTTTGTGGCTCAGTCGGTAAAGAATCTGCCTGCAGTGCAGGAGACCTGGGTTCGATCCTTGGGTAGGGAAGATCCCCTGGAGAAGGGAATGGTCAACTCACTCCAGTATTCTTGCCTGGAAAATTGCACGGACAGAGAAGCCTAGTGGGTTACAGTCGATGGGGTCACAAAGAGTCAGACATGACTGAGTGACTAACACACACACCTCTTTAAAGGACCTACCTTCAAATACTCTCAGACTTCAATATATGAATATTAGAGGAACATAATTCAGTCCATAATTTTGATTTTTAATAGATACATTGTTTAATAGAGCTAAGATTTAAAAAAACAAATGCTTAAAATCCTTAGCTTTACACATGATTTTGAATTTACACTGCATTTATTTCACAATAAATAATTTAACAACCAATAAGCACTTCCTGGTGTAGACAGTGAGTTAGGTACCTTATTCAGGGCAAATAAGACCAGGGTCTTGACCTCAATTCTTCTTTCAGAAATACACGTAAAACATAGAATTAGAAATATATTCTGATAATTAGAGATACTGTCCTAGTTCCACTCAATAATTTTCTGGGATATTTGTTGTATTACTCATTAATATAAGGAAGGTATATGATTCTGTATGGATACATATTATGAAACAAATATAGTACTTAGTAACAGTTGGAAATTTGTAACTCTATTATCTCTAACAGATCTTTCTTTTACTGTAAGCATTGTGCTTCCCTGATAGCATAGGCAGTAAAGAATCCACCTACAATGCTGGAAACCAAGGCTCACTTCCTGAGTTGGGAAGATCTCCTGGAGAAGGGAATGGCAGTCCCCTCCAGTATTCTTTCTTGGAGAATTCCATGGGCAGAGGAGTCTGGTGGGCCACAGTCCATGGGGTCACAAAGAGTCAGACATCACTGAACAACTAACACTTTCACACCATCATTGATTTTCATTGCTGTACTCTATCATGCTCTTTATTAAGCAATTCTGAATGCATTATGAGTATCATTTCATTCTTGATATAATGATAAACATAGCTAATATAAATTGCTAAAAAAATTGAATGGAACAAAAGCATATATAATGAATGATAATCAGCTTCATGTTTTTCCTATATAAGAAGTTTTAACTTTTCTTGATTTTCATCAAGATATTGTCTATGTATTTTATATATATGTTCTTCTGTTTTACCAATAAGGACAATGACTAATTATCTTTATCTATTTTTTCACTTAATATGGATTTGATATATTTACTCACAACATATTAAAATCTACATTATTCTTTGAATTGATGCAGCAATATCAGCAATATTCATATGAATGGATATAACAGATCATTGAATTGATC
The DNA here is from genome assembly GCA_917880005.1 of Nanger dama. Classification (NCBI taxonomy): domain Eukaryota; kingdom Metazoa; phylum Chordata; class Mammalia; order Artiodactyla; family Bovidae; genus Nanger; species Nanger dama. The sequence goes on from CAKJTW010000001.1 coordinate 20,317,370, forward strand.
TAATGTGAAAGCCATACTTACATTTTCCAGCTCTGATGTTACCAAAATAAATTGTTGCCCTAAACTCATTGTACTTATATCTCAGCCACAATGCCCTCGAACATTTTGAACCATTTAGGTCTTATCCTCAGACCTTTACATATGTGTGTTAGTCACTTAGTCATGTTCAACTCTATGAGGCTTCATGGACTGTGGCCCACCAGGCTCCTCTGTTTATGCAATTCTCCAGAGAACACTGGAGGGTACTGCCATTCCCTTCTCAGGGGATGTTCCCAACCCAGGGATTGAACCCTGGTCTCTTGTGTTGCAGGCAGACTCTTTACCATCTGAGCCACCAGGGAAGCCCAACTATTTCATTTTCTTGTGGGCTGTTTACCTTTTTATCTCCAACTGGTCTGGTCTGGCATTTAGCAAATTTAAAGCCTTTTTTTTTAATGACATGTATTACAAACATCTTTTAAGTCATTAATTGACTTTGAAATTGTAACTAATTTATATCAACAAAATATTTTATAAATATTTTAAAGTATTATATGTGTGATTTCAGATTTTAGAAATATCAAACCAATATAAAGTGAAAAAATACAAGTATATAGTTGAAATATACAAGGAAATAAACTTCTATATGTCCTGTAAACAAGTTAAGAAATAGCTTCCTTTCTTAAGCTATTTCTTGTTCTTAACAAGTTTCTTAAGAACACCTTTCTTAAGAACATCTTTCTTCCAACAGAAACTACAAGACCGAGTTTTGTGAACATTTTCTTAGAAATTTTATTTCTATCATTATATGTGATTTCCTCAACACTCTACTGTTCAGATTTTCTAAAATACTATACAAGTGGAATCATAGATGTGCTACTTATGCTGAATACTCTTAAAGATGCAATCATGTATTTTCTTAATTTTTAAGCTCTACAGATAGTGACATTCTGTGGATGGACAACTATTTACAGTATTTTATATAATGTGACTATTATAAACATTTCTGTACATTACTCTGTTGTAGAAGAGAAATAGTACTAATAGGATATAAACTGTATATTTATATTTTCCTGTACTAGATAATTTTAGAGTTTTCTCCAAAGAAATTCTATACAGATCAAGTCTATACAGATTTTTGCTTTAGCCAATACAGCATTTCAGTCCTGATTGTGCCACATCATTCAGTTCAGTTAGTTCAGTTTAGTTCAGTGGCTCATTCATGTCCGACTCTTTGCAATCCCATGAATAAAAGCATGCCAGGGCTCCCTGTCCATCACAAACTCCTGGAGTTAACCCAAACTCATGTCCATGGAGTCGGTGATGCCAACCAACCATCTCATCCTCTATCATCACCTTCTCCTCCTGCCCTCCATCTTTCCCAGCATCAGGGTCTTTTCCAGTGAGTCAGCACTTCGCATCAGGTGGCCAAAGTACTGGAGTTTCAGCTTCAGTGTCAGTCCTGCCAAAGAACACCCAGGACTGATCTCCTTAAGGATAAACTAGTTGGAATTCCTTGCAGTCCAAGGGACTCTAAAGAGTCTACTCCAACGCCACAGTTAAAAACCATCAATTCTTTGCTGCTCAGCTTTCTTCACAGTCCAACTCTCACATCCATACATGACCACTGGACAAACCATAGCCTTGACTAGATGGACATTTGTTGGCAAAGTAATGTCTCTGCTTTTGAATATACTATTTAGGTTGGTCATAACTTTCTTTCCAAGGAGAAGCATCTTTTAATTTCATGGCTATAGTCACCATCTGTGGTGATTTTGGAGCCCCTCCCAAAAAAGTCTGACACTGTTTCCATTGTTTTCCTATTTCCCAAGAAGTGATAGGAACAGATGCCATGATCTTAGTTTTCTGTATGTTGAGCTTTAAGCCAACTTTTTCACTCTCCTCTTTCACTTTCATCAAGAGGCTTTTAGTTCCTCTTCACTTTCTGTTATAAGGGTGGTGTCATCTGCATATCTGTGGTTATTGATATTTCTCCTGGCAATCTTGATCCCAGCTTGTGCTTCTTCCAGCCCAGCATTTCTCATGATGTACTCTGCATATAAGTTAAATAAGCAGGGTGACAATATACAGCCTTGATGTACTCCTTTTCCTATTTGGAACCAGTCTGTTGTTCCATGTCCAGTTCTAACTGCTGCTTCCTGACCTGCATATAGGTTTCTCAAGAGGCAGGTCAGGTGGTCTGGTATTCCCATCTCTTGCAGAATTTTCCACAGGTTATTGTGATCCACACAGTCAAAGGCTTTGGTATAGTCAATAAAGCAGAAATAGATGTTTTCCTGGAACTCTCTTGCTTTTTCAATGATCCAGCAGGTGTTGGCAATTTGATCTCTGGTTCCTCTGCCTTTTAAAAAACCGACTTGAACATTAGGAAGTTCACGGTTCACGTATTGCTGAAGCCTGGTTTGGAGAATTTTGAGCATTACCTTATTAGCATGTGAGATGAGTGCAACTGTGTGGAGGTTTGAGCATTCTTTGACATTGCCTTTCTTTGGGATTGGAATGAAAACTGACATTTTCAGTGCTGTAGGCACTGCTGAGTTTTCTAAATTTGCTGGCATATTGAGTGCAGCACTTTCACAGCATCATCTTTCAGGATTTGAAATAGCTCAACTGGAATTCCATCCTCTCCTAGCTTTGTTCCTAGTGATACTTTCTAAGGCCCACTTGACTTCACATTCTGGGATGTCTGGCTGTGGGTGAGGAATCACACCATTGTGATTATATGGATCATGAAGATCTTTTTGTATAGTTCTTCTGTGTATTCTTGCCACCTCTTCTTAATATCTTCTGCCTCTGTTAGGTCCATACAATTTCTGTCCTTTATCGAGCCCATCTTTGCATGAAATGTTCCCTTGGTATCTCTAATTTTCTTGAAGAGATATCTAGTCTTTGCCATTTTGTTGTTTTCCTCTATTTCTTTGCATTGATTGCTGAGGAAGGCTTTCTTACCTCTCCTTGTTATTCTTTGGAGCTTTGCATTCAGATGCTTATATCTTTCCTTTTCTCCTTAGCTTTTTGTTTCTTTGCTGTTTACAGCTATTTGTAAGGCCTCCCCAGACAGCCATTTTGCTTGTTTGCCTTTCTTTCCCATGGGGATGGTTTTGATCCCTGTCTCCTGTACAATGTCATGAACCTCTGTTCACAGTTCATCAGGTACTCTGTCTATCAGATCTAGTCCCTGAAATCTATTTCTCATTTCCTCTGTATAATCATAAAGGATTTAATTTAGGTCATACAGGAATGGTCTAGTGGTTTTCCCACTTTCTTCAATTTAAGTCTGAATTTGGCAATAAGGAGTTCATGATCTGAGCCACAGTCAGCTCCTGGTCTTGTTTTTGCTGACTCTATAGAGCTTCTCCATTTTTGGCTGCAAAGAATATAATCAGTCTGATTTTGGTGTTGACCATCTGGTGATGTCCATGTGCAGAGTCTTCTCTTGTGTTGTTGGAGGAAGGTGTTTGCTATGACCAGTGCGTTCTGGTGGCAAAACTCTATAGCCTTTGCCCTGCTTCATTTCATACTCCAAGGCTAAATTTGCCAGTTACTCCAGGTGTTTCTTGACTTTCTACTTTTGCATTCCAGTCCCCTATAATGAAAAGGACATCTTTTTGGGGTGTTAGTTCTAAAAGGTCTTGTAGGTTATCATAGAACTGTTCAGCTTCTTCATTGTTACTGGTTGGGGCATAGACTTGGATTACCGTGATATTGAATGGTTTGTCTTGGAAACGAACAGAGTTCATCAAGTGGCTGCTATGGACATTGCAAAAACACGGTGGCTGCGACGGACCACACAGGAAGCATGGCTGAGAGGAGCTACCCCACAACCAAATTCAGGGATGGTGACCAGAGCGCCAGGCTGCGACGGCACAGGAGCGGCTGAGTGGAGCTACCCCATGGCCGAGGTTATGGGCAGTGGCTGAGAAGAGCAACCCCACGTCAAAGGATCAGCTGCGCGGGCTCAGGAGAGCTGAGAGAAGCCTCTCCAAGTTCAGTGTCAGGAGGGGCGACTCATCCAAGGTAAGGAGCAACAGCTGCACTTTGCTGGAGCAGCCGTGAAGAGAAACCCCACATCCGAGGTAAGAGAAACCCAAGTAAGACGGTAGGTGTTGTGAGAGGGTTCAGAGGGCAGACACACTGAAACCATAATCACAGAAAACTAGTCAGTCTGATCACACAGACCACAGCCTTGTCTAACTCAATGAAACTAAGCCATACCTTATGGGGCCACGCAAGATGGATGGGTCATGATGGAGAGGTCTAACAGACTGTGGTCCACTGGAGAAGGGAATGGCAAATCACTTCAGTATTCTTGCCTTGAGAACCCTATGAACAGTATGAAGAGGCAAAATGATACTGAAAGAGGAACTCCTCAGGTTGTTAAGTCCCCAATATGCTACTGGAGCTCAGTGGAGAAATAACTCCAGAAAGAATGAAAGGATGGAGCCAAAACAAAAACAATACCCAGTTGTGGATGTGACTGGTGATAGAAGCAAGGTCCGATGCTGTAAAGAGCAATATTGCATAGGAACCTGGAATGTTAGGTCCATGAATCAAGGCAAATTGGAAGTTGTCAAACAGGAGATGGCAAGAGTGAATGCTGACATTCTAGGAAATCAGCGAACTAAAATAAACTTACATGTGAATTTAACTCAGATGACCATTATATCTATTACTGTGGGCAGGAATCCCGTAGAAGAAATAGAGTAGCCATCATGGTCAACAAAAGAGTCCAAAATGCCACATCATTAATTTTAGCATATTATTGAATGAGTTTTAGTAACAGTCATCTTGAGAAATAATTCAGTTCAGTTCAGTTCAGTTGCTCAGTCATATCCGAATCTTTGCGACCCCATGAATTGCAGCACGCCAGGCCTCCCTGTCCAACACCAACTCCCAGAGTTCACTCAGATTAACGTCCATCGAGTCCATGACGCCATCCAGCCATCTCATTCTCGGTCATCCCCTTCTCCTCCAGCCCCCAATCCCTCCCAGCATCAGAGTCTTTTCCAATGAGTCAACCCTTCGCATGAGGTGGGCAAAGTACTGGAGTTTCAGCTTTAGCATCATTCCTTCCAAAGAAATCCCAGGGTTGATCTCCTTCAGAATGAACTGGTTGGATCTCCCTGCAGTCCAAGGGACTCTCCAGAGTCTTCTCCAACACCACAGTTCAAAAGCATCAATTCTTTGGTGACATACCATAAAATTTCCCCATGAGCCATGATATTTACTATATTTACAAAGTTCAACCATTGTCTCCATGTTCTAACTCTGTAATTCCCCCAAGAAATGATTTTTTTTTTTTAAGTTTTGTTAGTGAGATGTGTCTGAAATTGTATCTTAGGCTTTATTTAGATTCCCTTGGTTATTCCTGAGATTGAGTAAATTTTTATACAGGGGCTTTTGCCAGTTCATGAGCCACTTCAAGGTCCACGGCTGGTACTGAGGTCTGGATATTTACTACTCAGCATGGAGGTGGGAAGGACTCTTTTTGTGTGCCTTGGCATATGGTGTGGGTGATACAATCAAAAAGAAACAGCCTGTTGCTGAGTTCTCAGAGATACAAAGCTTTTGCCATGTCTGCAGCCAGGAACACACTCTTTGGATCTGTAACCTTGTTGCAAACTTCCCTTCTCAAATGTCATTTTCTGTTTTGGAGTGCACCCAAATTTCACAGTCTCCTATCTGGATCGCAGAGCTCCCACAAAGACACATAGGTCTGTGATTAAACACCAAATCATTGCTGGGGAGAGTACATGAGACACATCTTATTTGGTCATCTTGCTCAAAATATTTGGAAGGGTAATACTCCTTTCCCTTGTATTTCTTCTGGAGTATCTTGATTATTCTTAGCTTTTGCTCTTTTTATGGATTTTTAAAATTAAAAACAAAATTCTACAAAAATCATCAAATTTCATGAACCTTGTGGTTTTGAAATTTTAATAAGAATTATAAGGAATCTGTATACAGATTTGAAGAGAATGGTCATCTTTGTGATTTTTGATTTCCTGCCAATGGATGTGATAGCTCTTTATTTTACTATAAGGGATTTCAGTAAGACATTATAATTCTAATTATTTAAAGTTTGCATATCTTTTTTATAACTATTCAGGAATTAAAAGTCAAAGTATACATTTTAGTTATATTTTCTTTTATTAATACACAAAAATTGCAGTTGTCATTTTATCTTTTTTGTATTCATTGAAATGACAAACTCTCACATTTATTCTAATAACAAATCTGTATATTATTTTGGAATAAACAGAATTTCAGATTATCTAAGCAGACATTCAAGAGCAAAAATTCAGGATGGGAAATCAGCACAGGAACCAGTGCCTGGGTAGGAACACCTGAAATGTAATTGATGAATTGCTGGAGATTCACTGTGGATAATTCTGAGAGAAAAAATCCAAAATCCACTGGGATCTAGTCTTATGGGGCTCCCCAAAATATAGTAAGTTTTACTTCCAGGAACTCAAGCAATTTCCATGTTAAATATCAGAAAAAAATCTCTTGCTTTCAGTGAGGAGAGGCAGAAAGAAGCATTTTGAAAGAAGCCAGAGCACTGTTCTTACCAACAAGGTCTGTCCTCAGAGTAAATTAGTTAATGGGTGCACAACGTACTGGGAGAATTACCAGAGCCTAACTGACTTGGGACAAGAAAAACACCCTACTCTAGGTCCCTCTAGACTACTTCATGGAAAAGGGATATTTTAACTCTAGACCATCCTGCTCCATATAAAGCGGGAAAAAAAACTGAGAAATAGTTGTGAAGAGTCCAGAGACTTAGACTAATACTGAGACTAATCCTAGGACTCTAGGATGCTTCTCTCCCCAATTTACCACCACATTTAAAAAAATCCATTTACAATTCTAACCCAGTACCTCATGTTTGGGTATCAAGAAAAAAAATCACAAGGCACACCAAAAGGTAAAAACACATTTTGAGTAGACAGAGCAATCATCAGAACCAGAGATGCCAAGAATGTTGTAATTATCAAAGCGGGGATTAAAACAACTCTGAGTAATATGCTAAGGGTTCTAGTGGATAAAGTAGACAGTATGTAAGAATAGATCACCTGTATAACCAGAGACAAGCAAAACCAAAAAGAGATAAATACACTGTAACAAAAATGAATTCAAGAATGAAATTATACTAATTCTATACAGTCATTTTTATTTTATTTTATTTTCCAAGGAAGAGCTAAATGCAAGTTTATGTATATATATGGATATATATATTAATTTTTTCACTTTACACTACTGCATTAGTTTTGCCATACATTGACATGAATCCGCCACGGGTGTATATGAGTTCCCAATCTTGAACCCCCTCCCTCCAACCCTCCCCATATCATCTCTCTGGGTCATCCGCATGCATCAGCATCAAGCATCCTGTATCCTGTATCAAACCTAGACTGGCGATTCATTTCTTACATGATAGTATACATGTTTCATTGCCATTCTCCCAAATCATCTCACCCTCTCCCTCTCCCACAGAGTCCAAAAGGCTGTTCTATACATCTGTGTCTCTTTTGCTGTCTTGCATACAGGGTTATCATTACTATCTTTCTAAATTTCATATATATGTGTTAGTATACTATATTGGTGTTTTTCTTTCTGGCTTACTTCACTCTGTATAGTCAGCTCCAGTTTCATCCACCTCATTAGAACTGATTCAAATGTATTCTTTTTAATGGCTGAGTAATACTCCATTGTGTACATGTACCACAGCTTTCTTATCCATTCATCTGCTGATGGTCATCTAGGTTGCTTCCATGTCCTGGCTATCATAAACAGTGCTGCAATGAACATTGCGGTACACATGTCTCTTTTTAAAGGACAGAAGTTGAGGGAATATTCTAACACATTTTATGAGAATTGTTGTTCTTGTTTAGTTACTAAATGCTGTCTGATTCTTTTGTAACTCCATGGACTGTAGCCTTCCAGTCTCCTCTGTCCATGGGATTTTCCAGGTAAGAATACTGGAGTGGGTAGCCATGTCCTCCTCCAGGAGAATCTTCCGAACCTAAGAATTGAACTCATGTCTCTTACATGTCTTGCACTGGTAGGCAGCTTCTTTACCACTAGGACCACCTGGGAAGGTCTTAGTGCCCATTAATCAATTATTTATATAATTATCCACTGTGTTTATAACTCATTTTGTGTAATATAATTCTAGAAAAAAGATTAGCAGTAAATTTTAATTCCATATTTTTGTTTTACTAGTCCTCAGTATGATATTTAGAATGTCTTAGGAAATTATGTAACAAATTTTGCCCCTTTTGCACAATTTTGTTCTTTTCACATTTGATTGACTTTGCATTTCACACTGTGCATAACTACTTCAAATAGAAAATTCTAGTGATCACTTTAAGCTTGGTCTTTCTTAAAATGTGGCCTGCAGTACTAATCAGTAACTTTACCTACTGCTGCTGCTGCTGCTGCTAAGTCACTTCAGTCGTGTCCAACTCTGTGTGACCCCAGAAACCAGGCTCCTCTGTCCATAGGATTTTCCAGGCAAGAGTACTAGAGTGGGGGTGCCATCTCCTTCTAGGCAGGATGTCACATATATGGAACAAGACATGAAAAAAAACATAAACATATTGGTAAGAAAACTGAGGCAGTGCTCTGATCTAATCTCTGACATTTTCAAGCTCAATATCCTTGGAAATTGATTCTTTACTATCAAATTAAATCATTGCCTATGTTACTTCAGACATATCCAAACACTACAAAGTAGTAACAAAAACAGGTTATCCACCCCAGGGAATATTTGATCACTAATTTTGAACAGAATCCTCAAGAAAGGAGCCTTCAATTTTCTTTACTTAGATGTAAAACAAGTTTTCCATGTATATAAGTGATTGACTGGATACTTGCAAATACATGGTTTTTTCTCCATAATTTTCTAAAATTAATGCTTGAATTTGTCTCTTTCAAAAACATCATTGAGAGATAACACTCAAATAAGTGTGTGATATTAATATTAATAATGCATGCAATGTGTTTCTACATTCCAAAAATGATTGTATTGGGTATAAGTTACTCACTGATTTCCTACTGAGAAAACATTGGAAAATCAATGAAGTGATGATATTTTACTCAGCAAGATAAGGTAACCTGATATTTGTGAGATTCTTCAACAGTGAAAGTGAACAAGCAGCAATGAAAGCTGAAACAAGCTGAAAAGTAGAAATAGAGGCCGAATGGAAATTACAAAACCACTGAGAGTTGACTTGGTGTTAATAAGCTAGAAGTACTCTGTCATCTGCCTTTAACTGGGGAGAAACAATGAATATTAAATCCACCAGTACTTGGAGTAGTAGTCAAAATTTTTGATTGAATTTATTTCCTGAAAGAACTTATTTTTATTGAAGAATTGCATTTCTATTTGATTTTGTTGAATTTATTTTTATTTTACACATTCCTGTTCTTTCACTACCCAAACATTCTTTCTGCCTCCTTCCCCCAACCTTGTATTCTGTTCTTTTTCCTTTGTTCCTTCCCTCCCTGAATCCCTTCTTCCTTACTCCTTTGCATTTCCTTTCCTTTTAACATCAAGATGTGATAAGAAATCTAGAGAAACCACATTTACTGGTTTCCCTTGTAGCATATTAGAAAATCAATGCTGCAGTTTTCTGCCAGCAAGTGTGTATGCTAATAACTTGAAGCAAACTTTATTTTCTCCAGGAAGACCCACTATGCTATGTGAGACCATGGGAAAAGCAGAAATTTGACTCATGAGGGCCTATTGGGATTTTTAATATCTTCACCCATACTTACCGAATTTTGAGTTTGTGGGAGGTTTGTATTGTAAATCTGCTAAACCATTATCTAAGGTAAGTCAATTACAGTAAAGGGATTTTTTGTGTCTTTTATGATAAAATCTTTATTGTTCCTTAGAGTTCATGTTTCAATAACAGAAATATGCTGCTGAATGTCTTCAGTTTACTACTCCAAATATATTTTCAAAACCATTGGAGTCTCATATGAATGTTGTTACCTTTTATTCCTCCTTACATTGATATTTAAGCAGAAGAATGAAGTCTTCCAAGTGACATGTTAAAAAATATAAGTGTCTTCATATATTTACAGATATTGGATTGAAAGAACCTTGGAAATCACTAAAGAGCCTGCTGTAGTCTTCCTAACAAGCATGATGGACTTATGAATAGGGGTATTTACTATGATCAGCTGAGTGATAAGTTGCTTTAGTGAGTCTTGAGCAGACTCTTACTACAGACTTCGGTCAGTAAGAAGAAGTTAGGTGTTGCTGGAAGACATGAAATCAGACAGAGTTTCTTGGAGAGCAATGGACTTTACTCAGCCAGGAAAGAGTTGAAAAAAGTTTTCTGATATGACAATGAGTTCAATTTCAAATTTATTTTAAGAAGTGAAAAGAATTTTCTGGTGAAGATTTCTAGAAACTGTCTGGTTAATACAAAGCTTCAGTCTCATCAGAGAGCATAAGAAATAAATCAAGAGTCAACAACATAAATTAGAAAACATAAAACTGAGAAACCTAAATGTTTAATTGGTTCTTTATAACCATAATATCTGGGTATTTTGGGGTGAAAAAGAACATCATATATCCATATTTCAATGTTATTAAAGAATAAATATGAGCTGCCAGAAATATTGGAAGGAAACAATAATTTAGAAATAAAAGGAAATAAGAGGTAAACATAGAAAGAATATTGTACTATGTCGATAGGCAGTGAGGAGACAGTTATTCATTAACCTGGGTGTAGGTAAATGATCTGGTAAAGAATCTGTCCATGATATGGGAAACCCCAGTTCAATTCCTGGGTCTGGAATATTCCCTGGAGCAGAGATAAGCTTCAATATTCTTGAGCTTCCCTGGTGCTCAGATGCTAAAGAATCTGCCTGCAATGTGGGAGACCTGGATTCAATCCCTGAGATGGGAAAATTCCCTGGAAAAGGACATGGCAACCCACTCCAGTATTATTGCATGGAGAATCCTCATGGTCAGAGGAGACTGGTGGGCTGCAATCCATGGGGTCACAAAGTTGCTCACATGAGTGAGAAACTAAGCACAGCACAGCACAGGTAAATGAGCACAATCTCTGTAGGAGATAGCAGGTTAAGAGGTATTCCCAGGAGAGTTCCTGATTTCTGTTAAGGGTAACACTGATACTGAAGTTTAAATCTTCACTTCATTTGGAGGAGAACAGATGCATATATGTGTGTGGCTGAGTCTCTTTTTGCCCACCTGAAAATATAACAATATTTTTGGTCTGCTATATTGCAATATAAAATATGACATAAATTTTTTTAAATGAAATTTGTTAACTACAAATTGACACCTACAACAAGGTATTTGCCATCTGCCTCTACTGAGACTGAACCCCACGCGGCTATAGCTGTTGACCTTCAACAAGCCCTGAGGGAGTTCAGGGTGGAGTGAGGCACTCTGCTCCAGGGAATCTAGTAGGACAGGTCTTTAGGCAGTTGGATGTTTTTAGGAACAGATTTTATGATCTCAATCTTTACATCTCCTCATAGCTAGAGAAGCACTAAATCCCTTCATGGTGACATCAGATCCTCATGACTACCAAAAACCTTTTGTAAATTGAGTGCTTCATGATACTGAAGGAAGCAATTCACCAAAACCTTATATATTGACTTTCCCCCACTCCCGCTTTGGAGCAGTCCCTCGGAGCTCTCTGAGATGCTGCGTCCCGGGCTTAGTCCTCATTTTGCCCCAAATAAAACTTAACTCACAGCTCTTAAGTTGTACATATGTTTTTAGTCTACAAATTTCACTTCAGGATTCTGAATATGTTTTCATACCAATCAAGTTATAGCTGAAGACAAGCTCTATTGAGTATTATTACTGGAGATAATAATACATTATCTAAAATAGTTGAAGGAACAGAAAAAGACATGACGTATTCCATGGCTCACCAGATAATACCATACCACGCTATTACATTTATCCTTCCACCCCCAACTTTTCACATGCAATTTCAGAAAAATAACAGACATGTTTCATAAAAGGGGGAAATTATTCTATTCCAAACCCAATTATTAATATAGGTACTTGCGTAATATGAATAACAATCATGGCTTATGTCTCTGACGAAAAAATTATGCCAGTCACTAAACACAGAATAGAAAAGCAGTGCGAGTTAAATCAAGACTCCTAATGAAACATAGTATAAGTGTGTAAGTCTTAATATATCTGTGTGTGTGTGTGTAATTTTTTTTTTCAACCACTGTTTAGGGAGATAAAATGGCAAAACACCGATTCCTAGGATATCAGATAGTCTCTTAACATTAGCTAAGCTAAAAATAGCAGTCTGCATTTGTTTATGGCACTATCCTTCCCCTGGTAATTTTACTAGCTTTAAATTAAGAAACATCATTAATTGTAGGGTGACTACAAATAGTTAAAAACAGATACATCTCTAGAGGGTGACATTCACATATATTCCATTTCTTAAAAGATCGTTTTTAGCCCTATTAATAAGTGAAGCAATAAAGGTGAGTAAAGTATCCTGAACTAATAACAGGAAGTTAGATCAAGTTATTTAAAATATATTGCCTATAAACTGGTATGCTACAAATTTTAAAAGTCTAGTTTGAAACTCTTCTTGGGCTTCCTTATTAGGAATATCTTTACAAATTTGTGAACAGGTCTGTTGGTTCATAAAATTAAATTTTGAGAGGCAACTGTAAAGAATCTACCTGCAATGCACAAGACCTGGTTTTGATCACTGGGTCAGGAAGATCCCCTGGAGAAGGGAGTGGCAACCCACTCCAGTATTCTTGCCTGGAGAATTCCATGGACAGAGGAGTCTGACAGGCTACAGTCCACGAGCTTGCAAGAATTAGACACAACTGAGTGACTAACACACACACCATGCGAACATCTGGCTTTTATCACTTACTCATTTTGGATAATGGTTTGGTTCCATGTTTTTAGGTGTAATCACTCATTATATACTTAAGCCATCATTTTCAGAAACTAATTTCCTCTTAAGCAGACTAAATGACTCTAGGTGGCAGGAGGCAGAATCAGTCTAACAGTATCTCTCACAAATCTCTCAAGTCTGCCTAACGGAGATGTAGGAGAGCCTCTTCCCACTAGGATCCTGCACTAGTGTAACAGAGAAATTTATCCCTGCAGGAAATGGAAGGATTTGCTCAAAGTTCAGGCGAATATAGTATTGTGATGTTTTCTCTGGGGTCAGTGGTCACATACTTCACAGAAGAAAAGGCCATTTGCATTGCCTGAGCCCTCACCCAAATTCTAGAGAAAGTTAGTTCAAACTCCAATCCTGGTGAGACGCCACTTTGCAAACTGGAGAGAATGTGTAGCTAATAGTACTCTTTTCAGATGAAAGTTGTAACTCATCCTTTACTGTGTGGAACTAGTACCACCTTTAAGTAAAAATGTCTCAAAACATTCAAATGTATATGGGGCACATTTTACCATTTGCCTTCTGAGTCCTCACATTACTATGAAAATACATCTTTTAGGAAATCACTGATTTTCAATGAAAGAGAGATGAAAATGTTAAGATCCTAGTAACTTTTTATTGTTTGAAATCTTATGACTTGTACTGATTCTTTCCAAAAGTTCTCAGAGGTGTCAGCTCCAAGGTCCGGGAAAAGAGAGGTAACACCTAGAGGGGAATCACACTCAAGAATATTCTTTATGTCTCTAGGCTTTATTAAGACTTAAAGTGTAGTTGGTTTAGAAATAGAAGCCTAATCATCCAACCAGTCCATTCTGAAGGAGATCAGCCCTGGGATTTCTTTGGAAGGAATGATGCTGAACCTGAAAGTCCAGTACCTTGGCCACCTCATGCGATGAGTTGACTCATTGGAAAAGACTCTGATGCTAGGAGGAATTGGAGGCAGGAGGAGAAGGGGACGACCGAGGATGAGATGGCTGGATGGCATCACGGACTCGATGGATGTGAGTCTGAGTGAACTCCGGGAGTTGGTGATGGACAGGGAGGCCTGGCGTGCTGCGATTCATGGGGCTGCAAAGAGTCAGACACGACTGAGCGACTGAACTGAACTGAACTGACTGAATCTTTCTAAATTGAATTTTCTATAGTTAGAACAATTAAAAATCCTAAAGCTATTGTTAAACAGTGTATATTTTCTTCTTTATTGCATTCGATTAACTTTATTCTAAATTTCTACTCTTCATATATTCCCATTCATGAAATACCCTATCTTTATATTTTTATACTAAAGTACATAAATCTCTATAATTGTACTAATTAGGCCTGTTAAAACTCTGTATTTTTAATTTTAGCTGTTCTATTAAAAAGTTTGCTACCTATTAGTATTTAATCTGAAATTCTTCATGCAGAGTTTCAAAAAAAAAAAAAATATTATGTAACAAAAAATTAGCATTCTAATGAAAAGTTGCTGCTGAACCACGGAAGACGCTGGGATTCTTGGCCTCTGGAGAAGAATTCAATCCAGGGCCAGGGACGAGGCTTGATTGCTCAGAGCTTTTGTGTAATAAAGTTTTATTAAAGTATAAAAGAAATAGAGAAAACTTCTGACATAGACATCAGAAGAGGGCAGAAAGAGTGTCCTCCTGCTAGTCTAGCCAGATGTTATATAGCTGCTGCTGCTGCTGCTGCTAAGTCACTTCAGTCGTGTCTGACTCTGTGTGACCCCATAGACGCCAGCCCACCAGCCTCCCCAGTTCCTGTGATTCTCCAGGCAAGAAGACTGGAGTGGGTTACCATTTCCTTCTCCAATGCATGAAAGTGAAAAGTCAGAGTGAAGCCACTCAGTCATGTACTACTCTTAGCGACCCCATGGACTGCAGCCTTCCAGCTACTAGCAGTCTGCTAATTAGAATAAGGCCATGTCTCAAAACTCAGAGACTGGCACCAGTCCCCTCACCCACAACATGCATTTTGTGATAACATTGGCACCAGGTGAGTCATCCGGGGTCATAAAACGATTGACATGAATCTTGAAGAAAGGCAGGTTTCCAAGTAAATATAGAATTCCATTAACATAGATTAGGAGAACAATGTATGAGTAAAACATACTGGTTTGTCAAGTTTGTTCTGAGTCTTAGGCGAACTTCAAGTCTTAGTCTTGAAGACAAGAGTCTAGAGTAAATACATAGCTCGTTAATATAGCTTAAGACAAACATTTCCAAACAATGATTAAGAAAAACGCATTGGTTAGCTCAAGATTTGAGAAAAGTTAAGTTCAAGTGGAGCCAGGTGTTATCATGACAACACAGAATTTTAAAAGAAACCTCTATTTAAATTTGTATGGAGAAGCAGAAAAAATCTAACACTTGAATGTTTCCTCCTGCCACTTAAAGTAAAAGTGAAGTCAGTCGTGTCTGACTCTTGGGGACCCCATGGACTATAGCCCCAAGGCTCCTCTGTCCATGGGAATTTCCAGGCAAGAATACTGGAGTGGGTTGCCATTTTCTTCTCTAGGGGATCTTCCTGACCCAGGGATTGAACCTGGGTCTTCTGCTTTGTAGGCAGACAGTTTTGCCATCTGACCCACCAGAGAAGTCAGTCCTGCCACTTAAGAGAGAGAGAAAATATGTCTGACACTTGTAGACTATTTTCTCCGTTTAGAGACCTCTGGCCTTCCTGCCTGTTACCCTCTTCCTAACAAGATACTTCATTAAATAACAGAGTAAAAGCAAATCCTCTATCTCATCCCCCTTAAAAACCAAACTGACAGTATCTGTACAACATTGAAATGGGCTAGAATAGTATGATTTAAGAAAACTAACAAGAGAATATTTAAACAGCTTAAGTCCGCATAAACAGACTTATTAAAATAAGCTTTACCTGTAGTGATTTAAGAAGCACAGATTCAATAAATGATTCAAACATCTTAAAAAAGAGAGACAGGAAAAGAGGGAGAGAAAGAAAACAGGAGAGAAAAAGCAGACAATAAAAATTTAAAGCTAATTATATTTTTGGAAAACATTACATTTGAAACTTAAGAGTTCAGATGCCCTCATGACAAGTAGTAATCATGTTTGTTTTAATGCCTTTTAACCCTCACCTTCTGTCTAAACTCATCCTGTGTATTTTCTATTTTTCACTTACAATGCCACTCTTAAATCCCTTCAAAAAAAGAAAAGACAAATAGTTTTACTTAATCTCAGTGTTTGCAAACTACCTCTTTTGTATTGATATGCTCCTCTTCAACTTTTAGTTCTCTCAAACTAAATGGCTCAGACCTTAAAGCGTCTGTCTGCAATGCAGGAGACCCGGGCTCCATTCCTGGGTTGGGAAGACCCCCTGGAGAAGGAAATGGCAGCCCACTCCAGTACTCTTGCCTGGAAAAATCCCAAAGAGTCAGACACGACACGATTGAGCGACTTCACTGTCACTCTCAACTATCACAGAAAGTAGGACCGGCTACAAGAACTCTATGTGAGCGTGGTTACCCACACAGAAGAAATGCGGGTGTGTGCGCCACCTGCTGGTCATTCAGGGCAGAGCAGGATGAATTTAGAGGACATGCATGCTTCTCACCCTATTGGCTGAGATGTTAAGTCCCTCTGTCTGTCAACGCCCCCAGATACTTTGCTCCTGGCACTAGTGATGTTCTGCTCCAGCCATGCTTACTTTCCTGTCTGGGATGTGCCTCACTCCTTGAAGCCAATACGTGTGAAACAAAAGAGTCAGCATTTTAGGCTACACTAGTGAAAAAAAAAAAATCACCATTATCCTGCCTCATCAGATTTTCCTCCACTGGATCTTCATCTGGTTAGGCACAGAGAACTTCAGCTCTGCTTAGAATAAAATCCTACTTGATAAAGTACTATGCTATCTTGATCATAATCACAAATTAAACTAAAGAATAAGATGAAAGTGAAAAATATTTCGTGTTGTTCCATTTGGGAAGTGAAGTACAGAGTCGACTCCAAGAAAGCAGGGGCTATTTGAAGCTGTGGAATACAACCGTCATGTCTTGGAGCTTATCAGGGAAGGAGTCACTCTCAAAATATAAAGGAATAAGGAGGAAATTTATGTTCATGACCCTCTATTCAATTGTATTTTTATGCACTAGAGTAATTGGCATTCATACCAGTTATAAAATAACTGAAAATATCTTTTATTACCTCCTATTGTTTCATAATCTGATCTTTGAGGTGTTATTCAACTCTCAAGTTCTCACTTTACTTAAACTCTCTTCTTCTTCTGAATTATGTGTAATGACTAATTATATTATAAGTTCGTCATTTTAATGTATTTTTCGCTAATGTTGTGCAAGTTGTTGTTAAGTCACATTTTTCATCTTGCTTTCAGTGTTTGCTCCAAATGTGAATAGATACCATATATTAAAATGTATTTCCAGGTTATCTCAGACTCAATTGTTTTTATTCAGACACAAATCTCGGAGCATAGTTATAACATTCCATGCAGATTACTGAAACATGAACGTCAGGAGGTAGGAGAGAAGGTACACTCGGATGAAATATTGTGCAGCTTTTCTAGAGGAGCTAGTCTGTGAAAACCATCTGCTAAAAGCCCTAGAGACAAGCCTTTCTAGACAAAGAAGTCAATGTATTCATTTCCAAAGGAAAGACACTCAATATTTGCCATGTGTGCATTCTGAAAAGTCATTCTTGTGGTCCATTTTCCACTCTCACCCATATTCTAGTCCAAAGATTTTTGTTTAGATACATGTTCAAGCCATAATTTTCATAACATTGTAAATTTCATCAAGAGCAGAAAAGGGAGTTAAGAAGCTTCATCAGGCCTTACTATGATATTTTGTTTCTCAGAAATGATGATCTTGATGTCTAATTGTTTTGCTATTACCAAGTTGTTAATTGCTGATAATTTAGTTCATTTTACTAAATATCAGATTGGTAAATTCTATAATTTTTAAAAAATTCTACTTCTCTTCATTAAAGGCTTATAATTTTCTTGTTGATTTGGAAGCATTGCTGTAAAAATTATAAATACACTTAGAATATTTCAAGAAAATACTTGAAATTGTTTATTTTACAATGCCTTAACATGAATCCTAAACTTAATTCTAAGTCTGAAATTATCTGATTATAAAAGTGTTTAGTGTACAGTGCATACATATAATGTATTTATATTCCATTTTTTAATTTAAAAGAATTAATGAATACAAGGATTATACTTAAATACATGCACATAGCAGCTTCTGAGTACTCATAATATTCTAACATAACAATCATAAAGAAGTAGAGTACTGCTCTACTTCTAAATCGTGTCCCACTCTTGACCCTGTGGACTACAGCATGGGGCTCCTCTGTCCTTCACTATCTCCTAGTTTGCTCAGATTCATGTCCATTGAGTAGGTGATGCTGTCTAATCATTTCATCTTCTGTAGCCCCCTTCTCTTCCTGCCTTCAATCTTTCCCAGCGTCTGGGTCTTTTCCACTGAGTCAGCTCTTTGTATCAGGTGGCCAAAGTATTGGAGCTTCAGCTTCAGCGTCAATTCTTCCAATGACTATTCAGAATTAATTTCCTTTAGGATTGACTGGTTTGATCTCCTTGCTGTATAAGGGACTCTCAAGAGTCTTCTCCACCATCACATTTCAAAAGCATCAATTTTTTGGTGCTCAACTTTATTTATGGTCCAACTCTCACATCCATACATGACTACTGGAAAAATCATAGTTTGACTAAATGGATCTTTGTTGGCAAAGTAATGTCTCTGCTTTTTAATATGTCTAGGTTTGTCATAGCTTTTCTTCCAAGGAGCAATTGTCTTTTACTTTCATGGCTGCACTCACCATCTGCAGTGATTTTGAAACCCAAGAAAATAAAGTTTCTCACTGTTTTCATTGTTTCCCCACCTATTTGCCATGAAGTGATGGGACCAGATCTTCCCTTGGGCTTCCCTTGTAGCTCAGCTGGTAAAGAATCTGCCTGCAATGCAGGAGACCTGGGTTCGATCCCTGGGTTGGGAAGATCCCCTAGAGAAGGGAAAGGCTACCCACTCCAGTATTCTGGCCTGGAGAATCCCACGTGTCACAAAGAGTTGAACACAACTGAGCAACTTTCACTTTGATATGTCTTCTTGATGGGACCGGATGACATGATCTTAGTTTTCTAAATTTTGAGTTTTAAGCCAACTCTTTCACTCTCTACTTTCACTTTCATCAAGAGGCTCTTTAGTTCCTCTTCATTTTCTGCCACAGGGTGGTGTCATTTGCATGTCTGAGGTTATTGATATTTCTCCTGGCAATCTTGATTCCAGCTTGTGTTTCATCCAGCCCTGCATTTTGCATGATGTACTCTGCATAGAAGTTGAATAAGCATGGTGACAGTATACATCCTTGACCTATTCCATTCCCAGTTTGGAACCTGTCCATTTTTCCTTGTCTGGTTCTAACTGCTACTTCTTGACCTGCATACACATTTCTCAGGAGGGAGGTAAGATGGTCTGGTATTCCCATCTCTTTAAGAGTTTTGCACAGTTTGTTGTGATCCACACAATTTATGACTTTAGCACAGTTAATGAAGCAGAAGTTTTTCTGGAATTCTTTTTCTTTTCCTATGATCCAATGGATGTTGGCAATTTGAATTCTGATTCCTCTGCCTTTTCCAGATCCAGCTTGTACATATGGAAATTCTCAGTTCACATACTGCTAAAGCCTAGCTTGAAGGATTTTGAGCATAAACTTGCTGACATGTGAAATGAGCAGACTTGTTTGGTAGTTTGAACATTCTTTGACATTGCACTTCATTGGGATTAAAATGAAAACTGACCTTTTCCAATCTTGTGGCTACCGCCCAGTTTTCCAAATTTCCTGACATATTGAGTGCAGCACTTAATATTATCATCTCTTAGGATTTTAATTATCTCAGCTGGAATTCCATAACCTCCGGTAGTTTTGTTCATAGTAATGCTTCTTAAGGCCCACTTGATGGACTACATCATACTTCAGTACGTTCAGCTCAAGTTAGTGACCACACCATGGTGATTATCCAGGTCATTAATACCTTTTTAAATAGCTCTGTTTATTCTTGGCACCTCTTCTTAATCTCTTCTGCTTCTTTTAGGCCCCTATAATTTCTCTCCCTTATCATACTCGTCCTTGAATGAAATGTTCCCTCAATATCTTCAGTGTTTTTGGAGGAATCTCTAGTCTTTCCCATTGCATTGTTTTCTTGTATGTCTTTGCGTTGTTCATTTAAGGAGGCCTTCTTATCTCTCCTTGCTATTCTCTGGAACTCTGCATTCAGTTGTATACACCTTTTCCTTTCTCTCTTGCCTTTTGCTTATCTTCTTTCCTCAGATATTGCAAAGCCTCTTCAGACAATCAATTTTCCTTCATGCATTTCTTTTTCTTGGTCACTATCCCCTGTACAATGTTATGTCTTCTCATCCATAGTTCTTCAAGTACTCTGTCACCTGATCTAATCCCTTGAATCTATTCATCATCTCCACTGAATAATCATAAGGGATTTGACTTAAGTCATACCTTAATGGCATAGTGGTTTCTCTACTGTCTTAAATTTAAGCCTGAATTTTGCAATAAGGAGTTCATGATCTGAGACACAGTCAACTACATGTTTGTTTGTTTGTTTGTTTGTTTTTCCTGATTGTATAGAGCTTTTCCATGTTTGGCATTAAAGAACACAATCTGATTTTGATATTGATCATCTGGTAATGTCCATGTGTAGAGTCATCTCTTGGATTGTTGATAATGGGTCTTTGCTATGACCAGTGTGTTTTCATTCTGTTAGCCTTTGCCCTGCTTCATATTGTAATCCAAGCCCAGACTGCCTGTTATTTCAGGCAGCATAGTATAATTAACAGTATGGTCTAAGCTGTTGCAATATATTCTCTTTCAGTCTACTTTCTTCATCTTATGTATGTACTTGAGTTTTAAAATAGTATTTGAGTTTAAAATAGTTTGTATAAATTTAAATGAATAATTTTGTATAATCTTCATTTCACATTTACATTAGTATTGTGAAATGAAAATATCTAACTTCCATATTAATAAATAAGAATGTCACAGCCATCAGCAATTTCTGGCCTCCAAATGAGAATGAGGACGCCCCAAACTGTGATCACCTGGATGCTGCCACCCCCCGCAGTGACTGCTGAGGAGCTGAGGGGATGCAAGTGTTGGGGAACCAGATCGGAGTCATGGCAGGCTCGACAGGTTGCACTAGGCCTAGGTTTTGAATTCTTGTAAACCTGGGTCATGATTCCAGGAGACTACCCCCAGCAGGGTCCCACTCATCCTAGCATGAAGGGCTTGAGCTACTCCATCTTGTTAAAGAATTCCATACTGCAAGGTCCCGGGCAAAAATCTGTGAACATTACCCAACCTAAGCCCACTACCCATAGCCAATCAACCCTCAGATTACCTAACCTAGCCCCACTGTACACAAGCCAATCGGTCACTAGGCTAAACCTTCTGACTTAATGTTCAGGAGCTTGTGATTTACCTTGGAAGTAAAAACCAATCAAGAATCTACACACAAATCCTATGGATGGAAGTAACCAACCAGTTATCTGTCAACTTAAACACCCCTAAAGTGGCCAATCAGTTGTCTTCCTGCTTGAACACCCCCTCTTGTATCCTTTTACCTGATTAAATTCTCTATGAAAGCAGTGCAGCCCAAGACTCTGGGCTCCCTCCCTATAGCCACTGCGTCGGTGCTGGGGAGCCCTAGCTCGAGCTAGCAATAAACCTCTTTATGCTTTTGCATTGCTATGGATGTCTTATTTCTCTGTTTTGGGTACTCGGACTTTGGACATAACATTTGGGGGCTCGTCCGGGATCCCTTTAATTGGGAGGAATAACACTCTCCCGGTAGAAGGGGTTTCCTCACTAGGAGGAAGAGGTACCTGAACACCGGTGACAGGCTTGGATAAGCCCAGCGCCGAGTTCCGGCATTGGGCTGGAAAGGCGGCTGGTGCCAGGTAACAAGTCCAGCGTGAGGCCGAGGCCCGGCATCGTGCTGGGAAGGCGGCTGGCTCTGGACGCCTTGTTGGTAAGATAACCTCGAGGGAAAGGAAGTTTCAGGGGGCCCAGGAAGACCTAGTGCTGTGTTCTCGGCTGATGTTTATTTGTTATCTGTTTGTCATGTCTGTGTGAGTGCCGGCATCGTCTCTGCTCTTTGTGTGTTCATTTTGTCTCCTGTGTACTTCTCTATAATCATGGGGCAAGCAACTTCTACTCCGCTATCCCTCACGACTGACCATTTTTCTGATTTCAAATCTAGGGCGCAAGATCTGTCGTTATTGGTGAAAAAGCCGAGACTGACATCCTGACCACTCAGGGTACTCAGGGGCCAGCTTGCCTGCCAATGGACCAGACCCAGCAACCGCAACTGGGACCCTTCTGTCCCTGGTCTCCTCCTGACGTGGACAGCTGGCCAGAGTGCCCCAACCGGTAAGGAACACGAGACTTTATTGATCTCTCTTCCCTTCCCTCTCTCTTTCCTCTCCTTAACCCTTCCTATCCTTCCCTGTTTTTCTAGTCCCGTGGTCCTGGACATAGGAATCTGGTTGAAGGGCCCTCAGCCTGAGCTGAGGATTGGAGACTGATCACCTCCTCTTGGCAGAGAACTCGAATTCTGGTTCTGATTTCTGGTAGGGCCGAGTTCCAGTCTTCCCTTCTCTGGAGGCCCAGGAAAAAGTCCCATAACACCTGGGTATCTGTAGGTGGCAGGAGACATTTGTAAGGTCACCCCTTTTGCCCCCCTCTCCTGCCTCCTCCCCTTCTTCTTTCAACCTGGCTTCCTTTCCTCCCTTGAAAACTCTGATGTTAGTACTTGGATCTGAAATTCTGTGTCTCTATAGGAGGTTTTCTGAGAGACTGTATTTTCATATTTAAGGGCTTCCCTGGTGGAGCCAAGGTTAAAGCATCTGCCTGAAATATGGGAGACCTGGGTTCGATTCCTGGGTTGAGAAGATCCCCTGGAGCATCCCAGAAAGATATTAAACTGTGTTTATTTGGTTGGTTAAATTACATGGAAAAGATTATCAGATGAATAATAAATCCACTCTATAATGTATGGTAAAATTACTAATACAGATTTCCTAAAAATTATATGGAGTTTTTAACATTCTGATATGTCCTGGTATTTTAATGGAAAACATGATGACGTCACAAAAGTTAACAAAAGGACTAAATGAACCAGCAAATATGCTTATAACTTTTATGGTTTCTATCTGAAAAATCATGGGTTTAATTAAATCTTATGTTTTCAGGGAATAGGGAAAATCTTTCTCTCAAACTAATTATGACAATACTTTGGTAAAATTAAACATTATAAACAAAACAATTATATTTTCTATTATATCTCATGGGTACAAAAATCTCAAGAAATTTTTGAGATCTTAAAAGGGAAGAATTCACCTAGATTTGTTAGACAAAATCTGTGATAAGCCTTTGGTGTGAGTTTCCCAGCCCTGTTTTATTTTAAAAGTTCAGTCTCAGACTCTATAAATGTTTCAGCAAAATAAAAAGCCTATAATCAATTATGGTTATGAAAATCATCAGACCAAAATCAGTGAGAACAGATCTATTTTGCAAATAAACTAGCCTTAATTTGGTTATATTTAATAAAAATAAGGGTAACTATAAGGAGAAAAAAATATTTCAAAACGTTAAATCCCAGTTTGTTAATGGAGGTCTGCATCCAGTAAGACTCATCTCTTAGATAGTTCTTTGTTGTTATGTGATATTGATGTAAAATTTAATTGAATTCTTGAAAAGCACCCTAAGTTTGTTTCTGAAGCTTATCTCAGTAATCTATCTTTGGATGAAGATCAAATGCCTCATGACCTGCAACCAGGACTGAAAAAAAAGGGACTGTCTCCAATATGGATGGAAAGATTTTTTTATCAGGAGAAACTACACCACATCAGGATGAGAAGACGATGACATCAGAGGTAGACAGCTTCCCCGAGATGCTGGACCTGATCGTATGATCATTTATGTTTTCTTGACTTCTTAGACCTTTGCATATAAGTCAAATGCTTTTCTATCATAGGCCTGATCCTATGCTAGTTTTAAAAATCAATCCAATTGTTGGGTTTGTGGCCAATTACCTGTGTCTAGTTCTGGGTTACCTTGGTAAATTTCTGTACTACCAGACTCTAACTGGTTGGCTCTGAAAAATTTTACTTAAAAATTATAGTCATATTCGGGTCACTATGATATTACTAGATAGGATCTCCTCACTGGGCAAATTAATAATGCTTGCTCTGACTCTGGCTATAAATTTGAGCTTTTTTCTATTACCCAAGCTCAATCAGAACAAGAAAAGTTTCTGCAAAAGAGGGGAAAATCTCCCCACAATTATGGGATGGATTTATATAGATAACATCAGGCTACAGTAATTTAGGTTTAAAGTCTCCTCAGTGTTGAGGAAAAAAAAATTGAATCATACTAAAGATAATCAGTCTAGTAATACTAGAAAACTGGGCTATGTGCCTTATAGATGGTGCCAATATATAATTTCCCTGGAAGATAAAGATTCTACAGGGTGGACTAAGTCAGATGACCTGAAGACATACTAGGCTACATCTAAGGGAAGTTCTTAACATAAATCTTACTTGTGACTTTACTAATACTGCTGGCTATGTTATTTGTATTTCACCTGTTTTACAAAATTGCTGTTTCTTACACTGTCAAATATGTGTGTGAGGCCTCTAATAGAATAATATATAGTCCCATATAAGACTGATGATGGTAATAGTGTAACTCTGGACATGGGAAGAAGCAACAAGAGGGAATATTTTCCTGGACCAAAAGCTAGTAAGACAGGTGGTCCAGAGAATTTTGGATACTGTTTTATGGCCTAGGCCAGTAGCAGCACATTGAGTGGCCTGTCAACAGAATCTTTGGCAAACCTGAGAATAGACATTCTCAGCACCATGGGATAAAATGGTCATGAAATGCCCCCCTCAAAATCATGGTCAAGTTTATGAGCAAAACGGGGCTCTGTCAACTGAAGACTGACACTTGCCATCTACATCTGCAAAGATTAAATCATGGCCGCTGCACCTGCTGACTTTCAATGCCCCTGAAAGGAGTTCAGGGTGAAAATCAGGAATGAGGCACTCTGTGCTCTGAGAAAAACTGGCAGAACAGGCCCTCAGATAGTTAGATCTTTTCAGGAGAAGATTTTATGAGTCCCAATTCTTGCATCTTCTTGTACCTATAGAAACACGGACATCATTAACAGTGAAATCTGCTTTGGCTCTTAAGGAAAAGTTTACAATTAAAAGTCAAAATAGAGTAGCTATGGTTCAGATATCCTGGGAAATAACTAGGTGATCCTAAGAGTGTACTTTCAGATTAGAGCTTGTATTGCTCCAAGCTGGGGCAGTCCTATGCCCCATTTTGACAGGAAGTTATCACAGTCATAGTTGTCTAGTTCCCTAAAATTAAAACTTGGCGAGACTCTGTGGAGCTCTGGAGTATAGATCTGTTCTGTTTTCTCCACTTCTTACCTGTAGGATGTAGACTGTGTTCAGCCTCCTTGGCCTTCCCTGAATTCCAAAGTGTGGATTCAAACAGTTGCTAATCAGGGAAGGGAGGGGATACAAAAACAGAAGCAATCAAAGGTTGGTACAGCCTCCAGAGAGAGTCCTGGTTCCTACTCAAAAAAAAAAAAAAGAAAGCATAACAATGTCTTTGAGCCCCCACCCAGGTGGAAGATGGTAACTTCAGACTGAACACAAGATTCTTGGAGCACAGCTCTCTTGCCTCACCACCAACCAATCAGAAAGGGTCACAAAGCCTGCAACCCTCACCCCAAATGTTGCCTTCTGTTTCCAGGGATCAGAGATGACCATTATATTAGGTCTCTTGTTTGGCTTTTGTCTATTTCATCTCTGAGAGGGGCCAACTAAATTGCTGTTACTACAGGGGTAGAAGCTGGTTTCAGATATAAAAAACCCCGACTTAGTTCAGGTAGAGAGAGACTTCTGCTTTGCTAGGCAGGCCTATGCCCATGCACAGCAGGAAGAAGTTACAGAAGAAAGAGACCTCCACCCCAATTCCCAAAAAGTATCTTGAATATGAAGTCTCTCAGGGGGCCTATGTGCTGCGTTAGGGGAAGAAGGGGAAGAACGTTGTTTTTATGTGAATCACTCTCGGGGGTAGTCAGGAGTCCCCGGCCAAGATAAGAAAAGGGCTGAGTCAGAGAACGAGAGGCCCAACAGGGGTGGTTTCAGTCTTGGTTCCAACAATCTCCGTGGCTAACAACACTGATTTCCACCCTGGTGGGGCCTCTTATGGTGCTATTATTAATACTCACTTTTGGCCCATGTATCCTAAACAAGCTTGTAACTTTGTAAAGGAACGTATTAATACAGTCCAATTACTCGTACTCAGGCAACAATACCAGGCCTTGCCCCCAAAACAAAGAAGAAGATTCCTCTATATGATCAAGAAAGAGGGGGAATGTTGGGGAACTAGACTGGAGCCATGGCAGGCTCGACAGGTTGCACTAGGCCTAGGTTTTGAATTCTTGTAAACCTGGGTCATGATTCCAGGAGACTACCCCTAGCAGGGTCCCACTTACCCTAGCATGAAGGGCCTGAGCTACTCCATCTTGTTAAAGAATTCCATCCTGCAAGGTCCTGGGCAAAAGAACTTTGAACATTACTCAACCTAAGCCCACTACCCATAGCCAATCAACCCTCAGATTACCTAACCTAGACCCACTGTACACAAGCCAATCGGTCACTAGACTAAACCTTCTGACTTAATGTTCAGGAACTTGTGATTTACCTTGGAAGTAAAAACCAATCAAGAATCTACACACAAATCCTATGGATGGAAGTAACCAACCAGTTATCTGTCAACTTAAAAAGCAGTGCAGCCCAAGACTCGGGGCTCCCTCCCCTATAGCTGCTGCGTCGGTGCCAGGGGAGCCCTAGCTCGAGCCAGCAATAAACCCCTTTATGCTTTTGCATTGCCGTGGATGTCTTATTTCTCTCAGTTTTGGGGACTCGGACTTTGGGCATAACAGCAAGAAACAAGGTAAACCAGGAAAACAGAATTGGCCCAGATAGCTGAGGTGCATATGAAAAGAATGAGTTCAAGGAGCCCAGAGGCTTGCATCTTCTCATATGTAGAATGCTAAATTCCTTAGCTTGATACCTGATATTTGATGTTCAGATTGCCTTCTCCCTTTATTGCAAATTTGTACACAGCCTGACTTCCCCTCCTGCCTACTAGGAACAGTTTTCTCAGAGCTCCTTAGATGCTGTCTCCTGGGCTTGGAGTCCTAAACATACCCACCAAATAAAATAGCTCTTTACTTTTAGGTTTTGACTCTATTTTTTAGTTGACAGTATTTAGTGGGAAATGCTTTGAGCTTTTAGGGTTAATTTTCATAAAATAGCTCTCTACTTTCAGGCTGTGACTATATTTTTTAGTTGATAGTATTTAGTGGAAAATGTTTTGAGCTTTTAGGTTAATTTTCTCCTTCACTGTTTCTTTACAATCAGCATACCCTGTGGTATGCAAGTAGGTTCTTCCTTATCAGTGGAGAAAAACTTAGATCAGGAATCCAGTAAGTCATGCAGATTTTCTTAATCTTAAAGCACGTAGAAGAATGGTGTTGCAAAAGAAACACCTGGGCCATTTTGCAAGGCTGGTTTAAAGAGCACAGGAGATAAAGTTACAAAAGGGCTGGACTACTGTAAAAGTTGCAAATATGTAGTTAAATCAATAAAGTTATAAAGGCAAGTTTTGTCATGTATCTTATTCAATATTAGAGAGACAATGCTGCTGCTGCTGCTGCTGCTGCTGCTAAGTCGCTTCAGTCATATCCGACTCTGTGTGACTCCATAGACGGCAGCCCATCAGGCTCTCCTGTCCCTGGGATTCTCAAGGCAAGAACACTGAGGTGGGTTGCCATTTCCTTCTCCAATGCAGTATCAAATATTTCTCTTGACCTTTGACAATAAAAATATCACAACTGACTTAATCTTTTCCTGTTGGACGAACTTGCTTTTCCTGTTCTGGATTCTACTGACAAATATCCTGGTACTTTGAGTTGGTTTGTATGTCTTTAGACTTTAGTCACCACCTTAACAATGCAGCAGTCTGAGTATTGCAATTGATTCATTAAGTGTTGACATTAAAAACACAGCAAAATTTTAAAAAAATCTGTTTTTAAGAATTATGAGAGTTTAGATTTTTACTACTATGAAATTTTTAATAAACATCACATTTATTCCTATATACTTTAAATAAAAAACAGTTATCTTAAAAAGTTCCTCAATTCAATGAAATAGATTTGTACCAGAGAAAAGTAGTGCTATTTTCTTATATCATCTTAGAGGTAAAGCACCAAGACAGATGTGTTAATGACAGTCTGATATAAAACAGTATGGGGTAAAAAGACTAATCAAAAACTAATAAAATTTCTGGATGAGGCATAGTTAGTGAATTCAGTTCAGTTTAGTCGTTCAGTCGTGTCCGACTCTGAGACCCCATGGACTGCAGCATGCCAGGCTTCCCTGTCCATCACCAACCCCCAGAGCTTACCCAAACTCATGTCCATGGAGTCGGTGATGCCATTCAATTAGCACATAGTGTGATTTATTTATCAATTCTCAACAATAGATGGCAGTAAAGAGAAAAGTTTTGTAAAGAACAAATTGGAGCAAAGCAGGATTTTTAAAAACGAGTAATAAAAACATCTACATTCTATTAGACATGTCAAAAAATATCAGAACCATTTTTTCCCCCAAGTCCTCTCTTAGATAATACTGAGAACCAGAACAAAATAGCTTATTAATTTGTCCCAGTGTGATAAGATGTGACCAACTGAAGTAGTATATTTATTAAAACACTTAGCTTGCTCAGTAAGACAAGACTCAAGACCTCACTTCACTGTGTGCAGCAATCTAAAGTTATGCCATAAAAAAATAAAATAATAAATTTATGTCATAAACCTTGTTCAGTGCCAACCTCTTCCTTACATTACAAAGTTCCCCTCGATTTCACTTTCCAGGCCTCAACACCCTAATTATCTGCCCCAGATTTCCCTGTTGTGAGGCAGTAGTAAAGCCCTGTCAAAATACTTCACACCCTTCCTGTTATGAATCAAATTAACTTTGCTTTGTTGATTTTTCTATTTCATAAGCTTCTGACCATAGTACATGATAAATGGCTGTTTGCTTTGCATCTCCTCCCATCAAGAGGTGGAGGCTACTTCTCCACCTTTTGAATTTGGAATTGACTAATGACTTGTTCTAAAACTCAATAGCAGAAGCAGAAGTGACATTGCATGACTTCCAAACTCAGGGCTAGAACTTTTATGCAAGCTGGTCTAGGACTCTGTTATCATGGGAAAAGTCCAAGGCTGTCTGCATAGAGGCCACAGGAAGGTGAGAATCAAGGATTATTGCTAACTTGCCAAACCACAGCCAAGAGAATGATGTCTTCTTCAATCATTCTCCCCCAGCTAAGCTAATGGTTAACTGTATAGTAAAGAATAAGCTCAGGAAATTAATAAAGATGGCATTTCTCTGGGCCCAGCCCTAATTGCTGATACAGAGGTTCATGAACAAATACTATGGTGCTATTTTAACTGTAAGTTTAGGATTGTTTAATTATACAGCACTATATAACAGAGATATTATGATTTAAGATAACTGATGTATATGTAGCACTTTAAAGAAACAACCCTAAGAAATATTAACATAGTTGATCAATGTCAAATTAGAGCAAGGTCCAAAATCTCAAAAAGACTTCTAGGTTGCTTGTACAAACTCTCAATAATGGTTGAAAAACATCCATTAAGAAACTCTCATATTTCTATTTCCTCACCACTCTTCACAAAATATGTTTAATTTATAATTCATATATTATGCATATACTACTGGAAGAGTTCAGGGATAAATATCAGAATGATGAGGACCATTGCTACCCTAAAATCATAATCATTTGACACATTTTTAGGCCTGAGAATTTTCAGATCTGATCCATTGCCTAATGAAGAGACTGAGTCCATCAGAGGAAGAATGGTGTAACATCCTGTGAAAGTGAAGTGAAAGTGTTAGTCGTTCAGTCATGTCCAACTCTTTGTGACCCCATGGACTTTAGCCCACCAACCTCCTCTGTCCATGGGATTCTCCAGACAAGAATACTGGCGTGGGTAGCCATTTCCTTCTCCAGAGATCTTCCCAACCCAGAGATCAAACCTGAGTCTCCTGCATTGCCGACTGATTCTTTGCCCTCTGAGCCACCAGGAAATTCACAATAATATACTATAGTCAACTGTCAGGCACTGCTGGGATTCAAACCCTGGGTCTCCTGTTTCCTAGACAGGTTCTTTAGCATGTACACTATGATGTTACCAGCTGAGTCACCAAGGGCTTCCCTGACGGCTAGATGGTAGCATTCTAGTAGGTGTACATGCTAATGATCCGCTCAATTATTTCTCAAGAGAACAGTAGTATCACAGTCACAACCAAGGATATTCTCAATTACCAAATAGGTACTCTGTTGTTGGCCCAAACCCAAATTGTATTCCTGGCCTGTGGAAAAAGTAGAAAAAACCAAGTAGAATACTCTGTGTTGGGTTTCCATGGCTGCTATAACAAATTGCCACAAACTTGGTAGCTTACTGTGGTGTTTGTTGTCCAGTCGTGTCTGACTCTTTGCAGCCTCATGGACTGTATGTAGCCCACCAGGCTCCTCTGCCCGTGGAATTCTCCTGCAAAGATACTGGAGTGGGTTGCCATTCCCTTCTCCAGGGAATCTTTTCAGCCCCAGGGACAGAACCTGCATCTCCTGCCTTGCAGGCAGAGTCTTTACCATCTGAGTCGCCAGGGAAGCCATGGGTCAGATGGTAAAGTATACTTTAACAGAAATTTCTTCTTTCACCGTTTCGGAAGCCAGAAATCGCAAATCAAGGTGTTGCCATGGTTCATTATTTTTGAGTGTTTGAAAGAATCCATTCATTCTTGTCTGTTGACTACTGTTAGTGCATTCTGTTCCTTGGCTCTGAGACACTGTTATTTCCCACCATAAACCATCCAGCATAGGATAGGCATTAAGCAATAACATAAGCCAAATTACCCAGCCAGGCCACAACAGACAGCCGCTATCATGATCTACCCCAGTGACAGTCCCTAGAACAAATTAACACAATGGCTGTGGTGATGGCAAGGGAAGCTATACATGGTCCCCAATGTTTGGACTCCTATTTACCAAACTCCTGTAACTATGTGCTGGAGTCCAGCTCCAGCAGCCAGGGATTCAACCTGAAGGTGTGAGGTGTGTAGGCAAGAAAGTGAGGCAGCCTCTCATTTTTCTTGGACTGCCTGTTTATTTCAAGCTTATGATTCTCTTTTATACTTTTACAGAAGCATTAGGTCAGAGGTTTGATATTTTTAGTTCCCATTGACCCAGATGTGTTTTTCTCCAAAATCACTGTTGCCCCTCAAAAGGAGTTCCTTCCTCAGCGATTCTCTTATCTACTTTTTCTCATGTGTCCTTGTGAATACACTGTAACTCATGCTAATGTCTGGGCTGCACACCACATTCTTCAGTTTAATTCTTATCTTTCTAAGTCCTGTTTGCCCCTACTATCCTAAGCTCACTATTTCTTAGAAAGGGCTTCTAGCTAATAATACCTCTAAAGTCCCTAATTTCTATAAGCTATAGTAGAATATTGTAACATTACAGCAATCCTTAAATCTTTAGCTTCTAACTATTTTAATTATTCCTAAGCCCTAAATTCAGCAAACTCCTATGCCATAAACACTTTTCTCACAAATGGGCTTCAGATAGCAATCCCTTCCATGGCCTCAAGCTGTGCCCTGTGTGCTCACCCTGGAACACTTTTTTATAAAAGTCCTTGAACAAATGTCAGTGATTAACTTTATGAATTATTCCTTGAGCACAGGTGCAGAAGGCTTTATGCCTTCTCATGCTCCTCTCAAAAACAATAAGCACCTTAATATTCTCTACAGTCAACTCAGCCGAGGAAAGGAAAAAACAAGTCAGAATCACAAAGCCTAACTTCTTCATTCCGGGTCCCGGTCCGTGCCTACGGAACAAAGGGAAGGGGTTTAGGGTCGTGCCTCTATTTTGTCAGTAATGCCTAATGTGGCTCCCGACAACTATGCCCTGAGTGTCAGGAGGATCACATCTGCTAGAGATCTAATTAAACACTGAATTCCTGATATGGCACCATAGTTTGAGTAGATCAATTGGATACTTGGCACCTACTTTCTAACTGGATCTCTTTCACAGTGGCTATTTACCCTGATAGGAATAGTCACATACACTGGGAATGACTTTATTTTTTTATCTGCATGAACTCAGTAAAATGGTTACATACCATTAACCTGACATTTTAGCAATTTTAGCTATTCATAAGACTGGGATATATATAAGTGATATGAGCCACTGGTCTTCCAATCCCATTAATTGAGTATATTATTCATTTCCCTTTTAGTGTTATTTGACCCCAGATCAAATATTAGCTGATGTTATACTTGACACTTGTTTAAACTCTCGAGTCTGTTCCATTGGCGTATGTGCATATTTTATGCCAGTGTCATACTGTTCTAATTATTATTGCATTGTGACATAATTTGAACAAGAAGTATAATGCCTCCAGCTTCGTTCTTCTTTCTCAGGATTGCTTCAACAATTCAGGGTGTTCTGTGGCCTATACAAATATTTAGTTTTTTTTCTATTTGTTTAAACATGCTTTGTAATTAATATATTAATTGCGTTGAAAAAGTCACCTCTGATTAGCATGGACATTTTGACAATATTAATTCTACTCATCCATGAATGTGTGTGTGTGTGTGTGTGTGTGTGTGTGTGTGTGTGTGTGTGTGTGAAGTTGCTCAGTCATGTCCGACTCTTTGCGACCCCGTGGACTGTAGCCCACCAGGCTCCTCCGTCCATGGGATTCTCCAGGTAAGAATACTGGAGTGGGTTGCTGTTTCCTTCTCCAGGGGATCTTCCTGACCCAGGGATCGAACTCAGGTCTCCTGCATTGCAGGCAGATGCTTTAACCTCTGAACTACCAGAGAAGCCCTGAATATATATATATATAATATATTGGAGAAGGCAATGGCACCCCACTCTAGTACTCTTGCCTGGAAAATCCCATGGATGGAGGAGCCTGGTGGGCTGCAGTCCATGGGGTCGCTAAGAGTCAGACATGACTGAGCGACTTCACTTTCACTTTTATGCATTGGAGGAGGAAATGGCAACCCACTCCAGTGTTCTTGCCTGGAGAATCCCAGGGACGGGGGAGCCTGGTGGGCTTCCGTCTATGGGGTCGCACAGAGTCGGACATGACTGAAGCGACTTAGCAGATAGCAGATATATTTTATATATATATATATATATATATATCATTGTAACTTTTATGTTTCTTCTATTTATTTCAAAGAAAGTCTATAGTGTTCAGAACTTTCACTACCATGTTAAATTTATT
Organism: Nanger dama; assembly: GCA_917880005.1. Taxonomy (NCBI): domain Eukaryota; kingdom Metazoa; phylum Chordata; class Mammalia; order Artiodactyla; family Bovidae; genus Nanger; species Nanger dama. The sequence goes on from CAKJTW010000001.1 coordinate 20,350,804, forward strand.
TCCAAGTACTTTATTGCTTTTGTTTTTATTTTGAATAGGATTGTTTCATCATTTTTAAGATGTTTTGCTGTTGGTGTATAGAAATGCAGCTTATTTTTGTATGGTGATTTTTACCCTAAAAATACTCTGAATCCATTAGTTGCTTCTAACAGTTTTGGTGGAATCTTTGAATTTCTTATGTATAAGATCATATCATCTGAAAAGGAAGAAAATTTTATTTCTTCCCTTCCAATTTGGATATCTTTTATTTCTTTCTCTTGCCTGATTGTTCTGGCTAGGACATCTATTATTCTATTGAGTAGCACACATGCATTGTTCCTGATGGAATTTCAGAGGAAAAACTTCCAGCCTTTCTTCATTTTGTATGATGCTAGCTGTAGGCTTGTCATGCTCACTCACTTCAGTTTTGTATGATTCTTTGCAACCCCGTGGACTATAGCTCCTCAGGTACCTCTCTCCATGGGATTTTTTTCAAGCAAGGATACTGGAGTGGGTTCTATGCCCTCCTCCAGGGGATCCTCCCAAAATCCCAGGGATCAAAACTGCATCTGTGTTTCCTGCACTGCAGATGGAGTCTTTACCACTGAGCTGTAAGGGAAGCCCAGGTTGGTCACAGATGGACTTTATTATGTTGATCATGTTGTTTTTACATCCAGTTTGTTAAGCATTTTTATCATGAAGAGTTGCTATGTTTTCCAAATATGTTCACATATATTAAGATGAGCCTTTAATTTTGTTTTTCATTCTCTTAATGATGAGTACCACATTATTGATTTATGTATGTTGACCCATCCTTGAAACCCATAGATAAATTCTATTTGATCATGGAATATGATCCAGTTTTTGTGCTGTTGGATTTGATTTGCTAATTTTACATCTACATTCATCAAAGATCCTGGTCTGCAATTTTGTACTCAGATTTGTTTGTCTGACAAAATGTTGATCTCTCTTTTATTTCTGAAGAACATCATTTTCACATAAAATTATTGGGGTTATAGTGCTTCTTCTTTCAGAACTTTGAATATATGAACCAACTCTGTTTTGGCCTGGACTTTTTTCTAAAAAAGTCAGTAATATCCCTGTGTATGCATGCTATATAACTTCAGCCATGTCCGAATCTGTATGACGCTAGGGACCATAACCCTCATGACTCCACTGTGCATGTGATTCTCCAGGAAAGTATACTGGTATGGGTTGTCATGCCCTCCCTCAGGGGATCTTTCTGACCTAGGGATCAAACCCATGTTTCTTAAGTCTTCTACACTGACAGGAGGGTTCTTTGCCACTGGTGCCACCTGGGAAGCCTGAATATCCCTATAGGGTTTCCTTTGTATGAAATGAGGTGTTTTATTTCTTCACAGTTCTTTCATAATTTTATCTTTGGATAATTACTGAATTATATTTTCATTATCAGCCAATTATTTTTAAGATGGTACTATTATCATCACATACTCATTGATTATTCACTTGAAGAAAGTTAACCTTTTAAGCAAAAAGTTATAGATGAAGTTATTACCTAAATATCACTGAATCCATTTTTACACTAGATCATGGCTTCCATGTGTAAAAATCCAAGCCAAAAAAAAAAAAAAAAAAGGAATTCTACATTATAAGAAATATCTTCACACAGAAAGTAAAGGAAATAGAAACAGATACCCTGGAATGAAGGATAAAATCATCAAGATATCTTTATGACATACCTTTTCCACTGTGAGATATCTCTTCACATCATAATGTGAATCAGACCTAGAATCTGAACTTTAATTCATATCTATAGCTAATATTTATCTCTTTTTCATAAAGATATATGTGATTTAGTGAAAAGAGCACTTTATTTAACATCAAAATATTTATTTGAAAGTGTCTCTGCCTTAACACCTCTTAAAGTGGGCATATTCTTTCCTTATGGCAGTAAGTGATGTTCTCTTTTCTATGTGGAATATTTAGTATAATTATCACTAAGAGAAATACTAGAGAGATTTATAAAATTCTAATCAAATGAACATTTAAATAAAGCCAGAGAAAAAGATCCCAAACATCCAGTCTTAATTAAATATATATACCTGATGATGAATTTTCTTAACATTATTTAAAAGTTATTATGGGTTTATGTTTAACTTTAAGCCCTTTATTTTGATATTCTCTGAAAGAAACTTATAAACTCTTCTTCTGAGTTTTTTTCTATTTATTTTTTATTGACTTTAATCAACATTTTTCTAATCAATAACAGCTACATTTCATTTTAGTCTTTATTGCAAAGTACACAATTCAAAGTTCAGCCCAACCTACTATAAACATTGGGAGGGTTAAGGAAGAGATCTTTGAATTGTGAGTTTCACACACTTGGCTTAAGCCCAAATTTAGCTTGAGCAAGAGTTAGTCTTGAAGACTGTGAAAGACTTCTGTGTCCTTTTCATGCTGATTCTATGTCTCTTTGACCCTGGAGAGCTTCCCTGCTAGCTCAGTGGGTAAAGAATCCACCTGCAATGTAGGAGACCCTGGTTCAGTTCCTGGGTTAGGAAGATCTGCTGGAGCAGGGAAAAGCTATGCACTCCAGTATTCTTGGGTGTCCTTTGTGGCTCAGCTCATAAAGAATCTGCCTGCAATGCGGGAGACCTGGTTTTGATCCCTGAGTTGGGAAGATCCCCTGGAGAAGGGAAAGGCTACCCATTCTAGTATTCTGGCTTGGAAACTGTTGCAAAGAATCAGATATGACTGAGTAACTTTCAGTTTTCACTTTGATCTTGGAAGGATGAGGAAAGTACTGGAAGGCCTGAGAATTTTAGTTGATTGGATTAAAAGTTATTATTAATGTAGAGATTGTCCAATGGCCAGTAACTAAAAAACTCTCATGGAAGAGCTCAGTACTGATCTCTACACAGTTTCTTTTGAACTGCCCAAACTGTCACTGTGGGACTTGAAAAAATGCAAGTAAACCTGAAAAAACTTGATGAATACTTTATTAGCAAAAGCCAAAAGAGTACGTGATACTGCTATCACAAATAGGAGTTACCTAGCACGCTACAGGCAGCTAAGTTTGATATCTGTATTGCTGATCCTTTAAATTTTTGTGGGAAGTTGGTGGCTGAGCTCCTCAACATTCCCTTTATATAAATCCTTTCAGGTTTCCTTTGGGAATATCACTGAGCAATTGTGTCCTGGATTTCTATGCCATTTTCATATGTTCCTGTCAGTGCATTAAGACTGACAGACAATATAACTTTCATACAGAGACTGGTTAATTGGTTATTGTATACAATGAGTGATATGACTTATTCATATTATGTATTTCTACAATGGAATGAGTATTACAGCAAGGTTTTAGGCAAAAGAAATTTGCATGTAGGAATTTATTTTTATTTCATATGTATAGTGTAAGTATTTATCTGATTGCATGAAAATTTAGAAAAGATTTTTAAGTGAAGTCTCACATGGTCCTGTTGCTAAATTGTTTTGAGTGAAGAAAATACAATGTTTTTCTTTTTCTTTTTGTGTTTGTTTTATATGATTGAGTACTGAACACATATCAGAGAAAGAATATTCTCTCTATTTATGAGTAAAACCTGCTTGATGCTGCTAAATTGAAAAAAAAATCTGGAAAAACCCAAACTTTATAGTGTACTTACTTTCTATAACCTTCGTTTACTTCTTTCTTGTTTACGTCTCCTTTTTACAGCTTTCTTTCTTTCTGATTAATCTATTTCTCAGGCTTTTTGCATCCTACCTAGACTTGGTTGGCTGGTTGTAGGGCTTGACGTGCGGTGAGCATGAAACTAAAAAATAAATATACTAAAAATAAATATATCTTGTTTTCATCTGTTCTTATCTTAGAAAAGGGAAAAGAAAATTATGATTTTTCTGTAAAGGACTATGTTTATAAACTTTTAATCTAATTGCATTTTTCTTATTCCTCCTGTTCCTGCTTAGTTGCTCAGTCATGTCTGACTCTTTGTGAACCCATGGACTGTAGCCCGCCAGGCTCCTCTGCCCATGGGATTCTCCAGGCAAGAATACTGGAGTGGGTCACAATGCCCTCCTCCAGGGGATCTTACCAACCCCAGGATTGAACCCAGGCCTCCCACACTGTAGGCAGATTATTTACTGTCTGAGCCACCAGGGAAGCCCCTTTTTCTTGTTAGTGGTGTTCTATTCATAATTGCATTAGCAGTCTACTAGTGAGCCGTAACCCTGAGCACATTTTTTTTCTCTGTTTTAGCACATCTGTTTACCCTTTTGTTTTCCCTTTTGCATAACTGATCTTTTATATATTGTGTTAGGGATTGTGTTAGGGATGATTTTGCCTAAAATATCTTTGAGGAAGCAGTTCCCTGCTTACATTCAGTTTGATGTTTTAAAGATATATTTAACATAACACACTGCATTAGTTTCAGGTGTCAGTGAAAAATTAATCAATAGCCAGTATACAAAATAGACTGAAAATCATAATCCAGTCAAATTTAGGATTATAACCCAGAAAATAGTTTTTCAGAAAGCACTGAGGAAATTTCTCTGCCCATTAGAAGTCAAAAACATATTTGTATAAGTTTTTGATATAAAGGGTTATACATCATAGGGTTGTACATCAGAGTAATATTGACAGTTTCCATAGGCCAACAAGCCAAGTGGTGTGTCATTGTGACCCTTTACAGGATTAGAGAAGGAGTATTATCTCCAAGGAGTTAACTTTCTGGTAGCAGGAAGAAGTTTTTTGTTTTGTTTTTTGATGAGTAGGCATTTCTGTATCTTCTAAGGGAATCTAGTTAATGTATAATGCAGATAAACTGAAGGAGGGGATGGAGTATTATCACAAATGACAGAGGAAATTTTGTATTAAATTTTCCTTGTCCTGCCTTAAAATCATTTTCCTTTATCACAGATATATGATATAATGATTTTGTATGTGTGCTATTGTGAAATGAAGGCTTCCCAGCTGGCTCAGTGATAAAGACTTAGCCTGCAATGCAAAAGACATGGGTTCAGTCTCTGGGTTGGGGAAGTCCCCTGGAGAAGGAAATGACAACCCACTCCAGTATTCTTGCCTGGGAAATCCCATAAACAGAGGAGACTGACAGGCTACAGTACAGGAGGTCACAAAAGAGTTGGACACAACTTAGTGGCTAAACAACAACACTCACTTCAATATTCTTGCCTGGAGAATCACATGGACAGGGGAGCCTGGCAGGCTATAGGCCATGGGTCGTACAGAGTTGGACTTGACTGAAGTGGCTTAGGATGCAAATACCAACATTGTGAAATGAACACCACAAGAACTCTAACACTTATCATTGCACAAAGTTACAATCAACACATTTTTTGCCAATGAAAAGTAAGTTTATTCCTGTAGCATAAAAATCTTGGCAAACATTTTCTGCATCCTGCTGGTTGTGGAGGCATTTTTCCTGCAAAGAGTCATGGAGATGCTTGAAGAAGTGGTAGTCAGTTGGCAAGAGGTCAGATGGATATGGCAAATGAGGCCAAAACCTTGTAGCCCAATTGGTTCAACTTTCAAAGCACTGGTTGTGCAACATGTGGTTAGGCATTGCTGTGAAGAAAAATTGGGCCCTTTCTGTTGACCGATGCTGGCTGCAAGTGTTGCAGTTTTCAGTGGCTCTTATTGATGTTCTGAGCATACTTCTCAGACATAATGGTTTCACCAGGATTCAGAAAGCTGTAGTGGATCAGATGGGCAACAGACCACCAAACAATGACCAGGGCTCATTTTTGGTGCAAGATTGGCTTTGGAAACTGCCTTGGAGCTTCTTCTCAGCCACTGAGCTGGTCATTGCTGGTTATTGTATAAAATTCACTTTTTGTTGCATGTCGCAATTTAATACAGAAATGGTTCTTTTTGCTGCATAGAAGAAAGGAAGATGGCATTTTAAAATGATGATGTTTTTAAATTGCAGCCAGCTCATGAGGCACCCACTTACTGAGCTTTTTAACCTTTCCAGTTTGCTTCAAATGCAGAACAACTGTAGAATGGTCGACGCAGAGTTCTTAGGCATCTTCTTGTGTAGTTGTAAGACTATCAGCGTCATGGTCCTCTCTGTTGGTCATTATCAACTTCTGAAGGTCAATTACCATGCTGTTCATCTTCAAGACTCTAGCCTTCTTCTCAAAACTTCTTGAACCTCCTCTACACTGTACATTCATTAGTAGTTCCTGGACTAAATGCATTGTTGATGTTGTTAGTTGTCAACACTGCTTTATGAGCTATTTTGAACTCAATAAGAAAATCACTAGAATTTGCTTTTTGTCTAACATTATTTTCCATAGTCTAAAACATACATAAAATAAATAGCAAGTAATAATTCATTAGCACAAAATAAAGCAAGAAATACATATTAAAATGATGTCTATCATAACCACATTTAAGAATGTATTCCAATATCAAATGTCAAAGGTCAACAATGCAAGGCTGAAATGATTTTTCCACCAACCTAATATCTCACTGTGGTTTTAATTTGCATTTCCCTGATTAGCAATGATGAGCATCTTTTTATGTACTTGTTAGCCACTTGAATATCTTCTTTGGAGAAAAATTCTATATTCAGATCCTTTGCTAATTTTATAAAATTGACTTTTGGTACTGAATTGTATTTGAGTTCTTTAGCCATTTTGAATCATAACCATGAATCAGATATACAAGTATTATCTCTCATCTATGAGTTGCCTTCTCATTTTGCAGATCATTTCTTTTTCTATGCATAGTCTTTTTGTCTGAATTAGTCCCACTTGTTTATTTTTAATTTTGTTGCTTATGCTTATGGTGTTAATTTAAAAAAATCATTGCCAGGATCTGTATTAAGAAAATTCTACTATATTTTCTTTTAGGAAATTTATGGTTTCAGGTCATACATCAAAGTCTTTAGTCCGTTCCCAGTTAATTTTTGTAGTGGAATAAGATTGGGGTCTATTTTTATTCTTTTGCATGAGAATATTAATTTCTTCAGGAAGAATTATTTAAAAGACTATCGTTTTCCATTGAGTATTTTTGGCTCCATTGTGAAATATTTGTTGACCATATATACTTGAGTTTATCTCTGGGGTTCTGATTGTATTCTGACTGTGTTCTGTTGGTTCATGTGTCTGTTTTTATACCTGTACCATATGACCTTGATTAGTATAGTTTTATACCATTACTTGAACTCTTTTTTCTCAGTATTGCTTTGTCTGTTGGGGTCTTTTTAAATTTCATATGAATTTCGACACTTTTATTTATTGATATTTTTGACAAAAGTATCTCTAATAACATATTACTAAAAAACAACAACAACCCATTTCTCGAAAATTAAAATTTTCCTTGATAGTTGCAATGTCTTGTTTTATAGTCATTTCTCTTTTCCATTTTTTTGAGTATCTGTTCTAAATTTCCTGTAAGGAATTATTTCTTCAAAGACTCACAAACAACATGAAAGCTTTTAATGAAGTATGCTGCCAAGAAATATGAAATTCGTTCAAAAGGCATATGACCTAATCAAGGTTGACTTGTTGCATTGAGACATTTTCCTAAAATTTTGTGACAGAAATAGGTGCTGTTTCCCTAGTCTTTACCCTAAAAATGTAGGGGAAACTGCTGCATGCATTGCTCACTCATGTTTAGAGTCCATGATACAAGAGGCAAAACTGAAAACAGATAACTTAAAACCTCATCCTAGTGACATTTTCTGAGTCATGGACCAACCAGTGACTGATCTATACCTGGATCTAAGTTGTTTACTTCTGGTTCCAGTAGTTTGGTACTCAGTTTTGGAACCTCTTTTATAGTGAAGCATTAATAATGAGATAAGATTCTGATTATCTCCCAGCTCTTTCTATTCTCCCCTAAAATATTCTTTGAGAAATATATCATTAATGTGAGAAAGAAGAATGCAGTCTTCTGAATGGGAGAAAACAATAGCAAATGAAACAACTGACAAACAACTAACCTCAAAGATATATAAGCAACTTATGCAGTTCAACTCCAGAAAAATAAATGTTCCAATAAAAAAATGGGCCAAAGAACTAAATAGGCATTTCTCCAAAGAAGACATACGGATGGCTAACAAACACATGCAAAGATGTTCAACATCACTCATTATCAGAGAAATGCAAATCAAGACCACAATGAGGTACCATTTCACTCCAGTCAGAATGGCTGCGATCCAAAAGTCTACAAGCAATAAATGCTGGAGAGGGTGTGGAGAAAAGGGAACCCTCTTACACTGCTGGTGGGAATGCAAACTAGTACAGCCATTATGGAAAACAGTGTGGAGATTCCTTAAAAAATTGCAAATAGAACTGCCTTATGACCCAGCAATCCCACTGCTGGGCATACACACCGAGGAAACCAGAATTGAAAGAGACACATGTACCCCAATGTTCATTGCAGCGCTGTTTATAATAGCCAGGACATGGAAGCAACCTAGGTGTCCATCAGCAGATGATTGGATAAGAAAGCTGTGGTACATATACACAATGGAATACTACTCAGCCCTTAAAAAGAATAAATTTGACTCAGTTCTGAGATGGATGAAACTGGAACCAATTATACAGAGTGAAGTAAGCCAGAAAGAAAAACACCAATACAGTATACTGACAGATATATATGGAATTTAGAAGACAGTAATGATGACCCTATATGTGAGACAACAAAGAGACACAGAGGTATAGAGTGGACTTTTGGACTCTGAGGGAGAGGGAGAGGGTGGGATGGTTTGGGAGAATGGCAATGAAACATGTATATTTTCTTGTAAGAAACAAAGCGCCAATCTATGTTCAATGTAGGATGCAGGATGCATGGGGCAGATGCACAGGAAGATTCAAGTAGAGGATGTGGGGTGGGAGGTGGGGGGGGGCTTCGGCATTGGGAGATTGTGTTCACCTATGGCTGATTCGTGTCAATGTATGGCAAAACAAATACAGTATTGTAATTAAAAAAATAAATAAATTTAATAATTAAAAAAAGAAAAAAATGTAATGAAAGTTTAAGACACCTTTATCAGTGAAAACTGAGAACATTCTAAATGTCCATCAACCATCAAGAGAAGAGCAAATTAAATGCTACCACCATACTATGAAGTGACACGCTGTTAAAACTGTGATAATTTGTATGTACCAATATATAATGATCTCATGTATCAGTAGTTGAAAAAAGGCAAAGATATGTATAAAAAAAAAAGAAGAAAAAAATTTATCTTACTCTCTTAAATTTAAAAATACTATTAGATATAGATTGTCATTCAGGATCAGTTTAGAATCATTATATAATGCATTCCAAGTATATCTTTAAAATTTAAAGATACAAATTATAACTCATATAACTATTAAAATATGTACCAATATGTTCTAATAAGTGAAGAAGAAAAAAGTAAGATAACACCTGGTTCAAAAAATATTTTGAGGAACTATAAACACCTTGGAGAATAAAGAGTGCAAAGATAATATTATTAGGGTATACACAAAAATAGTCAATGTCTAATAAGGCAATAAATCATAATTGAAGGGATGATTTTTTTTTACCAGACAGAAATATGCAAGTTAACATTTAACTTCACAGTGTCTAAACACAAAAATCTGCATGAAATCAATAATAAATACAAAATAAAACATAGGTGCACTTTTCTATAAATGTAAAATATCTTTCAATCATTCACTCTTCAACAAATGCCCCAGTATAGTATCAAAAGTGGTATGTACTTTTGGAAATTGGGGAAATACATTTCCAAATTTGAAATATTTTCTCACAATTTCTTTATCCAGATCAATTATATCAATAATTGATATAGCTTTTAGTTTTCCTACTATATTGTCTTCATTTCAGTAAGATGTTTGAAGCACAGTGGATTACTAAGAAGAATCCCAGGGACCGAGGAGCCTGTTGGGCTGCCGTCTATGGGGTCGCACAGAGTTGGACACGACTGACGCGACTTAGCAGTAGCAGCAGCAGAATTTTAACAACAACAACAAAAAAGTATCTTGATATGAAATAAAGCAAATCAATGACATGATCCCACAATTCTACTCCTAGGTCTATAACCAGGAAAGATGAACCCATTTTCCCACACAAAACACATACATGAATGCTCATAACTGCCTTATTCTTAGTAGCCAAATAAGAAAACAACCCAAATCTTTATCAACTGATGAGTGGATGAAGAAAAAAAGCACAATGTCCTTGCAAAAATAGTATTCAGGAACAAAAAGTAATGAAATATTGATACAACTGGCCACACTATGGACCTTGAAAATGTTATGCTAAGTGAAAATGGCACAAAAGATCACATAGTATATGCCTTCATTTATATTAAGTGAAACAAGGTTTTTCTGAAATAGGAAAGGAGAGAGAGAAAGTAGAATAGTGGTTGTCTGGGGCTGGGAAGAGAAAGAAATGGGGAATGGCCATCAATGGATATAGGATTTCTTTGGGGAGTAAAAAAATTTTCTAAAATGTAATGCTGGTGATGGTTTCACGGTGCTATAAACATACAAAACTTATATAGCTGTTTAGATAAAAGGAATAATTACATGATATTTAAATTATATCCTAATAAAACCCTCATAGGCTTAAGGGCATGGGAGTAAAACATTTCACAAAGAGAATAAATTATACACTTGGCTGACACCATTAAGGCTCCAAAATGCAGTATATACTGAGTCTGAAATTGGATTTTGAATTTTGACATTACCAGACTCAAACCACTAAACTACAGAGTTTTGCTTGTGATCTCTTATGTATATAGATTTTCTTGACAGATCAAAATCCTCACATTTTTTAATTAAAACTTTAGCACACTTGGAACACCAAGGAAAATATTCAAAAGCCTTATGGTGAGAAACTAGAGAGCTACGGTTTCTTCCTCTCAGTGACACCGAATGCATATTTCATAAAGACACCAACACTGAGTAAGGTTCCTTACAACCACAGTAGTTATATAAAATTCAGAAATGAAGCTCAGGCTGCAAACTAAGGAAGGTGATTTAATTTAGTCACTTACTTGCATTCTTATTCTGTAAATATTCACTTGCTTTCCACTTTGTTTGGAAGAGAACTCTTTTGTACTGTTTGTCAGCAAATATGTCAAAAGAGCAAATATTTAGCGGCCAGATTATGATGCAATGCTCCATTTTCACAAAAGGGGACAAAACCTTAGGAAACAGAAACTTTCATTTTGTATAAAATGAAAGAACTACTTTAAATTTTTTATTGTAAGATTTCCTTTCAGCATAGGATGTAATTATTTGTGGCAGCACACTCCCAAACACCAGGAAAGAAAAAAAAAAAAAAGAGTCCATTACAAAAGTGATTATTAAAGCTATCAGAGGCTTTTGGAGTGATTAAAGTGAAGTCGCTGAGTCATGTCTGACTCTTTGTGACCCCATGGACTGTAGCCTACCAGGCTCCTCCCTCCATGGGCTTCTTCAAGCAAGAGTACTGGAGTGGGTTGCCATTTCCTTCTCCAGGGGATCTTCCTGACCCAGGGATCCAATCCAGGTCTCCTGAATTCCAGGCAGACGCTTTAATCTCTGAGCCACCAGGGATGAGGATGAGATAAATTGGAATTCCAGAAGAGAAGGAGACTCTAGCATAGTGGGCTGAGGATCACTGGCTGAGTTTCTTGTTCATTGCTAGAAGCACGTGCTGATTCTGAGCATGGAGTGGGGCTCAGCTATAGCTCAACTAGAGAGAAAGCAGCAGGCTTTTGGTTTGTTCCATGCTTAAATCAGTGTTTGTTTCTTCATAATCTCAGTGTGGTGTACTCTTGGTGAGGGAAGAACTATTGATTTTTCATGAGTTGCCTAAAACTAATATTGGTTCTTTAAAGACTTTACTCAGAAAATTTGGTAGCAATACATGTATCACTTAACATATCAGATTGTTTTCCCTCTATCATCTTTCATTTTTGTTCAGGAAAACATACCGCATTATGTGAGATTATGGGAAAATCTGAAATGTGGTTGATTTGAACAGAATTTTGAATTTCCATACCCTTACTTAACCTAACGTTGAATATGTTGGAGGACTGTAGTACAAGTCTGCAAAGCCCCTGCCTAGTAATTAACCATGCTTCTTTTTACTTCTCTGAGTATTTACCTCCTGGCATGATTTTCAGTTTATTACTTTAGTATTTGACACTCAAACTGAAAACCTGGGCACAGGAATTAATGGGAATTATCCACCTTAGATTGTTATGCTACCAGAAGTATTTAATACAGTATTGTGGTAATCATTTGTGATGCTCAACAAATATGCCAGATATTTGACAACAATAATGCCCCTAGTCCTTGAGTTTAGAACAATTGTGCAAAACTCTCTGACCAATGAAAATGAGCTGAAATGGCATGCATCACTTCCAAGTCCAACACATAATTGTAAGGTCCAGATACTCCAGAGGCTTCCCCAGTGGCTCAGCAGTAAGAATCTGCCAACAGTGCAGGAGCTACAGGAGACTTGGGTTCGATTCCTGGGTTGGGAAGATCTCCTGGAAGAGGGTATGGCAAGCCACTCCAGTGTTCTTGCCTGGAGAATCCCAAGTCAGGCTACAGTCCATAGGGTCGCAAAGAATCGGACACGACTGAAGCGACTTAGCTCTCCAGACACTCCAGAGTTCTCTTTTCCTTTGTGATGTCAACAAGATGTGTCCCAATGTTGCTACTCTGTTGCCTTGTTGTTTTTCAGTTGTTAAGTCCTGTCAGTCTCTTTGCAACCCTGTGGAATGCACCATGCCAAGCTCCTCAAACTACTTCCGAGGTTTGCTTGAATTGCTGTCCATTGAGTTGATGATGCTATTTACCAACTCATCCTCTTCCAGCCCCTGCTCCTTCAATCTTTCCAAGCATCAGGCTCTTTTCCAATGAATCAGCTCTTTCCATCAGGTGGCTAAAGTATTGGAGCTTCAGCTTCAGCATCACTCCTTCCAATGAACTTTCAGGATTGCTTTCCTTTAAGATTGACTGTTTTGATGTCCTTGCAGTCCAAGAGACTCTCAAGTCTTCTCCAACATGACAGTCCAAAAGGATCAGTGCTTCAGTGCTCATTTTTATTTGAAGTTCTTTCATAGCTCAGTTGGTAAAGAATCTGCCTGCAATGCAGGAGAGCCAGGTTTGATTCCTGGGTCAGGAAGTCCCGTGGAGAAGGAAATGGCAACCCACTCCAGTATACTTGCCTGGAGAATCCCATGGACAGAGGACCCTGGCAGGCTACAGTCCAAGGGGTCACAAGAATTGGACACGACTTAGCGACTAAACTATCCTTCTTTATGGTCCACCTCTTATATTCATATATAGCTAGTGGAAAAACCGTAGCTTTGAGTATAAGGACCTTTGTCAGCAAAGTGATGTCTTTGTTTCTTAATACACTGTCTAGTTTTATCAAGATTGCTGGGAGAAATATCAATAACCTCAGATATGCAGATGACACCACCCTTATGGCAGAAAGTGAAGAGGAACTAAAAAGCCTGTTGATGAAAGTGAAAGTGGAGAGTGAAAAAGTTGGCTTAAAGTTCAACATTCACAAAACAAAGATCATGGAATCTGGTCCCATCACTTCATGGCAAATAGATGGGGAAATAGTGGAAACAGTGTCAGACTTTATTTTTTGGGGCTCCAAAATCACTGCAGATAGTGACTGCAGCCATGAAATTAAAAGATGCTTACTCTTTGGAAGGAAAGTTATGACCAACCTAGATAGCATATTCAAAGAGACATTACTTTGCTGACTAAGGTCCATCTAGTCAAGGCTATGGTTTTTCCTGTGGTCATGTATGAATGTGAGAGTTGGACTGTGAAGAAGGCTGAGCACCGAAGTATTGATGCTTTTGAACTGTGGTGTTAGAGAAGACTCTTGAGAGTCCCTTGGACTGCAAGGAGAGCCAACCAGTCCATTCTAAAGGAGATTAGCCCTGGGATTTCTTTGGAAGGAATGATGCTAAAGCTGAAACTCCAGTACTTTGGCCACCTCATGGGAAGAGTTGACTCATTGGAAAAGACTCTGATTGTGGGAGGGGTTGGGGGCAGGAGGAGAAGGGGGCGACAGAGGATGAGATGGCTGGATGGCATCACTGACTCAATGGACATGAGTCTGAGTGAACTTTGGGAGTTGGTGATTTACTGAGCAACTGAACTGGAACTTAATGATACAACTAAAGTGCTCAGCAATGGCAAAAGATACATGTCGTCAATAATTTGTTAACACAAACACATACATACACACAGACACACCTCTAAAGAGCTGAGAAGAAATCTCCAATTTAAATCATTATAATGTTCTTAAAAACCAACGATTTCAGGTCATATTTGATACTCCTAAATGGTTATTCTAATAATTCAGACACATTGTGAAAAGTGTGTGACTCATTTTTATAACTTACAAACTTTCATATTTCATAGGCTAGTTTCTTTACAGGAGTTAGAAGAGTTTGTGCAAAACTCTGGAAAAGATGGAGTCATGGTGTTTACTCTGGAGTCAGTGGTCCAAAACCTCACAGAAAAAGTCTAATATGATTGCATCAACACTTGCCCAGATTCCACAAAAGATTGGATAATCTTATTTTCCGAGGGGCAGTTATTTTAACATCCATGAAAATCTCCTTAAAACTGAGTTTAAATTGTAGGAAAAGTTTTTGGCATTGTCTCTGGTGGCTCAAATGGTAAAGAATCTGCCTGCTAAGTGGGATACCTGGATTCGATCCCTGGAGGAGGGCATGACAACCTACTCAGGTATTCTTGCCTGGAGAATTCCCATGAACAGAGGAGCCTGGTGGGCTACAGTCCATGAGGTCACAAAGAGTCAGACACCATTGAAAGACTAAGCACATACATACAATGTCAATTTAACTTAACTGTAAAGAAAAAGTATTAAACGTTAAAACAGGATATTTAATTGGTATCTTACTTTAAACCTGGCATTACAAATAAGAAGCATATTGCAGAGGTTTCTTTAAATGATGAATGAAACTTATCATTCACTACTGTTAATCAGTAAGCTTTGTGCCTAGGTTTTAAGGCTTCTGTGTAATTTAACGTTGTTTTGTTGTTCCTATTTGATTTTCCAAATGTGAGACCTATACACAAGCTACAACTACCATGATGGATAATTAAGGAATAGATGTTTAAAAATATAATCTTAGTTCACAGAATACCTTGGGACTGTACTCTGTTTTAATTAATGATTTTGAACCAGGCCCTAGTTGAGCCTGAAATTGACAATTTAGACTCCTAGAATATGCCTAAATAGCTCTTCTTGTATATAAACAATTGAAAACTTTAATTATACAGTAAAGAGTTCTGCAGTTCACCCTACGATGTTCTGACAAATTAAAAGTCTTATTGATACCATTTTATGTTATAACTTAAGTGATGTTCTTTCACAACTGGGGACATGTTTTCCCCTACCCTTACTTAAAATAATTACATGTAATTTTAAGCTATGAATGCTCACAATAATTATTCTATTCATATTTATGAAATATTCTATTCAATTTAAGTGAATTCAGTTAAAGGAATTCAGTACCACCAAACCAGATGTACAAGAAATGTTAATGGGGGCTTCTCTAAGTGAGAAAGAAAAGACCACATTTAGAATCATGAAAATTACAAAAGCAAACATCTCATGGTGAAGAGAAATATACCATAGTGCTAGTAAATCAGCCAGCATAAAGCTAGAAGGAAAGTTAAAAAACAAAAGTAGTATAATCATGTATACTTCAATAAGTAGTTAAGGGATACACAAAACAGTAAGATTTAAAATGCAATTTCAAAAACACTAAGTGTGGTAGAGGAGTGAAAACGGAAGATTCTTAAAATGCATTTGAACTTAAAAGATCATCAACTTAAAATAATCATTTATTTTACATATATATGTATATCTTTGCCAAGCAGAATGAGGGGAGTATACACAGTAACTATGTAATATTGTTATATATTGTAACTAGGTTTACTGTTGTGATCATTTTGAAATATATAGAGACCCCAAATCACTATGTTGTCTACCAGAAACATACTGCTGTGAAAGAAAGTGAAAGTGAAAGGCACTCAGTCGTGTTCAACTTTAGTCCAGAATACTGGAATGGGTAGCCTTTCCTTTCTCCAGGGGATCTTCTCAACCCAAGGATTGAACCCATGTCTCTCGCATTGCAGGCAAATTCTTTACCAGCTGAGCCATAAGTAAAGCCCAAGAATAATGGAGTGGGTAGCCTATCCCTTCTTAGGGGATCTTCCAATCTTCCAGACCTAGGAATCAAACCAGGGTCTCCTGCACTGCAGGCAGATTCTTTACCAACTGAGATATCATCCTTCAAAACAAGAAAGAATTAAACAAACTCAAAGAAAAATAGATCAGATTTTTGGCATTCAGAGGCAGAAGATTGGGGAAGGGTCAACTGGAAGAAGGTGGCTAAAAGGTTCAAACTTCCAAACCAAATAAATACCAAAGATGCAAGATACATAGTAAATTTAATGAACACTGCTGTATGTTATACACAGAAATTGTTACGAGAGTGAGTTCTCATCTCAAGGGAAAAAAAACATTTTTATTTTTTCAAATTTGTACCTATATAACATGACAGATGGGGCTTCCCAGGTAGCTCAGCTAGTAAAGAATCTG
Organism: Nanger dama; assembly: GCA_917880005.1. Lineage (NCBI taxonomy): Eukaryota > Metazoa > Chordata > Mammalia > Artiodactyla > Bovidae > Nanger > Nanger dama. The sequence goes on from CAKJTW010000001.1 coordinate 20,367,386, forward strand.
CCTCCAATGTGGGAGACATAAGAGATGTGGATTCGATCCCTGGGTCAGAAAGATCCTCAGGAGAAGGGAACGGCTCCCTCCAGTATTCTTGCCTGGAGAATCCCATGCGCAGAGGAACCTGGTGGGTTATAGTCCATAGGGTCACAAAGGATTGGCCACAGCTCAGCGACTTAGCTTGCATGTATGTCAGTTATATATCAATACAACTAGAAGAGAAAAAAGGCTATTATAAAAATTGTACAACAAAATTTGACAAGCTAGAGGCTATGGACAAATACCTTGAAAAACTCACTTTACTTAAGCTTTTTGCATATTTATAATAATTTATTTGTATAGCAACTATTGAATTGCTTTGATCATCCATCTACATAATAGTATTAGATCCCAGTATGTGTTTTTTTCTATATTGGTAGAAATCAAACAAAATGGTTGCATCATAATTATGTAATTACATGTCTACCAACCCAAGAACCCTCAAGTTAATTAACTTTTGAAAAATTTGTCCAAATTAAAGGTTTCTTTCAATTTACAGTTATTGCAAAATATTGGCTATATTCCCTGTGTTGAACAGGAGATCTTTGAGTCTGTCTTTTACACAACAGTTTGTGCCTCCCACTTCCCCTACTCATATATCACTCCGACCCCCTGTCTCGCTGACAATCACTAGTTCTTTGTATCTGTGAGTCTGAGTAAAAAATCAGTTATTTCAACAGATTTATGTCAAATTAAGAGACTGAATAAATAAGCAAAGAGGTGAGGTGAGGTGAGGTGAGTTGAAGTCGCTCAGTCGTGTCCGACTCTTTGCGACCCCGTGGGCTGTAACCTACTAGGCTTCTCTGTCCATGGGATTCTCCAGACAAGAATACTGGAGTGGACTGCCATATAAAGCAAAAGTCTCCCCAAAAAGGAAAAATCCTAGAGAGATAATATAACTGCCAAATTCTATTAAACTATTAAAAAATTAAATAATCAAACTAATCCTTTTCAAATCTTCAAAACAATTTAAGACAAACATGTACTAAATAATTTCATGAGATCAGATTCACCCTCATACAAAAGCCTGATAAAGGTACAAATCTCCCTCTGGTACAGATTATCTTTTATTCTTTATCTCCTAAATGAGAATTAATCTGATGATGACAGCCTAATGATTAACATTTTGCAAGCACTTGAAAATATTTCTATAAGGTCAATATTTAAAAACATTAATTGCTTACACAGGGCCTCAGCTTGCTTGTGTATTACTTGGAGTTATTGAACCAAATTAATTCTAGGTTAGCTGGCTTCCTCTGATAGGATGTGAAAAACCTAAAAATCTTCTAATAGTGTAAAGACATTTGTCTTAACAGGTTCTGTGGAGATACACAGGAAAGAAACCAGAAATATTAGGAGCCAATGCCCAGCTATATGAATGGATTCTACAGAATGATCTTCTTGGTAAGACCAAAGAAAAGAATATTAAATAGAACTGAATGAGGGATAATGTGAACAATTACTCAATAACAAATAAATTCAACAAATTTGCATTCAAACTAAGCAAAAAAAAAATTTTTTTGGTCTTCTTCACATTTCTTCTAGAGAAAAAAATATTCACTACACTTGCTAAGACTGTAAAGCACACTTTATTCAAGACCATCATGATAAATATAGTCACTACTATAGTAAGTCACAGAGATTGGATTCAACTGAGTACAAAAGGGAAAAGTGGCCAAAGTGCAGAGTAGGGAGTCACCAGATAGAAAATTACTAAGAGGAAACATCAGAGATATGGGTTATTCAGTTTCTCAGTAGTGTCTGACTCTTTGTGACCACATGGACTGCAGCATGCCAGGCTTCCTTGACCATGATGTCTTTCATCATCTCTTGGAGTTTGCTCAAAGTTTACTCCCTTCCCTGGTAGCTTATATGGTAAAGAACCTGCCTGTAATGTAGGAGACCTGAGTTCATTCCTTGGGTTGGGAAGATCCCCTGGAGAAGGGGAATGGAAACCCACTCCAGTTCTTGCTTGGAGAATTCCATGGACACAAGAGCTTGATGGGGCTACAGTCCAAGGGGTTGCAAAGAGTTGTACTGATTGACTGAACGACTGACACAGAGAAGGGGACTCTGGCAAAAACCAACCTAACCAGATGCAAGCTTAATGCAGGCCAGCGTGGAAGATGGTAAGGATGAATCAACAGCGAAAAAGGTGATTAGATATCAAGGTTGGAGAAGTCTAGCTAAACTGACTCAGTAAGATGTTTGCTAAAATTGAGTAATGCAGGGATTAACCATCAAGCTTCCAATCAGGACCTGGTTGAGAAGAGAGTTCAGAAGAGCTTGACTAGACTTTGGTCTAGGACAGAATCTTTTTTTTTTTTTTAGTCAACAAAAGCATGTATTAATCAGCTGATTGGAAACTGGTTAAAGATTAAGGCACTCAGACTCGTGGTTTCCTTGAGGTTACAATCTCTGGCTGCTCTTGGTGCTGCTTCAGAAGATGGTGAGACTGCGGAGCCGCTCCCAGGAGGGCTCTGTGCTGTGTGGGAGAGGGGCACAGTGCACCAGCAACCCCGATCTAACAACCCGTTTTATCTACAACCCGGCTCTGCTTTCAGCTCAGCAGCCTCAAGTCAAGAAAGAGTGATTCTACATCCATACTAACTACCATGTTAATACAAAGTTCATTAAAATCTACTACAAAGTTTATGAACAAACAGCATAAAGAAAATTTGCAGACTGTTATATTTAGGAATGTTTCATAATACTTTCATTGCTATCAAATGCCCAAGAAAAGACAAAAGACTCTGTTAAAGGTTGTTTCTAGTCTGTGAAACGTGAGGGTGGTACTGTGAGGTCAAACACAGATCCGTGTGGCTAACCAGGCACACGTGACATGTGACAATATGTCCTGCGACCCCTGGATCCGCATGAATGCCCGTACCTATTGTGCATGTTTAGCTTCCTTCTCAAAGCTCAATGTTTTTCTCATTTAAAACAATCTGGTAACTAGGACTATTTTCAGATTTTTTTGTTGTTGTTGTTTTTAAAGAAAGGCTGTTCAGAGTGACTTCACCATTTGCTGTTCCTGCCAGGAAGTGCAAGGGCTACTGACTGCAGGCACACATCTTGACCTGGAAGAAAAGGAACCCCAAGGGCGGCACCACGCGCACCCAGCGCCCCTGTGAGAAGCCGCCTCTGTGGGAGATTCAAAGGCCAGGACGAGACAGACGACGACGGGTAGGGAGCTAGGGTCGGTGGACAAGCGGGACAGCCGCCAGTGCCAGTGTGTGGAGATCCCATCGGCGGCCCCCTCCTCTCGAGGGAGGGCCTGGGGTCACCTGCAAGCCCTGAGTGACCACCAGACACAGCAGGGAGGGTCTGACTCAGGAGACCAGAGGCTGACGCTCAGTGGGGTTGAAGAGAAGGAGCCAGAGCCTCAGGGGGCCCTCCAACCCCCAGGACACAATAGCACCTGACCTACGACTGTCTGTCGGGGTTTTATAATTCAGATGAACCCTAGAAAAATATCTTGATGTACCAGTAAAGACACAAACTTGAAAAATCCCACCCCCTAAGAGGTCTAAACTCTGACAATAAAGCTTTTGGGGAGAATCTTTTGGGTGGGAGAATCAAATCCAATAATTAAAAAAAAAAGGTTTATGGCTCAATGCTACTCGGTGTGGGTGGGGGTCAGACACCATCTCCCGGCCCAGATGCAGGGGAAACGGCAGGGGTTGGGGAGGTCCCAGGACCTTGTGCACCGCTGTGCTTCCTGCACGTGGACCTCGTGGGCCCGGATGCAGGGCCATCTGCACCGACTCACAGACGAGCGGAGGCCTGAGGTTGTGCTCTTCCTCCCCAAGTGGACAACAGAACAGAGAAGCCCTGACAGCCTTCGTGTCTCAAATGATTACATACAGAAAGGCGAGAAGAGGAAACAGAAGCTCCCAGGCCTCCGGCCGAGGCAGCTTCCTTCCCCAGGGTGGGAGGCGCACGGGCGGCAGGGTCCCTGCTGACTAGAGGCCTGGAGACTGCTCGCCGCGCCACCGAGTGCATCTTAGTTGTTTTCGACTCTGGCATATGGGTTTTCTTCTTTAAACAAACCATGTTTTTTTCTGATTTCATCACATCTCAACTTCATCTCCACTCTCCGCTCCTCCTGCCGACCCGGCGCTCCTCGCGCTCCCGGGATGGCCTTCTCCTCGCTCTTGTTCGGCCGTCGGCTCCGGCTCCTCCTGCAGCAGCAGCAGCAACAGGTGGCAACCCCCAGGAGAAGGGGAGCCCCCGATCACCGACATGGCGATGATCAAGGCCTCAAGTTCACCCAGCACACGCCCCAGCGTGCGGAGCTTAGCTGGCAGAGGGAGCTGGGAGGCAGGACTTTAGTCACTGGGTAGTCCAAGCGCATCTTGTTCGCGTTGCACCAAAGGCACAGACGTTTTTCAGGCACTCTTCACAGGTTCTGCTTGTGTTCTGAGAACCTGGGCGGCGGCCTCCGGGAGGAGCAGCAGGAACAGCGCAGCGCCGCCGAGTGTCGGTCCCCAGCGAGGCGTCGGTCCGCGGACTCCGCTAGACGCCATGGTCGCTGCGTCCTTGACAGTCGATCGTCGTCTCCTTCGTCGTCTGGACAAGCCCCACCTCGGACCCAGGCCAGGCGCCTTCGCCCGGAAAAGCCGCACGCCGGAACCAAGGGCAGAATTTTTATCAAGCTTTAACATAAACATGAAATTTATAATTTTCCCATTTATGATGCAAACTCTCCCACTTCAGCATCAGGGTAAAGGAAAATATGTTTAAATCAGGTTCTCATTAACTTTTCAGCACTCTGACTGTCTGTATCCATTCTCTCCCACCTCTCTGCACTCTCCCCACAGTATCTGGAAAAAAAAATCCGAAACACCATTTTATTGTCTATCATATTATAAATGCTTCCAGATCACTATGGGTTTCCCTGGTGGCTCAGTTGGTAAAGGATCCACTTACAGTGTGGGAGACTGGGTTCCAGACCCGGGATGGGAAAGAGTCCCTGAAGAAGGGCATGGCTACCCACTCCAGTATTCTGTCCTGGAGAATTCCATGCATTGTATAGTCCATGGGGTCACAGAGTTGGACATGACCGAGTGACCAGATTGCTATAAATTCAAATACAAAATTCTGTTTTCTTAAATATATATTTCATGACCTTTCACTAGTTGATCTTTCTAGCCTGTGATGCCAACATTCTCTCATTGAAACCCTGCATATCTCATCTTCAATTTCCCATTTACACAAGCATTTGTTTACTTAAATTCCTCCATTTCTGTTTATTAAAGTATCCTCACCCCAACAACCTGTCCAATGGCAAGTACTCTCCACATTTAACTCTACACAAAACTTTCAGAGGTTTGTGGAATTACTTAACTGCTGGAATTACTAAATGATGCTTAACCAATCAATTATTGCCTTCTTTGGAGCTTATAGGAATTTATATATGGCCTCATGGCACAGAGTTATATAGAAGATGTTACCTAATTGAATTAATGACTTATATGGGTGCCATGATTTTCTGTTTGTGGAGCTATTACCATTTAAACACTTGTGTGCGTGTGTGTATATATATATATATATATATATATATTTTTTTTTTTTCTTTTTAGGCCATTCCCAAACCAGAGCTTTTATCACTCACTGTGGAACCAATGGGATCTATGAAGCTGTTTACCATAGGTCCCTATGGTGGGAATTCCCTTGTTGGGTGATCAGCTTGATGATGTTGCTTGAATAAAAGCCAAAGGGACAGCTGTTGAATTAGACTTGCATAGACTGATGAGTTCTGATCTGCTTAATGCTTTGAATGAAGTTATTAACAACCTTATGTGAGTATAGGATGTATACTTTTCTGATAAGCATCAGTATTTTAAAAGAAGTAATTCATTTCATTCAATTAAATTTAGTATTTTTACATAATCTCCAGGACATAGCTAAAATCAAAATGGAATTGTCCTGTATGTCTCAACTTCTATGAAAGCATTTAGATTCACTACTGTTAGATTCTAACCTCAAAGAAATTTATTAAAGAAACTAAGCTATTTTTAAAAGACGTATTTTTTCATTGTTAATATTTATTTTTTAAAAGATATTACCACTGTAAAGAATTTAGGTAATAATGACAAAATATAGAAAAATAAAAATGAAAAAAAGTCACTTAACTCACCTCATGTAGTTATAACCAATTATCAGTACAGAAATATTAATTTAGATATTTTTGTGCTAGTTTATAAATAGAAAAGAAAAAATTATAAAAATGGAACAATGCTACTTAATAATTATTTAAAATATTCTATATTGACATATTTAAATTAAAAGAAGAGAAAGTTCATGAAGTAAAATGGAGAGATACAAATGGAAATGTAGAATAACCCAGCCTCACTATTCCCTAAGGTCAACAATTAGTCATTATCCATGAACAAAAACATCTTCGAGAGATCTAAAGTCCACTTATGATATTTCAGCAACACTGTGGAACAAAAACAAAAAAACAAACCTGAGATTAGTCACACAGTTCAGAATGAAGAAGACAGCTGGCTCCTGGCTGCATCATCATATTCTCAAGCCAGCATTACTTTGCTCCAAGGGAGAACTTCACAGCTAGAAAGAGTTCCTCTAGGAACCTAGCTGGGAAGAATGAGTTGAATGACCAGCTTTTAAAGCCTTCTGGGGCAAAGAAATGGAAAAAAAAAAAAAAGTCCTATATATTTATGAAGTCACAAAGAACTGAAATAGCCACAGGAGTCCTGAGAAATAAGAATGAAGCTGGAAGCATGCCACCTCTTATTTTAAACTCTATTACAAAACTATAGACATTTTTAAAATATGGTATTATCATAAAAACACATAGACGAATGAATAGGATTATAAACCTTCACCTATAAAATTGAATAATATTTGACAAAAACCCCAAAAACAATAGGAAAATGGTCATCTCTTCTATGAATAGTACTGAGGAAACTGGATAATCATATGGAGGGAAATGAAATTCGGACTCCTATATTACATCACCAAGAGAACATTTCATGCTAAGATGGGCACAATAAAGGACAGAAATGGTATGGACCTAACAGAAGCAGAAGATATTAAGAAGAGGTGACAAGAATACACAGAAACAATACAAAAAGATCTTCATGACTCAGATAACACAATGGTGTGATCACTCACCTAGAGATAGGCATTCTGGAATGAGAGGTCAAATGGGCCTCAGGAAACATTACTATGAACAAAATTAGTGGAGGTGAAGGAATTCCAGTTGAGCTATTTCAAATTCTACAAGATGATGCTGTGAAAGTGCTGCACTCAATATGCCAACAAATTTGGAAAACTCACCAGTGGCCACAGGACTGGAAAAGGTCCATTTTCATTCCAATCCCAAAGAAAGGCAATGTCAAAGAATGCTCAAACTACCACACAATTGCACTCATCTCATACGCTAGTAAAATAATGCTCAAAATTTTCAAAGCCCGACTTCAGCAATACATGAACTGTGAACTTCCAGATGTTCAAGATGGTTTTAGAAAAGGCAGAGGAACCAGAGATCAAATTGCCAACATCTGCTGGATCATCAGAAAAGCAAGAAAGTTCCAGAAAAACATCTATTTCTGCTTTATTGACTATGCCAAAGCCTTTGACTGTGTGGATCACAATAAACTGTGGGCAATTCTGAAAGAGATGGGAATACCAGACCACCTGACCTGCCTCCTGAGAAACCTGTATGCAGATCAGGAAGCAACAATTAGAAATGGACATGGAATAACAGACTGGTTCCAAATAGAAAAGGAGTTCATCAAGGCTGTATATTGTCACCTTGTTTATTTAACTTATATGCATTGTACATCATGAGAAACACTGGGTTTTAAGAAGCCCAAGCTGGAATCAAGATTGCTGGAAGAAATATCAGTAACCTCAGATATGCAGCGGAGAAGGCAATGGCAACCCACGCCAGTACTCTTGACTGGAAAATCCCATGGATGGAGGAGCCTGGTAGGCTGCAGTCCATGGGGTTGCAAAGAGTCGGACATGACTGAGACTTTACTTTCACTTTTCACTTTCATGCATTGGAAAAGGAAATGGCAACCCATTCCAGTGTTCTTGCCTGGAGAATTCCAGGGACGGAGGAGCCTGGTGGGCTGCCATCTCTGGGGTCGCACAGAGTCCAACATGACTGAAGTGACTTAGCAGCAGCAGCAATAACAGATATGCAGATGACACCATCCTTATGGCAGAAAGTGAAGAAGAACTAAAGAGTCTCTTTCAGTCGTGTCCCACTGTTTGCGACCCCATGGACTGTAGCCCACCAGGCTCCTCCGTCCATGGGATTCTCCAGGCAAAAATACTGGAGTGGGTTGCCATTACCTTCTCCAGGGGATCTTCCCGACCCAAGGATCGAACCCAGGCCTCCCGTATTGCAGGCAGAAGTTTTAACCTCTGAGCCACCAGGGAAGCAGATGATGAAAGTGATAGAGGAGAGTGAAAAAAGTTGATTTAAAACTCGGCATTCAGAAAACTAAGATCATGCTATCTGGTCCCATCACTTCATGGCAAATAGATGCGGAAACAGTAGCAGACTTTATTTTGGGGGCTCCAAAATCACTGCAGATGGTAACTGCAGCCGTGAAATTAAAAGACGTTTGCTCCCTGGAAGGAAGGTTATGACCAACCTAGACAGCATATTAAAAAGCAGAGATATTACCTTGCTCACAAAGGTCTATATAGTCAAGGCTATAGTTTTTCCAGTAGTCATGTGTGTATATTAGAGCTGGACTATAAAGAAAGCTGAGCCCGGAAGTGATGCTTTTGAACTGTGGTGTCATAGAAGACTCCTGAGAGTCCCTTGGACTGCAAGGAGATCCAACCAGTTTATCCTAAAGGAAATCAACTCTGTATGTTCATTGGATGGACTTATGTTGAAGCTGAAACTCCAATACTTTGGCCACCTGATGCAAAGAGGTGACTCATTTGAAAAGACCCTGATGCTGGGAAAGATTGAGGGCAGCAGAAGGGGATGACAGAGGATGAGATGGTTGGATGGGATCACCGAGTCTATGGACATGAGTTTGAGCAAGCTCTGGCAGATGGTGAAGGATGGTGAAGCTTGGTGTGCTATAGTCCATGGTGTTGCAAAGAGTTGGACACAACTGAATGTCCAATAGTAGAGACCTGGCAGGCCAAGACAGAGTTGTTTGGTATATTCAACATTCTGAAAGACAAAATATGTGACCTAAAATATTTTACTTGAAAAATAAGAAAATAAGAAATAAGGAAAGATAATTAGTTCCCAGACAATCAAAATATGAGTGGGTACAAAATTATAGACAAATATCAGTGGCTCAGTGAATAAAGAATCTGCCATCAGTAAAAGAAATATTAGAGAGACCATTCTATTCAATGAACATTCAAATCAAATTAGAGGAAAACATCCAAAAATTTAGTCTTAATTGAATATTCATCAAATGATGATGAATTTTCTTAACATTATTTAGAAATTACTATGAATTGATGTCTAACTTCATGTCCCCTGTTTTTGATATCCATGAAAAGAAGTTTTGAAAATCTCATTCTGAAGTTTTTTGTTTTGTTTTTTCTGTAGCTCTTTCTTCCTGACCCTGGGATTGAATTCAGGTCTCCTGCATTGAGTGCAGATCACCATATGAGTCACCAGAGCAGCTCATAAAGAGGTTTTGAAACTCATTCTGAGGTGTTTCTCTTTTTCCCTTAATTATTTCATTGACATTATGGACTGTTTTTTTTTTTTTTTTTTTCCATCAAGGCAGTTTCATTTTGCTTTAATCTTTAATGCAAAGTACATAAATCAAAGTTCAATCCTACCTAGTATAAATTGATTGGGAGCGTCAAGGAGAGATGTTTGGATTTTGAGTTTCATGCACTTGGTCCAAGCCCAGATTTAGTTTCAGCGAGTTGATTATGAAGACTGTGAAAGGCTTCTATGTCCTTTTCATGCTGCATCTATGGTTCTTTGACTCTGGACGGACCGGAAAGATACTTGTATGGCCCATGGATTTTAGTCACTGGATTAATTTAAAGGTTATTCTGGATGAACTCCACCTTGGTGGGCATGAGATAACTGTCCTCGTACCTTCAACAAGTTCTCTGCTTGATCATACCCAGACTCCCTTTAACGTGGAGATTCTTCAAATTCCAATAAGTAAAGAAAGTTTCATGGACGAATTCACTGCTAATCTCAACACACTTTCTTTTGAACTGCCGAAAGTTTCCTGGTGGGAGAGGCAAGTACAACTAACAAAAATGTTGAAAACGTTTTTAGCAACAACCAGAAGCACTTGTGACAGTGTTGTCACAAACAAGGAGTTGCTCACCAGGCTTCAGGCAGCTAAGTTTGATATCTGTATTGCTGACCCTTTAACCTTCTGTGGGGAATTAGTGGCTGAGCTTCTCAATATTCCATTTATATACTCCTTTCGGTTTTCCTACGGGAATGTCATTGAGAGATTGTGCGCTGGGCTTCCTATGCCTTCTTCATATGTTCCTAGCACCGTATCAGGACTGACAGACAGCATGACTTTTATACAGAGGCTGGAGAACTGGTTATCGTATACAGTGAATCAGCTGATGTATTCATATTTTGTATTCCCAGAATGGGATGAATATTACAGCAAGGTTTTAGGTAAGAGATATTTGCATATAATAATATTCTTATTTCATATGGAAAATGTAAATGTTTATCTGACTGTATGAAAACTTAAAAAGCTTTTCTTTGAGTGATACCCAAGCTCATGTTTCTTAACTGTTCTGAATAACAGCAATATTAACAATTCTTTATCTTTATTCTTAACAATTCTTTATCTTTATTCTTTTCTTAAACTTTTCCTTTTTTGTTTTTAGATTATTGAGTACTAAAAATTTGTCAGAGAACAAATATTGTCTACATTTACCCATAAATCTTATTCAATGCTGCTATTTTCTTTTCCAGAATATCTACAAAACCCAAATCTGACATTGTTTAAGCTCCATAACCTTGGGCTACTTCTCTCTTGTTTACTTCTCCTTTTATATGCAGGCTTCCCAGGTGGTGCTAGCAGTAAAGAGCCTGTCTGCCAATACAGGAAACAAAAGAGACAAGAGTTTGATGATTCCTGGGTCAGGAAGATCCCCTAGAATAGGGCACTGTACCTCCCGTTTTCTTTCTGATTAATCTGCTGTTTCTCAGGCCTTCTGTTTGCATCCTCTTAAGGCCTGGTTTGCTGATTCCCAGGCTTGTAACATGATGAGTAAGAAACTGGAAAATAAATAAACATTCATGGGTTTCATCTGCCCTTTGCCTTCCAAAACAGAAAGAAACAAGAAATGTTTTTCTCTAACTAGACTTTTAAATGTATTTTATTGTTGCCTTATTGTTGCTGTTCCATTCATAATCGGATTAGAAGTGAGCTATTGAGCTTTGATCCTGAGCTCAAAGATTTTATCCGTTTCAGCAAGTCCTTTTATGCTTTCATTTTTCCTTTTGCATAACTGATATGCTTATTTAAAAAAAATAAGGTTTACATAATTGTTTTAAGGAAGACTTTGCAGAAGATATTTTGAGAAAGCCATTGATAGGGCCCACATGGGGTCTCATCGATAAGATGGCTCCTTATGTCGACCTCACAAAGAGTAAAGCACAGTGATCTGTGAGACTGACCAAATTGCCCAAATGACATCCGGTTATCTCTCTTGCGTCTATCTTCTCAAAGCTGTGAGACCACCAGATTCCAGACCTCCAGCTATGTGACCATCCCTTCAGAGAAGTTTCCTTTGATGGGGTATAAGGATTCCATCAAAAAGGGAGAACGTTGATTCTCCTTAAGAGCCAGTCACCCTCTCTTTTCCCTCTAATAAATTTCCCTTTTCTTGTCTGACTGCCCAGCTCGCTCTCTTTTTCTCTGCATTTACATTACATTTTGGTGCCGAAACTCAGGAGGGAAGATCCTGGGTGGGCTCCCCTCCCCTCCCAAGCCCACATCCGGTGGTCCCCTCCCTTGCACCGTGCCGAGAAACTGAGATGAGCTCTGGGGCGGGACTCTCCACTCGCCTTGCTGGACTGACAGCCACACACCAGCCCACATTTCATCCACCGGTTACAAGGGTGAGTGAGATTCCATTCCCTTGGATCCTCGCGCGCGCCTCGTTTCTAAGTCCTAGTGACAGGCGGGAGGGAGGATCCCCACGGCCCTCAGCCCCTCGGCCTTGTGCCCCGTCTGACTGTGAAACAGGGCAAGCCCCTTTCAAAGCAGACTATTATTATTCTCCAAGAAAGTCCTGAGAACGGGGACGCTCTCAGGTCCCAGAGAACGGGGTCTCTCGGACCTTTCTCCTTGCTTTCTCTTGCCCTCGTTTAACTTCCCTATTCGGCCGCAATGGGAAATTCTCAATCTCAGCCTTCAAAATCTACTCCTCTGGAATAATTCCTCTGAAACCTAAAAGCTTTGGGTTTCCAAGGGGAGACAAAACCAAAAAGACTTACTTACTATTCTAACACTGTCTGGCTGCAAAACCGACTTGATAACAGGTCCCAGTGGCCAGAAAACGGAACTCTTGATTATCATACTCTGCGGGAGCTCAATAGCTTCTGCTGCCGCAGAGGCAAGGGGTTAGAAATCCCTTCTGTTCAGGCTTTCTTTGCTCTTCGCTCTCGACCCTCTCTCTGTGAACCTCCTTCTACTTCTCAAATACTCTTAGCCCACTCCGAGCCACATCCTCCTAATACGGTGTCTCCCAATCCTTGTTTAGACTTTTCTTCTTCCTTCCACCTTTCCGATCCCAGCCCACCCCGTATCGCTCCCAATCCCCTTGTAGCCGCTGCAGAGCCAGTTCCACAACCTCCCCCTTCGTCCCCTCCTCCCTCCCTCCCTCTCAGGGACACGCCGCGGCCCCTCAACTCTCCTCCCCTGCTAGTGCCTGAGCTAAACCCTGGGACCTCGGCCCCGCCCTCTGCCCTGATCCCCTCTCTGAACAACTTTAAAACAGGAAACTTTAAAACTGGAAATTTCACCAGAGGACCCCGCTCCTTCCCCCGCTCCACCCCCTCCCTTTACCTGAAGTAGCTGGGGCAGAAGGCTTGTTCAGGTTCATGTCCCATTCTCCCTCACATATCTGTCTCCAGACTGAAAAGCGTCTTGGCTCCTTCCCCTCAGACCCGGATAATTACTAAAAGAATTAAAGGATCTTACCCAGTCTTACGACTTAACCTAGCATGATATTTACATCATACTTTCCTCCACTCTTCTTCCAGAAGAGAAGGAAGGAGTATGGAGTATGGCAAGCCTCTCAGGTGCAGGGCAACGGCTGTCCCCCGAGATGATCCCAACTGGGATTATCAGGCAGGAGACCTGGGTGAACAGCCCATAATTATATGACTGCTTGCCTCACTGTGGGCCTTCAAAAGGCATAAACTCATCAACTTTGATAAGCTGTGGGAAATAAAGACTAGATGAAAACCTGGCACAATTTCCATCCAGGTTAACGAATGCACTACAAAAATATGCGAAATTAGACCCACTTCAGCAGAGGGCACCACTGTCCTCAACACCCATTTTATCTCCCAGTCATCCCCAGATAGCCGAAAGAAACTGAAAAAGACAGAAGAAGGCCCTCAAACCCCTCAATGAGACCTTTTAAATTTAGCCTTTAAGATTTTCAAAAATCGGGAAGAACAGGCAAAGCTAGAGAATGCCCAACCAGATCAGGCCAAATACCACCTTTTAGCCACTGCCCTACATGGCTCCAAGCCTCCATCAACCAACAAAGAAAGGAAGCCAACTGGTCCCTGCTTCAAATGTGACAAAGAAGGCCACTGGGCCCGCTCATGCCTAAAGCCAAGATCCATTCCATGTCCATGTCCCAGCTATGGCATAAAGGGACATTGGAAGGTCGACTGCCCAAATCCGCCTCAGGGATCCGGACATCCCCTCTTAGTCCAGAACAGGAGTCTTCTGACTCAGCTCTGCCCAGCCTCCTCAGACTTGCCAGTGAAGTCTGAAAGTGCCCAGGGCCCCAGGCCCCAACTCTCACTACCTCTATGGAGCCCAGGGTAACTTACAGTGGCAGGCAAGCTGATCTCCTTTCTCATTGACACAGGGGCCACTTACTCTGCTATGCCTGCCTATTCTGGAAAAAGCAAGGTCTCTCAGGTCTCTGTTGTGGGGGTTGATGGTTTAATAGCTACACCACAAATAATGAGCCATCTTATCAATGAGACCCCATGTGGGCCCTATCAGCCATGTTCTGCTTGCATTATTCAGTTAGATTTTTTAAGATATAATTGACATGTTACTTTGTATTAATTTTAGGTGTCAACAAAGTATTGTCAATCTGTAGAAAAAATTGAAATTGTAATTGATCCAACCTTTCGGGGCTTCCCTGGTGGGTCAGAGGTTAAAGCGTCTGCATCCAATGCGGGAGACCCGGGTTCAATCCCTGGATTGGGAAGATCCCCTGGAGAAGGAAATGGCAATCCACTCCAGTATTCTTGCCTGGAGAATCCCATGGACGGAGAAGCCTAGTAGGTTACAGTCCATGGGGTCACAAAGAGTCGGACACGACAGAGTGACTTCACCTCACCTTAAGATTATAACCTGGGAGACAGTTTTTTAGAAAGTTCTGAAAAAAGTCCTCGCATTAGAAGCCAAAGCACAGTTATACGAGTTTTTGAGATAGAGGGTTATACATCAAAAATTTATGCATCAGAGTAATGCCGGCAACTTACATAGGCCAAAGCGAGTGGTGGGTCATTAGGACATCTTATAGGATTAAGGAAGAAATGTTTTCTCCTAAAGAGTTACCTTGCTAGCAAAAAGGAAATTGTTTTGTCCATTTGTTTGTTTGATGAGTTGGTATTCCTGTATCTTCTAAGGAGACCTAGTTAATGTGAAATATAGATATGCAATACATGCTAAAGAGGAAGGTGGTGAGTGGCTCAAATGGCAGAGAAAAATTTATGTTTTTTTTTTTTGCCCTGCTTTAAATTCATTTTTTTAATCACAGGCATACAATGTAATAATTTTGTATTTATACATATTGTGAAGTGATCACCACAAGACCTCTGGTTAATGGTCATCACCTCACATAGTTACAACCTTTTAATTTTGAGATGAAAACTTTTGAGATCTACTCCCTTAACTCATTTCATATATACAATACAGTATTGCTAAATATAATCAACATGCTGTACATCATATCCCCAGGACTTACTTATTTTATAAGTGAAAGCTTGTACCCTTTCACCACCTTCACCTACCTATTGTACCCACTTTCCAGCCCTGGCCTTTGGCAACCAACAATCTGTTCTTGGCTTCTATGAGTTCATTTTCTTTTTTGTTTAGTGTGTTTTTTTTTTTTTTTTTTTTTAATATTCCACATTTAAGTGATTTCACATAGTTTTTGTCTTTACCTCTCTGACTTCTCTTACCATGATTTCCTCAAGTTCCATCCATATTGAGGTAAATGACAGGATGTCTTTTTTTTTTCTCATGACTTAATTCTGTTTCATGGTATATATAATCTTATTTTCTTTATCCACTCACCCATTGAGAAACATTTAGAATTTTTCCATATTTTGGCACTGCAGTGAACATGGGAGGTGGTAGTAGTTCTATCATTTTATTTTTTGATGGACCTGCATACCGTTTTCCAGAGTACTGCACCAGTTTACATTCCTACCAACAATGCACTAGGGCTCCCTTCTCTCCATATCCTCACCAGCATTAGTTATCTCTTTTCATGATAGCCATATTAACAGGCATTTCCTGATTAACAATGGGAGCACCCATTCATGTACCTGTTAGCCATTTGAATATATTCTTTGGAAAAATGTATATTCAGATCCTTTGCTCATTTTTACTAGAGAAGGGCATGGCAACCCACTCCAGTATTCTTGCCTGGAGAATCCCATGGACAGTGGAACCTGGTGAGCTACACAGTCCATGGGATCACAAAGAGTCAGACACGACTGAAGTGACTTAGCATGCATGCACGCATGCTCATTTTTACATTAAATTATTTGTTTTTTATTTTTGTACTGAGTTGTATGAGCTCTTTAGACATTTTGAATGGCAATCCTGTATCAGATATATGGTTTGAAAATATTGTCCCTAATTTTATAGGTTGCCTTTCCATTTTGTTGATCAATTATTTTGCTGTTCATAGTCTTTCTAGTTTGAAGTAGTCCCATTTGCTTATTTTTAATTTTGTTGCTTATGCTTTTGGTATCACGTTTAAAAAAAATCACTTCCAAGACTCATATCAAGAAAAGTTTCTGCCGTGTTTTCTTCTAGGAACTGTATGGTTTCAGATCTTACATTGAAATCTTTAATCCATTTCCAGTTAATTTTGTAGTGAAGTAAGATTGGAGTCAAGTTCATTCTTTTCATTTGAATATCTTTTTCTTTTTTTTTTTTTTTCCAGTAAGGATTATTTAAAAGATGATCTTTTCTCATTGAATATTTTTGGCTCCCTTGTGAAATATTAGTTGATCATATATATATGGGCTTATTTTATGGCTTTTGATTCTGTTCCACTGGTTCATGTGCCTGTTTTTATGCCTATATCATATGGCTGTGATCACTATAGCTTACAATATTGCCTGAAATCAGAAATGTTATGCCTGCAGGTTGCTTTGGCTTTTAGGAGTCAATTTTAGTTTTATATACATTTTAAAGTTGCTTTGCTTTTTTTTTTTTTTACTATTTTGGACAGAAATATCTCTAATAATGTCATTACTAAGAGATTAGTTTATTACTAAATTTAAAAATTTTCCTTTATAATTGTAATCTTTTGTTTTATATAGATCTTTTCATTTTCCTTATTTTCAGCACATTTAAATTTCCTATGAGAAATAATTTCTTCAACAATTCAGAAACAATATGAGTGTTTCTAATGAAGTATTCTGCCCAGGAATATGCTGTGTATTCAATAAGAATAAGACCTAATCCAGGTGGACATGTAACATTGAGACATTCTAGGCGTTTTGTGACAGAAACAGGTGTTTATTTCTCTAGACTTGACCCTAAAAATAGGCAGAAACTATTGCACCCATCACTCACCTATATCCAAAGTACAAGGTACAAAAGGCAAAACTGAGAAAAGGTCATTGATATCTCATCCTGGTGACATTTTCTGAACCGTGGATCAAGAAGTGACTGACCTACAGCTAGATCTAAGATTTTTGTTTACTCCTAGTTCCAGCAGTTTGATACTCAGCTTAGGAATGTATTTTAGTGTGAGGTTAGTGAAAGGACATAACTCTTGTCTCTGATTCTTTCCTAGCTCTTGGCACCTGAAATATTCTTTGGAGAATATATCAATAATCTGAAAAAAAAAGAAAAAAAGTCATAAAATAAAAGGAAAACATTCCTTTTACTTATAAATTTAAAAATACTGTTAGATATAGACTGCCATTCAGGATTAATTTATAATCTCCATTATATAATGAATTCTAAGTATATTTTTTTCAAATTTAAAATAAAACAACTTAAAATTTATGTAATTATTAACTTTATTATGTATGAATATGTTCTAATAATTGATGAGGAAACAGGTAAGATGGCATCTGCTTCAAAATATTCTGAGGAACTATTTATAAACAGTTTTAAAGGAAAAAGAATGTTAGGAAAATAATATTAGGTTAGATACAAAAATAGTCAATGTCTAATAGGGCAATAAGATCATAATTTAGGAGATGATTTTTTTCTACTAAAGAGAAATATGCAAGTTAACATTTAACTTCACAGTATCTAAAAACAAAAATCTGCAGTAAATCACTAACAAATACTAATATAGAATGTAAATACATTTTTCTAAAGATATAAATAATCTTTGAATTGTCCAGTATCCAACAAATGTAACATCATAATACAAAAAGTGGTATTGCTTTGGAACTTTGGGAAATAGTTTTCCAGATTTGAAATACTGGCTCACAATCTTTATTCATATCAATTATAGTTTTTGTACAATATTGTCTTCTTTTCAATAAGAAGCTTGAAGCATATTAGATTAATAACAAAAGAGTGCAGATTTTAACTAAAAAGATATTATTTGGATAACAAAAGAAGGCAAATCAATGATATGACCCCATAATTCTACTCATAAGCTTATAGCAAAGAAAAATGAATGCATTTATCCATACAAACCACATATGTTAATGCTCATAACCACATTATTCATAGAGCCAAATATGAAAACAACACAAATATTTGACAATTACTGAATGGATTAAAAAATGAAGTATATCTGTACAAAAGTATTATTCAGAAACAAAAAATCCTGAAGTACTGATACATATGACCTTAGGAATCAATCTTGAAAACTTGCTAAATAAAAGAAGGTAGCATAAAAGACCACATAGTGTATTTAAAAGGAAGAATTGTATGGTGTAAATTGTATGTCAGTAAAATTGTCATTAAAAGAGCAGAGGAGCAAAGCATTTCAGAAAGAAAATAAAATTATACCCATAGCTGACACCTAAGGTTCAAATATGAGGTCTATATTAGAGCTGAAACTGGGATTTGAATACTTTGGACATTACTAGAATCAGACCCCTAAATTACTAAGATTTGCTTGTGATCTCTTAAGCAGATAGGTTTCCCTGACAATTCAAAAATCCCTCATAGAATATCAAGGAAAATATTTTTTAAAAAATCATGTGGTGAGAATCCAGATAGCTATAGTTTCTTTTTATTGGTGATGTGGAGTACATATTTCAAAAGAACACTGACACTCTGAATAAGGTTCCTTATACCACAGTAATTATATAAATTCAGAAATGAAACTTTTGCTCCAAACAAAGGAACGTGATTTAATTCAGAGTCACTAACTTGAGCTGCTATTATGTTAATATTCACATGCTTTCCACTTCTTTTGAAAGGGGACACTTTTATCAGCAAGTAGGTCAAAGTAGCAAATATTTTGCCACCAGATTATGATGCAGTGCTCTGTCTTTACCAAAGAGGACAAAGTTTTATGAAACTAATTTTGTAAAGGAGATAATCACTTTAAGATTTTTATTATAAGATTTCCATTCTGGGTAGGATATACTTAGTAGTAACAGGACATTTCCAATACCAGAAAAGAAAACAGTAGTTCAATTTAAAAGCTGCTTATTTTTAAAGCTATCAGAAGCTTTTGGAGCAATGAGAATGAGATAAATTGGAATTCCAGAAGAGGAAGAGACTGTACCACAGTAGGCTGAGGATCACTGGCTGAGTTTCTTGTTCATTGCTAAGAGCACCTGCTGATTCCGAGCATGGAGTAGGGCTCAGGTGTAGCTCAAGCTGAAAGATTTTGTTGGTAGAGATAAAGCAGAAGATCTTTGCTTATTCTATACTTAATTTTGTGTTTGGTTCTTCATAGTCTCAGTATTTTGTACTCTTGGAGGGGGAAAAGCCTGTTGATTTCTTTTGGGTTGCATAGAACTAATATTTGTTCTTTAAATATTTTTCATAGGAAATTTGATGGTAAAACATGTCTCACCTAGCATATCAAATGATTTTCCCTCTATCATCTTTCATTTTTGTTCAGGAAAATCTACCAAATTATGTGAGATTATGGGAAAAGCTGAAATGTGGTTGATTCGAACTAACTGGGATTTTGAATTTCCTCACCCTTACTTACCTAACTTTGAATTTGTTGGAGGACTGCACTGCAAGCCTGCAAAACCCTTGCCTAAGGTAATTAAATGTGTTTCTTTTTGTGTCTCTCAGTATTTACCTCCTGGAATGATTTGTAGTTTATTATTTCTAGCATTTGATATTCAAACTGGAAACCTAGACACAAGAATTGACAAGACTTATCCACATTAGACTTTTATGTTACCACATTTTCTACATCATTGTGGTAATCACTACTGAAGCTAATCAAATATGCCAGATGTTTAGCTAAAATAAAATTCCCAGCCCCTGAGTTTAGTGAAATTATCCAATATTCTCAGAGCAATGAGTATGAGCTGAAAAGGCATGTATAACTTCCATGTCCAACTCTTAATTGTCAGATCCACTTACTCCAGAGTTCTCTTTCCCTTTGTAATGTGAATGGCGTGTGTCAATCTGAATCCTGATTAAAAATACATGGAGTAATAGATGGATATATGGTAAAAGAAAGAAGCTGTTGCTTTAAGACACAAAGATTCTTGAGCCTTTTATTTACTTGTTTATTTCTGGCCATGCTCCTGCAGCATGTGGGATCTTAGTTCCATGACCAAGATTGCACAGGCGTCCCCTGACTTGGAAAGCAAAATCTTCATCACTGGAACAGCAGGGAAACCCCAAGACACTGAGATTTTTGTTGCAAGTTATTTAGCATAACTTAGTCTAAGAAATGGACATGGACATAGTAGAGAAATTACGATACTTTGAGAAAAGATCAAATAGAGGTGCGATGGCTCACCTGAAATCCTGGCAGAACTTACAGTAATGATTTGTTTGATTTAAACAGAGGAAAGAAATTAGCCTGGAAAGATGATCATAGGATAAATTATGAAAAAAGTAAATGAGCAATACTAAGTAGTCTTTGGGCTTCCCTGGTGTCTCAGAAGGTGAAGAATACACCTGGAGTGGAGGAGACCATGCGTTCAATCCCAGGGTAGGGAAGATTCCCTTGAGGAGGATATGGCAACCCATCCCAGTATTCCTGTCTGGAAAACCTCATGGATTAGAGGAGCTTGGTGGGCTACAGTTCATGGGGGTGCAAAGAATCAGACACGACTGAGCAGCTAAGCACAGCACAGTACAAGTACTCTTCACCTCAAATTTAATATCAATGACAGATCAGTGTATAAGTTTTAAGCAATAATGTGATACAGCTTACCACTTCATATATTTTGGTTATTGAATTATTTGGAATGGAGTATGATTTAAATGGGATGAGATGGAATGGGCTGAGAAATAGGTGAAATAGTTTCAGAAAGACTATAGAAATCCAAAGTGAAATATGATAATAATTTTGAGCATAAGTGGAAAGATTTGGTGAATATTTACAAAGAAAGTCAGATTTTCAGATAGGCTGAAGGTGGCAGTTAAGAGTGACAGTTTCAGAATTAATCCTTAGCTTTTTATTTCTTGTATGTATTTATTATATTGTATGGGAATTTAGTATAGAATATTGTCATTTACTAAGAGAAGAAGGAGAAAGGAGAAATTTTGAGGGAAAACGGTCATTTCATGTTTGTATATGCTGAATGAGGTACAATGCAGTATCTAGCAAGCAGCTATTAAATGCACTGTTTTAATCACAGGAGACAAGTCAATTAAATATTTGTGAAGTTTTTTAAATTAATAAACTATTTTTAGAGACATTTACATTCACAGCAAAATCTTAAAGCACAACGTTCAATATTTTGAAAAGATAGATGATGTTGTATATCCATTTTACATTGTCATAAGCAATTTTTTCAGCTCAGAAAATAATCCTTTAAGTATTCTGAGTTGTTTTTTTTTTCATAATTTTTAATAAAAGATCTATGCCTTGTAAACATTCAGTTTTAAAATCCTAGAAATCAAATGTTGGAATAGTGTGAGGCTTGCTTATAAACATATTAGATATATTTAATAGCTCAAAAATATGAAGAATTCTTCTATTTTCTTAGTATTGACAATAACATATATGTATGTGTAATGTTAAATGTGTATGTATATGTATGTGTAATGTTTAATGTGTATGTATAATATTTAATGTATATGTATATATATGTGTAATGTGTGTATTTAAGTATTTATTTATCAATATTGTGGCATCAATTTGTTATTTTTGCATGGTGTCCAGAAAGCATAAGAGTTCTGTAGATTTTCCAGTGAATCTATCTCCCCATCTCCACCCACCAGAGAACATTAGGGCCCTGGGGGATACTACGAAAGCACAATCACATCTCTGCAGTCACATAATGACATGCTCTCACACGTATGAAAAAAAAAGTTTCTTAAATCTATGATATCAGTAGGTTTCTTCAATGTAGCAAGCATTTTCATAACATTGAAGTATTTGAATAATTTGTATTGCTAATGTTGGTTCAGTGCTATCTCTAATTACAAAAATTAGACAACAAAGGACGCCGAATCAACA
This sequence comes from Nanger dama, assembly GCA_917880005.1. Lineage (NCBI taxonomy): Eukaryota > Metazoa > Chordata > Mammalia > Artiodactyla > Bovidae > Nanger > Nanger dama. The sequence goes on from CAKJTW010000001.1 coordinate 20,389,463, forward strand.
TGTTATATACAGCTACAAGAGTCAATGCAAATGTGCAAAGTAAGGCATAAAGAGGGTGAAGAGTAAAGTAATCATGACGTTTGAGGCTCTAATAGAAAGGAGTATGATGGAGAACCTGGTGAAACTTGAACCTTTTCATGAACAATAACAACTTTTGTGGGCTGTTTCCGGGTTAGTGCATGTACAATGGTAAATGATGAGTAAACCAATGACTATATTTATTTCTCTTTATTACCTTTTAGCACCCTCTCCACAATGCTCCAAATGAATCACATTTGATTCTTAAGTAGTTCTGGTGCTTCACCTCATATTTAGCCATGGATGCTGATAAGATTTATCTTTCATTTTCTACTGAAGCACAGTCAGTATAATGACATACTTTTGGTACAATTACTTTGTTCTGTTTTCTAAATTTCAGTTTTGTTTTATATTGCCTATTTTTCACTTGGTAGAAGGTTCCACAGCACATTTAGAAATGAGGTAGCTATATAACTTCCTGATTGGACAAGTAATGCAGAAGTCCTTATAATGCATACTTGAGAATGACAGTAATATAATAGACACATGTAGCATCACATTCAAAGTAAAATGGCATATTTCATCATGCAGAAGTAACTTAGAAATTTGGCTGTAACACCTACAGCTGTGTGAAAGTGAAAGTCACTCAGTTGTGTCCAACTCTTTGGGACCCCACGGACTGTAGCCTGTCAGGCTCCTCTGTCCAAGGAATTCTCCAGGCCAGAATACTGGAATGAGTAATTGTTACCTTGTCCAGAGGATCTTACCAACCCAGGGACCAAACCCAGCCCTCCCGCATTGCAGGCGGATTCTTGACAGTCTGAGGCACCAGAGAAGCTCAGGAATACAGGAGTGGGTAGCCTATCCCTTCTCCAGCATATCTTCCCCTCCAGGAGTGGAACTGGAGTCTCCTGCAGTGGAGATGCAGCTGAGCTACCAGAGAAGCTCTATAGCCTTGGACAAATTACTTAACCGTTCTGAGATAGCTTTCTCATCTGCAAATGTATACATATTACTTTAGTTACCATGCATAAGAGTAAATGATACAAGTAAAGAGCTCAGCAATGGCAAAAGATACATATACTCAATAATTTGTAAAGACGTACACACACACACATCTGCTGCTGCTGCTGCTAAGTCATTTCAGTCGTGTCCGACTCTGTGTGACCCCATAGACGGCAGCCCACCAGGCTCCCCCCATCCCTGGCATTCTCCAGGCAAGAGCACTGGAGTGGGTTGCCATCTCCTTCTCCAGTGCATGAAAGTGAAAAGTGAAAGGGAAGTCGCTCTCTAATGTGCTAAAAGGGAACCTCCAATTTAAATCATTTTTAATTTGCCTATTAACCAATGATTTCAGGTCATATTCTGTGCTCTGAAATGGTTAACATGAAAAAATAGAATCATTCCTAGTTCAGGCACATTGAGAAAACGTGTGTGACTCATAACTCTAAACTCTCACATAACAAAGACTGTTTTCTTTACAGGAGTTTGAAGAGTTTGTTCAAAGTTCTGGAAAAAATGGAGTCGTAGTGTTTACTCTGGGATCAATGATCAAAAACCTCACAGAAGAAAAGTCTCAAATGATTGCATCAGCCCTTGCTCAGATTCCACAAAAGGTCAGATATTTATATTTTTTGAGGGAATGGCAGCTATTTTAGAATCTAGGAAAAACTTTTTAATTAAAAACTGTGCTTTAAAATGTAGAAGTTATTATACTGTTATTGTCAATTTAACTTAGATATTAAAAAAGTATGAACTGTGAAAGCAATACATGTAATTGCTATCCTGGCATTGCCAGCAGGAAAACACATTGCAGAATTTTCTTTAACCAGTGAGCTAATACTGAATCATTCACTACTGTTAATCAGTTAGCTTTGTGCCTAGATTTTAAACCTTCCTTGTAATCTAACATTGTTTTGTTGTTTTATTTTAATATGAGGCATATACACGAGTTACAACTGCCGTGACTGAGAAAAAAAGAATATTTATTTTAAATACTTTGAGTATTTATTTTTAATATTTTAAAATATTTACCTAAATATTTTAAAGACTATAATATTTTAAATTATAGTTTTGATTCACAGGATGCCTTGGGACTATATTTTCTTATAATTCATGGATTTGGGTCAATCAGGACCTGGTTGACCCTTGAAGTAATAGCATAGATTCTTGGAATAGTCCTAAGCAATGATTCTTCTATTTACATAATTGAAAACTTTAATTATATTAATACAATAAAGATTTATGTAGTTCAGTCTATGATGTTACCTTAAATTATAATTTTTATTGATATTATTCTAAGTTATAACTGAATAATGTTCTTCTTAAACTCCCAAAGACATTTTTCCCCTAGCTTTAGTGAAAACAGAGAATTACCTGTAATGTTAAGTTACAAATGCTTACAATAATTATTGTATTCATAGCCAAATTACTTTCAAAATTGTTTTGTGGGAGCAATACCTTCTAAATATTTAATGTAAAAAAGCATCTTCATAAGAATATTGAACTGTATTAAAATATACAATGCTTAGGGCTTAAACCAGAGCAGAATCTGAAGCACCAAGACCTCTCTGCATAAGCAAAATTGTTTCAGCAAAAGCTATCTGAAATAAACCATATTTGAACTCTGGACTCTAAGCACTTGCAACTCACAGTGGAAAGGCTGGGTGGAAATTGTGGTCAATTTCAGGTCTTTAGAATAGCAGCAACTTGAAAGTCTCCATCACCCAGCCTCACAGTAGCCAACATGCCTGTATTCCTGGTGTGATTTGTGGTACCATGAGAGGCAATAGAGACCAACCTCCAAATACTGTGTGTCTGTAATTTAATTGCTGACTACTGCCTGTGATAATTGAGGCGAGGCCCAAAAGTTGGCCACAGTCATTTCAACCTTCATTAGAAGATGCAATTTCTAGGAACTTTAAAGGATAAGCTTATTTTTTTCAATTTTCATCCACTTGGGAGCATGTCATTGAATTAGGCCATCGAAAAACAACCAAAAACAGTAGAATTTAGAAAGCTATGTGCAGGTCCATGAAAAGGTAATGGTTCATAAAATATCTCGAAGGCCTAAAGCTTTAACCTCAGGCTGTTTCCTGGCAAAGAAAAATGCTTCAACAGTCAAACAAACAAATATACAAAGCAAACCCTATCAAAGGGCAAATCAGATTTCCAGAGTTAGAATCTTGTTTAAAAATCCAATGTACACATCTTAACCAATAACACAAGACATAGAAAGTTAGATGAAAGTATAGTCCAATAAAGTAATGAAGGGGAAAAAAAGGAATAATATAAATTGAGAACAAACAATTTCTGAGGGATGCTAGATTTTGGAATTACTAGAAACAAATACTTTAAAAACTGTCCTAAAGATGAACAAAGAAACAAAGGAAGCCAGTGATAAAAAGAAGAAAATGATACAGGGACAAAAGGAGATACTGGCAAAGAGAAACAAATTATTTTTTAGAAGAATCAAAAAGAAATTATAGAGCTAACAGTTAAAATAACTAAAGTGAAAAATCCACGGAAGGGATTCTAAATCAGACATGAGGCAAAGCATCAGCAAATGTTCAGCTCAGTTCAGTTCAGTTGCTCAGTTGTGTCTGCCTCTTTGCAACCCCATGGACCGCAGCACGCCAGGCCTCCCTGTCTGTCACCAACTCCCAGAGTTTACCCAAACTCATGTCCATTGAGTCATTGATGCCATCCAACCATCTCATCCTCTGTCATCTCCTTCTCCTCCTGCCTTCATCTTTCCCAGCATCAAGGTCTTTTCAAACGAGTAAGCTTTTCGCATCAGTTAGCCGAAGTATTGGAGTTTCAGCTTCAACATCAGTCCTTCCAATGAACACTCAGGACCAATTTCCTTTAGGATGGACTGGTTGGATCCCCTTGTAGTCCAAGGGACTCTCAAGAGTCTTCTCCAACACCACAGTTCAAAAGAACTGATCTTCGGCACTCAGCTTTCTTTAAAGTCCGACTCTCACATCCATACATAACCACTGGAAAAACTATAGGTTTAATTAGATGAACTTTGTTGGAAAAGTAATGTCTCCGCTTTTTTATATGCTGTCTAGGTTGGTCATAACTTTCCTTCCAGGGAGCAAGTGTCTTTTAATTTCATGGCTGCAGTCACCATCTGCAGTGATTTTGGAGCCCCAAAATAAAGTCCGCCACTGTTGCCACAGTTTCTCCATCTATTTTCCATGAAGTGATGGGACTGGATGCCATGATCTTAGTTTTCTGAATGTTGAGTTTTAAGCCAACTTTTTCTCTCCTCTTTCACTTTCATCAAAAGGCTTTTGAGTTCTTCTTCACTTTTGGCCATAAAGGTGGTGTTATCTGCATATCTGAGGTTATTAATATTTCTCCCAACAATCTTGACTCCAGCTTGGGCTTCATCCAGCCCAGAATTTCTCATGATGTGCTCTGCAGAGAAGTTAAATAAGCAGGGTGACACTATACAGCCTTGACGTACTCCTTTTCCTATTTGGAACCAGTCTGTTGTTCCATGTCCAGTTCCAACTGTTGCTTCCTGGCCTGCATACAGATTTCTCAAGAGGCAGGTCAGGTGGTCTGGTATTCCCATCTCTTTTCAAAATTTTCCACAGTTTATCGTGATCCACACAGTCAAAGGCTTTGGCATAGTCAATAAAGCAGAAATAGATGTTTTTCTGGAACTTTCTTGCTTCTTCAGTGATCCAGTGGATGTTGGCAATTTGATCTCTGGTTCCTCTGCCTTTTCTAAAACCAGCTTGAACATCTGAATGTTCATGGTCCACATATTGTTGATTCCTGGCTTGGAGAATTTTGAGCATTACTTTGCTAGCATGTGAGATGAGTGCAATTGTGCAGTAGTTTGAGCATTCGTTGGCATTACCTTTCTTAGGGATTGGAATGAAAACTGACCTTTTCCAGTCCTTGTGGCCACTGCTGAGTTTTCCAAATTTTCTGGCATATTGAGTGCAGCACTTTCACAGCAACATTTTTTAGGATTTGAAATAGCTCACCTGGAATTCTCTCACCTCCACTAGCTTTGTTCATAATGATGCTTTCTAAGGCCCACTTGACTTCACATTCCAGGATGTCTGGAATGCAAATGTTAACTGGGGACTGGAATGCAAAAGTAGGAAGTCAAGAAACACCTGGACTGACCAGCAAATTTGGCCTTGGAGTACAGAATGAAGCAGGGCAAAAGCTAATAGAGTTCTGCCAAGAGAACGCACTGGTCATAGCAAACACCTTCTTCCAAGAGAAGTCTCTACATATGGACATCACCAGATGGTCAACACTGAAATCAGATTGATTATATTCTTTGCAGCCAATGATGGAGAAGCTCTATTCTGTTGCTGCTAAGTCACTTCAGTCATGTCCAACTCTGTGCAACCCCACAGACGGCAGCCCACCAGGATCCCCCTTCCCTGGGATTCTCCAGGCAAGAATACTGGAGTGGGTTGGCATTTCCTTCTCCAATGAGAAGCTCTATACAGTCAGCAAAAACAAGACCAAGAGCTGATTGGTGGCTCAGATCATGAACTCCTTATTGTCAAATTCAGACTCAATTTGAAGAAAGTACAGAAAACCACTAGACCATTCAAGTATGACCTAAATCAAAACTTAATGACTATACATTTGAAATGTGAAATAGATTTAAGGGACTAGATCTGATAGACAGACTGCCTGATGAAAAATGGATGGAGGTTCGTGACATTGTGCAAGAGACTGGAAGCAAGGCCATCCCCAAGAAAAAAAAAAAACACAGAAAAGCAAAATGGGTGTGTGACGAGGACTTAGAAATAGCTGTGAAAAGAAGAGAAGCCAAAAGTAAAGGAGAAAAGGAGATATATACCCATTTGAATTCAGAGTTTTAAAGAATAGCAAGGAGAGATAAGAAAGCCTTCCTCAGTTATCAATGCAAAGAAATAGAGGAAACAATAGAATGGGAAAGACTAGAGATCACTTCAAGAAAATTAGAGATACCAAGGAACATTTCATGCAAAGATGGGCTAAATAAAGGCCAGATATGGTATGGACCTAATAGAAGAGATAAACAAACAAAAATAGGTTAAAAAATAAAACAGGGAAAATCAATAAAATAAAAGCCAGTACTTTAAAAAGTCAGCAAAATTATCAAACATTTAGCTAAATTGGAAAAGAGAAAAAAGAGAGTTGATGCAAAAATTAAAATTATAAATGATCTTAGGGAGATTACTAATGGATTTATAGAGATAAAAAGATGGTAAGAGAATATAATGGCTCAGACGAAAGACGAAAGAGTGTGGCTCAGACGAAAGAGTAGAAAGACCTCAGCTCACCTTTTTCCTTCAGTTCAGTTCAGTTCAGTTCAGTTGCTCAGTCATGTCTGACTCTTTGCGACCCCATGACTCTCAGCACGCCAGCCCTCCCTGTCCATCACCAACTCCCAGAGTTCACTCAGATTCACGTCCATTGAGTCAGTGATGCCATCCAGCCATCTCATCTTCGGTTGTCCCCTTCTCCTCCTGCCCCCAATCCTCCCAGCATCAAAGTCTTTTCCAATGAGTCAGTTCTTCACATCAGGTGGCCAAAGTATTGGAGCTTCAGCTTTAGCATCATTCCTTCCAAAGAAATCCCAGGGCTGATTCCCTTCAGAATGGACTGGTTGGATCTCCTTGCAGTCCAAAGGACTCTCAAGAGTCTTCTCCAACACCACAGTTCAAAAGCATCAATTCTTCGGTGCTCAGCCTTCTTCACAGTCCAACTCTCACATCCATACATGACCACTGGAAAAACCATAGCCTTGACTAGACGGACCTTAGTTGGCAAAGTAATGTCTCTGCTTTTGAATATGCTATCTAGGTTGGTCATAACTTTCCTTCGAAGGAGTAAGCGTCTTTTAATTTCATGGCTGCAGTCACCATCTGCAGTGATTTTTGGAGCCTCCAAAAATAAAGTCTGACACTGTTTCCACTGTTTCCCTATCTATTTCCCATGAAGTGATGGGACCAGATGCCATGATGTTCGTTTTCTGTATGTTGAGTTTTAAGCCAACTTTTTCACTCTCCTCTTTTACTTTCATCAAGAAGCTTTTTAGTTCCTCTTCACTTTCTGCCATAAAGGTGGTGTCATCTGCATATCTGAGGTTATTGATATTTTTCCCAACAGTCTTGATTCCAGCTTGTGTTTCTTCCAGCCCAGCATTTCTCATGATGTGCTCTGCAGAGAAGTTAAATAAGCAGGGTGACAATATACAGCCTTGACGTACTCCTTTTCCTCTTTGGAACCAGTCTGTTGTTCCATGTCCAGTTCTAACTGGTGCTTCCTGGCCTGCATACAGACTTCTCAAGAGGCAGGTTGGGTTGTCTGGTATTCCCATCTCTTTCAGAATTTTCCACAGTTTATTGTGATCCACACAGTCAAAGGCTTTGGCATAGTCAATAAAGCAGAAATAGATGTTTTTCTGGAACTCTCTTGCTTTTTCGATGATCCAGCAGATGTTGGCAATTTGATCTCTGATTCCTCTGCCTTTTCTAAAACCAGCTTGAACATCTGGAAGTTCACGGTTCATATATTGCTGAAGCCTGGCTTGGAGAATTTTGAGCATTACTTTACTAGGTTAAGCACACTAAAATAGATCCTATTTACAGAGCAATTATTGATAAGAAAAAGCAGAAGACAGGCTGTAAAGATCTACACATAAAGATATAAAGAAGGAACTCCAATTAGATAGATAGGAAGGATGGAGAAGGAATACAGTCAAGACTCATATCCCCAAGTAGGCTAATTAGCAGAGGTGTTTCCCAGAGACTGAATGGTTTGAGCCCAGTCCTGGACTCCTTGGCCTAGGTATTCTGTGCTCAGAAGTCAATCCCTTCAGAGCACTGACTTTGAAGACAAGTAGGTATTACTTTCAGAGGAGCCAGTGGCTCATAGTAGTCTATCTGATCTCAGGGAAATTTAGCAGGCAGTGGCTTGAAGCAGGATGTCAATTCCTAAGCAGATATTGAAACCGGGTCTAGGCAGTGAGAGTACTGAGTCCAGGCCATTAGACCGGAAGGGCCAGTAACAAGTGAAAAGGCCCTGTCTTGTTAGCTTCATAAAAATGAATTTCAACAAAGAGACAGAAATTAGTGAAACAAGTGAAGTGTTTATTGGGAGAAAAAGAGTACGTGTGAACAGACACACATGGGCAGGTTCAGAGAGAGAGTTGTGATTTATGGTAGCTTAAATCACTCTATGGATCATTTCTTTCCAAATTTCATCTGGCTGATATTGCTTTACATGGCTCTGAGCCTTTATTGGTATAACTCAGAGTCTGCCTCTGTGTATGCATGCATTGCTTAGCTAGGATGGATTCCATCTCAGAGGCCTGTGGGAAGGTTTATACTACCTATTATGGGGTGGCACTCCCTCCCTTTTTGATCCTTAAGAAGACTTTCTGTATGTGTGTAATTGAAATGGTCTCCTTGACCTCAAGAATGAAAAATCGGTGGTCTCTTTATCTGAGCAGAACTCAGCTCCTCTCTGCCCCGTATCATCTTTATCTTGGATTATTGGTCCAGAGGGGACAGACTTCAACTGCTTAGCCTGGGGCCCATCTCTCTGCTGACTCAAACTCATAACAGAAGGATGCATGCAGCCCAAATAGGGACACCCCAGTAGCTAATGACAAGACCCTGGCTTGTCTGCTTTGTAAAAATGAAGAGGTAACCAGAGGAGGGTACACTGCTTGGATGCACAGGATATCTCCTACAAAGGGTCTCTTCTCCAAGATCAAGCAAGGTAACCAAACTATAAGATACATAAAATAAAACAGAAAGTAAGGTGTCATAAGGTGATAGAAGAATATGGTCAAGTGGAACAATATAAAACTCCAGAAAAAAGAATTAAGTGAAATGGAAGCAGGCAATCTGCCTGACGGAGAGTTCAATTATTATGGTTGTAAAGATTTTCAAAGAACTTGGGGAAGATTGGATGAACAGAGTGTGAAGTTAGAAATTTTTAACAAAGAGGAAATATGAAGCACCACCAAATAGAGATGAAGAATATAAAAACTGACATGAAAAATACACTAGAAGGAAAAAACAGTATATCAGATAATGTAGAGAAACAGGTCACTGAGCAAAAGATAAAGTACTGGAAAACACTGAAGCTGAAAAGAAATAAAAAAGAAAAGAAATGAGGACAGTTTAAGAGACCTACATGACAGATCAAGCACACTACATTAGTATTATAGGGGACTTGAAGAAGAGAGAGAAAGGGTCAAAGAACGTATTTGAAGATATAATAACTAACCTGCAAAAGGAAAGAAGCATCCAATTATAGGAAGCAGAGACAATCTCAAACAGGACCAATTCAAAAAAGACCACATTAAGACACATAATTAAAATGGAAAAAAGTAAAGATAAAGAAAAAAATTTTAAAGCAGCAAGGGAAAAGAAACAAGTTATGTACAAGGAAACTCCCTTAAGACAACAGCTGATTTTTTTCAGAAGAAACTGTAAAGCTCAGAATGGAGTAACTTGACATATTTAAAATGATGAAAGGAAAAACTTACTACCAAGAATACTCTATATAGAAAGGTTCTCATTCAGATTTGATGGTGAGATAAAAATTTTACAAGCAAGCAGAACCTAAAGGAGATTGGAGACACCAAACCAGGTTTACAGAAATGTTAAGGGAACTTCTTTAAGTGAGAAAGAAAAGATCAAAACTGGAAACATGAAAATTACAAAAGAAAAATCTCATTGGTGAAGAGAAAGATTCCATAGTGCTAGTAAATCAGCAAGGTATACGGCTAAAAGGAAGGTTAAAAGACAAAAGTAGTACCATCAAGCATACTCATAATAAGTCTTAATTACACAAAACAAGAAGACTTAAAATATGATATCAAAAACATTAAGTGTGGCGGAAGGAGTAAAAACACAAGGTTCTTAAAATGCATTTGCACTTAAGAGATCAGCAACTTAAGATAATCATATATTTTACATATGTTTGTATGTATTTTGCCAAGTACAGTGTGGGGAATGACTATGTAATATCTTTATATGTTGTAACTACATCTATCATGATGATCACTTTGAAATATATAGAAATATCAAATCACTATATGGTCTAACAGAAACTAACATAGTGCTGTAGGTCAATTATACTTCAAAACAAAAAAAATTACAGAAATTCATAGAAAAACAGATCAGATTTTTGGTTCCAGAAGCATGGGATTGGGGAAGGGGCAGTAGAAGGAAGGTAGTTAGTAGGTTCAAACTTCCAGTTATAAGATAAATACCAGGATGCAATATACATCATAAATTTAATTAATGCTGCTGTATGTTCTACGGAGAAATTGTCAGGAGAATAACGTCCTGATTTCTCATCTCAGGATTTTTTTCTATTTAATTTTATATGTATATAAGTTTATAGATATTCACTAAGCTTATTGTGACAGTCATTTCCTAATATATGTAAGTTAAATCATTATGCTATACAACTTAAGCTTACACAGTGCTTTGATGTCAATTATATCACAACAAAACTGGAGGAAAAAAGTGATGTAAAAATTGCACAACAAAATTAGACAAACTAGAGGTCATGGATAAATATCTTGAAAAACTCAGTTTACTTAAGGTGACTTTCTCTTATTTATAATAATTTATTTTTACAGCAAATATTGAATTACTTTGATTATTCATTTACATAATAGTACTCTCAACATTATGTTTTTATTACCACATCTGCTTTTACTGTCTTAGTAGAAATCTGACAAAATGGTTGAATCAGAATGTGACAATTGAACATGTCCTATTCAATTACACCTGAAATACCCCTGAAATATTTCCAGTGAAATGTGTTATGCAAATTTGTACCATAGAAATCTATAAATGTCAAATTATATACTTTTTTTTAAAAGACTTTAGCAATATTTTTATTATAAGAATTTAAAAATTTCTCTTCCATTTTTATTGAATGTTAACTCTTTAACTGTCTTTTGAACCTTCTGAAAAATGTGTTGTATAAAAATCACACATTTCCACTCATCTATAATTGCATGTCTATGATGCAAGAATCATTAAATTAATTAATTTTAAAAAATTATACAAATTTTAAGGGTTAGTTTCTATTTATAGTTATCACAAACTATTGGCTGTGTTCCCCATGTTGTACAATACATCCTTGAGGTTATCTTATACTCGATATTTTGTGCTTCCTACTCCCCTAGGCTTTATTACCCTTCTTTCCTTCCCCACTGGTAGCCACTAGTTTCTTCTCTATATCTGTGAGTTTGAAAAAAAAAAAAAGAATAGATTATTTCAACACACATATCAAATTAAGAGATTGAATTATAAATTATAATAAAAAATCTCTCCTAGAGGAAAAATCCAGGAGAGATCACATCACTAGACTTTTAAACAATAAAATAAGTTAATCATTTCCAAATTTTCAAAAAATTTTAAGGAACACTAAATAATTTTATGAGACCAGATTCACCCTGATACAAAAGCCACATAGAGACATCACAAAACATAAAATTATAGACCATGATCAGTTTTAAATATAAATATTAAAATACTTAAGAAAATATTTGCAGATCAAATCCAGTAGAATATTGAAAAAGAGTATTCACCATAATGAAATGGTATTTAATTTCCTTTTATGAGAATGGTTAAGCAAAAGTAAATCAATCAGTATAATAACTTGATATGAGTGTAATGATCAGACTCACAGTTATAGAAAAGAAAATAGTGGCTACCAGTGGGGAAGGGCAGAAGGGTAATATATGCGTAGGGGAGTAGGAAGCACAAAATATTGGGTATAAGATAAGCTCGGGGATGTATTGTACAACATCAGGAGCATAGCCAATACTTTCTGACAACTATAAATGGAAAGTAACCCTTAAAATTTGTACAATTTGTTTAAAGTTAATTAATTTAATGTTATTTGGTTTGTAGACATGTTATGCATGACTGGAAATGTGTAATTTTTAACAGTAACACGTTTTTCAGAAGATGCAAGAGACAGTTAAAGAGTTAGGTGACATTCAATAACAAGGGAAAAACAAAACACAACAATCATTACAAGCTACACATTAAAGAAAGCTAACAAAATCCAATTTCTCTCATGGTAAAAATTCTTAAGAAACTAGGAAGAGTGAAAAAAGCCCTCAACATGATACAGAGTATTAAATATATATATATATATATATATATAGTATCAAGCTCAATGATGGAACCTGAAAGCTTTCCTCCTAAGATCAGGAAAAATATAAGAATGGCTCTTTCACTGCTGCTATTTAACTTTTACCAGAAGTTCAGCATGGAAATGACACAAGAAAAAGAAAGGCATTCATGCACATTAGAATGAGAGGTAAAACAATGTGTATTTGCAGATGACACGATCCTATACATAGAAAATCTCCAAGAATTCACAAAAAGCTACTAGGGCTAAAAACCAAATTTAACAAAAGTGTAGAATACAAGATTCACACACAAAAATCAGTTTTGCTTATTATGCACACAGTATCGATGAACACACTGACGGTGAAATTTTAAAACTTCCTTTACAAGAACAATGAAACAATTTAAATGCTTAAGAATGAATCTGACTGAAGAAGTTACATATTTGCATGTGGAAAGCTACAAAACATTATCATTGTAAGGAATTAAAGAATGCCTAAATACATGGAAAGTCATCCCGTGTCCATGGATAGGAACATTTAGCATGTTAAAATGTCAACATTATCCAAGGTAATCTATAGATTTATTAAATGCCTATCAAAACTCTTTAACAGCCTTTTTGTAGAAATGAAATATCCAATTAACAACTTCATATGGAATTTCAAGAACCACAAATAGACAATATTGAAAAACAAAAAGTGGAAGAACTCATATTTTCAAGCATTTTAATTAGAAACATTATAAACCAACAGTAAATTAACAGTGTGGTGCTAGAAGGGAGACATATAAACCAATGGAATAGAAGACAAATTGGAATTAACCTTCATATATATGGCTAACTGATTTCAACAAGTGTGAAAGATCATTCAGTTGGTAAAGGACAGTCACTTCTTGACACATTGTACTAGTAAAACTCTGATATCCACATGCAAAAGAATGAAGACAAATCGTATATATATATAAATTACTTCAAAATGGAACAAAGTATGAAAATTTAGAAGTAAAATTACAGGAATTTATAAGAAAATCTTAAGGGAAAACTTCATCACATAAATTTGTTATGATTTCCTAGGTATGAGGCAAAAAGAATAGGTAATAAAAGAAAAAAAAATCAGACTTTATCAAAGAAATTTTGTATATCAAAGATACTATCATAAAGTAACATGTAAAATTATGTATCTGACAAGGAATTAATGTGCACAATACATAAAGAACTCTTACAACTCAAGAATAACAAAAACCCAACTGAAAAATGGGAAATTACATAAGTAGACATTGATCCAAAGGGATAAAAATGGTCAATAAGTACATGAAAAGGTATTCAACATCATTAATCATTAGGAAAATACAATGAAAAGCACAAAAACATACCACTTCACACAAAGGAATAACTATTGCAAAAAAAAGAAACAAAATAACAATTGATGGCTAGAATATGGAGAAATATTACCTCCTACATAGGTGGAGGATAGGTTGGTCGCTTCAGTTGTGTCCGACTCTTTTCCTACCACAGAGGCTGTAGCCCCACAGGCTCCTCTGTCCATGGGATTTTTCAAGCAGGAATACTGAAAAGTGACTTGCTCAGTAGTGTCCCACTCTTTGTGACCCCATGGACTATAAGTCCATGGAATTCTCCAGGGCACAACACTGGAGTGGGTAGCCTTTCCCTTCTCCAGGGGATCTTCTCAACCAGATATCAAATCCAGGTCTCCTGCATTGCAGGTGGATTCTTTAACAGCTGGGCTATCAGGAAAGCCCAGTGATATCGGAAGAATTCTGGAGTGGGTTCCTATTTCCTCCCTCCAGGGAATCTTCCTGACCCAGGGATCGAATCCGCATCCCTGCACTGCAGGTGGGTTCTTTAACAGTTGAGCCACTGGAGAAGCCCAAAATGATGCATGCGAAAGGGAAAGTGTCTTGTTTGACTCTTTGTGGCCTCATGTACTGTAACCCACCAGGCTCCTCTTTCCATGGAATTCTCCAGGCAAGCATCCTGGAGTGAGTTGTCGTTCCCTTCTCCAGGGGATCTTCCTGATCCAGGGATCTATCCTGGGTTTCCCACATTGCAGGCAGATTCTTTACCATCTGAGCTACCAGGGAAGCCCATGGGCTGTGGAAAACATTTTGTGTTTTCTCAGAAAGTTAAACATGGGTATATCATACAAACCAGTCATTCTAATTCTGGCTATATATCCAAAAGAATTGAAATCATGGGCTCAAACAGCTCCTTGCACTCCAGTGGTCACAGCAACATTATTCGCAATCATGAAAGGACTGGATAAAATGTGACATATACACACACAGAAATATTATTCACCTTTTAAAAGAAGGAAATCCTGATATGTTACAATATGTATGAACTTTGAGACATAACATTAAGTGAAATAATGTTAAGTCAGAAAGTACTGCATGATTCCACTTAGATTACCAGAGTAGTTAAATCTTCAGAGACAGAAAATAGAATAGAGGTCACCAGGGGTTATGAAGTGAAGGGAGTAGGGAGTTACTGCTGAATGATACAGAGTTATATAGGGATGATGAAGACATTTGGGATATTGATAGTGCTGATGGTTTCACAACATTGGATGGTAATGCCTAATATAAGTTCTAGTCATACAATACCTTAAAATTATAAATATCATTATGTTTATTTTATTATAATAAAGACAATACTTGATTCTATATCACTACCAAGTATATAATAGAGGTCAGAGTGCTAACAAGCTCTTAAGTAAATAACATCCATCCCCTTTACCTCTGAAAATTTTGTTGTGAAATTCCCTTTACCAGAATAACCTAGTAATGCCAATACATAATTTTTTCAGCTAAAGATTGTCCTTTTTTCCTTCATCTTTTAAGTGAATATTAACCTATTAGTATATAGATTAGGATTATTGTAAGCATTTGAAAGTATGATTGTAATGTCAATGGTTTAAAACCATTCATTACTTAATCACTAGGGCCTCATTGCTTGTGTAATGCCTGGAGGCATTAAACCTGATTAATTCTAAGTTAACTGCCTCCTTCTGACAAGATATGGTTCTAAAAATCTTCAAATGAAGTAAAGACACTTGCCTTAACAGGTTCTGTGGAAATATGGAGGAAAGAAACCAGAAAATTTAGGAGCCAATACCCGGATATATGAATGGATTCCACAGAATGATCTTCTGGGTAAGATCAAAGAGAAGAAAATCAAACAGAAATAAAGAAGAGATAATTTGAATGATTACTCAATAACAAATAAATCCAAAAATTTGCATTCAAAATAAGAAATGAAAACCTTGATGGCTTCTTCACATTTCTTCTGGAGTTTGTTAAAGAAAAAATTATCTATGACACTAGTTAAAGACTAAACTGAAATGAAGTGCAGTGAAAGTTGCTCAGTCATGTCCAACTCTTTACTACCCCATGGACTATACAGTCCATGGAATTCTCCAGGCCAGAATACTGGAGTGGGTAGCCTTTCCCTTCTCTAGGGGATCTTCCCAACCCAGGGATTGAACTAGGGTCTCCTGCATTGCAAGTAGATTCTTTACCAAGAATCTTGAGCTATCAAAAAAGCCCCCAAAGACTGTAAATAACACTTTATCCAAGACCATCAGGATGAATACTACTGCAATAGACTTTCACAGCAAATCAGAGATTGGACTCAATCTGAGTCAAAAAGGAAAAGTGGAAAATTTATAGATAAAGTACAGAGTGGATGGTCATTAGGTGAAAAATTAATAAGAGTAAGCATCACAGACAAGGGGGTATTCTGGCAAAAACAACTGAATCAGATTGTTGCTGAAGGTAGGCTAGAGTGATCAGGTATCAAATAGGGGGATGGTGAAGGATGAATCAACAATCAGAGAGGTGATCAAATATCAAGGTTTCAAGAGTCTAGGAAACTTACTTCATAGATGCTTGCTAAAATTAGGTAATGCAGAGAGAAAAAGAAACCCCCAAATCAGGACCTAGTTGAGAAGAGAGTTCAGAGGAGCCTGACTAGACTTTGGTCAAGGATAGAATCTTTTCAAGCTCTAACATAAATATGGATTTTATAATTCTTCCACTTATGATATAATCTCTGCCTCTTCAGGATCAGGGTAAAGGAAAGTACCTTTAGATAAGGCTCTCATTACTTTTTGTATAGAATATGGCAACACCTTCCCAACTCTCTGTATCCATTTTCTCCTTGGTATCCATCCGCCTCTCTGCACGTTCCCTGCAGTAACTATTTAGGAGGAAAAAAATCTGGTAAACCATTTCATCATCTAGCATACTACAAATGGCTCCAGATTACTATAAAATTACATGCATAATTGCTTTCTTAAACAAGTACTTAATGAACTTGCCTTGGTCTATCTTTCTATCCTGTGCTGCCAACATTCTCACATTGAAACCCTGCATATCTCTCCTCCCATGTCCCATTCACAGAAGCATTTTTTCTTAAATGCCTCAATCCTGTTTATTAAAGCATCGTCATCCCAATTACTTGTCCAGTGGCAGGTACTCTCCATTTAACTCTGCACAAATTTTTCAGAGGTTTATGGAATGACTCACTTGCTGGAATCACTAATTGCTGCTTAGCCTGGAATAATCAATTGCTACTTTCTTTAGCACCTGTAGGAATCTATATATGGCTTCATTGTACACAATCATATAGAAGATGCTACCTAACTGAATTCATTATTTATAAAGATGTTATGGCTTTCTATTTCTTAAACTCTTTCAATTTAGAATACTGATTTTTTTTTCTTTTTAGGTCATCCCCAAACCAGAGCTTTTATCACTCACTGTGGAACCAATGGGGTCTATGAAGCTATCTACCATGGGGTCCCTATGGTGGGAATCCCCCTGTTTGGTGATCAGTTTGGTAATGTTGCTCGTGTTAAAGCCAGAGGAGCAGCTGTTGAATTAGACTTGCAGAGAATGACGAGTTCCGATCTGCTTAACGCTTTGAAGGCAGTTATCAACAACCCTATGTGAGTATAGAGTTTTCTGAGAAACATCGGTATTTTAAAAGGAATAATTGTTTCATTCAGTTTAATTCAATACTTTTATATAATTACCAGGATTTATCTAACATCAAATAAATTATTACCATATACCTCTCAAATTCTATGAAAACATTTACATATTGTTACTGGAGAATAGATTTCATCCTCAAAGAAATGCTGAATTTATTTAAATCAGCTAAACTATTTTTAAAGAGGCACACATACTTTTGTTAATATTAGTTTTTGTTCATGTGCACGTTCAGTGCTAAGTCATGTCGGGTCTTTTGTAACCTTATTGACTTTGCGCCACCAGTCTCCTCTGTCTGTGGGATTCTACAGGCAAGAATACTGGAGTGAGCTGTCATTTCCTTCTCCAAGGGAAATGGAGGTTTTTATATATAAAAACCTATATAATCCAGGGGATCTTCCTGACCCAGGGATCCAACCCATATCTCCTGCATTGGCAGGCATATTCTTCACCACTGAGCCACTCACATAGCTCTCTTCAGGTATCTATAACCTCTTACCAGTATAGAAATATTACTTCAGATATTTCTTTGTGCTAATTTATAAATAGAAAAGAAAAAAATGTATAAAAATGGGACCAGGCTACATTTTGGGACTTCCCTGGTGGCTCAGATGGTAAAGAATCTGCCTGCAATGCAGGAGAGGTTTGATCCCTAGGTCAGGAAAATCTCCTGGAGAAAAAAATGGCCACCTACTTCAGTATTCTTACCTAGAGAATTCCATGGACAGAGGTGCCTGGAGACCTACAGTCCAAGAGGTTGCAAGAGTTAGACACAACTGAAGCAACTTTGCACAGCATGCTTGGTAAATCTATTCCTGAATGATTTGTTTTATTAATTTTTTATCTGACAATTTTTTTTCTGTGTCTCAGAGCTATTGTTTTTCCTTGTTTTCCTGAGATATATCTAGAGGTATTTATTCATTAAATTCTTGTATATTAAGAAAGACCTGTCTTTTTTTAAAAAAACCAAATGGTGACAGAGTTTTGCATACTTTTTAATTTTGGCTCACAATTCTGTTTCTTAGAACTTTATACATATATTTCATTATTTTTCTACAATTTAATGTCCTGTACACTCTATCAATGATAATTGCATTTCAGTGTGGGAGAATAACCTTCCTCCTCCATCTCATTCACAAACCCAAAGGAGTACTTCCTCTAAGTGAGCCATTAAAAACTCTAAACCTAGAGCCTATTTTACAGAGAGAAAGAACTCAGAAAGAGAAAAACAAATGTATTAACTCATATATACAGAATCTAGAAAAATGGTACTGAGGAACCTGTTTACAGGGGAGGAACAGAGACACAGATGTAGAGAGGATGGTATTGTGGACTCAGCAGGGGAAAAAGAGGGTCGGACAAACTGAGAAGAGTAGCCTTGACAATACTTTCACTTTTCACTTTCATGCATTGGAGAAAGAAATGGCAACCCACTCCAGTGTTCTTGCCTGGAGAATCCCAGGGATGGGGGAGCCTGGTGGGCTGCCGTCTATGGGGTTGCACAGAGTTGGACACAACTGAAGCGACTTAGAGCAGCAGCAGCAGCAGCAGCAGCAGCAGCAGCAGCAGCATTGACATACCATTGACTTACACTCAGCCTCTACTTCTTGCCCAGAGGGTCACATCAAGCTTCTTGTTTTCATCTGGAATGTCAGGGCCATGAAAATCTCAGACTGAAATCTTTCCTGCTGCTGTTGAAAACTAGCTTCTTTTAGCACCAATACTGAACCGGGGAGAGGGAAGAGGAGTACAGGAAGAGTTGTTTTCTCATAGCTCTGCCCCCTTAAATGCTGCTTCTGTCACTATGATATTCCAGCACCACATTCAGCAAAAAGATAAAAATTCCGTATTCTCAAATTACATATTCCACATTCCTCTTTTGAATCTTTAAAATGCTACTTCCAGTTAGAAATTCTCCCCTACCTCCAATTATTATAGAGACTGTGAAATATCCAACAAATTTCAATTAATAAACTACCATATCTAGAAATATCTCGAGTAAAAAAAATCTTTCATGTCTATTCTGTGCTCTTGGAGATATCATTTATGACAATATATTCATAATTATGTAATATACTTTTAATAGTATATAATTATGTAATATACTTTTAATAGTATATAACAATCATGTCCGTAACAAAATTTTCAAGTGGCTCTCTATATATTCAATCCTTAGCTATAAAGAGAATGCTATGGAGTTATCAAGAATTCACCATGATCAGCCTGTGAAACCCCTGGACCGAGCAGTCTTCTGGATTGAGTTTGTCATGCGCCACAAAGGAGCCAAGCACCTTCGACCAGCCTTCCACGACCTCACCTGGTTCCAGCACCACTCTCTGGATGTGATTGGCTTCCTGCTAGCTAGTGTGGCAACTGTTATATTCCTGGTCACTAAATGTTGCCTGTTTTGTTGTGGGAAGTTTGGTAAAATTTCAAAGAAGAAAAAGAGAGAGTAGTTTTTGTTTTTTGTTTTTAACAGTTGGACTAGAATAGAAACCTTGATGCAATCCATCTGAATTATCCGAGGCACTGATTGCAACAGATTCCTACTCTCTTGGGTTCTTGTCCATTCCTCAGCTTATTGAGTCAAAGTTCAAACTCACTCCAAAAAATATGCCACATGATTTATAATTATGGTTTAGAAGAATCTTTTCTTTAAAAAGAGAGGATAAACAAATAAACATGTAAAAGTTGGTACCGTTAACGATGTAGTGGTTTACTTCATTAACTGTTTTCAGTTCAATCAGTTGAGATGCTGTTTGAGGCTTTACGAACATAACGAGTAATTCTATTTTCAGTACTAACCATATTGAATATTTCCTTAATATCTGACATGAGTTTGGGTTCCATATTCTAAAGGAACTAGACACGGAGTAATGTAGAGCACACTCTAGTCAGAGCTTTCCATCCAGTCAGGATGATCAGGAAACTCTAGGGTTTCTACTCATCTGTAAAGCACATTTTACACCGTCAGTTTTCTTTCATATCATACATTAGGTGTTGTCCCTCTTGAAATGCAAAGCTTTGCTTTGTATTAGATTTGAAGATTGCCCTTCACTTGGATATTAGTAATGATAATACTCCTTTGATAATAATAATAGAACTTAATTTGTATTGTAACACTTCATAGCTTCAGAGAACTAGTGATTATCATATATTAGCATGGTTGTTGGTATGATGGAGCAAAAGTCCATGACTGGAATTTAATACCAATCCTTTCAAAGTAACAATTTGTTAAACATTTATTTTGATGTATTTATTTATCTTTCACTGTGTTATGTCTTCATTGCTGCACATGGCCCTTGTCTAGGTGCGGTGAGCAGGGGCTCTTCTAGTTGCAGTCCGTGGGCTTTTCATTGAGGTGGTTTCTTTTATTGCAGAGCACAGTCTCTAGGACATGTGAATGTCAGTAGTTGTAGCTTGTGGGCTCTAGGGGAGTTTAGTAGTTTTATTGAAGAGGCTTAGTTGCCTTGTGGCAGGTGAGATCTTCCTGGACCAGGGATTGAACGCATGTCTCCTTCAGTGGCAGGTGGATTCTTAACTACTGGACCAACAGGCAAGCCCTAAACTAACTTGGTTAAAAAAACTTTTTCCTATATTAATTTTGCTTAGAACATATACATTTGGAGAGAAGATGCAAACTGCATATACACTGGGGAAAATGCATTTCTCAGAAATGCTATTTGCTATGGGGAATGATTTCTTCATTTAAAGAGAAACTCAGTGGGTTTTCTCATTCTTCCTTCTCTTCCATCACTTCCCTGGTCTTCTAATAAATGGTCCTTTGATCACTATTACAAGCATAAGTACTTAGGCTTCTTACTAACCAGCATCTGCTGTAAATCTGCAGTAAGCTTGAAAACACATCTTGAAGTTTAATAAAAAGAGGTATCTCTTAAAAAAAAAAAAAAGGAACATTTCCTTTCTTCTCTAATCATACAGGATCAGTTTTGGGGGATCTGGAAAATGATTTTGAATTCCACCCAATTCTGCCTTTAAAAAGATGTCTCTAACATTTTTTTAAAATTAAATCTATTTATTTTTTTAATTATAATACTGTATTTGTTTTGCCATACATTGACACGAATCAGCCATAGGTGAACACAATCTCCCAATGCCGAATCCCCTCCCACCTCCCACCCCCCATCCTCTACTTGAATCATCCTGTGCATCAGCCCCATGCCTCCTGCATCCTACATTGAACATAGATTAGCGTTTCGTTTCTTACAGGAAAATATACATGTTTCATTGCCATTCTCCCCTACCATCCCACCCTTTCCCTCTCCCTCAGAGTCCAAAAGTCCACTCTATACAAAAGTATAGAGTGGACTTTTGTCTCTAACATTTTTTTCTAAAAGTCTATCTCCTAAAGGTTATTTTACATAATACCTGGTTGGATGGCATCACCAACTCAATGGGCATGAGTCTGAGTAAACTCCAGGAGCTGGTGATGGACAGGGAGGCCTGGTGTGCTGCAGTCCATGGGGTCATGAAGAGTTGGATGCAACTGAACTGAACTTATATCAACCAGATTTAGTAATGATTTATCATAGACTTTGATATTTATATCCCATGCAAAATAGACCATAAATTACAATCTCAGAATAAATATTAGTTGGTCAGATTAAGAACATAAAAATATATTAGAATGAATATAGAATTATCTTAAAGAAAGTAGTGTCCGACACTTTGGACCCTGTGGACTGTAGCCTGCCAGGCTCCTCTGTCCATGGGATTTTCCAGGCAAGAATACTGGGGTGGATTGCCATTTCCTCCTCCAGGGGATCTTCCCAATGCAGGGATCTAACCCGGCTCTCACGCAGTGCAGGCAGACTCCTTACTGTCTGAACCACCAGGGAAGTAGGACAAATATGAATGATTTGGGCATTTTTCAGTTTTATTACAGGAATCGTGGCACAAATAAGAACAAGGTAAACATAAATTTATTCTTTAATGGGGAATTAACTATTAAAAAATACATCAGAAAACTATTTTTTCTTAATTTTATGAGTTTAAAATAATTATTATACTTTAAGATAGAGAATTTAAAAAACATAAACATAATGCTGCCTATTTTAAGACTTAATTCATGTAATCAAAGCAGTAATTTATCATAGTGCTAAAGCATTTTTTCTGACAGTAAGATAAGGTTCTTTTCTATAATACTCTTTCAGTTTAATTCAGTTCAGAGGCTCAAACATGTCTGACTCTTTGTGTTCCGCATTAATCACAGCACACCAGGCCTCCCTGTCCATCACCACTCCTGGAGTCTACCCAAACCCATGTCCATCGAGTCAGTGATGTCATCGAGCCATCTCATCCTCTGTCGTCCCCTCTCCTCCTGGCCCCAATCCTTCCCAGCATTAGGGTCTTTCCAGTGAGTCAACTCTTTGCATGTGGTGGCCAAAGTATTGGAGTTACAGCTTCCACATAGGTCCTTCCAAAGAACACCCTGGACTGATCACGTTTAGGATGGACTAGTTGGATCTTTCTGCAGTCCAAGGGACTCTCAAGAGTCTTCTCCAAAACCACAGTTCAAAAGCATCAATTCTTTGGCGCTCAGCTTTCTTCATAGTCCAACTCTCACATCCATACATGACCACTAGAAAAACCATAGCCTTGACTAGATGGACCTTTGCTGGCAAAGTAATGTCTCTGCTTTTACTATGGGGCCACCCAACACGGACAGGTCATGGTGGAGAGGTGTGACAGAATGTGGTCCACTGGAGAAGGGAATGGAAAACCACTTCAGTATTCTTGCCTTGAGAATCACATGAACAGTATGAAAAGGCAAAAGATAGGACACTGAAAGATGAACTCTCCAGGTCAGTAGGTGCCCCATATGCTACTGGAGATCAATGGAGAAATAACTCCAGAAAGAAGGAAGGGATGGAGCCAAAGCAAAAACATTACCCAGTTGTGGATGGGACTGGTGATAGAAATAAGGTCCGATGCTATGAAGAGCAATATTGCATAGGATCATGGAATGTTAGGTCCATGACTCAAGGCAAATTGGAAGTGGTTAAACAGGAGATGGCAAGAGTGAATGTCGACATTCTAGGAATCAGCAAACTAAGATTGACTGGAATGGGTGAATTTAACTCAGATGACAATTATATCTAATACTGTGGGCAGGAATCCCTTAGAAGAAATGGAGTAGCCATCACGGTCAAAAAAGAGTCTGAAATGCAGTACTTGGATGCAATCTCAAAAACGACAGAATGACCTCTGCTTGTTTTCAAAGCAAACCATTCAATATCACAGTAATCCAAGTCTATGCCCCAACCAGTAACAATGAAGAAGCTATAGTTGAATGGTTTATGAAGACCTACAAGGAGATCCAACCAGTCCATTCTGAAGGAGATCAACCCTGGGATTTCTTTGGAAGGAATGATGCTAAAGCTGAAACTTCAGTACTTTGGCCACCTCATGTGAAGAGTTGACTCATTGGAAAAGACTCTGATGCTGGGAGGGATTGGGGGCAGGAGGAGAAGGGGATGACCGAAGATGAGATGGCTGGATGGCATCATGGACTCAATGGACGTGAGTCTGAGTGAACAGAGATGGTGATGAACAGGGAGGCTTGGCGTGCTGCGATTCACGGGGTCACAAAGAGTTGGATACGACTGAGCAACTGAACTGAACTGAACAAGACCTTTAAAAACTAACACCCCCAAAGATGTCCTTTTCATTATAGGGGACTGAAATGAAAAAGTAGGAAGTCAAGAAATATCTGGAGTAACAGGCAAATTTGGCCTTGGAGTTCAGAATGAAGCAGGGCAAAAGTTAATAGAGTTTTGCCAAGAGAATGCACTGGTCATAGCAAACACCCTCTTCCAACAACACAAGAGAAGACTCTGCACATGGACATCACCAGATGGTCAACACCAAAATCAGATTGATTATATTCTTTGCAGCCAAAGATGGAGAAGCTCTATACAGTCAGCAAAAACAAGACCAGGAGCTGACTGTGGCTCAGATCATGAACACCTTATTGCCAAATTCAGACTTAAATTGAAGAAAGTAGGGAAAACCACTAGGCCATTAAGGTATGATCTAAGTCAAATCCCTTATGATTATACAGTGGAAGTGAGAAATAGATTTAAGGGCCTAGATCTGATAGACAGAGTGCCTGATGAACTAGGGAATGAGGTTTGTGACATTGTACAGGAGACAGAGGTCAAGACCATCCCCGTGGAAAAGAAATGCATAAAAGCAAAATGGCTGTCTGAGGAGGCCTTACAAATAGCTGTGAAAAGAAGAGAAGTGAAAAGCAGAGAAGAAAAAGAAAGATATAAGCATCTGAATGTAGAGTTCCAAAGAATAGCAAGAAGAGATAAAAAAGCCTTCCTCAGCGATCAATGCAAAGAAATAGAGGAAAACAATAGAATGGAAAAGACTAGAGATCTCTTCAAGAAAATGAGAGATACCAAAGTTATATTTCATGCAAAGACGGGCACGATAAAGGGCAAAAATGGTATGGACTGAACAGAAGTAGAATATACTAAGAAGAGGTGGCAAGCATACACAGAAGAACTGTACAAAAAGAGCTTCACAACCCAGATAATCACAATGGTGTGATCACTCACCTAGAGCTAGACATCCTGGAATGTGAAGTCAAGTGGGCCTTAGAAAGCATCACTATGAACACAGCTAGTGGAGATGATGGAATTCCAGTAGAGCTATTTTAAATCCTTAAACATGATGCTGTGAAAGTTCCGCACTCAATATGCCAGCACATTTGGAAAACTCAGCAGTGGCCAAGGACTAGAAAAGGTCAGTTTTCATTCCAATTTCAAAGAAAAGCAGTGCCAAAGAATGCTCAAACTACTGCACAGTTGTACTCATCTCACACGCTAGTAAAATAACACTCAAAATTCTCCAAGCCAGGCTTCAGCAATATGTGAACTGTGAACTTCCAGATGTTCAAGCTGGTTTGAGAAAAGGCAGAGGAATCAGAGACCAAATTTCCAACATCTGTTGGATCATGGAAAAAACAAGAGAGTTCCAGAAAAACATCTATTTCTGCTTTATTGACTATGCCGAAGCCTTTGACTGTGTGGATCACAACAAACTGTGGAAATCTCTTAAAGTGGTGGGAATGCCAGAACATCTGACCTGTCTCTTGAGAAACCTGAATGCAGGTCAGGAAGCAACAGTTAGAATTGGACATGGAACAAAAGACTGGTTCCAAATAAAAAAGGAGTACGTCAAGGCTGTATATTGTCACCCAGCTTATTTAACTTCTATGCAGAGTACATCATGAGAAACGCTGGACTGGAAGAAACACAAGCTGGAATAACAATTACCAGGAGAAATATCAATAACCTCAGATATGCAGATGACACCATCCTTATGGCAGAAAGTGAAGAGGAACTAAAAGCCTCTTGATGAAAGTAAAAGAGGAGAGTGAAAAAGTTGGCTTAAAGCTCAACATTCAGAAAACTAAGATCATGGCATCTAGTCCCATCACTTTATGGGAAACAGATGAGGAAACAGTGGAAACAGTGTCAGACTTTATTTTTTAGGGCTCCAAAATTACTGCAGATGGTGATTGCAGCCATGAAATTAAAAGACGTTTACTCTTTGGAAGGAAAGTTATGATCAATAATACTCTTTAAAAACCATAATTGAATCTTTCATCAATTTATACCAAAATCAAGATGTCTTGCATAATATAAAATTATGTTCACTAAAGGAGCTTAAGTAATTCAAGGTTTAGATACCTTATTTCTGAAATTTCTCAGTTTTTTTCAAAAGAACTACTCTGATAAATAAATGAATTTATTCTATTTTATAGAAACTGGAACTTCTCTTAAACACTAATATTTGCCTATTTAAATCATCTTTACATCATTGTATTAAATAAACTGCAAATAATTTTAGGTATGTAGAGGCTAAAACTTTGTAACATGCTTTATTTTTCCAGTTTACTTTTAATTGGCAATTTTTTTCCTGCATTTTTGACCTCTGGCTTTCCTAGTCTGTTATAATAACATGTTCTAAAATACTTTATATTTAAACGAGTTACATCTCATACATCTTTATGTTAGGAAATCCCGCTCAAATTTCTTCCATATCAAGACAATTTAAGATAAAAATGTTAAATTATCACAGGTATACACAAATATTTTGTACATATGTGCATATATATATGAATGCAATGTCAAGTTCTATGTGTCATAAATAAAAAATGATCCACGAAATTCTATGCTTTGATTTCTAAATGTGGCTGTCTTTTATGGTGAGGGAGGTATTTGTTTCAGCTATATTCAATATACTTTACCAAAAATAATGATTCATCTGTAATCTCAGATCTAACATTATCCATATATTTATGAAGATATCAACTGTAATATTTTAAAAGGCAGTGCAGCTGGGGCCTAGAATAATATGCAGTCTATGGAGCAGAGAAACATCAGTTCTGCAATTCACATTGGATTGCCACTGACTTTTTGTTTCTCAGTTTTGTTTCCTCCCTAGGTTCTTTGCTTCTGAATCCCACTCCATTTCTACTAATGTTCTAGATTCTGGGGCTGAGTAGACTGAGATCCTAAAATCATATTCTCACTTCCTGGCATTTATTTCCCTGAGAGATGTCCTTTTTATACACTTACATACAATTCTTTCATATATAATATCAGCAAACCATGTGACATGATGAAATACAAGTACCTATCTTTCGCCCTTTTCATACTTTTAAAACTCAACATTCAGAAAACTAAGATCATGACATCTGATCCCATCACTTCATGGCAAATAGATGGGAAACAATGGAAACAGTGACAGATTTTATTTTGGGGGCTCCAAAATCACTGAAGATGGTGACTGCAGCCATGAAATTAAAAGATGCTTACTCCTTGGAAGAAAAGTTATGACCAAACTAGACAGCATATTAAAAAGCAGAGACATTACTTTACCAACAAAGGTCCATCTAGTCAAAGCTATGATTTTTCCAGTAGTTATGTATGAATGTGAGAGTTGGACTATAAAGAAGGCTGAGTGCTGAAGAATTGATGCTTTTGAACTGTGGTGTTGGAGAAAACTCTTGAGAGTCCTGTGGACAGCAAGGAGATCCAACCATTCCTTCCTAGAGGAAGTCAGTCCTGAACATTCATTGGAAGGACTGATGCTGAAGCTGAAACTCCAATACTTTCACTGCCGGATGCAAAGAGCTGACTCATTTGAAAAGACCCTGATACTGGGCAAGATTGAAGGTGGGAGGAGAAGGGGACGACAGAGGACGAGATGGTTGGATGGCATCATTGACTCATTAGACATGACTTGGAGTAAGCTCTTGGAGTTGGTGATGGACAGGTAAGCCTGACATGCTGCATTCCAGGAGGTTGCAAAGAGTTGGATATGACTGAGTGGTTGAACTGAACTGGTTCTAACAGTGTTAGCTGATATATCAAAGTGGCTATGATTTGCATTTCTGTGAGGGTTAGAAATACATTTCAATTTTGGGGGGCATAAATATGTTTTCTTTGGAAATATTATTCAATGTGTCTAATCAGTATTAAATCAGATTATTTTAGTATTAATTGTATGCATTTTTTAAAATTAAATTTTATTGGAGTATAGTTGATTTACAATGTTGTGTTAATTTCTGCTGTCTTTGTTGTTTAGTTGCTCGGTCATTTCTGACTCTTTGCAAGCCAATGAGCTGTAGCTTCCCAGGTTCCTCTGTCCTTGGAATTCTCCAGGCAAGAATACTGGAGTGGGTTGCCATGTCCTTCTCCAAGGGATTATCCCAATCCAGGAACTGAAACTTTGTCTCCTGCTTGGCAAGCAGATTCTATACCACTGAGCCACCATTTCTGCGGTACAGCAAAGTAAATTGGGAGATTGGGTTTGACACATGAGTTCTTTATATTTTGGGGATATTAATGCCTTAACAGGTACATGGCTTGCTGATATCATCTGTCAGTTGCCTTTTCTTTCCTTCTTTCTTTCTTTCTTTTTTTTTTTTTTTGCTGTGCACAACTTAATATTTTGGTGTTGTCCCATTTGTTTACTTTTTTTCTTACTGCTGTGCTTTTGGGGTCAATCCAAAAACTCCTGCCAAGATCAATATCAAGGAACATGTTCCTTATTTATTCTTCTAGGAATGCTTTAGGTTTTTATGTCTAATTCTTTACCATTTCATGCTAAGTTTGTGAGTGGCATTTGGTAGAGGTCCAGTTCCACTCTTTTGGACATGGTAATCTGGTTTTCCTACATTGTATATTGCAAGGATTGCCCATTCTCCATCTATTGTTATCAGAACTCATGTTGAATATTAGTTGTCCATATTTCTTACAGTTTTTTTTTTTTTTTTAACTCTCAACTCTGTTCCAGTGGTCTTTGCCCATATTTTCTGCCAGTGTCATTTCAGTTCATGATTGCTATTTCTTTGTAACATAACTTGAAATCAGGAAGTGTAATAACTTCAGCTTTGTCTTTCTTTGGGGGATTGTTTTGGTGATTCAGGGTGTTTTATGGCTCCATACAAATATTAGGAGTGTTTTTCCTATTTTTGTGAAGATGCCTTGAAAATTTTATATTAACTTTATTAAATAGTAGTAACAGTGTAGAGTTAGTTGCTTCAATTCAGTTCAGTTCAGTCGCTCAGTCATGTCCAACTCTTTGAGACCCCATGAATCGCAGCACACCAGGCCTCCCTGTTCATCACCATCTCTCGGAGCTCACTCAGACTCACGTCCATCGAGTCCATGATGCCAACCAGCCATCTCATCCTCGGTCGTCTCCTTCTCCTGCCCCCAATCCCTCCCAGCATCAGAGTCTTTTCCAATGAGTCAACTCTTCCCATGAGGTGGCCAAAGTACTGGAGTTTCAGCTTTAGCATCATTCCTTCCAAAGAAATTCCAGGGCTGATCTCCTTTAGAATGGACTGGTTGGATCTCCTTGCAGTCCAAGAGACTCTCAAGAGTCTTCTCCAACACCACAGTTCAAAAGCATCAATTCTTTGGTGCTCAGCCTTCTTCACAGTGCAACTCTCTCATCCATACATGACTACTGGAAAAACCATAGCCTTGACTAGTTGGACCTTAGTCGGCAAAGTAATGTCTCTGCTTTTCAATATGCTGTCTAGGTTGGTCACAACTTTTCTTCCAAGGAATAAGCATCTTTTAATTTCATGGCTGTAGTCACCATCTGCAGTGATTTTGGAGCCCCCCAAATAAAGTCTGACACTGTTTCCACTGTTTCCCTATCTATTTCCCATGAAGTAATGAGACTAGATGCCATGATCTTAGTTTTCTGAATGTTGAGCTTTAAGCCAACTTTTTCACTCTCCTCTCTCACTTTCATCAAGAGGCTTTTTAGTTCCTCCTCACTTTCTGCCATAAGGGTGGTGTCATCTGCATATCTGAGGTTACTGATATTTCTCCCGGCAATCTTGATTCCAGCTTGTGTTTCTTCCAGTGTTTCTCATGATGTACTCTGCATATAAGTTAAATAAACAAGATGACAATATACAGCCTTGACGTACTCCTTTTCTTATTTGGAACCAGTCTGTTGTTCCATGTCCAATTCTAACTGTTGCTTCCTGACCTGCATACAGGTTTCTCAGGAGGCAGGTTAGGTGGTCTGGTATTCCCATCTCTCTCAGAATTTTCCACAGTTTATTGTGATCCACACAGTCAAAGGCTTTGGCATAGTCAATAAAGCAGAAATAGATGTTTTTCTGGAACTCTCTTGCTTTTTCCATTATGTCCAACTCTTTATGACCCCACAGATGACCTCCCAATGTCTCTTCCACATTGATTTCTCCCTCTTGTGGGGAATTTATTTAAGTTGTGTCTCTCCTTTTGTTCCCTCAATACCAGCCCCATGTTGAGAGTTTCCCATTTGTCCTCCTAAGTATAGAGTCCTGAAATGTTCAAGGTTGTGAGTATTCTCCCAGTATTACAGATATGGGTCAGATTTCTGCATTTGCTAACTCTTGCTGTCCATGGCAGTGCATAGAGGAGATGGTTCTGTGGGTTAGAAAGGAGGAACAGAGTGGTGTGGGTCAGACAGATGAAGCACTGGGGAAGCCTGTGGCCACTCAGACTGGTCTGCAGATGAGGTGTCCAAGGAGATGGTGAGAAGTCCACCTGATGGAGTCTGCAAATTGTTTAGTAGGAAGAACCACAAAGTGGTTAATGGAATTGCTTTGAGGAGTTCTAAGACTCAGCAATAATACCAGCCTCTTGTAACCTTTTAGCTTTGCAGATCACTCAGTAATCTTGGCAAGGTAAAAAAAAAAAAAAAAAAAAGAGGCATTCCTTATTGCTAGGACACCATGTACTGACTCATACAATTTCACTTTCCCGATGTGGGAGACATTACATTTTACATGGATCTTTTGTGGCACTGAACCATGATAATTGGGGAAGAAGTGGCAGAAAAAGCAAAACTGTTCATCTTCCCCTCTTCAATGCATAGATTCTTGGGATTATTTGCTCCCATGGTGGGCTGAAACTTCTCCATCAGGCTTTCAGATTCCCAGAAAGTTATGCTCATCCTGAATTAATTATCAAAAATCATTGTTCTGTGGAATGACAGTAGAGATCGCCTATTCTGCAGTCTTGCTGATGTCATTCTGGAAAAGAAATTCTTACCATGAAAACCTCAAAACTGATATCAATGGAGAAGGAATGTGGAACAACATAAGATTAGAAATAAAGTCAGCATTTTGTGGGCCATTTCAGAGAGTATAGATTTTAATATCTAGATAAGACATAGTTATTAAAACATTTGACTAAAGTAAGATAATTTGTGAAAGAGAATTAAAAAAATATAATGACATTTCTCTAGCTTCTCAGGTGGCTCAGTGGTAAAGAATTTGCCTGCTAAGCAGGAGATTCAGTAGACACTGGCTTGATCCTGGGTCAAGAAGATCCTCTAGGGGAGGAAATGGCAATACATACTAATAATCTTGCTGGAATAATCCCATGGATAGAGGAATCTTGTGGGCTACAGTCCATGGGGTCCCAGAGAGTCAGACACAACTTAAACTGCAGCAAAATTTCTCTATGGAATGTGAGTTATATGTGTGCAGAATTTGAAGCAGTGAGACCATAAGGGTTCTGTAGTAATTCCAGATTAGATATATAAATGACTATAACAGTGAAATCTACAAATGTAAATAGATCGACTTATAATTTTGGAGTCGAATGTATAGAAATAGTTTGGAGAAGGAAATGGCAACCCACTCCAGTGTTCTTGCCTGGAGAGTCCCAGGGACGGGGAAGCCTGGTGGGCTGCCATCTATAGGGTTGCCCAGAGTCAGACATGACTGAAGCAACTTAGCAGAGCAGTATAGAAATAGTAAACAATTGGATAATTACACAATTATATTTTTGTTAAGAAACAATTATTCTTATGACAATGATATTATTATATATTTCTATTAATTGCTTGAGGAAAATAAGCTTTTAAGCAAATGTCCTTAAATATCACTGGATTCATTTCTATAGAGTGTAGTGAATTCAAGTTGCAAAAATTCAAGCAAAAAAAAATGGAATTTTACATTATAAAAAATATTTTAGAACAAGAAGGGCAAAGATAATACAATTAGATTTGCTGGATAGAAGGATAATATTATCAAGTTATGTTCTTCATGACTTCCTTTCTTCACTCTATTAATAAACTATCTCTTCTCAACATAACATTAGTTTGATGAGAACCAGAGCTTGAATAAGCTGCATTAATAGTGAAAAGACATGTTTCTCTGTTTCTTTTAAAGATAGACATGACTTAGCAAGAAGAATACTGAATTCAGCATCAGAACATTTGGCTCTAAATCTCTCTGCCTTAACATCTCAGAATATGAATAGTCACTCCATCTGGCAGTAAGTGATGCCCTCATTCTTATCTGAATATTTAGCAGATTTAACAGTAAGAAAAACACTACAGAGACTATCCTGTTCAAACAAACATTCAAATAAAAGCAGAGAAAAATATCATATATATATATATATATATAAAATCTTAGTTCAGTTGCTCAGTTGTGTCCAGCTCTTAGTGACTCCATGGACTGCAGCATGCCAGGCTTCCCTGTCTATCACCAACTCCCAGAGCTTGCTCAAACTCATGTCCAGTGAGTCGGTGACGCCATCCAATCATTTCATCCTTTGTTGTCCCCTTCTCCCCTCGCCTTCAGTCTTTTGCAGCATCAGAGTCTTTTCCAGTGAGTCAGTTCTTTGCATCTGGTAGCCAAAGTATTGGAATTTCAGCTTGAGCATCAGTCCTTTCAATGAACATTCAGGACCGATTTCCTTTAGGATGGACTGGCTGGATCTTCTTGCAGTCCAAGGGACTCTCAAGAGTATTCTTCGACATCACAGTTCAAAAGCATCAATTCTTCAGTACTCAGCCTTCTTTATAGCCCAACTCTCACATCCATACATGACTACTGGAAAAACCATAGCTTTGATTAGATGGACCTTTGTTGTCTAAAGTAATGTTGACCAAAGTATTTTCCCTACTTTTTAATATGCTATGTTGTCATAGCTTTTCTTCCAAGGAGCAAGTGTCTTTTAATTTCATGGCAGCAGTCACCATCTTCAGTGATTTTGGAGTCCCCCAAAATGAAGTCTCTTCCTATTTCCATTATTTCCTCATCTATTCACCATTTATTTATTTATTTGCCAAAAAAATCCAGTCTTCACTGAATACACATGAGATGATGATGGATTTTCTTAACATTATTTAGAAATTATTATGAATTTATGTTTAACTTCACATGATTTTTTTTTTTTTTTATATATCATTTAGACTCATTGGAAAAGACCTTGATGCTGGCAAAGATTGAGGGCAGGAGGAGAAGGGGACAACAGAGGATGAGATGGTTGGATGGCATCATCGATCAATGGACATGGGTTTGGGTGGATTCTGGGAGCTGGTGACGGACAGGGAGGCTTGGCGTGCTGCTATTCATGGGGTTGCAAAGAGTCAGACACTACTGAGTGACTGAACTGAACTGAACTGAAAATAAGTTTGGAAACTCTCTGAGGGGTTTCTTTGTAACTCATTTTATTGACTTTATTGACATTTTTCTTTTCATCAAAACAGTTGTATTTCACAACTCAAAGTTTAGTCCAACCATCTATAAATTGACTGTGAATCTCAGAGAGACCTTTGGATTGTGAGTTTCATGAACTTGGTTTAAACCCAGATTTAGTCACTGGATTAATTTAAAAGTTATTCTGGATGAACTCCATTTTCACGGGCATGAGATAACCATCCTGGTACCTTCAACAAGTTTTCTGTTTGATCATTCAAGATTCCCTTTAATGTGGAGTTTCTTCAACTTCCAATAAGTAAATAAAGTTTCATGGAAGAACTCAGTGCTGGTCTCTACACAGTTTCCTTTGAACTGCCAAAACTTTCATGATGGGACAGGCAAGTAAAACTGATAGAAATGGTCAAAATTTTTTTTAGCAACAGCCAAGAGTATGTGAAGTGCTGTCACAAAGAAGGAACTACTCAGCAGGCTACAGACAGCTAAGTTTGATATCTGAATCACTGACCCTTTAAGGCTTTGTGGAGAATTAGTGGCTGAACTCATCAATATTCCATTTATATATTCTTTGTAGTTTTTCTATGAAAAAGTCATTGAGAGATTGTGTGCTGGGCTTCTGATGCTTTCTTCATATGTTCCTGATGTCACATCAAGACTGACAGATAGTATGACTTTTATACAGAGGCTGGAGAAATGGTTATTGTCTACCATGAGTGATGTGATATCTGCACATTATTCATTTCCAGAATGGATTGAGTATTACAGCAAGTTTTTAGGTAAGAGAAATTTGCATGCAATAATGGTTCTTATTTCATACGTATAATGTGAGTGTTTATCTGAGTGTATGAAACCTTTGAAAAGTTTTAAGTGAGATACGAGATTCTGTTGCTTAACTGTTTTGAGTGAAATAATAACTTTTTCTTTAATTTTTCCTTTTTTAAGATTTTGGTTTTTTGTTTTGTTTCAGATCATTGTGTATTGAAAATATGTATCACAGAAGAAATATTCTCTTTATTTTCCCATATATCCTGTTTGATGTTACTAATTGTTTCAAGTATCTGGAAAACTCAAATCTGACAGTGTAAGTTCCATAACCCTGGACTATTTCTCTCTTCTTTTTACTTCTCTTTTTATATACCCTGTTTTCTTTCTGATTAATCTTCTCTTTTTCAAGCTTTCTATTTGTATCCTATCAACACTTGGTTGGCTGATTCCCAGGCTTGGAATGCAGTGAGCGTGAAACTGGAAAAGAAATATATAAACCTTGGTTTCTCTACTCTTGTCTCCCAAAGGAGAAACATGGAAGATTTTTCTCTAAAGGACCATGTTCCTAGATGTTTAAACTTATCTCATTGTCATCCTGTTGTTATTGTTCTGTTCATAACTACATTAAAGTCAATTAGTGAGCTTTGACTCCAACAAAAAGATTTTCTCTATTTCAGTAAGTCTGTGTGCCCCTTTGTTTTTAATTTTTCATAATTGATTTTTTAAAAGCAGCATTTATTTAATTTATTTAATTTATTTAATTGTGCTAAGTATGATTTTGCACAATATAATAATTTTCTTAGAGAAGGCAGTATCCTAGTTGCATTAGTTAGATTTTTAAAAAATATAATTAACATATAATATTGTTTAGTTTCAGGTGTAGATGAAGAAATTAGCCAATAGTTAGCCTAAGAAACAAGTGGAAAATTTTATTTGAGCCAATGTGAGGATTATAACCCAAGAGAGAGTCTTTCAGAAAGCTCTGGAGAACATTTCACCAGTTAGAAGTCAAAGAACAGTTATACATTTTTGAGATAAAGGGTTTTACATCAGAGTAATATACTGACAGTTTACAGAGGCCAATAAAGTGAGTGGTGGGTCACTGTGACCTCTTGAGAGATTAAGGAAGGAATGCTATCTCCTAAGGAGTTACTTAGCTGGTGCCAGGAGGAAATCGTAATTTTTGTTTGTTTTTGTTTTATTGTGAGTAGACATTTCTGTATCTTCTAAGGAGATCTTGATAATGTACAATGGAGATGCAAAATGTATACTAAAGGGAAGCAGGGTGTTGGCTCAAATGGCAGATAACTTTTTATGTTAATTTTTTCTTGTCCTGCTTTAAAACCATATTGTTTCATCACAGGTATACAACATAATGATTTTATATTTGTACATATTTTGAAATGATCACTAAGGTAACTTTAGTTAACATTCATTACCACACATAGTTAAAATTCTCTTCTCCTTTGAGATGAGAACTTTAGACTTATTCTCTCAGCACATTTCAAATATACAATATAGTACTAACAACGATTGGCTTTCCTGTTCGCTCAGTAGTAAAGAATCTGCCTGCCAGTATATCTGATCCCTAGGTTAGGAAGATCCCCTGGAAAAGGAAATGGCAACCCACTTCAGTATTCTTGCCTAGAAAATCCCATGAAGAGAGGAGACTAACAGGCTACACTTCATGGGTGGCAAAAGAGTCAGACAGTACTTAGTGACTGAAAAACAACCACAGTTATTAACTATAGTTACCAAGCTGTACATTAGATCCCCAGGACTTCCTTATTTGAAAACTGAAGTTTGTATCTTTTGTCCACCTTCACCTTTGTGTCTATCCTTTATCCCTAGGATGTGGCAACCACCAGTCTGTTCTCTGTGACTTTATTTTACTTTTTGTTTCACTTTCTTTTTAGATTTCATATTTAAATAATATCAAACAATATTTTTCTTTCTCTGAGTTACTTTACTTACCATATTTCTGTCAAGTTCCATTCTTGGCTAAGCAAGTGGCAGATTGTTCCTTTTTCTCATGACTTAATAATTTTTTTTTTTAATATAACCATATTTTCTTTGTCCACTCACTGAAAAACAGATTGTTTCCACATTATGGGTATTGTCAATAATGATAGAACTGACACGGGAGTGCCTCACATTAGTTTTATTTAGAATTTTTGAGGGACAACCATACTGTTTTCCATTGTAGCTTTACCAATTTACGTTCCCACTAACAGAGCACAAGGATTCTCCTTTCTCCACATCCCCACCAGTATTTTTCATCTGTTCTCTTTTTAATGATAACTATCCTAATAGGTGAAAGTTGATATCTCATTGTGGTTTTGAGTTACATTTCTCTGGTAATTAGTGATGTTGAGAACATTTTTGTGTACTTGTTGACTATTTGAGTATCCTCTTTGGAAAAATGTCTATTCATGTCCTTTGTTCATTTTTTAATTGAATTATTTGGTTTTTCCATTGTTGAATTCTTTATCTTCCTTAGACATTTTATATAGTAACAACAAATGAGATACATGGTTTGCAAGCATTTTCTCTCATTTCATAGGTTCCTTTTTATCTTGTTAATAATTTCTTTTGCTGTTCAAAAGCTTTATAATGTGAATTAGTCTGTATTTTTTAATTTTTAAT
Organism: Nanger dama; assembly: GCA_917880005.1. NCBI lineage: Eukaryota > Metazoa > Chordata > Mammalia > Artiodactyla > Bovidae > Nanger > Nanger dama. Next base: position 20,426,063 of record CAKJTW010000001.1, read on the forward strand.
TTTATCACATGATTTTATTGTCATATTTATAAATCATTGCCAAGATCCATGTCTGAAGGTTTTCCCCTATATTTCTTCCTAAGAATTTTATGGTTTCAGGACTTCTATTTATATTCTTATTCCATTGCAAGTTAATTTTGGTAGTGAAGTAAAATTGGGGTCTAGTTTCATTATTTTGCATGTAAATATCCAGTTTTTTCAGCAAGAATTATTTAAGACTGTCTTCCTCCTCTCAATATTTTTGGCTGCTTTGTGAAATGTTAATTGGCCATATATATATGGACTTATTTATGGGCTCTTGAGTCTGTTCCATTGATCAATGGGTCTGCTTTTATGCCAGTATCATATCATTTTGATTGATTGGTACAGCTCTAAAGTATTGCTTAAAATCAGAAACTGTGGTGCCTCCATCTTTGTTCTTCTTTATCATGATTGCTTTGACTATTTGAAGTCTTGTAGTTCCATGTGAATTTTAAAAGTGTTTTCTTTGTTGCTATTTTTTAACAGAAGTATCAATATCTCTAAAATCCTATTACTAAAAATTAAGCTTATTCCTAAATAATTAACAGTTTTCTTTACACTTATGATCTCTTGTTTTATGTAGCCACTTCATTTTTCTCAAGATATCTGTTCAAAATTTCCTCTGAGAAGTTATTTCTTCTACAACTCACAAACAATATGAGTGCTTCTACTGAAGTATGCCGCCCAGAAATATGCCACAGATTCAAAAGAGGTATAGGACCTACCAAGGTTGACGTGTTGCATGGAGGTTTTTTCTGGGCACTCTGTGACAGGAACAGGTGCTTATATCTCTAGAACTGACCCTAAAAAATGTGGACAAAACTGCTGCAAAGTGAGATTCCAAGCTGCAAAAGGCAAAAATGAGAAAAGGAAACTGAAAATCTTCTGGTGACATTTTCTGGGTCACGGATCAAGCAGTGACTGATCTACAGCTGGACTGAAGCTATTTGCCTACTTCTGGTTCCAGCAACTTTGTACTCAGTTTTGAAAACTCTTTTATAGTAAGGAATAGTGATAGGATATAACTCTGTCTCTGATTTATTCCTAATTCTTGTCACATTAGAACATTCTTTTGGGTAATATATCTATAATCTGAGAAAGAATAATAAAGGCTTGGTAAATAGAAGAAAAACATTTCTTTGATCCTCATAAATTTTAAAATGCTATTACATATAGACTGCTATTCAGAATCCATTGATGATCTTCATTATAAAGTATATTTTGAGTATATTTTTCAGATTTTAAAAGGATAACATAAATTATACAATTATAAACTGAATCATGTCACAGATATATTCAAATAATTGAAAAGGAAATGAATAAGGTGGTATCTGTTTCAAAACATACATTGAGGAAATATTTATAAACATTTTGGGAGAAAAAGAACTGTTAGGTTAGGCACAAAAATGGTCAATGTCTAAACGGGTAACAGAATCATAATTTAATGGATGATTTTTACCAGACAGAAATATAACTCGTTTTTAACTTCACAGTATCAGAACACAAAAGCCCACAATAAATCAATAATAAATATTAAAGCAAAGCGTAGACACACTTTCCTATGCTTTTCTTAAAGGATGTAAATAATTCTTTAATCATTTAATATTCAGTGAATTCTCCAGCATTATATCAAGTGTAGCATTGCTTTTGGAAATTCTGAAATGCTTTACCAAATTTGAGATATTGTCTCACAATCTTCTTATTCAAATAAACTGCTTTTTTATTTCTCCTACAATATCAGATTCATTTCAATAAGATGCATTAAGTGCATGAGTGTGTGCATGCATGCTAAGTTGCTTCAGTTGTGTCTGACTCTGTGGGACTGTAAGGAATGCAGCCTGCTAGGTTGCTCTGCCCATGGCATTCACCAGGCAAGAATACTGAAGTGGGTTGCCAGTGCTTTCCTCCGGGGATCTTCCTGACCCAGGAATTGAACCCAGTTTCTAAACATCTAACCTGTATTGGCAGGTGGGTTCTTTACCACTCTAGATTACTAAATTAGGAATGGAGAATTAACAGGAAAAAGATGTCATCTGATAATATGAAGGTTAGTGAAACAATCATATGACCCTGCAATTCTACTCCTAGGTTTAAAATCAAGAAAAATGATGACATATGTATACAGAAAATGTATACATGAATGCTCATATCAGCATTATTTATTGTAGACAAACATGAAAACAGCCCAAAAGTTCACCAACCAATGAATGAATAAACAAAATGAAGTATATCTCAACAAAAATCTTTCAGCAACAAAAAGCAATGAAATACTGATACATACTACCATGCAGGTGAACCTTGAAAACCATTATGCTAAGTGAAAAAGGCAATGAAAGAGACATGATAATGTATGAATTCATTTATATTAAGGGAAGTAAAATTATTTTGGAACAGGCAAGTAAAGAAAAAAATAGATTATTAGTTTAGAAATGGAGAATGATGGCCAATGGATACAGGATTTCTTTTGTGAGTAATAAGTTTGCTTTTGAATTTAATAGTGGTGCATATACATGCACATGTGTGCTCAGTCATGTCCCACTCTTTGTTACCCCATGGACTGTAGTCCGCCAGGCTCCTCTTCTATGGAATTTTCCAGTCAAAAATACTGGAGGGGGTTACCATTTCCTACTCCAGGGGATCTTCCTGACTCAGGGTGGAACCCATCTCTCTTGAATTTCTTGCATTGGCAGCCAGATTCTTTTATCACTGAGCCAGTGGTGATGTTTTCATAATGTTACAAATGTACTAAAAACTACTCAATTGTTTATTTAAAAAGAATAATTGTGTGGCATATAAAATACATCTCAGTAAAACTGTCATTAAAATAAAGCATGAGAGAGAAACTTCACACAAAGTGAATGATTATATCCCTGTTTAATACCAGTAAGGCTCCAGTATGGAGTCTGACTTGGATCTGAAACTGGATTTTTAATACCTGTGTCATTAAGAGTGAGCCCCTAAATTACTGAGATTTGTTTGTGATCTTTTACATAAAAAGATTGTTCTGGTCAGATAAAAAATCCTTATATTTTCTGATCACTTAGAACATCAAGATAATATTCAAAAAGCTGTGTGGTAAGAAAATAGATAGATATGAGTTCCTCCTATCAGTGATATGTAGCACATATTTCAAAAGGACACCAAACTCTGGGTAAGGTTTTTGCTGCTGTTGCTGCTGCTGCTGCTGCTGCTGCTAAGTCTCTTCAGTAGTATTCAACTCTATGCGACCCCATAGATGGCAGCACACCAGGCTCCCCCATCCCTGGGATTCTCCAGGCAAGAACACTGGAGTGGATTGCCATTTCCTTCTCCAATGCATGAAAGTGAAAAGTGAAAGTGAAGCTGCTCAGTTATGCCGGCTCTTAGCAACCCCATGGACTGCAGCCCACCAGGCTCCTCTGTCCATGGGATTTTCCTGGCAAGAGTACTGGAGTGGGGTGCCCTTGCCTTCCCTGGGGTAAGGTTCTTATGCCACAGTAAATAAATATAGTTCAGAAATGAAGCTCTGTTTCCAAACTAAGGAAGATAACTCAATGCAGAGTCACCAATCTGAGTTCATGTTCACTTGGTTTCCACTTCAGTTCAAAAGTCACCCTTTGGTAATGTTTATCAGCTAAATATGTCAAAATGGCAAATATTACACCATCAAATTATTATGCAGTGCTCTATCTTCACCAAAGAGAACAAAGTCTTGTGAGAGAGGAGTTATAATTATGTATAGAAAAGGTCATTACTTTCAAATTTTTATTAAAGGATTTTCATTCTTGATAGGATGTATTTAGTTATGGAAGAACAGGACCAAAAACCAGAAAAAAGATGGATAAATTACAAATGCTGTTTTTAAAAGATATCAGCCACTTTTGGAGCAGTGAGGATGAGATAAATTGGAATTCCAGAAAAGGAGAAGACTACCATAGTAGGCTGAGGACCTCTGGTTGAATGAGCAAAAACTAGGAGCACATGCTGATTCTGAGCATGCAGCTGGGCTCAGGCTTAGCTCAAACAGAAAGACTCTGTTGGCAGAGAGAAAGAAACAGGTTTTTGGCTTTATTCCATACCTAAATCCATGTTTAGTTATCATAATCTCAATACTGTGTACTCTTGAGGGGGAAGGCTTATTGATTTCTCATGGGTTGCATATAACTAATATCGGTTCTTTAAATATTTTTCTTAGAAAATTCTTTGGCAAAACATGCCCCACTTAACATATGAAATTGCTTTTCCTCTCTTTGAAAATCTACCACATTATGTAAGATTATGGGAAAAGCTGAAATGCGGTTGATTCAAACTTACTGGGATTGTGAATTTCTATACCCTTACTTACCTAATGTTGAATTTGTTGCAGGACTGCATTGCAAGCCTGCAAATCCCCTGCCTGAGGTAAATTAAATGTGCTTCTTTATACTTCTCTGAGTATTCACCTCCTGGAATGATTTCAAGTCTATCATTTTTAGTATTTGACTCTCAAACTGAAAAACTAGACACAAGAATTAACAGGAATTATCCACCTTAGACTATTAATATTATGCTACCATTAAGTATTTGCCATGTTATCATGGTAATCCTTACTGATGCTTATCAAATATACCAGATATTTGCCAACAATAATGGTCCTAGCCTCTGAGTTTAGTGGAATTGTCCAATACTCTCTGGTCAATGACAGTGAAGTGAAGTTGCATGAATCACTTCCAGGTTCAGCACTCAATTGTTAGGAGCACTTACCCCAGAGTTCTCTTTTCCTCTGTGATGTCAAAGGGGTGTGTTCCAGAGTGGCTATTCTGTCAACCGGAGTCCTTATTAAAGAATATAGCAACAAGTGCAGCTCAGTAGATGGACATATGACAGGAGAAAGAAACAATGCGTTGTTTTAGGCTACCTAGATTTTCAAGTTGAAAGTTATTTTGCACAACTTAGTCTAAAACTGGACTAATAAGGATAGTATAATAATTATAGACAAAAGCAAATAGAGATGGAATGGTTCACTGAAAATCTTGGTAGATATTCAGTAATGATGACTTGTTGGGTTTGAACAGAGAGAAATTAGCCTGGAGACACAATTAGAGGACAGGTTATAAAAAAATCAATTGAGTAATACTAAATATTCTTTACTTAAAATCTAAGGCCAGTGAAGGATCAATGTATAATTTTTAAGCAGCAACATGATATAACTTACCCTTGCATAAATATGGCTTACTAAATTATTCGAAATGGAGCAAGATTTAAATAAGGGAGATGAGCTGAGAATCAGTTCAGTTGAATTCACTCGGTAGTGTCTGACTCTTTGTGATCCCATGGACTGCATCTTGCCTGTCCATCACCAATTCCCGGAGTTTACTCAAAACTGCATAGTGTTGGTGGTTCACATGGTAAAGAATCTGCCTGCAATGCAGGAGACCTGGGTTTGATCCCTGGGTTGGGAAGGTCCCCTGGAGAAGGTGGATAGAGTTGGTGATGCCATTCAACCACCTCATCCTCTGTCATCCCCTTCTCCTCCTGCCTTCAATCCCTCCCAGCATCAAGGTCTTTTCCAATGAGTCAGTTCTTCACATCAGTTCAGTTCAGTTGCTCAGTTGTGTCTGACTCTTTGCGACTCCATGAATAAAAGCACGCCAGGCCTCCCTGTCCATTACCATCTCCCGGAGTTTACTCAGACTCACGTCCATCGAGTCCGTGATGCCATCCAGCCATCTCATCCTCTGTCGTCCCCTCCTCCCCCAATCCCTCCCAGCATCAGAGTCTTTTCCAGTGAGTCAACTCTTCACATGAGGTGGCCAAAGTATTGGAGTTTCACCTTCAACAGCAGTCCTTCCAGTGAACACCCAGGACTGATCTCCTTTAGGATGGACTGATTGGATCTCTTTGCTGTCCAAGGGACTCTCAAGAGTCTTCTCCAACACCACAGTTCAAAAGCATCAATTCTTTGGCACTCAGCTTTCTTTACAGTCCAACTCTCACATTCATACATGACTACTGGAAAAACCATAGCTTTGACTAGATGGACCTTTGTTGGCAAAGTAATGTCTCTACATTTGTGTCTTAATCCCTATGCAGTACCCTTTGGTAAATTAGCCTGGAATATTTGGTTACATTCAACTGTATACAACTCTTTCTTCCCTTGAGCCAAAATCTTACCAGTAGTCAGGCAGCTATGTCACTTTAATGCTCCTTTGTGCTCAGAGTCTCAGTGGTGTCTGACTCTTTGCGACCCCATAGACTGTACCCCACCAGTTTCTTCTGTCCATGGGATTTTCCAGGCAAGAATGTTGGAGTGGGTTGACATTCCCTTCAATTGAACCAGTGTCACCTGCTTGGGAGGCAAATTCTTTATCACTGAGCAACCAGGAAGCTATTAATGAGATCTCTGTAAACAGTAAAGGAAGGGAAAAAAAAGAAAGAAAGAAACTAAGTCCCAGGATCTTTTCTTCTTAACCTTTGGGTCCATCTATTGAAGAAGTAGAGGGACATCCACACTTATCCAAGTATGTGTGTTCTTAAAGCACTACGACAATCCTCTAGGAAAGGTAACCCAACTAGGGATCCACAGCAAAGCTCATCTCTTCCTGGTAAGAAAGACATATGAAAAGGCTGGAGAGAGGACTGAAAAATATCCCTCCCATGACAACATCATATGTGTTAGTCGCTCAGTTGCGCCTAGCTCTTTGCCACCCCATGGACTGTAGCCCACCAGGCTTCTCTGTCCATGGGATTCTCCAGGCAACAATATTGGAGTGGGTAGCCATCCCCTTCTCCAGGGGATCTTCTCAACCCAGGGATCAAACCCAGGTCTCCTGCATTGCAGGCAGATTCTTTACCATATGAACCAGGTCAGTTCCATAGAGGTAAAGTGATATTCAGGAAAGCCGTCATAAAAGAAGTCACTTTGATTTTGGATGCCAAAACATAAGTTTGTGGAATTAGAGAATTTGTTTTTCTTTGCTTTTCATGGTTCTCAGGGCAATAGGATGTATTAATCATACTCTCAAGTCATTCTACTCCATAATTAGGCCCATGGCAGGCATCTTTTTGATTTACATTTCTTGTATTTGTTCTTTATCTTCTTTTCTTCCATTACTCTTCAACCAGTAAGCACCCAGTCAAATGTAGTTAATATTTATATCATTGCAATTTATATAGATAACTGTGGATCCTCAAACTATCTGTAGAACTTTTTTGAATTTTTAAATTATATAAATAATAGTGAAGTGAAATTCCCTCAGTCATGTCCTACTCTTTGTGACCCCATGGACTACCCAGTCCATGGAATTCTCCAGGCCTGAATACTGGAGTGGGTAACCTTTTCTTTTTCAGGGGATCTTCCCAACTCAGGGACTGAACCCATGTCTCCCACATTGCAGGCAGATTTTTTACCAATTGAGCCACAAGGTAGCTATAATTCATATTTTCTCAACCTTATTAGTCTATGGAATTTTTTTCATATGTATCCAAGTTTCTATTTGTAAATCTATTTCATTATTTTTCACTGTTGCAGAGATACTTGGTATATATATTTACCATATTTTATTTATTCCCCACAAAGGACAAATAGGTGTCCCCATCTCTATGATACAGCAAGGAATACTGGGAGGAAAAATTGCAAACCTATGCATATATCTGAGATTTATATCAAATAGTGATATGGTAGTGTCATGGGTCACAGGCATACTTAATTTTGTTGTGCATTTAACTTCACTGGATATCTATAAAAATTTATTTTTTTAGCAGGAGTACTTAGGGGACTACATCTTCCAGATCTTGTCTAAACCTTGACTATTATTCTGTTTTCTAATACAGGTCAGTTCCATAGAGGTAAAGTGATATTCAGTTCAGTTCAGCTTAGTCAGTCGCTCAGTTGTGTCCGACTCTTTGCGACCCCATGAATCGCAGCATTCCAGGCCTCTCTGTCCATCACCAATTTCTGGAGTTCACTCAGACTCACGTCCATCTAGTCCTTGATGTCATCCAGCCATCTCATCCTCTGTCGTCCTCTTCTCCTCCTGCCCCCAATCCCTCCCAGCATCAGAGTCTTTTCCAATGAGTCAACTCTTCACATGAGGTGGTCAAAGTACTGGAGTTTCAGCTTTAGCATCATTCTTTCCAAAGAAATCCCAGAGCTGATCTCCTTCAGATTTACAGATTATGTCAATCTATCTATAAATATAGTGCAATGGTTAATTTTGTGTGTCCACTTGCCTGGGCCAGGTCCTCAGGTATTTAGCCAAACATGACTTTGGAAGTTTCTGTGAGGGTATTTTTGGATGACAGTCGGACACGACTGAGTGACTGAACTGAACTGAACTGAACATTTAAATATGTGGAGCTTGAGTAACAAATTGCCTTACATTATATGGCCGAGGCTCATCCAATTAGTTGAAGACCTGAATGGAATGAAAGACTGAACTCCCCCAAGCAAAAAAGAATTCTGCCAGTGGGCAGCCTTCAGACCCGAACTGCAGCTGAGGCTCTTCTCTGAGTCTCCTGCCATGACGGGCTGTTTTGCAGATTAAACTTGTTAGCTTACACAGTCATGTGAGTCAACCCCTTGAAATAAATCTCTTCCCTGTATTTCCATTTCAAGTTTTACACATTTTTTTCCTTCTCTTAATTGATTGAATTAGTTTTGTTAACAGTTCAACAAAGGATAGAAAGATTTCTTTTACTTCAGCATGACTAGATATGCTATTTCTATTTTGAATGTAAAGTCATATATTTCTGTTATATTACTGCTATCCTCAGAGTATGCATCACAGGTATTTCTACATCTCTTATCTGGTCAGAAAGTTTATATGGCTACCTCATTTCTAAATGTATTCTTGGAAGCTTTTAAAAAGAAAATAGAGCTAAAAGAAAACTGCTAATTGAAACAAAGAAACAAACAACAGAACAAGATGAATGTACCAAAATAATCATTTTGCTGACTCTGTTTCAGCAGAAAAATGAATGAAAATGGTATTAGCATCCAAGGCTAAATAAGAAGAGAAGCACCAAAACTATTTAACTTAAAGCAGGAATCAAATGCTCTTCATTTGGAGCATTGTGGAGAGGGTGCTGGAAGAGAATACAGAATACTAAATATAATAATTGTCTTTACAATTAACAAGCTTACTTAGAAATTTGGCTCAGTCAGCTAGAGCTGTGTAAACTTAGAGAAATTACTTAACCTTATTAAAATAGACTACTCATCTGTAAATATATACATTTTTCTTAGATTTAAATGATACATGTAAAGAGCTCAACTCTCACATCCATACATGAACACAGGAAAAACCATAACCTTGACTAGATGGACCTTAGTGGGCAAAGTAATGTCTCTGCTTTTGAATATACTGTCTAGGTTGGTCATAACTTTTCTTCCAAGGACTAAGCGTCTTTTAATTTCATGGCTGCAGTCACCATCTACAGTGATTTTGGAACCCCCAAAATAAAGTCTGACACTGTTTCCACTGTTTCCTCATCTATTTGCCATGAAGTGATGGGACTGGATGCCATGATCTTTGTTTTCTGAATGTTGAGCTTTAAGCCAACTTTTTCACTCTCCTCTTTCACTTTCATCAAGAGGCTCTTTAGTTCCTCTTCACTTTCTGCCATAAGAGTGGTATCATCTGCATATCTGAGGTTATTGATATTTCTCCTAGCAATCTGGATTCCAGCTTGTGTTTCTTCTAGTCCAGCATTTCTCATGATGTACTCTGCATATAAGTTAAATACACAGGGTGACAGTATTCAGCCTTGACGTACTCCCTTTTCCTATTTGGAACCAGTCTGTTGTTCCATGCCAGTTCTAACTGTTGCTTCCTGACCTGCATACAGATTTCTCAAGAGGCGGTCAGGTGGTCTGGTATTCCCATCTCTTTCAGAATTTTCCACAGTTTATTGTGATCCACACAGTCAAGGGCTTTGGCATAGTCAATAAAGCAGAAGTAGATGTTTTTCTGGAACTCTCTTGCTTTTTCCATGATCCAGTGGATGTTGGCAATTTGATCTCTGGTTCCTCTGCCTTTTCTAAAACCAGAATGAATATCAGGGAATTCACGGTTCACGTATTGCTGAAGGCTGGCTTGGAGAATTTTGAGCATTACTTTACTAGCATGTGAGATGAGTGCAATTGTGCAGTAGTTTGAGCATTCTTTGGCATTGCCTTTCTTTGGGATTGGAATGAATACTGACCTTTTCCAGTCCTGTGGCCACTACTGAGTCTTCCAAATTTGCTGGCATATTGAGTGCAGCACTTTCACAGCATCATCTTTCAGGAATTGAAACAGCTCAACTGGAATTCCATCATCTCCACTAACTTTGTTCGTAGTGATGTTTTCTAAGGCCCACTTGACTTAACATTCCAAGATGTCTGGCTCTAGATTAGTGATCACATCATCATGATTATCTGGGTCGTGAAGATCTTTTTGTACAGTTCTTCCATGTATTCTTGACACTTCTTAATATCTTCTGCTTCTGTTTCCTGTGGTCATGTATGGATGTGAGAGTTGGACTGTGAAGAAGGCTGAGTGCTGAAGAATTGATGCTTTTGAACTGTGGTGTTGGAGAAGACTCTTGAGAGTCCCTTGGACTGCAAGGAGATCCAACCAGTCCACTCTAAAGGAGATCAGCCCTGGGATTTCTTTGGAAGGAATGATGCTAAAGCTGAAACTCCAGTACTTTGGCCACCTCATGTGAAGAGTTGACTCATTGGAAAAGACTCTGATGCTGGGAGGGATTAGGGGCAGGAGGAGAAGGGGATGACCAAGGATGAGATGGCTAGATAGCATCACTGACTGGATGGATGTGAGTCTGAGTGAACTCCGAGAGATGGTGATGAACAGGGAGGCCTGGGGCGCTGTGATTCATGGGGTCACGAAGAGTCGGACATTACTGAGTGACTGAACTGAACTGAAAGAGCTCAACACATGGCAGAAAACACATAATCAGTAATTTGTAAACACACACACACACACACACACACACATATAATAAATCAGAGAGGGAACCGCCAATTCAAATTATTTTTAATTTGTTTAATAATCAATGATTTCAGGTCAAACTCTATACTCTGAAATGTTTAACATATGAAGAGAGAGAATTGTTCAATAATTCAGAAACATTAAGAAAAGTGTGCAACTGTCTTATTCTTGTAACTGTAAATTTTCATATTACAAAGACTCAACTCCTCACAGGAATTCAAAGAGTTTATACAAAGTTCTGGAAAAGATGGAGTCGTGGTGTTTACTCTGGAGTCAATAGTCAAAAACCTCTCAGAATAAAAGTTTAATATGGTTGCATCAGTCTTTGCCCAGATTCCACTGAAGGTCAGATAATTTTTTTTTTTTTTTGAGGGGCAGCTATTTTAAAATTCTTGAAGATCTCCTTAAATTGTGTTTAAAAATGTAGGAAAATTTATTGGTATTATTAATAACAATTTAAGTGAACAGTAGAAAAAAAATATTAAAGATATTTGATTCTTTTCTTGCTTTAAGCCTGGCATCACTTACAGGAAAATACATTGCAAATTTTTCTTTAAATAATAAGGTAGAAATTATTTGCTATTGAAGAAACAGTCAGCTTTGTGCCTAGGTTTAAGGCTTCCATGTAATCTAGCTTTGTTTTTTGGTGTTTATTGTTTGTTATGTTTTGTTTTGAATTTTTGGCATATACACAAGTTACAACTACCATGATGTCTCCATAAGGGAATAGATAATCAAAAATACAGCATTGATTCACAAGACACCTTGGATTCTAGTTCCTTATAGTTAATGAATTTGGATCAGGCTATGGTTTAGCCTGGAACTGACAACTTGGATACCTGGAGTACTTCTAAATAGTGACTCTTCATTTTAAACAGTTAAAATCTTTAATAATACAGTGTAAGATTTAAGTTCATTCATTGATATTTCCCAAAATTATAATTTTTTACTGATACTCTTTTAAATTATAACTGAATAATGTCATTTTTCAATTACCATAAATACCCTCCACTACTTTTAGTTAAAATATTGAATAAAATATAATTTTAAGTTGCAAATGCTCACAATAATTATTGTATTTATAACCAAATTACTCTCAAAAAATGTTTTGTGGGAATAGTACCCATTTAAATATTTAATCTAAATACCATCTTCATAAAAATACTGAATTTTCAATGCAGTAAAATACAATGCTTAAGGGTGAAATCAGGGCACATTAGGAAGTACCAAGACCTGTCTCTCTACCTAAACAAAATTGTTCTAGCAAAAACTGTCTAAAGTAACTGTATTGGAACCCTGGAATCTAACTGCACTTAACAACTCATAGTGGAAAGGCTGAGTAGAAACTATGGCTAATTTTAGTCAATTTCAACCCTTAAGAATAGCAGCAGCTTCAGTCTTCATCACTCTGTACCATGACAGCCCACATGCCTGTATTTCTGATGAAATTTGGTGAAACCATGCTGGGCAAAAAGACCTTATCCTCCAAGTACTGTGGTTCTGCATTTGGATTGCCAATTCCTGTCCATGATCATTGAGGTGTAGGCATAGAAGTTGGCCACATTTGTTTCAACCAGATGGACAGGGAGGCCTGGCATGCTGCAGTTCATGGGGTTGCAAAGATTCAGATATGACTGAGTGACTGAACTGAATTGAATTGATCACTATAAGAAGCAACTTCCATGGGTTTAAAAGGATAGGTCTATTGTTTTTCTTTTTCCTTTTTCCTCCATTTGGGAGCCAGGCATTAATGAATCAGGCTAGTGAAACAACAACAACAACAACAACAAAACTCATGGTGAAATTTAGAAAGTTATGTGCATGTCCCAGGGAAAGACAGTGGCTCTTAAAAATACCCAAGAAGACTCAAAGCTTTACCCTCAGCCTGATTTCTGGCAAAGAGAAACACTTCAACAGCAGCAATAACAAAAATCAAACTGTTAACAAAGCAGCAAGTATGATTTCTGAAGTTAAAATACTATAAAAATCAAATATACAGTACTCAACAAATATGAACTATTCAAACGTAGGTGTAAGTATGGTTAAATCAAAGAAACTAAATAAAATTAGAGAAGCCATTCCTGAGGGAGCCTGGGTTTTGGAATTACTAGAAAAATTTCCTTTAAAACCACTGTCTTAAAGATGCACAAAGAATGACAATGTTGTGTAGGAAGAAAATGAAATATGGATAATGAGAAAGAAATTATTTTTAAAAGGAACCAAATAAGAATTCTGGAAGTAAAAATTGCAGTAGCTGAAATGAAAAGTTCACCACAGGAGTTTAAAATCAGACATGAGAAGGCAAAAGCATCAACAAACTTGAAGAAAGACTATTTGAAATTATCAAGTTCAAGTAACAGAAAGAAAAATAAATGAATAAAGCCTAAGAAACTTGTGAAACACCATCTTGTAAATGTGCATACACATTGTGGGGGGTCCCAGAAAGGGAGAAATGGGCAAAAAGAATATTTAAAGAACTAATAGCTTAACACATCCCTAATTTAATAAAATACATAAATCTACAAATCCAAGTATTTTAGTGAATTTCAAGTAGGATAAATTCAAAGAGATCTACACCAAAACACACTGTACTCATGTTGTTGAAAAACTAAAGATAATGAGTGGCTAATGAAAGAAATAAGGTAAACAATTCATCACTTAAAAGATATCTTCAGTAAAGTGATCAGCAAATTTCTCATCAGAAACCTTGGAAACCAAAGGCAGTGGATTGATAAATTCAAAGTGATGCAAGACAAAATTATTAACTGAGAACTTTGTATCAGGCAAAATGTCCTTCAAAAATGAAATAGAAAGTAAGACATTTCCAGGTAATCACAAGTTGAAGGATAACATTAACACTAGACTCCCTGTAAAAAAATGCAAAAGGTAACCGTTGTTGAAAGGAAATGCTGCTAAACAGTAAAACCATGTGAAGAAATAAAGATCTGCTGTAAGGCAAAATTACAGTAAAGGAAAGTATAAAAGCTATAAAGAATTATAAAATCAATTACTGCAATTTTTTAGTTGTAACTTTATTTTAAAAATTTCTCAATGATTAAAATAAAAAATCATAAACACTAATTATTGATCTGTGTAATTATTAACATAACATAAATATTAATTTGTGTCATTAATACAGAGAGAGTTGGATGGATCTGTAAAGGAGCACATTTTTATGCTTTTGAAGCTAACAATCAATAGGTCAAAGAATAAGTCATACAAATAATTTGAAAATATTTGTTTAAATGAATGAAACATGAGAGACCAAAGCAAGAGATGCAGAGAAGGCAGAGGTTACAGAGAAATTAATAATAGCTATCCTGTATGAGGTGGTATGTCTTTGTTCTTTGATTTGCATTTCCTTAGTGATTAATGGAGGGCTTCCCTGGTGGCTCAGAGGTTAAAGTGTCTGCCTGCAATGGGGCTTCCCTTGTGGCTCAGCTGGTAAAATGCCTACACTGAAAAAGAAGAATGATCTAAAATTAATTACCAAATCTTATACTTTAAAGAACTATGAAAAGAAGACAAACCAAACCAAAAGCTAGCAGAAGAAGATAAATGATGAAAATTAGAGCAGAGATAAAATTTAAAAAAGAAAACAGAAAATCAATAAAACCAAAATCTAGTTCTTTGAAAAGGTTAGCAAAATTATCAAAGCTTTAACTAGATCAGCAAAAAGGAAAAAAAAATTGTATGCAAATAATTTAAATCAGAAATGAATCTAATGGCTTACAGAGATAAAAATTATAAGAGGATATGTTTGGAGGTATGGCCAAGATGAAACAGCAGGAAGACCGTCAGCTCAGCTTTTCCCTTAGGCAAAACAAAATAACTTCTATTTGAAGAGTAACTATTGATGAGGACAAATAGAATAATAGCAATAAAGATTTTCTACACCTAAATAAAAAGAATCTCAGTGAGACAGATAGGAGGGATAGAGAAGTGGTACAATCAAGACTCATAGTCCCAACTGAGTCAATTAGCAGAGATGGTCCCCTAGATGTGAAAAGTCTGAGACCAATATTGGGTTTCCCAGCCCAGGGATCCTGCACTGGGAAGTCAAGTCCGAGAGCACTGGATTTGAAGGCCAATGACTTTCAGAAGAATCAGGACTCATAGTAGTCAACACACAAACACAGAAAGTCCCATGCAACCTAAAATGGGGCTCCCCTAGAGCATATGGCTTTCATTATTAGAGCAATTCAAAGCAATTTACGTATTCAATGCATCTTGCAGGTTTAATGCAATACCTATCAAAACTCTAACAGCCTTTTTGTAGAAATGAAAAATCCAATCCTCAACTCCATGTGTAACAGCAAGAATTGCAAATAGACAAAAACATTTGAAAACCAACAAAATGAAAGGACTTATATTTTCAAATACTGAAATTAGAAATATGCTATAAAACCTATAGGAAATTAACACCGTGGTGCTAGAGGAAAGGCAGACATACTACCCAATGGAATAAAGAAAAAAGTAGAAATTCATCCTCACATATATGGTCAGTTGATTTTCCACAAGGATGCAATACCATTCACTAAGGGAAAGAACAGTCTCTTCTCAACAAATAGTGCTGGCAAAGTCTTGATATCTGCATGCAAAATACTAAAGATAGATCCTTTTCTTACAGCATATACAAACATTAACTCAAAATGGATCAGAGACTTAAACTTTAGAAGTAAAGCTATAACACTTGTATAAGAAAATTTTGTTCATTGGTATGACACCAAAAGCACATCAATAAAAGTTAAAAATAAATTGGACAACATCAAAGGCAGAACTTGTCAGTCGTGTCCGACTCTTTGCGACCCTGTGGACTGTAACCTACTAGGCTTTTCTGTCCACGGGATTCTCCAGGCAAAAATACTGGAGTGGATTGCCATTTCCTTCTCCAGGGGATCTTCCCGACCCAGGGATCGAACCCGGTCTCCAGCATCAGAGGCAGATGCTTTAACCTCTGAGCCACCAGGGAAGCCCCACCTCAAAAGATAGTACCAAGAAAATAAAATACAATGCACAGGTTGGGCAAAAATCTTTGCAAATAGTATCACTGATAAGAAATTAAGATACATGATACATAAGAATACCTATAACTCAACAACAGCAACAAAAACACAATTGAAAAATGAGAGAGTACTTAAAAGATTTCTTTCCAAAGAAGATTAAGAAATGGTCAAAAATTACATGAAAGGATGCTCAGTGTCCTTAATCATTATCAGCAGGATATTTTACCAGCTGAACCACAAAGAAAGCCCCATTAATCATTAGAGAAATGCAAATCAAAGAACAAAGAAATACCACCTCACACACAACAGCTATTAAAGAAAGAAAAGACAAATGTTCATGGAGAAAGAAGACCTCTTGCATTGCTGATAGGAGAGAAAAATTATGCATCTTCTCTGTAAATTTTTTTTTGGTTCCTCTGAAGGTTATGACCAGTATCTTCTCTTGGCAAAACTCTGTTAGCCTTTGACTTGTTTCATTCTGTACTCCAAGGCTAAATTTGCCTGTTACTCCAGATATTTCTTGACTTCCTACTTTTGCATTCCAGTCCCCTATAATGAAAAGGACATCTTTTTTGGGTGTTAGTTCTAGAAGGTCTTGTAGATCTTTGCAGAACCATTCAACTTCAGCTTCTTCACCATTACTGGTTGAGACATAGGCTAAGATTTCTATGATATTGAACTGTTTGCCTTGGAAACAAAAAAGAGATAATTCTGTCATTTTTGAGATTGCATCCAAGTACTGCATTTCAGATTCGTTTGTTGACTATGAGGTCTACTTCAATTCTTCTAAGGAATTCTTGCCCACAGTAGTAGATATAATGGTCATCTGAGTTAAATTCACCCATTCCAGTCCATTTTAGTTTGTTGATTCCTAGAATGTTGACGTTCACTCTTGCCATCTCCTGTTTGACCACTTCCAATTTGCCTTGATTCATGGAACTAACATTCCATGTTCCTAAGCAATATTGCTCTTTACAGCAGCAGACCTTGCTTTCATCACCAGTCACATCCACCACTGGGTATTATTTTTACTTTGGCTCTGTCTCTTTGTTCTTTCTGGAGTTAGTTCTCCATTGATCTCCAGTAGCATATTGGGCACCTACTGACCTGGGGAGTTCATCTTTCAGTGTCCTATCTTTTTGCCTTTGGATACTGTTCATGGGGTTCTCAAGGCAAGAATACTGATGTTGTTTGCCATTCCCTTCTCCAGTGGACCACGTTTTGTCAGATCTCTCTACCATGACTTGTCCATCTTGGGTGGCCCTACATGGCATGGCTCATAGTTTCTTTGAGTTAGACAAGGCTGTGGATCATGTGATCAGATTGGTTAGTTCCCTGTGATTATGGTTTTCAGTCAGTGTGCCCTCTGATGGAGAAGGATAAAAGGCTTATGGAAGCTTGCTGATGGGAGGCTGACTAAGGGGGAAGGAGAGTCTTATTCTGATGGGCGGGCCATGCTCAGTAAGTCTTTAATCCAATTTTCTGTTGAAAGATGGGGCTGTGTTATTTGACCTAAGGCCAAACTATGGTGGAGGTAATGAAGATAATGGTGACCACCTTCAAAAGGTCCCATGCAAGCACTGTTGCACTCAGTTCTGCCAACCCTGGACCAAAGAATTGATGCTTTTGAACTGTGCTGCTGGAGAATACTCTTGAGAATCCCTTGGACAGCAAGGAGATCCAACCAGTCCATCCGAAAGGAAATCAGCCCTGAATTTTCACTGGAAGGACTGATGCTGAAGCTGAAACTCCAATACTTTGGCCACTTGATGTGAAGAGCTGACTCATTTGAAAAGACCCTGATGCTGGGAAAGATTGAAGGTGAACGAAGTGGATGATAGAGGATGAGTTGGTTGAATGGCATCACTGCCTGAATGGACATGAGTTTGAGTAATCTCTGGGAGTTGGTGATGGACCGGGAGGCCTGGCATGCTGCAGTCAATTGGGCTGCAAAGAGTTGGACACGACTGAGCAACAGAACTGAACTGAACTGAAAGTTAAAGATGGAGCAATCATATAGCCCAAGAATGCTAATCCTGGTTATGTAGACAAAGGGATTGAAATCAGGGACTAAAACTAATACTTCCACACTAATGGTCACAGCAACATTATACACAATAGCAAAATGAATGGGTAAAAATATGTGATATACACACAAAATGCAATATTATTCAGCCTTAAAAAGAAAGAAAATTCTGGCATGTTACAACATCTATAAACCATGAAAACATAAAGCTAAGTGACATAGTGCCAAGAGAGAAATAGATAAATACTGTATGATTCCACTTAGATATCTAGAGTAGTCAAATTCATAAAGACAAAAGTGGAATGTACATTACTGGGGCTAGAGAATGGAGGGAATAGGGAGTTTCTGCTTAAAGATACAGTTTATGTAGGAAAGATGAAAACATTTGGGTATAGAGAGCAATGAATTTTTCACAATACCGTGGATGTAATTATGCCACCAAATTCTATACTTACAATACTTCAAAGTGACAAATATCATCATATATATTTTACTATAATAAAAGAGGCAATTCTTTATTCTATGTTACTGCCAAGTATACTTATAACAAAGTCAAAGAACCACCAATTTCTTAGTATCTCTTCCATTTGCCACTGAAAACTTTGTTTCAAAAATCTCCTTTACCAGAATGGGCTAGTAACACCAATATGAAATTGTTTTTGGTACAAATTATTTTTTCTCTTCATCTCCTAAATAAGAATCATCCTGAAGATGATAGCCTATTAACTGGGATTATTGCAAGCATTTGAAAAGATGGTTGCAGTGTCAATGGTTTAAAACATTAATTATTTAATCACTCACAACCTCAGTTTTCCTGTGTATTTCCAGGAGGTACTGAGCCAGATTAACTGCAAGTCAATTGCCTCTTTCTGATGAGATGTGATTTTAAAATCTTCAAATATATAAAGGCATTTATCTGAGCTTCCCTGGTGACTCAAATGGTAAAAAATCTGCCTGCAGTGTGGGAGACTTGGATTTGATCCCTGGGTTAGGAAGATCCCCTGGAGAAGGGAATGGCTGCCCACTCCAGTATTCTTGCTTGGAGAATAGCATGGACAGAAGAGCCTGGCAGGCTGTAGTCCAGGGGTTCACAGAGAGTTGAGCAGGACTGAATCACTTTTTTTTTTTTTAAATCTTAATAGGTTCTGTGGAGATACCCAGGAGGAAACCAGAAACATTAGGAGCCAATACCTGGCTGTATGAATGGATTCAATAGAATGATCTTGGTAAGACCAGAGAAGCAAAATTAAGTGGAACTGAATAACGAGTAACCTGAAGGATTACTCAGTAACAAATAAATTCAACAAATTTGTATTCAAAATAAGTAAAAAAACAAAAACCAAAAAACAACCTCACCTTTCTTCTGGAGCTTGTTAAAGAAAAAATTATTCATGACACTTGATAAGATTATGAGGCACATTTTATTCAAGACTATCACGATGAATATAGTTACTACTGCAATGGACTTTTACAGTAATACAGAGAGACTTAGCTAAACTCTGAATGCAAAGAGGAAACATGGGAAATTTATAACAGAACTGCTGAGTACAGGGTTGGGGCTGGGGGAGGAGACAGTAGATGGAAGTTACTAAGAAGAAACATCAGGGGCATGGAAGAACCCTGACAAACTGACTTAACTGGATTCTTGCTAAAGGTAGGCTAGGTTCATCAGACATCATATGAGGGATGATGAAGTATGAAGCAACAGCTACATAGTGTGACCAGATATCAAGGTTGGAAGAGTCTAGCTAAACTTACTTAATAGGATGCTTGGTAAAATTGGGCAATGCAGAAATAAACAAAGAAACCCTCTAATCAGGTCCTAGTTGAGAAAAATTTTAGAGGAGCTTAACTAGACTTTGGTCAAGGATCTTTGTGAAGCTATAACATAAATATGGAATCCATAATTTTCCTTTTTATGATACAACTCTCTCTCTCAGAATCAGAGTCAGGGAAAGTACCTTTATATCAGGCTCTCATTAACTTTTGCATAAAATATTTCAGCACCCTCCTGACTCTCTGCATGTATTTTCTCCACCTCTCTTCCCCTAACTACAACTATTTGAAAAAAATCTGATAAACCATTTCACCAGCTATAATATTATAAGTGGCTCCATATTACTTAAAATAAAGGGCAGATTTCCATTGTTTAAAACAGAAATCTCACAGTCTTGCCTGGGTCTATTTTTCTAGCCTGTAATGCCAGCATTCTCACATTGAAACCCTGAACATACCTCCTCCTTTCCCCATCCACACAGTTTTTTAAAATTTTTTTTTAATATCCCTCAGTCCTGTTTATTGAAGTCATCTCACCCCAACAATTTGTCCAATGTAAGTACTCTACATCATTTAACTCTGCACAAACCTTTCAGAGCTTTTTGGAATGACTTAATAGCTGGAATAACTAATTGCTGCTTTCTTAGACCCCATAGAAATTTATATATGACCTCGTGGCACAGAATTATGCATATGTTAACTAATTGAATTAATGATTTATAAACGTGTCACAATTTTCTGTTTGTGAAACTCTTACAACTTAGAATAATGCAATTTTTTTAGGTCACCCCCAAAACAGAGCTTTTATTTCTTACTGTGAAACTAATGGTGTCTATGAAGCTATTTACCGTGGGGTCCCTATGGTGGGAATTGCCATGTTTGGTAATCAACATGGTAATATTTCTTGTGTAAAAGTCAAAGGGGCAGTTGTTGAATTAGACTTGCACAGAATGATGAGTTCCAATCTGCTTAACACTTTGAAAGCAGTTAACAACCCTTTGTGAGTATAGAACATATACTCTTCTGAGAAACATCAGTATTTTAAAATGAGTAAGTTGTTTCACTCAACTTTTTTCCCAGGATGTGGCTAACATAAAATATGATTGTCTTATACATCTCAGATTCTGTAAATGCATTTGATTCACCTGGGCAATAGATTACTGGGCAATAAATTCCAACCACAAACAAATACTAAATATATTTAAAGAAACTAAGCTATTACTAAATATTATTTCAATTAATAGTATTTATTGTTTATTTCTTTAACATTGCAGATATTATCACTATAAAGAATTTAGGTGATATGACAGAAACAGAGAAATAAAAATGAAAAATCACTTAACTCTCCTCATGTAGCTATAACCAATTAACAGAAGAAATAATACCTCTATTATTTCCTTGTGCTAATTTATAAATAGGAAAAGATAAATAATTTTATAAAAATGTGATGGTGCTACTTTTTAATTTAAAGTATTTCAAGAGAAAGTCAATGAAGTAAAATTGAGAGATCCAAATGGAGGCATAGATGAACCAGCCTCCCTGTCCCCTGGCAAAGATCAACAATTAGACACTGTTTGTAAACAAAAATATCTCTGTGAGAGCTCTAAAGTCTATGTAGGAAATTTTAGCAACATGGTGGAACAAGCAAACAAACAGAAAGACCCGAGAATAATCACAGAGGAACAGTGAATACAGTTTTATTATGCCTGCATGATCCTCTCCAAGGCCATGATTGTTCACCTCCAAAAGATAACTTTCCAGCTAGAAAGAGTTCCTTATGGGAAAGGAGGAGTAAATTGAGTGACTAGCTTCTAAAGCCATTTGGGATACAGAAATAGAAAACAAACAAACAAACAAACTTAAGTTGTTACAAACCCACACAAGATCTCAAATAGCCAAAGAAGTCCTGAGAAAGAAGAATGAAGCTGAAGGCATCTCAGTTCCTATTTAAAATTATGCTACAAAGTTATAGCGATTTCAAAAGTATGGTACTAGCATACAAACAGACACATCTACCAATGGAGAGGAACGAGAGCACCGAAATACACCCTCACATACCAAACAGTAATTTGAAAAGAGAACCAAAATAGTCAATAGGAAAATGGTTGCCTCTTCATTAACTGGTATTGGGATAAATTGCTAATAATATGAAGGAGAATGAAATTTGGGCCCCTATATTCCATCACTTACAAACACTGACTAGAAAATACATTACATACTTAAACATAACATTAAACCATGAAACTCCCAGAATACATAGGGGAAAAAAATCTCCTTGTCTAAAGAAGACACACAAATAAGGGGGCTTGATGTCACTAAGCATAAGTTCAGTTCAGTTCAGTTCAGTCCCTCAGTTGTGTCTAACTCTTTGCTACCCCATGGACTGCAGCACGCCAGGCCTCCCTGACCATCACTAACTCTTGGAGTTTACTCAGACTCATGTTCATTGAGTTGGTGAGGCCGTCTCCAACCATCTGATCCTCTGTTGTCTCCTTCTTCTCCTAACTTCAATCTTTCCCAGCATCAGGATCTTTTCCAGTGAGTCAGTTCTTCACATCAGGTGGCCAAATTATTGGAGTTTCAGCTTTAGCATCAGTTCTTTCAATGAACATTCAAGACTTATTTCCTTTAGGATGGACTGGTTGGATCTGCTTGCAGTCCAAGGGACTCTCAAGAGTCTTCTCCAACACCACAGTTCAAAAGCATCAATTCTTCAGTAGTCAGCTTTCTTTACAGTCCAACTCTCACATCCATACATGACCACTGGAAAAATCTTAGCTTTGACTAGATGGACAATGTTGCAAAGTAATGTCTCTGCTTTCTAATATGCTGTCTATGTTGGTCATAACTTTTCTTCCAAGGAACAAGCATCTTTCAATTTCATGGCTGCTGTCACTATCTGCAGTGATTTTGGAGCCTAAGAAAATAATATCTGTCACTGGTTCCATTGTTTCCCCATCTATTTGCCATCAAGTGGTGGGATCAGATGCCATGATCTTAGTTTTCTGAATGTTTTAGCTTTAAGCCAATTTTTTTTCCTCTTCTTTCACTTTCATCAAGAGGCCCTTTAGTTCTTCTTCACTTTCTGCCCATAAGGGTGGTGTCATTTGTGTGTCTGAGGTTACTGAGATTTCTCCCAGAAATTTTGATTCCAGCTTGTACTTCATCCAGTACAGCATTTCTCATGATGTATATAAGTTAAATAAGCAAGGTGACAATATACAGCCTTGATGTACTCCTTTCCTGATTCGAAAACAGTCTGTTGTTCCATGTCCAGTTCTAACTTGACCTATATACAGATTTCTCAGTGGGCAGGTCAGGTGGTCTGATATCTTCATTTCTTGAAGAATTTTCCACAGTTTGTGGTGATCCACACAGTCAAAGGCTTTGACATAGTCAATAAGGCAAAAATTGATGTTTTTCTAGAACTCTCTTGCTTTTCTGATGATCCAAAGGATGTTGACAATTTGATCTCTGGTTCCTCTGCCTTTCTAAATCCAGTTTGAACACCTGGAAGTTCACAGTTCACATACTGTTGAAGGTTAGTTTGGAGAATTTCAAGCATTACTTTGCTAGCGTGTGAGATGAGTGCAATTGTGTGGTAGTTTGCATATTTGGTATTGCCTTTCTTTGGGATTGGAATGAAAACTGATCTTCTCCAGTCCTGTGGCCACTGCTGAGTTTTTCAAATTTGCTGGCATATTGAGTGCTGCACTTTCATAGCATCATCTTTCAAAATTTGAAATAGCTCAACTGGAATTCCATCACCTCCACTAGCTTTGTTCTTAGTGATGCTTCCTAAGGCCCACTTGACTTCACATTCTAAGATGTCTGGCTCTAGGTGAGTGATCACATCATTGTGATTATCTGGGTCCTGAAGATCTTTTTTCATTAGTTCTTCTGTGTATTCTTGCCACCGCTTCTTAATATCTTGTTTCTGTTAGGTCCATACCATTTCTGTCCTTTATTGTGCCCATATTTGCATGAAAATCTTAATTTTCTTGAAGAGATCTCTATTTTTTCCCATTCTATTGTTTTCTTCTATTTCTTTGCATTGGTTGCTGAGGAAAGCTTTCTTATCTCTCTTTGCTATTCTTTGGAATTCTGCATTCAAATCGGTATATTTTTCCTTTTGTCCTTTGCCTTTCACTTCTCTTCTTTTCATAGCTATTTGTAAGGCCTCCTCAGACAAACGTTTTGTCATTTTTTCCCCCATGGGTATTTTTTTGGGTTCCAAAATCACTGCAGATGGTGACTGCAGCCATGAAATTAAAAGATGCATACTCCTTGGAAGAAAAGTTATGACCAACCTAGATAGCATATTCAAAAGCAGAGTCATTACTCTGCCAGCAAAGTTCCGTCTAGTCAAGGCTATGGTTTTTCCTGTGGTCATGTATTCATGTGAAAGTTGGACTGTGAAGAAGGTTGAGCACCAAAGAATTGATGCTCTTGAACTGTGGTATTGGAGAAGACTCTTGAGAGTCCCTTGGACTGCAAGGAGATCCAACCAGTCCATTCTGAAGGAGATCAGCCTTGGGATTTCTTTGGAAGGAATGAGGCTAAAGCTGAAACTCCAGTACTTTGGCCACCTCATGTGAAGAGTTGACTCATTGGAAAAGACTCTGATGCTGGGAGGGATTGGGGGCAGGAGGAGAAGGGGATGACCGAGGCTGAGATGGCTGGATGGCATCACTGTCTTGATGGGCATGAGTCTGAGTGAACTCTGGGAGTTGGTGATAGACAGGGAGGCCTAGCATGCTATGATTCATGGGGTTGCAAAGAGTCAGATGCTACTCTGCGACTGAACTGAACTGAACTGATGGGTGTGGTCTTGATCACTGCCTCCTGTACAATGTCACAAACCTCCATTCATAGTTCTTCAGATACTCTATCAGATCTAATCCCTTGAATCTATTTGTTACTTTCACTGTATAATCGCAAGGAGTTTGTTTTAGATCATACCTGAAAGGTCTAGTGGTTTTCACTACTTTCTTCAATTTAAGTCTGAATTTGGCAATAAAGAGTTCATGGTCTGAGCCATAGTCTGTTCTCAATTTTGTTTTTGATGACTGTTTAGAGCGTCTCCATTTTGGGCTGCAAAGAATATGATCAATCTGTTTTCAGTATTGACAATCTGGTGATGTCCATGTGTAGAGTTCTCTCTTGTGTTGTTGCATCAGGAAATGCAGATCAAGTTTCTAATAAGGCAAGGCCTCACACCTGTTAGAATGGCTGGCATCAAAAGACAAAATAGAACAAGTGTTGGTAAGAATGTGAGGAAAGGGGAACTCTAGTTCACTCTTGATGGAACACAGTAGACTATGGAAAACAGTGTGGATTTTCCTCAATGATTAAAAACATAACTACTATACTATCCAGGAAGCCTATTTCTGCCCATATGTCTGAGCCAGCCAGCCAGGATGCATGCTCATTCATGTCTGACTCTTTGCAATCCCATGGACTGTAGCCCACCAGGCTCCTCTGTCCATAGAATTTTCCATGCTAGAATACTGGAACGGGTTGCCATTTCCTACTCCAGAGGATCTTACTGACCCAGAGACTGAACCCACATCTCTTGCATCTCCTGCACTGGAAGGTGGATTCTTTACCCCTGCACCACCTGGAAAGCCTATTTTTATCTAAAGAAACAAAAAAGATATGAAAAAGATATTCACACTTCCGTGTTCATCAACATTGTTCACAATAGCCAGGATATGAAAACAATCTAAACGTCTGTCAGTGAATAAAAGGATAAAAGATGCGTGGTTTATGTACATAAAAGGATATTACTAGCAACAAAAAAATAGGGAATCCTGCCATTTGTGATCACATGACATCATGCTAAATGAAATAAATCAAGGAAGAAAAAATATTGCAAGATATCACTATATTTGTGTATAAAAAGTCTAACACAGAGAAACAGAAGTGTGGTGGTTATTAGAAACTAGGAGTTGGAGAGGTAAAGAGATACTGTATGAAATTACAAATTTTCAATAAATTGAAGCTTGCTTCAATGAATAACTTTTGTACAAAGAAGAAGTTTAGCTGTGATCATAAGTGAGTAAATAAATTAGGAATTTAACTATGAATAATTATATTTATTATGTTATTCTTTCTCATAAAAATCATATAAATAAATTATGTGGGGAAAAACATCAAAATTAAAAGAATTTCCAAGATTTGGAAGAATATTTTTGAATAAATTATTGAATTTTTGAATAAATTATTATTTATAAATTATTACTAAAAATTTAGTATAAATCTGTGAACAAATTTTGACAATAGGGATTAGAATAATTATCCTGTAAATGATTCCAAAGTTTGGTCAATATAGAATGACTTTTTACTTGAAGTCAATCCTCAGCTTCCAGTTTGTATGTCTTAAACACCATATATTAATTTCTGAAAGCTATATTATCAATACAACATTATCAAAGTTTACAACATGTGCATCTTGTTCATGACCACATATTCAATATTGTTTAGCATTAGTTTAGTATTTATATGGTTATAATGATGAAATTTATGTTTTATTTATTTATTAATTTGCAGCTTTTTATTCTTGAAAGATTCTGTTTTTATTGCTTTTTAATCTGACAAATATTTTGCTTCGTTGTCTTGGAAATTTTGTGGCTGTTGTTTCCTTGTTTTCCTGAGATATATCAAAGTTACTTATTCCTTAAATTCTTGTGAATTAAGAAAGGCCTGTCCATAAGTTCAGTTAAGTTGCTCAGTTGTGTTTGACTCTTTGAGACCCCATGGACTGCAGCATGCCAGGCTTCCCTATCCATCACCAACTCCTGGATCTTGTTCAAATTCATGTCCATCAAGTTGGTGATGCCATCCAACCATCTCATCCTCTGTCATCACCTTCTTCTCCTTCCTTCAATCTTTCCTAGCATCAGGGTCTTTTCCAGTGGGCCTGTTCTTTACATCAGGTGGCCAAAGTAGACTCTCAAGAGTATTCTTCAACACCACAGTTCAAAATCACAGTTCAAAGGGCAAGAGGATTCTGTATAATTTTTCTTGTGGTTCAGAAGTCTCATTCTCATAACTTTCTACGTGCTGTTCCACTATTTTTTATACTTTACTGTTCTATAGTCTCCATCAATAGTGACTGCACTTCAGTGTGGGAGAATAGCCTCCTTTCTTCATCTCCTTTACAGATCCAAGGAAATAGTTCATCTAAGTCAGCCACTAAAAACCTAAACAAAGATGGAGAAGCTCTATACAATCCACAAAAACAAGACCAGGAGCTGACTGTGGTTCAGATCATGAAATCCTTATTGCCAAATTCAGACTTAAACTGAAGAAAGTAGGGAAAAATGCTAGACCATTCAGGTATGACCTAAATCAAATCCCTTATGATTATACAGTGGAAGTGAGAAATAGATTTAAGGGCCTAGATCTGATAGATAGAGTGCCTGATGAACTATGGAATGAGGTTCGTGACATTGTACGGGAGACAGGGATTAAGACCATCTCCATGGAAAAGAAATGCCAAAAAGCAAACTGGCTATCTGGGGAGGCCTTACAAATAGCTGTGAAAAGAAGAGAGGTGAAAAGCAAAGGCGAAAAGGAAAGATATAAGCATCTGAATGCAGAGTTCCAAAGAATAGCAAGAAGAGATAAGAAAGCCTTCCTCAGCGAGCAATGCAAAGAAATAGAGGAAAAGAACAGAATGGGAAAGACTAGAGATCTCTTCAAGAAAATGAGAGATATGAAGGGAACATTTCATGCAAAGATGGGCTAGACAAAGGACAGAAACAGTCTGGACCTAACAGAAGCAGAAGATATTAAGAAGAGGTGGCAAGAACACATGGAAGAACTGTACAGAAAAGATCTTCATGACCCAGATAATCATGAAGATTTGATCACTCATCTAGAGCCAGACATCTTGGAATGTGAAGTCCAGTGGGCCTTAGAAAGCATCACTATGAACAAAGCTAGTGGAGGTGATGGAATTCCAGTTGAGCTGTTTCAAATCCTGAAAGATGATGCTGTGAAAGTGCTGCACTCAATATGCCAGCAAATTTGGAAAACTCAGCAGTGGCCACAGGACTGGAAAAGGTCAGTGTTCATTCCAATTCCAAAGAAAGGAAATGCCAAAGAATGCTCAGACTGCCACACAATTGTACTCATCTCACATGCTAGTAAAGTAATGCTCAAAATTCTCCAAGCCAGGCTTCAGCAATACATGAACCGTGAACTCCCTGATGTTCAAGCTGGTTTTAGAAAAGGCAGAGGAACCAGAGATCAAATTGCCAACATCCACTGGATCATGGAAAAAGCAAGAGAGTTCCAGAAAAACATCTATTTCTGCTTTATTGACTATGCCAAAGCCTTTGACTGTGTGGATCACAATAAACTGTGGAAAATTCTGAAAGAGATAGGAATACCAGACCACCTGAGCTGCCTCTTGAGAAATCTGTATGCAGGTCAGGAAGCAACAGTTAGAACTGGACATAGAACAACAGACTGGTTCCAAATAGGAAAAGGAGTATGCCAAGGCTGTAAATTGTCACCCTGCTTATTTAATTTCTATGCGGAGTACATCATGAGAAACGCTGGACCGAAAGAAACACAAGCCAGAATCAAGATTGCCGGGAGAAAAACCAATAACCTCAGATATGCAGATGACACCACCCTTACGGCAGAAAGTGAAGAGGAGCTAAAGGGCCTCTTGATGAAGGTGAAAGAGGAGACTGAAAAAGTTGGCTTAAAGCTCAAATTCAGAAAATGAGGATCATGGCATCTGGTCCCATCACTTCATGGGAAATAGATGGGGAAACAGTGGAAACAGTGCCAGGCTTTATTTTTGGGGGCTTCCAAAATCACTGCAGATGTTGACTGCAGCCATGAAATTAAAAGATGCATACTCCTTGGAAGAAAAGTTATGACCAACCTAGATAGCATATTCAAAAGCAGAGACATTACTTTGCCGACTAAAGTCCGTCTAGTCAAGGCTATGGTTTTTCCTGTGGTCATGTGTGGATGTGAGAGTTGGACTGTGAAGAAGGCTGAGCACCAAAGAATTGATGCATTTGAACTGTGGTGCTGGAGAAGAATCTTGAGAGTCCCTTGGTCCGCAAGGAGATCCAACCAGTCCATTCTGAAGGAGATCAGTCCTGGGATTTCTTTGGAAGGAATGAGGCTAAAGCTGAAACTCCAGTACTTTGGCCACCTGATGTGAAGAGTTGACTCATTGGAAAAGACTCTGATGCTTGGTGGGATTGGGGGCAGGAGGAGAAAGGGATGAGCGAGGATGAGATGGCTGGATGGCATCACGGACTCGATGGACGTGAGTCTGAGTGAACTCCGAGAGATGGTGATGAACAGGGAGGCCTGGTGTGCTGCGATTCATGGAGTCGCAAAGAGTCGGACACGACTGAGCGACTGAACTTGAACTTGAAACTTCTGATCTTCTGTTTCTTGACAGAAGTTAAACTGATTAGTGTGCTCACCATTGTTCCATCTTACCATTGCACTTGTAGCCCTTGGTTGCTTGAAGCCAAGATTCCAGCATTTACCTCACTCTCACGCCCTACTTCTTGCCCATAGGACCCATAGGGTGGTTTTTTTTTTTTTTTTAATATCTGGCATTCAGGGCCACAAAGAACACAGACAGAAACCATTTCCTGATACTGTTAAAGACTTGCTTCTTCTTAGCACTAACACTCCAGACCAAACCTAGAGAAGGAAGGAGTGGCAGGGGAAAGATTTCTTTCTCATAGACCTGCCCATGATGTGGCTTCCTGCTACTATCAAGTTCCCAATACCACTGTCAGCGAACAAGATCAAAGTTCTGTATTCTCAAACTACATATTCTACATTCCTATCTCTGAACTGTCAAAATACTATTTCTGTTTAAAAATTATTCTTTTCTCCCTTACCTCCAATCATTACTAAGACTATGAAACATCCAACAAATTCTAGTTGATAGACAACCACATCTAAAATACCTCATGAGGAAAGAAACTCTCAAATGCATTCTGCATTCTGGGCTTCCCAGGTGGCACAGTGCTAAAAGAATCTGACTGCCAACGCAAAAGATGCAGGATGCAGCGGTTTGAACTCTGGGTCCAAAAGATTCATTGGAGAAGGAAATGGCAACTCACTCCAGTATTCTTGCCTGGAAAACTCCACGGACAGAAGAATCTGGTGGGTTACAGTCCGTGGGGTTGCAAAGAGTCAGACATGCCTGAGCATACAATCCTTGATGATTTTTTATGACATAATGTATTAAAGAATTATGTAATGTACTTTTAATAATATATAACAGTTTTAGATATGTCTACCTAAATATATAATATATTTAGATATATCTAGATATATAATGGAGAAGGCAATGTCACCCCACTCCAGTACTCTTGCCTGGGAAAATCCCATGGACAGAGGAGCCTGGTGGGCTTTAGTCCATGGGGTCACTACTAGTCAGACATGACTGAGCAACTTCACTTTCACTTTTCATTTTCATGCATTGGAGAAGGAAATGGCAACCCACTCCAGTGTTCTTGTCTGGAGAATCCCAGGGACGAGGGAGCCTGGTGGGCTGCTGTCTATGGGGTGGCATAGAGTCGGACACGACTGAAGCGACTTAGCAGCAGCAGCAGCAGCAGCAGATATATAATATATTTAGATATATTGTGTTCTTAAGAAATTTTTCAAGTGACTATATATTCATTCCTTAGCTAAAAAGAAAATGCTATGGAGTTATCAAGAATTCACCACGATCAGCCTATGAAGCCCTTGGA
Organism: Nanger dama; assembly: GCA_917880005.1. Classification (NCBI taxonomy): domain Eukaryota; kingdom Metazoa; phylum Chordata; class Mammalia; order Artiodactyla; family Bovidae; genus Nanger; species Nanger dama. The sequence continues at coordinate 20,456,598 of CAKJTW010000001.1, forward strand.
ATGAGCAGTCTTTTAGTTTAAGTTTATCAAGTATCACAAAGGAGCCAAACACCTTCAGCCAGCGGTCCATGACCTCACCTGGTACCAGCACCATTGTTTGGATGTGATTGGCTTCCTGTTAGCATGTGTGGCAACTATTATATTTCTGGTCACTAAATGTTGCCTGTTTTGTTGCTAGAAGTTTGGTAAAACTGCAAAGTAGAAAGAGAGTAGTCTTTTTTTTTTTTTTTAACAATTAATGGGAAACCTTGATAAGGTCCATCTGAATTAACTCAGCCACTGTTTTGAAGAGATCCTTTTTTACTCTCCTGGGTCATTCCTTAACTTATCAAGTCAAAGATCAAAGGCTTCACTCAAATATGTGACACATAATTTGCAATTAAGTTTTTAAATGATGTATTTACAAAGAGAGGATAAACAAATACATGGAAGTTGTAATCATTAAAGACACTGTTTTACTTCATTCATTGTTTTCAGTTCAATGATTTGAGAGGCTTTTTGAGGTTCTGGGAACATAGTGATTAACTCTATTTTCAGTACTAATCATATTGCATATTTCCTAAATATCTCACATGATTTTACGTCCAGTAAGTATTCATTATTTCTTATTCTCTAAAGGAACTACCAAGGAGTTGTGCAGAGCACTCTAGTCAGAGCTTCCCTTCGAATCAAGAATATCAGGAAACTGTTAGGATTTCTGGGTTTGTATAATGGCTCAGTCCTGTCTAACTCTTTGTGACCCCATGGACTGTAGCCTGCGAGTTCATGGAATTCTCCAGGCAGGATTACTGGAGTAGATTGCCATTCCCTACTCAAGGGTCATCTCTACCCAGGGATCAAACCTGAGTCTCCTGTATTGCGGGCAGATTCTTTACCATTTGAGCCACCAGATGGCATAAAGCATATTTTATGCTATCAATTTATTTTCATATGACACATCAGACTTTATCCCTCTTGTAATATAAAACATGAATTTTTGTCTTTGATTTAAAGATTGCCTTTCATTTAGATACTAATAATGATAGTACTTAATCTGTATTGCAAAACTTCATGTTTTCTGAAAACTAGTTGACTCTCTTATGTTAGCATGGTTGATGCCATGATGAAGTAAAAGTGAATGACTGGAATTTAATAACTACTCTTTTAAAATAGCTTAATTTAAAAATATGCTCTACATTAATTTTGCTTACAATAAACACATTCAGAAATGAGCAAATTTTTTTAGAGCCACACTGCAGATTCTTTTGGAGGAAAATGCATTTCTCTGAAACACTATTTGCCATGGGAATAATTTCTCCATCTAATCAGAAATTCCATCTAGTCAGAAATGATTTTACATTTCTTCCTTTTCTTTAATCCCATCACTTTCCTTGGTCTTCTCATAAACTGGACTGTGATCCTTATACCAGGCACAAGTACTAGGCTTCTTATTAACTAGTGTCATCCTGACATCTGCAGTAAACATGAAGAGACATGTTAAATTTTAATAAAAATATATATCTTAAAAAAAGCATCTAAATTCTTCTTCTCTTACCATACAAGGTCAATTTTAGGGAGTTCTGACAATGATTTTGTTTTGAAATTCCACCAAATTCTCCATTAAAAAAATTATTTTTTCTTTCATTTCCAAAAAGACTATCTTCAGTATGCTAGCCAATAATTTGCTAATGAGGTAAAAATTATTCAATGTAATATATAGTAACAAAGTGTTAGTCACTCAGTCGTGTCCAACTTTTGCAACCCCATGGACTGTGGCCTGCCAAACCCCTCTGTCCATGAGGTCTCCAAGCAAGAATACTGGAGTGAATTGCCATTCCCTACTCCAATATTAACCAAAGTCAGTAATAATTTACTATGAACTTTGATGTTTATAACTCAGGAAAAATAGACCTAAAATTACTTTCATAGAACAAATATGTCTATCAAAAATACAATTATTTTAGAAAAAAATATAAAACTATGTTAGAACAAATGTAAGTCATTTGGGCATTTGTCTTTTTTTTTTTTTTAAGCAGGAGTAGTGGCACAAGTAGTACAAGATAAATACACATTTTTCCTTAGATGAGACATTAATTATAAAGAAATCTAGAATAAAAATTTAATTTTGTGATATTTGAAATAGTTAAGTAGTTATTATACTTTAAGATATAAAATATAAAAATGAAAGCACTAATGCCTTTTGTCTTAAAATCTGATTCATGTAATAAAAGTGATAACTTACCATACTGTTAAATGATTTGTTCTGGCAATAAAATAATGTCTTTTGATGTAATAATCTTTACTATTCAGTTTGTAGGTCATGTCTGACTCTGCGACCCCATGGATTGCAGTGTGCCAGGCTTCCCTGTCCTTCACTATTTCCAAAAGTTTGCTCAAATTCACTTCCAATGAGTCAGTGATGCTATCTAAACAACTCATCCTTTCTGCCCTTTTTGCATTCAACCTTTCCCAGCATCAAGGTCTTTTCTAATGAGTCAGTTCTTTGCATCAGATGGCCAGAGTATTGGAGTTTCAGCTTCAGCATCAGTCCTTCCAATGAATATTCAGAACTGGTTTCCTTTAGGAGAAGGGAATGGCAAACCACTTCAGTATTCTTGCCTTGAGAACCCCATGAACAGTATGAAAAGGAAAAATGATAGGATACTGAAAGAGGAACTTCCCAGGTCAGTAGGTGCCCAATATGCTACTGGAAATCAGTGGAGAAATAACTCCAGAAAGAATGAAGGGATGGAGTCAAAGCAAAAGCATACTCAGCTGTGGATGTAACTGGTGATAGAAGCAAAGTCTGATGCTATAAAGAGCAATATTGCATAGGAACTTGGAGTGTCAGGTCCATGAATCAAGGCAAATTGGAAGTGGTCAAACAAGAGATGGTAAGAGTGAACATCGACATTCTAGGAATCAGCAAACTAAAATGGACTGGAATGGGTGAATTTAACTCAGATGACCATTATATCTACTACTGTGGGCAGGAATCCCTTAGAAGAAATGGAGTAGCCATCATGGTCAACAAAAGAGTCTGAAATGCAGTACTAGGATGCAATCTCAAAAATGACAGAATGATCTCTGTTCATCTCCAAGGCAAACCATTCAATATCATGGTAATCTAAGTTTATGCCCCAACGAGTAATGCTGAAGAAGCTGAAGTCGAACAGTTCTATGAAGACCTACAAGACCTTTTAGAACTAACACCTAAAAAGATGTCCTTTTCATTATAGGAGACTGGAATGCGAAAGTAGGAAGTCAAGAAACAACTGGAGTAACAGGCAAATTTGGCCTTGGAATGCAGAATCAAGCAGGGCAAAGGCTAAAAGAGTTTTGCTAAGAAAATGCACTGGTCATAACAAACACCCTCTTCTAACAACACAAGAAAGACTCTACACATGGACATCATCAGATGGTCAACACCGAAATCAGACTGATTACATTCTATGAAGCCAAAGATGGAGAAGCTCTATACTGTCAACAAACACAAGACCAGGAGCTGACTGTGGCTCAGATCATGAACTCCTTACTGCCAAATTCAGACTTAAACTGAAGAAAGTAGGGAAAACCACTAGACCATTCAGGTATGACCTAAGTCAAATCCCTTATGATTATACAGTGGAAGTGAGAAATAGATTTAAGGGCCTAGATCTGATAGATAGAGTGCCTGATGAACTATGGAATGAAGTTCATGACATTGTATGGGAAAGAGGGATCAAGACCATCCCCATGGAAAAGAAATGCCAAAAAGCAAACTGGCTATCTGGGGAGGCCTTACAAATAGCTGTGAAAAGAAGAGAGGTGAAAAGCAAAGGAGAAAAGGAAAGATATAAGCATCTGAATGCAGAGTTCCAAAGAATAGCAAGAAGAGATAAGAAAGCCTTCCTCAGCGAGCAATGCAAAGAAATAGAGGAAAAGAACAGAATGGGAAAGACTAGAGATCTCTTCAAGAAAATGAGAGATATGAAGGGAACATTTCATGCAAAGATGGGCTCGATAAAGAACAGAAAAGGTATGGACCTAACAGAAGCAGAAAATATTAAGAAGAGGTGACAAGAATACACAGAACTGTACAGAAAGGATCTTCATGACCCGTATAATCACGATGGTGTGATCACTCATCTAGAGCCAGACAGCATGGAATGTGAAGGCAAGTGGGCCTTAGAAAGCATCACTATGAACAAAGCTAGTGGAGGTGATGGAATTCCAGTTGAGCTTTTTCAAATCCTGGAAGATGATGTTGTGAAAGGGCTGTACTCAATATGCCAGCAAATTTGGAAAACTCATCAGTGGCCACAGGACTGGAAAAGGTGAGTGTTCATTCCAATCCCAAAGAAAGACAATGCCAAAGAATGTTCAGACTACCACACAATTGCACTCATTTTACATGCTAGTAAAGTAATGCTCAAAATTCTCCAAGCCAGGCTTCAGCAGTACGTGAACCGTGAACTCCTGATGTTCAAGCTGGTTTTAGAAAAGGCAGAGGAACCAAAGAGCAAACTGCCAACTTCCACTGGATCATTGAAAAAACAAGAGAGTTTCAGAAAAACATCTATTTCTGCTTTATTGACTATGCCAAAGCCTTTGACTGTGTGGATCACAATAAACTGTGGAAAATTCTAAGAGAGATGGGAATACCAGACCACCTGACCTGCCTCTTGAGAAATCTGTATGCAGGTCAAGAAGCAACAGTTAGCATTGGACATGAAACAACAGACTGGTTCCAAACAGGAAAAGGAGTACGCCAAGGCTGTATATTGTCACCCTGCTTATTTAACTTATATGCAGAGTACATCATGAGAAATGCTGGACTGGAAGAAGCAGAAGCTGGAATAAGATTGTCGGGGAAATATCAGTAACCTCAGATATGCAGATGACACCACCCTTATGGCAGAAACTGAAGAGGACCTAAAAAGCCTCTTGATGAAGGTGAAAGAGGAGAATGAAAAAGTTGGTTTAAAGCTCAACATTCAGAAAACGAAGATCATGGCATCTGGTCCCATCACTTCATGGGAAATAGATGGGGAAACAGTGGAAACAGTGTCAGACTTTATTTTTGGGGGCTCCAAAATCACTGCAGATGTTGACTGCAACCATGAAATTACAAGACGCTTACTCCTTGGAAGAAAAGTTATGACCAACCTAGATAGCATATTCAAAAGCAGACATTACCTTGCCAGCAAAGGTGCGTCTAGTCAAGGCTATGGTTTTTCCTGTGGTCATGTATGGATGTGAAAGCTGGACTATGAAGAAGGCTGAGCGCCAAAGAATTGATGCTTTTGAACTGTGGTGTTGGAGAAGACTCTTGAGAGTCCCTTGGGCTGCAAGGAGATCCAACCAGTCCATTCTGAAGGAGATCAGCCCTGGGATTTCTTTGGAAGGAATGATGCTAAAGCTGAAACTCCAGTACTTTGGCCACCTCATGCAAAGAGTTGACTCATTGGAAAAGACTCTGATGCTGGGAGGGATTGGGGACAGGAGGAGAAGGGGACGACAGAGAATGTAATGGCTGGATGGCATCACTGTCTCGATGGACGTGAGTCTGAATGAACTCCGGGAGTTTGCGATGGACAGGGAGGCCTGTCGTGCTGTGATTCATGGTGTCGCAAAGAGTCGGACACGACTGAGTGACTGAACTGAACTGAGTTACTGAACTGAACTGAGTGACTTTTGAATCTGAACACAGTATTTCTCTACTGTGGCAAGTCCATTTACCCTTTCTGTTTTCCTTTTGAATAATTCATTTTTTAAAATTATGTTTATGTGTTAAGGAAACTTTGTATAAGAGGTAAATTACTTTTGAGAAAGTAGTACTTTTCTTACATTATTTAGTTAGATAGATTTTTTTTGAGGTATTCTTAGCATGTAATGATGCATTAGTTTCCGATGATGACAAAAATTTAATCAATAGTCAACCTAGAAAAAAATGGAAAATTTTATCAGTGCCAATCTGAGGATTATAATCCTGGAGAAAATCTGGCAACAAACTCTGAAGAATGGTCTGCCCATTAGAAGTTAAAGAACTGTCATATAAGTTTTTGAGGGAAAGGGTTATACATGAGTGGGTTATATATCAGAACATTATATTGCCAGTTTATGTAGTTCTAAAAATGATAAGCTTCCTTAAACCTCTTATCCTTATTCATCAGAAGGCAAGTGAAAGTGAAAGTCACTCAGTCTTGTCTGACTCTTTGCGAACCCATGGACTATACACTCCATGGGATTCTCCAGGACAGAATATTGGATTTGGTAGCCTTTTCTTCTCCAGGGGAGCTTCCAACCCAGGGATCAAACTCAGTTCTTCACTCAGTTGTGTCTTACTCTTTGCGATCCCATGGACTATACAGTTTACGTAATTATCCAGGCAAGAATACTGGAGTGGGTAGCCTTTCCCTTCTCCAGGTATCTTCCAACCCAGAGATCAAACCCAGGTCTCCCACATTGCAGGCAGAATATTTACCAGCTGAGCTACCAGGGAAGCCCCGTCAGAGGACAGACAGAATGAAAACTACAGTCACAGAAAACTAACCAAACTGATCACAAGAGCCACAGCCTTGTAGAACTCAATGAAACTATGAGCCGTGCCATATAGGGACACCCAAGATGGATGAGTCATGGTGGAGAGTTCTGACAAAACATGGTTCCCTGGAGAAGAGAATGGAAAACCACTTCAGTATTCTTGCCTTGAGAACCCCATGAGAGTATGAAAAGGAAAAAGATATGACACTGAAATATAAACTCCCCAAGTCAATATGCACCCAATATGCTACTGAAGAAGAGTAGAGTAATAACTCCAGAAAGAATGAAGAGACAGAGCCAAAGCAAAAACATCGCCCAGCTGTGGATGTGACCAGTGGTGGAAGTCAACTATGCTGCTGTAAAGAACAATATTGCAGTAAGGAAAAATATTGCAAGGAACCTGGAATGTTAGGTCCATAAATCAAGGCAAATTGGAAGTGGTCAAATAGGAAATGGCAAGAATGAACATAGACATTTTTTTGAATCTGTGAACTAAATGGACTAGAATGAGAGATTTTGATTCAGAAGACCATTATATCTACTATTGTGGGCAAGAATCACTTAGAAAAAATGGAATAGCCCTCATTGTCAACAGAATAATCTGAAATACAATACTTGGGTGCAATCTCAAACATGACAAAATGATCTCTGTTCATTTCCAAGGCAAACCATTCGATATCACAGTAATCCAAGTCTTATGCTCCAACCACTAATGCCAAAGAAGCTGAAGTTGAATAGTTCTATGAAGACCTACAAGACCTTCTAGAACTAACACCAAAAAAGATGTCCTTTTCATTAGAGGGGGTTGGAATGCAAAGTAAAAATCAAGAAATACCTGGAGTAACAGAAAAGTTACTTGTAGCCTTGGGGTACAAAATGAAGCAACAAAGGCTAGCAGAGTTTTGCAAAAGAACACACTGGTCATAGCATACACATTCTTCCAACAACACAAGAGGCAGTGCTACATATGGACATCACCAGATGGACAATCCCAAAACCAGATTGATTATATTTTTTCCTGGAGAATATTGTAAGGCTCTATACAGTCAACACAAACAAGACTGGCAACTGATTGTGGCTCAGAACACCAACTCCTTATTGCCAAATTCAGACTTAAATTGAAAAAGTAGGGAAAGCCACTACACCATTCAGGTATGACCTAAAACAAATCCTTTACGATTATACAATGGAAGTGACAAATAGATTAATGGGATTAGATCTGATAGACAGAGTGCCTGAAGAACTTTAGATGGAGGTTCATGATATTGCACAGGAGGCAGTGATCAAGATCATCCCCAAGAAAAAGAAATGCAAAAAAGCAAAATGGTTTTCTGAGGAGACCTTACAAATAGCTGAGAAAAAAAGGGAATTGATAGGCAAAGGAGAAAAGGAAAGATATATCCAACTGAATGAAGAATTTCAAAGAATAGCAAGGAAAGAAAAGAAAGCTTTCCTTCCTAAGTGATCAATGCAAAGAAACAGGAAAACAATAGAATGGAAAAGACTAGAGACCTCTTCAAGAAAATTAGAGATACCAAAAGAATATTTCATGCAAAAATGGGCACAATAAAGGACAGAAATTGTATGGACCTAACAGAAGCAGAAGATATTAAGAAAAAGTGGCAAGAATACACAGAAGAACTATACAAAAAAAAAAAAAAGACTCAGATAACCTCGATGGTGTGATCACTCACCTAGAACCAGACAACCTGGAGTGTGAAGGCCTTAGGAAACATCACTATGAACAAAGCTAGTGGAGGTGATGGAATTCCAGCTGAGCTATTTCAAATTCTAAGAGATGATGGTGTTAATGTGTGGCACTCAATATGCCAGCAAATATGGAAAACTTAGCAGTGGTCACCAGACTGGAAAAGGTCAGTTTTCATTCTAATCCCAAAGAAAGGCAATGCCATAGAATGTACAATCTACCATCCAACTGTACTCAGCTCACAAGCTAGCAAAGTAGTGCTCAACAATCTCTGAGTGAGGCTTCAATAGTACATGAAGTGAGAGTTTTGTGATGTTCAAGATGGATTTAGAAAACACAGAGAAACCAGAGGTCGAATTGCTCACATCCATTGGATCATAGAAAAGGCAGGAGAGTTCCCGAAAAATGTCTGCTTTACCGACTACTCCAAAGCTTTTGACTTTGTGGATCACAAGAAACTGTGGAAAATACCAGACCACCTTACCACCTTACCACGTTACTGGCCTCCTGAGAAATCTGTATGCAGGTCAAGAAGTAACAGTTACAGCCAGACAGGGAACAATGGACTGGCTCCAAATTGAGAAAGGAGTATGTGAAAATTGTATATTGTCACCCTGCTTATGTGAAATGCTGGGCTGGAAGAAGCACAAGATGAAATCAAGATTTCTGGGAGAAATATCAATAACCTCAGATATGCAGATGACACCACCTTTATGGCCAAAAGCAAAGAGGAACTGAAGAGCCTCTTGATGAAAGTGAAGGAGGAGAGTGAAAAAGTTGGCTTAAAACTCAACATTCAAATATCAAAGATCATGGCATCCGGTCCCATCACTTCACGGCAAATAGATAGGGAGACAATGGAAACAGTGACAGACTTTATTTCTGGGGGCTCCAAGATCACTGCAGATGGTGACTGCAGCCATGAAATTTAAAGATGACTACTCCTTGAAAGAAAAGCTATGACCAACCTAGAGAGCATATTAGAAAACAGAGACATTACTTTGCAAAACATAGGTCCATCTAGTCAGAGCTATTGGTTTTCCAGTAGTCACATATGGGTGTGAGAGCTGGACTATAATGAAAGCTGAACGTTGAAGATTGATGCCTTTGACTGAGAGGTTGAGTTTATAGAGTTTTTTTTTTTTTTTCATCACAGCTGTTGTTTTTCATTTTAATCCATAATACAAAGTACACAATTCAAAGTTCAGCCCAACCTACTATGAACTGATTGAGAAAGTTAAGGAGAGATCTTTGGATTGTGAGTTTCATGCACTTGACTTAAGCCCAGATTTCATTTAGGCAAGAAGTAGCCATGAAGACTGTGAAAGTCTTCTGCGTCCTTTTCATGCTGCATCTATGTCTCTTTGACTCTGGAAGGACGGGCAAAGTTCTTGTATGGCCTGCGGATTTTAGTCATTGGATTAATTTACAAGTTATTCTAGAAGAACTTCACCATCGTGGGCATGAGATAACTGTCTTGATACCTTCACCAAGTCTTCTGATTGATCATACCAAGGTTCCCTATAATGTGGAGATCCTCCAGCTTTCGGTAACTAAAGAAACTTCCATGGAAGAGCTCAGTACCATTCTCTATGAAGCTTCTTTTAACATGTCAAAATTCTCATGGTGGGAAATTCAAATAAAACTGGCAAACATAGGCAGAAAATTTTTATTAACAACCAAAAGAGTGTGTGACAGTGTTGTCACTAACAAGGAGTTACTCAGCAGGCTACAGGCAGCCAAGTTTGATGTCTGTATTGCTGACCCTTTAAGATTTTGTGGGGAATTGGTGGCTGAACTCCTGCATATTCCATTTATATACACTTTTCGATTTTTCCCTGGGAATGTCATTGAAAGACTGTGTGCTGGGCTTCCTATGCCTTCTTCATATATTCCTGGTATCACATCAAGACTGACAGACAAGATGACTTTTATACAGAGGCTGGAGAACTGGTTACTGTATACAGTGAATGACATGATATATTCATTTTATGTATTTCCAGAATGGGATGAATATTACAGCAAGGTCTTAGGTAAGAGAAATGTGTATATAGTATGTATTCTTATGTACCATGAAAAATGTAAATATTTATCTGACTGTATGAAAACTTACAAAAGATATTTTAGGTGAAGAAGATCCAAGCTTCTGTGACTACACAGTTTTGAATTTTAAAAGTAATAACATGCCTTATTATGGTTTTGTGTTATATGATTAAATACTGATAATATATCCAAGAAGGAATATTCTCTATACTCATGCATATTTTGGAGTGTCTGGAGAACCCAAATCGGACAGTGTGCTTGATTTCTCTAACCTTGGATTAGTTTTCTGTTTTTCACTTCTGCTCTTATGCAGACTACTTTCTTTCTGATTAACTTGCAACTTCTAAGGCTTTATATTTGTTTTCTGTGAAGTAATGGTTACTTGGTGGCCAGGTTTGCAATGTAAGCAAATCTGAAAATAGAAAATAAATAATGTAGTTTGGTTTCATTTTCTCTTGTGACGTAATGGTTACTTGGTGGCCAGGTCTGCAATCGTAAGCATGAAAATAGAAAATAAATAATGTAGTTTGGTTTCGTTTTCTCTTGTCTTCTAAAGTGTTAAAACAAGAAGTTTTTTTTTTTTTTGGAGGATCATATTTCTAATATTTTTAAACTCACCTCAGTGTTTTGTTCTTGTTGTTCTATTTAAAATTGCATTAGAGGTCAACTAGTGACTTTTGACCCTAAGTACAAATTTTTCTCTATTTTATCAAGTCCATTTATCCCTTCTATTTTCCTTTTGAATAATTTATTTTTTATTATGTTAAGGAAATTTTGCATAAGGGATAAATTACCCTTGAGAAAGCAGAATCTTTCTTATATTTTCTTTAGCTAGATTTTTGAGATCCCCTGGAGAAGGGAAAGGATACCCACTCTAGTATTCTGGCCTGGAGAATTCCATGGGCTATATAGTTCACGGGGTCCTTTCACTTTCACTTTCAGATAGCAATTTTTTTTGAGTTATTATTAGTATGTAACCCCACTCCAGTAGTCTTGCCTGGAAAATCCCATAGATGGAGGAGCCTGGTGGGCTGCACTCCATCGGGTCACTAAGAGTCAGACAGGACTGAGCGACATCACTTTCACTTTTCACTTCCATGCATTGAGAAGGAAATGGCAACCCACTCCAGTATTCTTGCCTGGAGAATCCCAGGGACGGGAGAGCCTGGTGTCTATGGGGTCGCATAGAGTCGGACATGACTGAAGCAACTTAGCAGCAGCAGCAGCCTGAGAGTGCAGTGATATGTTTTTTGTTTGTTTTGCTTTATTCTTTTTTATATTATATCCAGAAGTGGAAGTTTTAGGTCGTATGTTAGCTTTATTTTTAAATTTTGAGGAATCACCATCACATTTTCCATATTGGCTATATTGATTTACATTTGCATTAACAGTGTTAAGGTGTCTCTTTTCACTACCTACTCACTAACATTTGTTGTCTCTTATCATTTTGATGATTGCCATCATAACAGGTACGAGATGTTACTTCCGTATAGCTTTGCTTTGAATTTTCTTGGTGACTAGTAACATTGAGCATTATTTCATTATTCTTATTAACTATTTGAATCTTTTCTTCAAAAATTGTTTATTCAGGTCTTCAGCTAATTTTTTAAGGAATTATTTGTTTTTGTGTTATTGAATTTTATGAGTTCTCCCTATATTTTAGATGGTAACACCTAGCTGAGAAAAGGTAAGCAAAAGGCAAAGGAGAAAATGAAAATATACCTATCTGAACACAGAGTTCCAAGGAATACAAGTGAGAGATAAGAAACTCCTACTAAGTGATCTATACAAAGAAACAGAGGAAAACAATAGAATAGGAATGGTTAGAGATCTCTAAGAAAATTAGAGATACCAAGGGAATGTTTCATGCAAAGATGGGCATAAAAAGGACAGAAATGCTATGGACCTAACAGAAGCAAAAATATTAAGAAGAGGTGGCAAGGATACATAAAAGAACTATACAAAAAAGATCTCTATGACCTAGATAACCTATACTGTGTGATCACTCACAGAGAGCCAGACATACTGGAATGAAAAGTCAAGTGGGCCTTAGAAAGCATCACTATGAGCAAAGCTAGTGGAGGTAGCTTTGAAAGATGGGGTTGCACAGAGTTGGACACGACTGAAGTGACTTAGCAGCAGCAGCAGCAGAGTACATCATGTGAAATGCCAAGCTGGAATCAAGATTTCTGGGAGAAATATCAATAACCTCAGAAATGCAGATGACAACACCCTTATGGCAGAAATCAAAGAGGAACTAAAGAGTCACTTGCTGAAGGTGAAAGAGGAGAATGAAAAAGCTGGCTTAAAACTCAACATTCAAAAACAAAGATCATGGCACCTGGTCCCATCACTTCATGGATATAGATGGGCAAAAAATTGAAACAGTGAGAGATCATATTTTCTTTGGAGCCCTCATTTGCAGGGCTCCAAAATCACTGCGGATGGTGACAGCAGCCATGAAATTAAAAGAATAGCTATGACCAACCTAGACAGCATGTTAAAAGCAGAGGCATTGCTTTGGCAACAAAGGTCCATATAGTCAAAGTTATGGTTTTTCCAATAGTTATGTATGGATGCAAGAGTTGGACCATAAAGGAGGCTGAGTGCCAAAGAATTGATGCTTTTTAATTGTGGTGTTGGAGGACTCTTGAGAGTCCCTTAGACTGCAAGGAGATCCAAACTGTCAATCCTAAAGGAGATCAATCCTGAATATTTATTGAAAGTACTGATGCTGAAATTGAAGATCCAATACTTTGGCCACCTAATACGAAGAGCTGACTTGTTAGAAAAGACCCTGATTCTGGGAAAGATTGAAGGCAGGAGGAAATGGGAACCACAGAAGATGAAATGGTTGGATGGCATCACCAACCAAATATAATGGACATGAGTGTGAGTCAGTTCTGGGAGATGGTGAACGACTGGGAAGCCTGGAGTGCTGCAGTTGATGGTATCACCAAGGGTCATGCATGAGTGAGTGACTGAACAACAGTAACAACATATATACAGACTTATGGTTTGCATATATTTTCTACTATGTTCATAGGCTGCCTTCTTGTTTTGTTGATCTTTTTTTTTTCCTGTGCAGTGTGCAGTAACTTCTAGTTGTAAGTAGTTCCACTTGCATTTTTAATTTCGTTACTTATGCTTTAGGTGTCATATTTAAATTCACTGCCATGATGAATGTCAAGAATTATTTCCCATTGTTTTCTTTGAGGAATTTTGTGGTTTTAGGTCTTATATTTTAGCCAGGTCCATTTTAATATAATTTTGTAGTGAGTAAGTTCATTGAATATTTTTGGCTCCTTTGTGAAATACTAGTTTACTACATATGCATCAGTTTATCTTTGGGTCTTTGCTTCTGTTCTAATGGACCTAGTGACTGTTTTTAAACTGGAATAGCAACCCACTCCAGTATTCTTGCCTGGAGAATCTGAAGGACAGAGGAGCCTCGTGGGCTACAGTCTATGGGATCACAAAGAGTCAGACATGACTGAATGACTAACACTTTGATTACTATAGCTTTATAATATTCTTTAAAATTAGAGTGTGTGATGCCTACAGCTTTTTATTTCTCAGGAATGATTTGTCCATTTGGCACTTTTTCATTTTCATATGAATTTTATTATTTTTTTGTTACTGATTTTAACAGATGTATCTCTAATACCCTATCATTACTAAAAATTGTATTTATTCCTAAAAAGTTTTAAAAAATTATAGCTATGATCTCTTATTTTATATAGCCACTTCCTTTTTTGAGTATCTATTCAATATTTCCTCTGAGAAATTATTCAACAACTCAAAAACAACCTGAATGCTTCTAATGAACTGTGCTGCCTGGCAATATGTAATATGTTAAAAAAAAGTCATATGACCAATCAAAGCTGGCATGTTACACTGAAACTTCTGAGCATTTTGTGACAAAAACAGGTGCTTATATTTCTAGACATGGCCCTATAAAATGTGGGCAGAAACCATCACATATCCATATTGAGAGTTCAAGCTACAAAAGGCAACACCAAGAAAAAAATAACTTAAAATTTCATCTAGATTACATTTTCTGATCATGGATTAAGTCTTGATTGATCTACAACTTGGTTGAACTTGTTTGTTTACTTCTGGTCCCAGAAGTCTGACACTCAGTTTAGGAACATCTTTTTGAGTGATGCCTTATTGATAGGGTATTACTCTGTCCCTGATTCTTCCATAGTTACTAGCAACTTAGAATATATAATATATATATATATATATATATATATATATATATATTTTGGTGGACTATATCAATAATCTGAGAAGAGTAAAAACTTGATACATAGAAGAACCACATTTCTTTTACTCTCATAAATGTTAAAATGCTCTAAGATATAGATATAATTTAGCTATTCAGAATTTAAAATCATCATTATGTATTGCAAGTATGTTTTTCAAACTTAAAAATATAACACATAATTTATAAAATTATTCATTAAAACATGTCATGCTGCTGTTCCTGCTGATAAGTCACTTCAGTTGTATCCAACTCTGTGCGACCCCAGAGACGGCAGCCCACTAGGCTCCCCATCCCTGGGATTCTCCAGGCAAGAACACTGGAGTAGGTTGTCATTTCCTTCTCCAATGCATGAAAGTGAAAAGTGAAAGTGAAGTCATTCAGTTGTGTCCGACCCTTAGCAACCCGATGGACTGCAGCACACCAAGGCTCCTCCATCCATGGGATTTTCCAGGCAAGAGTACTGGAGTAGGGTGCCATTGCCTTCTCCGAAAACATGTCATGAACTGAACTGAAGTCCCTCAGTCGTGTCCGACTCTTTGCGACCCCATGGACTGTAGCCCACCAGGCTGCTCCTCCGTCCATGGGATTCTCCAGGCAAGAATACTGGAGTAGGTTGCCATTCCCTTCTCCAGGGGAATCTTCCCAACCCAGGTATCGAACCCAGGTCTCCTGCATTGCAGGCAGAGGCTTTAACCTCTGTTCAAATAATTGATGAGAAAGAAAAACAAGAAAGACAGCATTCACCACAAAAAATTGAGAAGCTCTTTATAAACCTTTCAGAGGATAAAGGAATTTTAGAATAAAAGCCCTGGTTAGACAAAACAATGGTCAAAAAATATCCTATAGAGCAATAAAATCGTAATTTGGGAGATGATATTTTCTACTAGACAGAGATATTCCCAGTTAGCAATTAACTTCAATGTATTTTAGCTCAAAAGTAAATTAAAAAAAATAAATGACAAAGTAAAACCTATGTACATTTTCCAAAAGATATGTGTTCAGTATGGAACTGGATATTGTCGTTACCAAAATAAAATCTCTCATTTACTGAGATTTGCTTTGATCTCTTATGCAGATGCATCGTCCTAGGAGTTCAAATCCCTTATATTTTCTAATCAAAACTTTAGCACACTTAGAACATCAAGGAGAATATTCAAAAAGTCATGTGGTGAGAAACCAGATGGCTATGGTTTCCTCCTATCAGTGACATGGAGCACATATTTCAAAAAGACACCAAAACTCTGGGTAAGCTTCATTATAAAATAGAAACTATTTCACCACCAGATTATTATGCAGTGAAATATCTTCACCAATGAGGATAAAATCTTGTAAAATAAGAACTTTCATTAGCAAAGGAGATAATCACTTTAAGAACTGTATTAAAAGTACTCAGGATATAATTAGTTGTGATAGCACACTTGAAAACAGTAGAAAAAGATGGGTAAAGCACAAGTTATTTTTCAACATAATCAGAGGCTTTGGAGCAATGATGATGAGATGAATTGAAATTCCAGAAAAGAAGGTGCGACTCTATCTCAGAAGGCTGAGGATTGCTGCCTGTTTCTTGTACTTAGTAGAAGCACATGAATGGGTTCAGGCTCAGCTCAAGATGAAAGACTCCATTGACAGAGAGAAAGCAACAGGCTTTTCGTTTTGTTCCATACTTAAATCTATGCTTACTTTTTCATATTGACTATCGTGTACTCTTCAGTGGAAAAGGTCAATTGATTTATGTTGGGTCGCATAGGCTCAGTATTGATCTTTAAGAATTTACTTAGAAAGTTAGGTGGAGAAATAACTCTCATTTAACATATCAGATTCCTTTCCCTCTGTTATCCTTCATTTTTATTCAGGAAAACCTACCACACTATGTGAGATTTTGGGGAAAGCTGACATGTGGTTGTTTCGAAGTTACTGGGATTTTGAATTTCCTCAACCTTACTTACCTAATACTGAATTTGTTGGAGGACTGCACTGCAAGCCTGCAAAGCCCCTACCTAAGGTAATTAAATATGCTTATTATTGTCCTACATGAATGAAGTGTGAAGTGTTAGTCACTCAGTCATATCCAACTCTTTGCGACCCCATGGACTGTAACCCAACAGGCTCTTCTGTCATGGAATTTTCCAGGTAAGAATACTGGAGCAGAATAAACATTCCCTTCTCTAGGGGATCTTCACTACCCAGCTATGAGTATTTATCTCTTAAGATGATTTCTGGTTTTTTGTTAACAATATTTGATCCCCAAACAGAGAAAACAGACATAGAATTTAATTGTCATTATTTTCTTAGACTATAACATTACAGTAAGAAGGTGAGTAGCCTTTATTTTGGATTATGTATTACTATAAGATTGAGGTAGTCCTTAGTATTTTCTTTTTTTGTTCGAAGTCCGTTCATTACACATAAAAATATATTATATATAAATTTTAAAATATTTCCTCAGTTCAGTTCAGTTCAGTCACTCAGTCGTGTCTGACTCTTTGCGACCCCATGAATTGCAGCACGCCAGGCCTCCCTGTCCATCACCAACTCCCATAGTTCACTCAGACTCACGTCCATCGAGTCAGTGATGCCATCAAAATATTTCCTAGTATCTTACAAATTCTATGCTATTTTTTTTTTCTAAGTCACCTAAGTCATCTCCGACTCTGTGCTACCCCATAGATGGCAGCCCCCCAGGCTCCTCTGTCCCTGGGAGTCTCCAGGCAATAATACTCAAATGGGTTGCCATTTCCTTCTCTAATACTATGCTGCAATTAAACATAAAGATAACAATATATCTTAAGTCAAATCATCTGTAAACATACTGTACTGGTTACTTTTATCTGTTAACCTGCCTGGCTAGGTACCCAGCTATTTAGACAAACATTTTCTAGAATTTACTGAGAAATTTTTAGATGAAATTAACTTTTAAGTATGTGGACCTGAATAAAGAAATTACTCTTCATTATGTGGGTGAGCTTCATCCAATTAGTTGCAGATATGACTAGAACAAAAGACTGAATTCTGCCCCTAGGCCGCCTTCAGACTTAACTACAGCAGTGGCTCTTCTCTGAGTCTCCAGCCTAATGTGCTGTTCTGCAGATTAAAATTACCAGCTTCCATAACCATGTAAGAAATCTCTTAATATAATTTTTTTCCCTGTCTTTCCATTTCAAGCCTCACACATTTTTTTCTTATTTTATTTAATTGGCTTAGTTTTGCTAGTATTTCAACACAGGATGAAAAGATTATTTTAGTATGATTGAATATATTGTTTTTATTTTTAATTCAAAATTATATATTTCTAATATATTCATATCATCCTCAGAGTATGTTTTATGGCATTACTTGTCTGGTCAGATGTTACATGGCTACCTCATTCCTAATTGTGTATGTGGAAACTTTTATATATATATATAATCAAAATAAAAGAAAATAGAAATTTAGAAAGCAGAGAAAAGTAAGTTTACCAAAACTGTATCATTGTACTGACAGTGATTCATCAGAAAAATAAAAGATAATCTTATTAACATCTAAGGCTAAATATAAAGTACAGCACTGGAACTATTTAACTTAAAGGTAGAAATTTGCTCTGCCAGCTACTGCTGTGTAGACTTGGACAAATTACTTAACCTTACTGAGATAGATTTCCCATCTGTAAATGTATACATATCTCATAAAATCACCATATATCTAAATTAAATGATACATGTAAAGGCTCAGCAAGTGGCAAAAGATAACAGGCAGTTAGTAATTTGTAACGACAAGCACACATGCACAAAGACACACACATGCCTCAAATATGCTTTACTAAATGAGCCTTTAGTAACAATTTTTAATTCACCTAATAAGGATGCGATGGCTAGATGGCATCACCGACTCGATGGCATGAGTTTGGGTTAACTCTGGGAGTTGGTGATGAACAGGGAGACCTGGTGTGCTGCAATTCATGGGGTAGCAAAGAGTTGGACACAATTGAGCAACTGAGCTGAATAAGGATTTCAGGCCATCTATTATACACTGAAATGGTTAACATAATGAAATTGCATAATTGTTCTAATAATCCAGACACATTGAAAAAAGAGTGTGATATCTATTATAACTGTAAACTTTTACATTTAAAAGACTGTTTTCTTCACAGGAGTTTGAAGAGTTTGTTCAAAGCTCTGGAAGAGAAGGAGTCGTGGTGTTCACTCTGGGGTCAATGATCAAAAACCTCTCAGAAGAAAAGTCTAATATGATTGCATCAGCCCTTGCCCAGATTCCACAGAAGGTCAGATAATATTTATTTCAGGGATAGTTATTTTAAAATCCATGATTACGGTAAAGTATACTTTTAAAATACAGGAAAGGCTATTGATACTGTTAATCTCAAGTGAGCGCTAAAGAAAAATTACAAATGATAAAAGGAGGTATTTGATTGCTATCTTGCTTTAAACCTGGCATTATTAACAGAAAATTATATTGCAGTATTTTCTTTAAATAATGATCTGAAGTTAATCATATGCTACTGTTAAAACATCAGTCAGCTTTGAGCCTAGGTTTTAAGTCATTCATGTAATTTAACATCTTTGGCTGTTCTTATATATATCTTTTAAATCTGAAGCATATAAACAAGTTACAAATAACATGACAGAAAATAAAGGAAAAGATATTCAAAATAATAGGTTTGATTCACAGCATATCTTGGGACTATATTTTCTTATAATTAATGATTTTAAACATTGTCTTAATGAAACTTGGAAATAAAAGCATATATTCTAAAATTAAACCTAAATAATGTTTCTTCTCGGAGAAGGCAATGGCACCCCACTCCAGCACTCTTGCCTGGAAAATCCCATGGATGGAGGGAGCCTGGAAGGCTGCAGTCCATGGGGTCGCGAAGGGTCGGACACGACTGAGCAACTTAGCTTTCACTTTTCACTTTAATGCATTGGAGAAGGAAATGGCAACCCATTCCAATGTTCTTGCCTGGAGAATCCCAGGGACAGAGGAGCTTGGTGGGCTGCCGTCTATGGGGTTGCACAGAGTCGGACATGACTGAAGCGACTTAGCAGCAGCAGCAGCAATGTTTCTTCTAATAATCCTAAATAATGAATCTTAAAAATAATGCTAAATTAAATCCTAAATAAACAGTTAAAGTTTTAATAATCCAGTAAAAGATTTAAGAATATACTTTACAATGTTCCAGCAAACTGTAATTTTATATTAACATCATTCTAGGTTATAACTGAGTGACACCTTTTCCCTAGCTTTAGATAAAACATACCATTACAGCAATTGTGTTTCAAATAATTATGACAATTCTTATATTTATATCCAAATTGCTTTCAAAAATTGCTTTGTTGAAGTAACACCCATTTAAACATTAAATCTAAAAAAATCTTCATAAAATTATTGCATTTTTAATTGCATTAAAATACAATGCTTAGGAGTGGCATTGAGGAAGGGCTAGAGGCACCAAAAACTCTCTCCAAAACTATGTTGAATAAAAGTGGCAAGAGGGAACATCCTTGTCGTGTTTATTGCCTTCTCCACTTTGCTAATATTGTGTATCACATCAATTGATATGTGTATATTGGACAATCCTTGCATCTCTGGAATAAACCCTACTTGATTATAGCGTACAATCTTTTTATGTATTGTTGGGTTCAGATTGCTAATGTTTTGTTGAAGATTTTGGCGTCTATGTTTATCACTGATATTGGCCTATAATATTCTTTTTGTGTGATATCTTTGTCTGTTTTTGATATCATGATGATGGTCACCTCATATGAGATTCAGAATATTCCTTTCTCTGCAATTTTTGGAAGTTTCAGAAAGATAAGTGTTGATTCTTTAAATTTTGACAGAATTTGCCTGTGAAGTCATCATAATTCTGGACTTTTGTTTGTTGGAGGATTTTTAATCACAGTTTGAATTCCAGTACTTGTGATTGGTTTGTTTATATTTTCTATTTTTTTTTTCTGGTTCAGTCTTGGGAGATTGTACATTTCTAAGACTTTGTCCATTTCTTTCATGTCATGCAATTATCTTTTATTGATAAACAGTTGCTTTTAGTACTCTCTTAATATCCTTTGTATTTCTGTATTGTGCATGGTAACTTCTTTCTCATTTCTCATTTTATTGATTTGACCCCTCTTCTTTTTTTTTGTTTGATGATTTTGGCTAAAGTTTTGCTAATTTTGCTTATTTTCTCAAAGAACCAGATTTTAATTTCATTGATTTTTGCTACTGTTTTCTTTGTCTCTGTTTCATTTATTATTGCTTTGATCATTATGACTTCATTCTACTAACTTTGATTTTGTTTATTCTTCTTTCTCTAGTTGCTTCAGGTTAAGGTTAGGATATTTACTTGAAATTTTTGAGTTAATATTGTGTTGCTAAAACTTCCCTTCTTAGAACTACTTTTTTACTGTGTCCTACATGTTTTTGATATTGTATATTTGTCATTAATCCTTAGATTTTAAAAAATTTCCTCAGTGATCCACTGTTTGTTTAGTAACATACTGTTTAGCCTCCATGTACAATGTTTTATTGCATGTCCCCCCTCCCCAGTTGATTTCTAATCTCATTGCTTTGTAATCAGAAAAGATGCTTGATACAATTTCAATTATTTTAAATTTACTAAAACTTGCTTTGTGACCCAAGATGTGATTTATCCTGGAGAATGTTCTGTGTCCACTTGAGAAGAAACTGTATTCTGCTTTCAGATGGAATGTCTTATAAATACCAATTAAGTTTATTTGATCTAATATATTATTTAAGGATTGTGTTTCCTTATTGATTTTCTGTCTGGATGATCTGCCCATTGCTGTAAGTGCCCCACTATTACTGTATTACTGTTGAGTTCTCTTTTTATGAAAGGCTGTTAGCATTTGTCTCCTATGTGGGGTGCATATACATTTACAACTACTATTACTTCTTACATTGATCCATTGATTATTATGTAGTGCCCTTTATTTTCTATTGTAACAGTCCTTGTAGTAAAGTCTATTTTGTGTGATACAAGCATCACTACTTCAATTTTCTTTTGCTTTCCATTTGCATGGAATATCTTTTTCCATCTCCTCACTTTCAGTCAGTATGTTTCCCTAGGTCTAAAGTGAGTCTCTTGTAGATAGCATATATATGAGTATGGTTTTCTTTATCAATTGTCACCTTATGTCTTTTGGTTAGAGCTTTTAATCTATTTACATTTAAGGCAATTATTGATGTGTATGATCCTGTTGCCATTTTCTTAATTGTTCGGGGTTTATTTCCATAGGTCTTTTTCTTTCCTTCTTTTTTCCCCCTCTTCTCTTGTGGTTGAAAAACCTTCTTTTGTGTTGTGCTTGGATTGCTTTTTCTTATTTATATGTGTAGCTATTGTAGATTTTGCTTTGCATAGCATCTATATATTTGGTTGTTTTAAGTTGCTGATCTTTTAATTTCAAATATCATTTCAAAAATACATTTTCAATATCTGAAATCTCCTCTTGTCACCATTGCTGGTTTTGATATCATTTTTGTGTGTGGATGTTATCCTGTCTTTACTGTATGTTTGGCTTTTGTGTGCTTAGCATTCAGTCATATCTAACTCTTTGCGAACCTATAGACTGTAGCCCACCAGGCTCCTCTGTTCATAGGGATTCTCCAGGCAAGAAGAGAACAATAAAGAGAAGAAAATGAAGTTCAAAGTAAGTAAAATACTGATAAAGGGGGAAAATTAAAGAACAACAACAAAAACCTGGAGCTAAAAAATTATAATACCTGAAGAGAAAAATTCACATCATGGATTCCAAATCAGACATGACTATGAAGAAGTATCAGCACACTTGAAGAAAGGATAATACAAATTATCAAATCGGAAGAGCAGAAATAAAAATAAATGTAGAAAAAAATGAACCCTAAGGCACTTGTTAGACAAGACTGTGGTCCTAGGGTGATTAGATTGACTAGTTTTCTGTGAGTATGGTTACAGTGTGTCTGCCCTCTGATGCCCTCTTGCAACACCTACCATCTTACTTGAGTTTCTCTTACCTTGAGCGTGGGGTATCTTTTCACGGCTGCTCCAGCAAAGCACGGCTGCTGTTTCTTACCTAGAACAAGGGGTATCTCCTTACTGCCGCTTTCCTGATCTTCAGTGTCGGATATCTCCTCTAGGCCCTCCTGCTCCTGCACAGCCACCGTTCCTCAGGTTGATCCTCCTGGCCACCAGCCCTGGCCTCGGGCGTGGGTGGCTCCTTTCAGCTGCCGCCCCTGGCCTCAGGCTTGAGCATGGGGTGGCCCCTCAGGTTACCGCCCCTGGCCTCGGGCGCAAGGTGTCTCCTCAGCGTCACTGTCCCTGGCCTAGAGTGCCAGGTGGCTTCTTCCGGCCCTCCTGACCTCGGACGCGGGGTGTCTCCCCCGGCCACTCTTGACCTCAGACACGAATGCGGGGTGTCTCCACTGGCCGCCCCTGACCTCGGACGTGGGGTGCTTCCTCCCAGCCGCCACTGATCTCGGACACAGGGTGTCTCCTCTCGGCCGCCGCCACTGACCACAGACATGGGGTGCCTCCTCCCCTGCTGCCATTGATGTCGGATGCAGGGTAGCTCCTCTTGGCTGTTCCTGAGCCGTTGCAGCCTGGTACTCTAGGTTGCCACCCCTGACCTTGGACGTGGGTAGCTCATCTCGACCATGCTTAGTGCGCTGCCCGGCTCTGGCAGCCGTCCACACAGCAATATGTGAACTGTGAACTTCCTGATGTTCAAGCTGGTTTTAGAACAGGCAGAGGAACCAGAGATCAATTTGCCAACATCCGCTGGATCATGGAAAATGCAAGAGAGTTCCAGGAAAACATCTATTTCTGCTTTATTGACTATGCCAAGCCTTTGACTGTGTGGATCACAATAAACTGGAAAATTCTTCAAGAGATGGGAATACCAGACCATCTGACCTGCCTCTTGAGAAATCTGTATGCAAGTCAGGAAGCAACAGTAAGAACTGAACATGGAACAACAGACTGGTTCCAAATAGGAAAAGGAGTAGGTCAAGGCTGTATATTGTCACCCTGCTTATTAAACTTATATGCAGAGTACATCATGAGAAACGCTGGACTGGAAGAAACACAAGCTGGAATCAAAATTGCCAGGAGAAATATCAATAACCTCAGATATTCAAATGACACCATCCTTAGAGTAGAAAGTGAAGAGGAGCTAAAGGGCCTCTTGATGAAAGTGAAAGAGGAGAGTGAAAAAGTTGGCTTAAAGCTCAACATTCAGAAAACGAGGATCATGGCATCCGGTCCCATCACTTCATGGGAAATAGATGGGGAAACAGTGTCAGACTTTATTTTTTGGGGCTCCAAAATCACTGCGGATGGTGACTGCAGCCATGAAATTAGAAGGCGCTTAGTCCTTGGAAGAACAATTATGACCAACCTAGATAGCATATTCAAAAGCAGAGACGTTACTTTGCTGACTAAGGTCGGTCTAGTCAAGACTATGGTTTTTCCAGTGGTCATGTATGGATGTGAGAGTTGGATTGTGAAGAAGGCTGAGCGCCGAAGAATTGATGCTTTTGAACTGTGGTGTTGGAGAAGACTCTTGAGAGTCCCTTGGACTGCAAGGAGATCCAACCAGTCCATTCTGAAGGAGATCAGCCCTGGGATTTCTTTGGAAGGAATGATGCTAAAGCTGAAACTCCAGTACTTTGGCCACCTCATGTGAAGAGTTGACTCACTGGAAAAGACTCTGATACTGGGAAGGATTGGGAGCAGGAGGAGAAGGGGACGACCGAGGATAAGATGGCTTGATGGCATCATGGACTTGATGGACGTGAGTCTGAGTGAACTCCAAGAGATGGTGATGAACAGGGAGGCCTGGCGTGCTTCAATTCATGGGGGTCGCAAAGAGTGGGACACAACTGAGCGACTGAACTGAACTGAACTGAACTGAAAGGCACTTATGGGACACTTCCCTGTGACTAATCATAGAGACTGTAGGACTTCTCAAAAAAGAGAAATGGACAGAATGGATACTAAAGAATATATATATATATATATATATATATAAAATCAGACTTCTTCAAATGAAGACCATTGTGCATCAAAAGATACTATCAAGAAAGTGAGATAAATGTAGACTGTGAGAAAATCTTTTTTTTTTACTTTACAATATTGTATTGGTCTTGCTATACATCAACATGAATCCACCATGGGTGTACATGTGTTCCCCATCCTGAAGCCCCCTCCTACCTCCCTCCCCGTACCATCCCTCTGGGTTATCCCAGTGCACCAGTCCCAAGCATCCTGCATCCTGCATTAAAACCTGGACTTGTGATTCGTTTCTTACATGATATTATACATATTTCAATGCCATTCTCCCAAATCATCCCACCCTCGCCCTCTCCCACAGAGTCCAAAAGACTGTTCTATACATCTGTGTCTCTTTTGCTGTCTCACATACAGGGTTATCATTACCATCTTTCTAAATTCCATATATATGTGTTAGTATATTGTATTGGTGTTTTTCTTTCTGGCTTACTTCACTCTGTATAACAGGCTCCAGTTTCATCCATCTCAATAGAACTGATTCAAATGTATTCTTTTTAATGGCTGAGTAATACTCCATTGTGTATATGTTCCATAGCTTTCTTATCCATTCATCTGCTGATAGACATCTAGGTTGCTTCCATGTCCTGACTATCATAACATGTGCTGCGATGAACATTGGGGTACACGTGTCTCTTTCAATTCTGGTTTCCTTGGTGTGTATGCCCAGCAGTTCTATTTCCAGTTTTTAAGGAATCTCCACACTGTTCTCTATAGTGGCTGTACTAGTTTGAATTCCCACCAACAGTGTAAGAGGGTTCAATTTTCTCACCCTATCCAGCATTTATTGCTTGCAGACTTTTGGATCACAGTCAGAAATCTTGCAGCAAACAAAAGCCCAAGTCCAGACGGCTTCTTGGCTGAATTCTACCAAAAATTTAGAGAAGAGCTAACACCTATCCTACTCAAACTATTCCAGAAAATTACAGAGGAAGGTAAACTTCCAAATTCATTCTATGAGGCACCGTCACCCTAATACCAAAACCTGACAAAGATGCCACAAAAAAAGAAAACTACAGGAAATATCATTGATGAACATAGATGCAAGAATCCTTAACAAAATTCTAGCAATGAGAATCAAACAACGTAATAAAAGATCATACACTATGACCAAGTGGGCTTTATCTCAGGGATGCATGGAATTTTCAATATCCGCAAATGAATCAATGTAATTCAGTTCTGTTGTTCAGTTGTGTCTGACTCTTTGTGATCCCATGAATCACAGCACCCCAGGCCTCCCTTTCCATCACCAACTCCTGGAGTTCACTCAGACTAGTGTCCACCATGTCAGTGATGGCATCAGCCATCTCATCCTCTGTCATCCCCTTCTCCTCCTGCCCCCAATCCTTCCCAGCATCAGAGTCTTTTCCAATGAGTCAACTCTTTGCATCAGGTGGCCAAAGTACTGGACTTTCAGCTTTAGCATCATTTCTTCCAAAGAAATCCCAGGGCTGATCTCCTTCAGAATGGATTGGTTGGATTTCCTTGCAGTCCAAGGGACTCTCAAGAGTCTTCTCCAACACCACATTTCAAAAGCACCAATTCTTCAGCACTCAGCTTTTTTCACAGTTCAACTCTCACATGCATACATGACCACTGGAAAAACCATAGCCTTGACTATATGAACCCTTGCTGGCAAAATAATGCCTCTGCTTTGCAATATGCTATCTAGGTTGGTGAAAAGGCAAAATGATAGAATAACAAAGAGAAACTCCCCAGGTCATTAGGTGCACAATATACTACTGGAGATCAGTGGATAAATAACTCCAAAAAGAATGAAGGGATGGAGCCAAAGCAAAAACAATACCCAGTTGTGTATGTGACTGGTGATAGAAGCAAGATCCGATGCTATAAAGAGCAATATTGCATAGGAACCTGGAATGTCAGGCCCATGAATTAAGGCAAATTGGAAGTGGTCAAACAAGAGATGACAAGGGTGAACATTGACATTCTAGGAATCAGTGAACTAAAATGGACTGGAACGGGTGAATTCAACTCAGATGACCATTATATTTACTACTGCGGGCAGGAATCCCAGAAGAAATGGAGCAGCCATTATGGTCAACAAAAAGAGTCTGAAATGCAGTACTTAGATGCAATCTCAAAAACGACAGAATGATCTCTGTTCGTTTCCAAGGCAAACCATTCAGTATCACAGTTATCCAAGTCTATGCCCCAACAAGTAACACTGAAGAAGCTGAAGTTGAATGGTTTTATGAAGACCTACAAGACCTTTTAGAACTAACACCCCAAAAGATGTCCTTTTCATTATAGGAGACTGGAATGCTAAAGTAGGAAGTCAAGAAACACCTGGAGTAACAGGCAAATTTGGCCTTGGAATACAGAATGAAGCAGGGCAAAGACTAATAGAGTTTTGCCAAGAAAATGCACTGGTCATAGCAAACATCCTCTTCCAACAACACAAGAGAAGACTCTGCACATGGACATCACCAGATGGTCGACACTGAAATCAGACTGATTACATTCTGTGCAGCCAAAGATGAAGAAGCTCTATACTGTCAACAAAAAAAAGACCAGGAGCTGACTGTGGCTCAGATCATGAACACCTTGTTGCCAAACTCAGACTGAAATTGAAGAAAGTAGGGAAAACCGCTAGACCATTCAGGTATGACTTAAATCAAATCCCTTATGATTATACAGTGGAAGTGAGAAATAGATTTAAGGGCCTAGATCTGATAGATAGAGTGCCTGATGAACTATGGAATTAGGTTCATGACATTGTATGGGAGACAGGGATCAAGACCATCCCTTTGGAAAAGAAATGCAAAAAAGCAAAATGGCTGTCTGGGGAGGCCTTACAAATAGCTGTGGAAAGAAGAGAGGCAAAAAGCAAAGGAGAAAAGGAAAGATATAAGCATCTGAATGCAGAGTTCCAAAGAATAGCAAGAAGAGATAAGAAAGCCTTCTTCAGTGATCAAGGCAAAGAAATAGAGACAAACAACAGATGGGAAAGACTAGAGATCTCTTCAAGAAAATCGGAGCTACCAAGGGAACATTTCATGCAAAGATGGGCTTGATAAAGGACAGAAATGGTATGGACCTATCAGAAGCAGAAGATATTAAGAAGAGGTGGAAAGAATACACAGAAGAACTGTATGAAAAAGATCTTCATGACCCAGATAATCATGATGATGTGATCACTAATCTAGAGCCAGACATCATGGAATGTGAAGTCAAGTGGGCATTAGAAAGCACCACTATAAACAAAGTTAGTGGAGGTGACTGAATTCCAGTTGAGCTATTTCAAATCCTGAAGGATGATGCTGTGAAAGTGTTGCACTCAATATGCCAGCAAACTTGGAAAACTCAGCAGTGGCCACAGAACTGGAAACAGATGTTTTCTGGAACTCTCTTGATTTTTCCATGATCCAGTGGATGTTGGTAATTTGATCTCTGGTTCCTCTGCCTTTTCTAAAACCAGCTTGAACATCTGGAAGTCCACAGTTCACGTGTTGCTGAAGCCTGGCTTGGAGAATTTTGAGCATTACTAGCGTGTGAGATGAATGCAAATGTGTGGTAGTTTGAGCATTCTTTGGCATTGCCTTTCTTTGGGATTGGAATGTAAACGGACATTTTCCATCCTGTGGCTGCTGCTGAGTTTTCCAAATTTGCTGGCATATTGAGTGCAGCACTTTTACAGCATCATCTTTTTAGGATATGAAGTAGATCAACTGGAATTTATCATCTCCACTAGAATTGTTCTTAGTAATTCTTCCTATGGATCTCTTGACTTCACACTTCAGGATGTCTGGCTCTAGGTAAGTGACCACACAATCGTACATTGCCTTTCTTTGGGATTGGAATGAAAATGAGCTTTTCCAGTCCTGTGGCCACTGCTGAGTTTTCCAAATTTGCTGGCATATTGAGTACAGCCCTTTCACAGCATCATCTTTCAGGATTTGAAAGAGCTCAACTGGAATTCCATCACCTCCACTAGCTTTGTTTGTAATGATGCTTTCTAAGGCCCACTTGATTTCACATTCCAGGGTGTCTGGCTCTAGGTGAGTGATCACACCATCGTGATTATCTTGGCTGTGAAGATCTCTTCTGTACAGTTCTTCTGTGTATTCTTGCCACCTAATACATCATATTAAATAATTGAAACACAAAAACCATATGATTATCTCAATAGATGCACAGAAAACCTTTGACAAAATTCAACATCCATTTATGATAAATACTCTCCAGAAAACAGGAATAGAAGGAACATATCTCAAAATAATAAAAGCTATATATGACTAACCCACAGCAAACATTATCTTCAATGGTTAAAAGCTGAAAGCATTTCCCCTAAAGTCAGAAACAAGACAAGAGTGCCCACTTTCACCACTACTATTCAACATAGTTTTGGAAGTTTGGCCACAGTAATCAGAGCAGAAAAAGAAATAAACGGAATCCAAATTGGAAAAAGAAGAAGTAAAACTCTCACTGTTTGCAGATGACATGATCCTCCACATAGAAAACCCTAAAGACTCCACCAGAAAATTACTAGAGCTAATCAATGAATATAGTAAAGTTTCAGGATATAAAATCAACACACAGAAATCTCTTGCATTCCTATACACTGATGATGAGAAAATAGAAAGAGAAATTAAGGAGACAATTCCATTCACCATCGCAATGAAAAGAATAAAATACTTAGGAATATATCTCCCTAAAGAAACTAAAGACCTATATGTAGAAAACTATAAAACACTGGTGAAAGAAATCAAAGAGGACACTAATAGATGGAGAAATATACCAAGTTCATGGATTGGAAGAATCCTTATAGTGATAATGAGTATACTACCCAAAGCAATCTATAGATTTAACACAATCCCTATCAAGAAAGTCTTTTAAAATTATATATCTAGTAAGGAATTAATGTACACAATACATAAAAGAACTTGTAGATCTCAACAACAACAATAAAATCTAACTGAAAAATGGAAAAGTACTTGAATAGATTTCTTCAAGGAATATACAAATGGTCAAAAGGTATATGAAAAGAAGCTCAACATCATTCATCATAATGGAAATGAAAATCAAAAGCATATAAAATTAATAATTCATTTAATAGGATATCTATTATCAGTAAAAGAAGGGAAAAAAAGGAAAATAATATGTTGGTGAGAATGTAGAGAAATAAGACTTGGTGGACTGCCACTAAGAGTAAAAACGATGCATCTGCTGCAAAAAACATTTTTGTATTTTCTTAGAAAGTTAAACATAGTATCATATGAACTAGACATTCTCTCTTGGCTGTTTATTGAAAGAAATAGAATTCAGTGATTAAAACACATATTTGTAGGCGGAGCCTGGTGGGCTGCCTTCTATGGAGTCACCCAGAGTTGGACACGACTGAAGTGACTTAGCAGCAGCAGCAGCAGGCATAGTAACTTAATGAGTCAGATAACCATGATGATGTGATCACTCTTCTAGAACCAGACGTCTTGGAGCGCAAAGTCAAGTGGCCCTTAAGAAACATCACTATGAACAAAGTAGTGCAGGTGATGGAATTTCAGCTAAGCTATTTCTAATACTAAAATACCATGCTGTTAAAGTGCTGCACTCAATATGACAGCAAATATGGAAAACTCATCACTGGACACAGGAATGGAAAAGGTCAGTTTTCATTCCAATCCCAAAGAAAGGCAATGCCAAAGAATGTTCAAGCTACCACACAACTGCACTCGTTTCACATAATAGCAAGGTCATGCTCAAAATCTCCAAGATAGGCTTAAACAGTATGTGAACCAAGAACTTCCAGATATTCAAGCTGGATTTTAAAAAGTAAGAGGAACCAGAGATCAAAATGCCAACATCCCTTGGATCCTAGAAAAACCAAGAGAATTCCAGAAAAATATCTACTTCTACTTTATTGACTATGCTAAAACCTTTGTGTGGATTAAAACAAACTGTGGAAAACTCTTCAAGAGATGGGAATACCAGACCACTTTACCTGCCTCCTGAGAAACCTGTATGAACGTCAAGAAACAGCAGTTAGAACCAGACCTGGAACAATGGACTGATTCCAAATTGGGAAAGGAGTATGTCAAGGCTGTATATTGTCACCCTGGTTATTTAAATTATACACAGAGTACATCATGAGAAACACTGGGCTGGAAGAAGCACAAGCTGGGATCAAGACTGCTGAGAGAAATATCAATAATCTCAGATATGCAGATGACACCACCTTTATGGCAGAAAATGAAGAAGAACTAAAGAACCTCTTGATGAAGTTGAAAGAGGAGAGTGAAAAAGCTGGCTTAAAACTCAACATTCAAAAATCAAAGATCATGGCATTCAGTCCCATTGCTTCATGGCAAATGGATGGGAGAAAAAATGGAAACAATGACAGACCTTATTTTCTTGGGCTCCAAAATCATTGCTGATATTGACTGCAGCCATGAAATGAAAAGATTCCTGCTCCTTGGAGGAAAAGCTATAACAAACATAGACAGCGCATTAAAAGAAGATACATTACTGACAAAGGTCCCTATAGTCAAAACTATGGTGTTTCTAGGGGTCATGTATGGATGTCAGAGTTGGACCATAAAGAAAGCTGAGCATTGACAAACTGATGCTTTGGAACTGTGGGGTTCGAGAAAACTCTTGAGAGTCCCTTGGATTGCAAGGAGATCAAACCAGTCAATCCTAAAGGAAATCAGTCCTGAATATTCATTTCAAGGATGATGCTGAAGCTGAAGTTCCAATATTTTGGCCATCTGATGTGAAGAGCTGACTCATTAGAAAAACCCTGATGCTGGAAACGATTGAAGGCTGGATAAGAAGGGGGAAACAGAGGATGAGATGGCTGGAGGGCTTCACTGTCTCAATGGACATTAGTTTTAGCAAACTCTGGGAAATGGTGAAGGACAGGAAGCCTGGCATGCTGCAATCCATGTGGTTGCAAAGAAGTGGACACAAGTGAGCAACTGAGCAAGTCAGAGCAACAATTTTCAGGTCAGAAAAGTGATGAATAAAGAATTTTTTGAGGGTTAATAGTTTTTAGTTCTGTTTTAGTATAGTTACTTTGCAATGTTGTATTAGTTTCTACTATACAGCAAAGTGAATCAGCTATATGTATACATATATCACATTTTGTTGGAGTTCCTTCACATATAGATCACTCCAGAGCATTGAGTAGAGTTCCTTGTACTTTACAGCAGGTTCTCATTAGTTATCTACTTTGAACATGGTATCAGTAGTGTCTATATATCAGTCTCTATCTCCCATTTCATCCCACCTGCCTTCCCCATTGGTATCCATACACCTGTTTTCTATACCTGTTCCTCTATTTCTGCTTTGCAATTTATTTTCATACATACATACATGCATATATATACATGTATGTATATATATATACATATATATATGTGTGTATATAGTGAAATATTATTCAACCTTAAAAAGAAAGGAAGTTACGATATGTTGAAACAAGTGTGAACCCTGAAATAAAATAATAAGTCAGAAGACAAATACTGTATGATTTATGTATACAAATAATGTATGATTCCACTTGTACCTGTTATCTAGAGTAGTCCAATTTTACAGAGATGGAAAGTAGGGCAGAGATTATCAGGGGCTAATGAATGAGAGATACAGGGAGTTATTTAATGATACAGAGTTGATGTTATAGATGATGAAAATATTTGAGGTAAATGTAGAGCTGATTGGACTTCCCTGGTGCCTTCAGTTCAATTCAGTCCCTCAGTCGTGTCTGACTCTTTGCGACCCCATGAATTGCAGCACACCAGGCCTCCCTGTCCATCACCAACTCCTGGAGTTCACTCAAGCTCATGTCCATCGAGTTGGTGATGCTGTCCAGCCATCTCATCCTCTGTCGTCTCCTTCTCTTCCTGCCCCTAATCCCTTCCAGGGTCAGAGTCTTTTCAATGAGTCAACTCTTTGCATGAGGTGGCCAAAGTATTGGAGTTGCAGCTTTAGCATCAGTCCCTCCAAAGAATACCCAAAACTGATCTCCTTTAAGATGGACTGGTTGGATCTCCTTGCAGTTCAAGGGACTCTCAAGAGTCTTCTCCAATACCACAGTTCAAAGGCATCAATTACTGGGCACTCAGCTTTCTTCCCTGGTGCCTTAGTTGGTAAATAATCCTCTTGCAATGTGGGAGACCTGAGTCCTATCCAATGGGTCAGGAAGATGCCCTGGAGCAAGGCATGGCAACCCACTCCAGTAATCTTACCTGGAGAATCTCCATGGACAGAGGAGCCTGGCAGGCTGCAGTCCATGGCGTCGCAAAGAGACACGACTGTACAACTGGATACCATGACATATAATTGATGGTTACACAACATTGTAGATGTTTTTAACGTCACCAAACTCTAGACTAACAATACTTTAAAATAATAAATATAATTATGAATATTTTACTTTACAAGTCTATGTTACAGGTAAGTATGTAAAAAAATAAGTTCAAAAGAGGTAAATAACATCCCTCCCCTTTGCCTCTGAAATCTTTGTTTCAAAAATCCTCTTTACCAGAGTGACCTAGTAACACCAGATGCAGATTGTTGTTTTTCTTCATCTACATCTTCATCACTTTTCTTCATCCGGTTAAGTTAGAATTAACTCGAAGTTGAAAGGCTATTGACTAGGACCATTGCAAGCCTTTGAAAACATGGTTGTAGTGTTTGTAGTGTAATGGTTTATAAACACTCATATGTGATGCCTGGAGGCATCAAATCTGATTAATCATAGGTTAACTTCTGACAGGATGTGATTCTAAAAATCTTCTAATAAAGACATTCATCTTAATAGGTTCTGTGGCGATACACAGGAAAGAAACCAAAAACACTAGGAGCCAATACTCGACTATATAAATGGATTCCACAAATGATCTTCTTGGTAAGACCAAAGAGAAGAAAAATAAAGAGAGCTGAATGAAGTTTAATCTGAATGATTATTCAGTAATAGATATCTTACAAATTTATATTTAAAATAAGAAAAAAATTTAATGTGTTCTTCACATTTCTTCAGGAGTTTTTATAAAAAAGGATTATTCATGACACTTTAAAAAAATTAAGGCACACTGTATTCAAGACCATTATGATAAATACAGTTATTAGTGCAATGGACTTTTACAGTAAGACAGAGAGTTTGGATACAACTCTATAAGCAAAAGGAAAAGAAGGGAATTTTTCCCCAAAGAACATAATAGAAGTTCATTGGATGAAAACTTACAAACAGTTCAACTGACCTAGTAAATGCTTGCTAGAATTGGCAGTGTAGAGATAGTGGAGCTACAAAATCAATTTCTAGTTGAGAAGAGTTCAAAGGAACCTAACTAGATCTTGGTCAAGGATCTTTGTCAAACTTTAGCATAAATATCAAGTTTATAAATCGTTAATTTATGATTAATCTCTCCCTCCTCCAGGATCAATGTAAGAGAAAGTACTTTTCGATCAGGCTCTCATTAACTTTTGTATAGAATATTGTAACACACTCCTGATGCTCTTCATCCATTTTCTCCTACCTTTCTTCTCTACAGGAAAAAAAATCTGGCAAGTCATTTCACCTGTATTTCATATATAACATAAATGGCTGCATATTAGTATAAAGTCAAGCGCAAATCCTATTTTCTTAAACAGAGAACATCATAAACTTGATGTAACCTATCTTTCTAGCCTGTTATGCCAACATTCTCATATTGAAATCCTGCACATCTCACCTTCCTTTTCCCATCTTCAAAAATATTTGGTTTCTACAGTCCTTCCCTTTGTTTTTATTGATATATTCTTCTTGCAATAATTTGTCAAATGGCAAGTACTCTCCATCATATATTCTGTAGTAAACTTCTTAGTTGTCTGTGGAAAGACTTAATTGCTGGACTCACTAATTATACTTAGCTTGGAGTAATTAATTGCTGCTTTCTTCAGAGCCTATAAGGATTTATATGTATTCTCATGGCATATAATTATAAAGAAGAGTTTACTTAATAGAATTTGGCTTATGAAGGTGTCATGATTTTCTGTTTCTGACACTCTTACAATTTAGAATAATAATGTTTCTTTCTTTCATTTTTTTTTTTTAAATTTTTAGGACATCCCAAAACCAGAGCTTTTATCACTCACTGTGGAACTAATGGGATCTATGAAGCTATTTACCATGGGGTCCCTATGGTTGGAATTCCTATGTTTGGTGATCAGCATGATAATGTTGTTCGTATGAAAGCCAAAGGGGCAGCCGTTGAAGTAGACTTGCAAAGAATGACAAATGCAGATCTGCTTAATGCTTTGAAAGCAGTTATTAACAACCCTTTGTAAGTACAGAATATATACATTTTTAAGAAGTCTCTTGTTTTTGAAGGAATAATCAATTGTATACAATTATAAATTGATAATTTTATATAATAACCAATGCAAGGTAATATCAAATAAGATTATTTTATACTTCTTAAATTTTGGGAAATTATTTTGTCACCTACCACTACTGAGTGATAGATTACAATCTCAAAGAAATACTAAATTTATTTAAAGAAAATTATCTACTGTTAAAAGATATAAACTTTTTAATTAACAATAGTACTTTTTATTTCTTAAAAATTGCAGATATTATCAATCTAAAGAATTTAGGAAATGTAACAAAATCATAAAAACATAACTACTCAGCTTTCCTTATGTAGTTATAACCTATACCAGTTTAGAAACTTCTGCTATTTGCTTGTGCTAATTTATAAATAGAAAGTAATAGAAATATATTTGTAAAAATAAAGTATATTTGTTAATTTAAAATATTTTATATTGGTATATTTTATTTTATTTTTAATATATTTGCATTTTAATTAACATTAAAAAGTGGAAGTTTGTTTAAATTTTTTTAGAAAAATTATATTCACTACTAAATAGAAACTTTAGTTTTCAACTATAATTTTCTACATTATAAATTCTACTGTTTCTGTTTCATTTTGCTTTCTTTTTATAAACATTTTTATTTTTACTTTATTCTACTTTACAATACTGTATTGATTTTGCCATACATTGACATGAATCAGCCACAGGTGTACAAGAGCTCCCAATCCTGAAACCCCTCCCACCTCCCACCCTATATCATCTCTCTGGATCATCCCTGTGCACCAGCCTCAAGCATCCTGTATCCTGTATTGAACATAGACTGGCGCTTCATTTCTTACATGATAGTACACATGTTTCAATGCCATTCTCCCAAATCATCCCATCCTCTCCCCTCTCCCTCAGAGGCCAAAAGTCCGTTCTATACATCTGTGTCTCTTTTGCTGTCTCGCATACAGGGTCATCATTACTATCTTTCTAAATTCCTAATTACTAATTTCTAAATATGTGTCAGTATACTGTATTGGTGTTTTTCTTTCTGGCTTACTTCACTCTATAATTGGCTCCAGTTTCATCCATCTCATTAGAATTGATTCAAATTTATTCTTTTTAAAGGCTTAGTAATACTCCATTGTGTATATGTACTACAGCTTTCTTATCCATTCATCTGCTGATGGACATCTAGATTGCTTCCATGTCCTGGCTATTATAAATAATGCTGCAATGAACACTGGGGTACATGTGTCTCTTTCAATTCTGGTTTCCTCGGTGTGTATGCCCAGCAGTGGGATTGCTGGGTCATAAGGCAGTTCTTTGCAAATTTTTAAGGAATCTCCACACTGTTTTCCATAGTGGCTATACTACTTTGCATTCCCACCAATATTGTAAGAGGGTTCCCTTTTCTCCACGTCCTCTCCAGCATTTATTGCTTGTAGACTTTTGGATCACAACCATTCTGACTGGTGTGAAATGGTACCTCATTGTGATCTTGATTTGCATTTCTCTGATAATGAGTGATGTTGAGCATCTTTTCATGTGTTTGTTAGCCATCCGTATGTCTTCTTTGGAGAAATGCCTATTTAGTTCTTTGGCTCATTTTTGACTGGATCTTTTATTTTTCTGGAGTTGAGCTGCATAAGTTGCTTGTATATTTTTGAGATTAGTTGTTTGTCAGTTGCTTCATTTGCTATTGTTTTCTCCCATTCAGAAGGCTGTCTTTTCACCTTACTTATAGTTTCCTTTGTTGTGCAGAAGCTTTTAATTTTAATTAGATCCCATTTGT
The DNA here is from genome assembly GCA_917880005.1 of Nanger dama. Classification (NCBI taxonomy): domain Eukaryota; kingdom Metazoa; phylum Chordata; class Mammalia; order Artiodactyla; family Bovidae; genus Nanger; species Nanger dama. Next base: position 20,493,280 of record CAKJTW010000001.1, read on the forward strand.
TTATTTTTGCTTTTATTTCCAGTATTCTGGGAGGTGGATCATAGAGGATCCTGCTGTGATTTATGTCGGAGAGTGTTTTGCCTATGTTCTCCTCTCGGAGTTTTATAGTTTCTGGTCTTAGGTTTAGATCTTTTATTTATTTATTTATTTAATTGCAATACTGTATTTGTTTTGCCATACATTGACACGAATCAGCCATAGGTGAACACAATCTCCAATGCCGAAGCCCCCTCCCACCTCCCACCCTGCATCCTCTACTTGAATCATCCTGTGCATCAGCCCCATGCATCCTGCATCCTACATTGAACATAGATTGGTGCTTCATTTCTTACAAGAAAATATACATGTTTCATTGCCATTCTCCCAAACCTTACCACCCTTTCCCTCTCCCTCAGAGTAGGTTTAGGTCTTTAATCCATTTTGAGTTTATTTTTGTGTGTGGTGTTAGAAAGTGATCTAGTTTCATTCTTTTACAAGTGGTTGACAAATTTTCCCAGCAACACTTGTTAAAGAGATTGTCTTTACTCCATTGTATATTCTTCCCTCCTTTGTAGAAGATAAGGTGTCCATAAGTGTGTGGATTTATCTCTGGGCTGTCTATTTTGTTCCACTGATCTATATTTCTGTCTTCCTGCCAGTACCATACTGTCTTAATGACTGTGGCTTTGTAGTAGAGCCTGAAGTCAGGCAAGTTGAATCATCCACTTCCATTCTTCTTTCTCAAGATTGCTTTTGCTATTTGAGGTTTTTTGTGTTTCCATACAAATCTTGAAATTATTTGTCCTAGTTCTGTGAAAAATACCGCTGGTAGCTTGATAGGGATTGCACTGAAACTGTAGATTCCTTTGAGTAGTATACTCATTTTCACTATATTGATTCTTCCAATCCATGAACATGGTATATTTCTCCATCTATTAGTGTCCTCTTTGATTATATTGGTATATTTTAAATTAAAACTAGAGAAAGAGAATGAAGCAGAGAGAGATCCAAATGGAGGCAGAGAAAACCCTAGCCTCCTTGTTCCCCAGTAGGAAATAACAATTAGACACTATCTATGAACAAAATCATTTCTAGGAGTGCTCTAAAGTCCATGTATGAAATTTTAGCAACACAGTAGGACAACAATCAGAACAAAAGAGCCTTAGATAAATCACACAAGAACAAAATGATGACAGCTTTATTTTACCAGCATCAGCCTCAAGCCAGCATTACTCAGCACCAAGAGTGAACACTCAGCTAGAAAAAGTCCTTGGTAGAAAAAGAAGAATGAATTGAGTGACCAATTTCTAATGCCTTCTGGGACACAGAAATAGAAAAACAAATTCTAAATTTGTATGAAGCCACAAGAGATCTCAATCGCCAAAGTAGTCCCAAGAAATAATGACATTGAAGGCATCCCAATTTTTATTTCAAACTGTACTATAAAGCTATAGTAATTTTAAATAGATGATATTGTCATAAAAATAGACATACAGACCAATGGACAGGACTGAGAATCCTGAAACAAACCTTCATATATAAAGCTGAATAATATTTTTCAAAAAGTGAAGAATACTCAATAGGAAAAGCATTATCTCTTCAATGAGTAGTACTAAGGAAACTAGATAATTATATACAGGAGAATAGAATTTGGAGCTGTATATTATATTACTTACAAAAGATGACTAGAAATGGACTAAAGACTTAAACATAAGACCTAAAACCATAGAACTCCTATGATCAAACAGGAAGAAAAGTTTCTTGACAAGGGTATTGGCAACAAAACTTGGGATATGATACCAACAATACAAGGAACAAATGCAAAACAAAAGGTGAGGCTATATTAAGCTCAAAAGCTTTTGTACAGCAAAAGAAATGACCTACAAAATGAAAGGCAACATACAAAATTGGAGAACATTTTGAAAATAACACATCTGATAAGAAACTAATATACAAAGATATAAGTAACTCATATTACTCAATAGCAAAATTTTTATAAAATGGAGTTACTGAATAGATATTGGCCCCAAAAAAGATGTATAATGGCCAACAGGTACATGAAAAAGGGCTTGACACTACTAAGCATCATAAAATGCAAATCAAAACCTCACCTTTCCCACCTCACACTTATTAGAATTGTTGTTGAGGTTGTTCAGTCACTAAGTTGTGGCTGACTTTGTGACCACATTAACTACAGCATGCCAGGCTACTCTGTCCTCAAATGTCTCCCTGGAGTTTGCTCAAATACATGTCCATTGAGGCGGTGATGCTATCTAACCATCTCATCCTCTGCTGCCCAATTTTCTTTCTCCCTTCAATCTGACTCAGCAGTAGGTTCTTTTGCAGTGAGTCAGCTCTTTGCATCAGATGGCCAAAGTACTGGAGCTTCAGCTTTAGCATCAGTCCTTCCATCAAATTCAGGGTTGAATTCCTTTAGGATTGACTGGTTTGATCTCCTTATTGTCCAAGGGACTCTTGAGTCTTCTTCAGCACCAGAATTAGAAAGCATCAATTCTTCAATGCTCAGCCTTTATGGTCTAACTCTCACATGATTGCTGGAAAAACTATAACTTTGACTATAGGGACATTTGTCAGCAAAGTAATGTCTCTGCTTTTTAATATGCTGTCTGTGTTTGTCATAGTTTTTCTTCCAAGGAGCAAGAGTCTTTTAATTTCATGACTGCATTTGGTCTCCAGAGTGATTTTGGAGCCCAAGAAAATAAAGTCTGTCACTGTTTCGACATCAATTTGTCACAAAGTGATGGGACAGTATACCATATTCTTAGTGTTTCTCAATGTTGAGTTTCAAGCCAGTTTTTCACTTTCTTTTGCCTTCATCAAGAGGGTCTTCAGTTCCTCCTTGCTTTCTTCCATAAGGGCAGAGTCATTTGCATATCTAAGGCTCTTGATATTTCTCCTGGCAATCTTGATTCCACCTTTGACTTCATCCAGCCTGGCATTTCTCAGGATGTACTCATTTTGCTTCTCTTCTTTTCTCAGCTATTTGTAAGGCTTCCTCAGACAACCATTTTCCCTTCTACAGTTCTTTTTCTTGGGGTTGGTTTTGATCATGGCCTCCTGCACAATGTCATAAACCTTTGCCCATAGTTCTTCATGAACTCTGTCTATCTGATCTAATACCTTGAATTCATTTGTCACTTCCATTGTATTATTGCAAGAAATTTGATTTAGGTCATATCTGAATGGTCTACTGCTTTTCCCTCCTTATTTAATGTAAATCTGAATTTGGCAATAAGGAGTTCATGACTTGACCACAGTCAGCTCCGGTATAGAGTTTCTTCATCCTCAACTTCAAAGAATATAATCAATCTGATTCTGGGATTGACCATCTCTACACAGTGACCATGAATGGAGTTATTTCTTGTGTTGTTGGAGGATGGTGGTGTTTGCTATGACCAGTGCGTGTTCTTGACAAAACTTTGTTAGCCTTTGCCATGCTTCATTTTGTACCCCAAGGCCAAAATTTCCTGTTACTCCAAGTGTTTCTTGACTTCCTATTTTTGCATTCCAATCCCCTATGATGAAACGGACATCTTTCTTTGGTGTTAGTCCTAGAAAGTCTTGTAGGTTTTCACAGAGCCATTCAACTTCAGTCTCTTCAGCATTACTGGCTGGGGCAAAGATCTGGATTGCTGTGATGTTGAGTGGTTTTAGAAAATGCAGAAGAACCAGAGATCAAATTGTCAACATCCACTGGATCATGGAAAAAGCAAGAGAGTTCCAGAAAAACATCTATTTCTGCTTTATTGACTATGCCAAAGCCTTTGACTGTGTGGATCACAATGCACTGTGGAAAAGTCTGAAAGAGATGGGAATATCAGACCACCTGACCTGCCTCTTGAGAAATCTGTATGCAGGCCAGGAAGCAACAGTTAGAACTGGACGTGGAACAACAGACTGGTTCCAAATAGGAAAAGGAGTATGTCAAGCCTGTATATTGTCACTCTGCTTATTTAACTTCTATGCAGAGTACATCATGAGAAACGCTGGACTGGAAGAAACACAAGCTGGAATCAAGCCTGCTGGGAGAAATATCAATAACCTCAGATATGCAGATGACACCACCCTTATGGCAGAAAGTGAAGAGGAACTACAAAGCCTCTTGATGAAAATGAAAGAGGAGAGTGAAAAAGTTGGCTTAAAGCTCAACATTCAGAAAACGAAGATCATGGCATCCGGTCCCACCCATCACTTCATGGGAAATAGATGGGGAAATAGTGGACACAGTGTCAGACTTTATTTGGGGGAGGGGGCTCCAAATCACTGCAGATGCTGACTGCAGCCTTGAAATTAAACGACACTTACTCCTTGGAAGAAAAGTTATGACCAACCTCGATAGTATATTCAAAAGCAGAGACATTATTTTGCTGACTAAGTTTCGCCTAGTCAAGGCTATGGTTTTTCCTGTGGTCATGTATGGATGTGAGAGTTGGACTGTGAAGAAGGCTGAGCACTGAAGAATTGATGTTTTTGAACTGTAATGTTGGAGAAGACTCTTGAGAGTCCCTTGGACTGCAAGGAAATCCAACCAGTCCATTCTGAAGGAGATCAGCCCTGGGATTTCTTTGGAAGGAGTGATGCTAAAGCTGAAACTTCAGTATTTCGGCCACCTTATGTGAAGAGTTGACTCTTTGGAAAAAGCTCTGATGCTGGGAAGGATTGGGAGCAGGAGGAGAAGGGGATGACCGAGGATGAGATGGCTGGATGGGATCACTGACTCAATTGACCTGAGTTTGAGGGAATTCCAGGAGATGGCAATGGACAGGGAGGCCTGGCAAGCAATTCATGGGGTTGCAAAGAGTCGGACACGACTGAAAGACTGAACTGAACTGAACTGAACTGAACTGAGTGGTTTGCCTTGGAATGAATAGAGATCATTCTGTCATTTTTGCGATTGCTCTCAAGTACTGCATTTTGGACTCTTTTGCTGACTGTGAGGACTACTCCATTTCTTCTAAAGGATTCTTGCCCATAGTATTAGATGTAGTGGTTGTCTGAATTAAATTTGCACATTCCAGTCCATTTTAGTTCGCTGACTCCTAGAATGTCAATATTCACTCTTGCCATCTCCTATCTGACCACTTCCAATTTTCCTTCATTCATGGATCTAACATTCCAGGTTCCTATGCAATATTGCTCTTTATAGCATCAGACTTTACTTTCACCACCAGAGACATCCACAAATGGGCATCGTTTCCACTTTGGGTCAGATTCTTCATTCCTTCTGGGGCTATTTCTCTGCTCTTCTCCAATAACATTTTGGTTACCTATTGACCTGGATGGTGCAATACATATACATATATATATATATATAAAAATATAATCCCCTACTTCTTGAGTCTTCCTCTTACCTCCACCCTATCCCACTCTTTTTGTATTTTGTGGCAATCTCTTGAGTATGTTCAAGTCTTTTCAACTCCATGGTCTGTAGCCTGCTAGTCTCCTCTGTTAATAGTACCTTCCAGGGACTAATACTGGCATGGATTATCATTTGCTTCTCCAGAGGATCTCTCTGACCTAGGGATCAAATGTGCATTTCCTGCTCTCCTGCATTGGCAGGAAGATTCTTTAGCACTGAGCCACCTAGGAAGCCCCAGAGTACCTGACTGAGTTCTCTGTGTTATACAGCAAATTCTAATGGCTATCTACTCTACACATGATAGTATATATAAGTCAGTGCTACTTCCTCAATTTGTCTGACTGTGTCCCATCCCTTGCTGTGTACACAAGTCTGTCTTCTACATCTGCATTTCTATTCCTACCTTGCTAATGGGGTTATAAGTACAATTTTTTCCCTAGGTTACAATATTAACATATGATATTTGTGTTTCTCCTTCTGACTTACTTCACTCTGTAAAACAGGCTGTGGGTTCCATCAGTGTATCTTAAACATCACATCTTAGATTTCTTTGCTATATTATCAGTACAATGTTGTCAAAGCTTACAACGTATGCATCTTGCCCAAGACCACACTTTCCAAAATCATTTAGCATTAATTTCATATTTATATGGACTTAATGAACCAATTTGTGTTTTAATAGAGTATTTTATTGACTTTTTATCTGATAAATACTTTGTGTCTGTCTTGGAATTTATGTTGCTATTGTTTGTTTTCCTGAGATGTATTCAGAGGTACTTATTCCTTAAATTCTTGTGTATTAAAAAAAAGCCTGCCTTGGTTGTTTAAACCAAAGGGCAACAGAGTTTTGTTTACTTTTTTTTCTGGTTTATAGTTCTCATCCTCAGTACTTTTTGCATGCTTTCCCATGATTTTCTACTATTTAATGTTCTGTATTCTTTATCAATGATGATTGCACTTTGGTGTGGGAGAATAACCTCCCTCCTTCATAAACCCAAGGAAATCTTGCTTCTAAGTCAGCCATTTAAAGCGTTAAGCCAAAACCGTGGTTTGGTCTTCTGTTCCTTGACAGAAGTTAGAAGGGTTAGTGTTCTAGCTATTGCCATCCTTCCATCTCACCACTGCAGGTGCAGCCCTATGTTGTTGTTGTACAGTTGCTCAGTTATGTCTACTCTTTGTGACTGCATGAAATGCAGCACATCAGGCCTCCCTGTCCCTCATTATCTCCCAGAGTTTGCCCAAGTTCATGTTCATTTTCAGAGGTGCCATCCAACCGTCTCATCCTCTGATGCCCTCTTCTCTTTCTTCCTCAATACTTCCCAGCACTGTGGACTTTCCCAGTGAGTTGTCTGTTCTCATCAGAAGACCAAAGTACTGGAGCTTCAACTTCAACATCAGTCCTTCCAGTGAATATTCAGGGTTGAGCTCCCTTATGATTGTCTTGTTTGACCTCCTTGCTGTTCAGGGGACTTTCAGGAGTCTTTTCTAGCACCACAGTTGAAGGCATCAGTTATTTGGCATTCTGACTTCTTTATGGTCCAACTCTCCCAATGGTATGGGACCACTAGGAAGACCATAGCCTTGGCTATTCAGACCTTGTTGGCAGAGTTTGTTTCTGCTTTTCAACACACAGCCTTCTCTAGCCTGAGGCAAAAATGCCGACATCTATTCAGTCTCAGACCCTATTTCTTGCCCAGAGGATCACATGAAGCTTTCTTGCTTTCATCTGAAATGTCAGGGCCATGATGATCACATACTGAAATCATTTCCTGTTACTTCTGAAGTCTCATTAATACTGGCACTCCAGACCAAACCTGGGGAAGAGTGAAGGAGTGGGGAAAGGGTTCCTTTTTCATAGACCTTCCCTTCCATGCTGCTTCTTACACTATTATGTTCCCAATACCACACTCAGCAATTTAGATCAAAATTCTGTATTCTCAAGCTACATATTCTATTAATCCATTCTTATTTGTGTACTTTGAGAATGCTATTTTCAATTGGAAATTATTTTCTCTCCTACCTCCAATAATTGCTGAGACTCTAAAGCATCCAATAGATAACAGCCAATGGACCATCATATCTAGAAATATCTCAAGAGGAAACAAATTTTCTTAAGCTTTTCATATTCTTGATGATATAAATTATGACACAACTTATATAATTAATTATGTAATGTATTTTTAATAGTGTATATCTGTTTTAGGTATATCATGTCCTTAACAAACTTTATAGGTTGTTATTTATATATTCAATTTTAGCTATAAAGAGAATGCTATGAAGTTATCAAGAATTCACCATGATCAGCCTGTGAAACCCCTGGACCGAGCAGTCTTCTGGGTTGAGTTTGTCATGCGCCACAAAGGAGCCAAGCACCTTCGACCAGCTTTCCATGACCTCAGCTGGTTTCAGCACCGCTCTTTGGATGTGATTGGCTTCCTGCTAGCTTGTGTGGCAACTGTTGCCTTCCTGGTCACTAAATGTTGCCTGTTTTGTTGTTGGAAGTTTGGTAAGACAGCAAAGAAGAAAAAGAGAGAGTAGTCTCTTCTGCCTTCTTTTTTTTTTTAAACAGTTGGGCTAGAAACCTTGACAGAGTCTATCTGAATAATCCAGCCACTGATTTGAAAAGATTTCTCTCCTGGTCTTCTGGGTTCTTGTCCAGTCTTCAACTTATCAAGACAAAGATCAAAGACTCACTCCAGAAATAAGCCATACGATTCCAAATGAAGGTTTAAAATAATCTATTCTTTACAAAGATACGACAAATGAATAAACACATGGAAATTGTTACAATTAAAGTTTAGTGCTTTCCTTTTTTCATTGCTTTCAGTTCAACCAGTTGAGATGCTGGTGAGGCCTCAGGAACATAATGATAAAACCTATTTCCATACTGATCAGGTTGAATATTTCTTAAATATCTAACATAATTTGGGGTCCAATATTCAATAATTATTTCATATTCTCTAAAAGAACTGTACAAGAACTAATGCAGAACACACTGTAGCCAGAGCTTCTTTGCCAGTCAGGAATATCAGAAGCCTGATAGGATTTCTACTCTGCTATAAAGCACATTTTACGTCATCAATTCCCTTTCATATTACACATTAGATTTTGTCCCCTTTGGAATATAAAATACTGTTTGTTTTTGTTTTCCCAAGACTATCCTTCATTTGGAAATTAATAATGATAGTACTTCATTTGTATTGTAACACTTCTTGGTTTCAGAGAACTAGCTGATTGTTGTATGGTTTCATGGTTATTGGTACAATGGACCAAAGTAAATGATTCGAATTTAATGCCCACACTTTTAAACGAACTTAAGTACAATAATGCTGTATATTGTCATTCTGCTTATTTAACTCTATATAGGGTGCATCATATGAAATGCTGGCCTGGACAAGCAGGAATCAAGATTGCTGCAGAAATATCAGTCTCAGGTGATACACAGATGATACCCCTCTAACGACAGAAAGTAAAAAGGAACTAAAGAACCTTTTGATGAGGGTAAAGAGGGAAATGCTGGCTAAAGCTGGGCATTAAAAAAAAAAAAAAAAAAAGAAAATCATGGCATCTGGTCCCATCATTTCATGGCAAATAGAAGGAGGAAAAGTGGTAGCTGCTTTCTTATCCTCCAAAATCACTGTGGATGCTGACTATAGACAAAAATTAAAAGATGCTTGCTTCTCAGAAGAAAAGCTATGACAAACCTAGACAATCTGTTAAAAAGCAGAGATACCACTTTGCAGACAAAGGTCTATGTACTCAAAGTTATCCTTTTTCCTGTATATTTATGACAGTTGGACCATAAGGAAAGCCCAGCAGTGAAGAACTGATGCCTTAAAATTGTAGTGCTGGAGAAGACTCTTGAGAGTCCCTTGGACTGCAAGGAGATCAAACCAGTCAGTACTAAGGAAATCAGCCATTAATATTCACTAGAAGGACAGATGCTGCCGTTGAATCTCCAATACTTTGGCCACCTGATGAGATGAGCTGATTCACTGGGGAAGACCTTACTTTTGGGAAAGATGCAGGGAAAAAAAGAAGGAGGTGGCGGAGGATGAGATGGTTAGGTAATATCACTGACTCAATGGACATAAATTTGAGAAAACTCTGGGGAGATAGTGAGGGCTTCCTTAGTGGCTTACTGATAAAGAAAATGTCCATCAATTCAGAAGACTCTCATTTGATCCCTGACCCAGGAATATCCCCCAGAGGAAGAAATGGCAATCCACTCCAGTATTCTTGCCTGGGAAACCCCATAGACAGAGAAGCCTGACAGGCTACAATCCAGGGGATCACAAAGAGTTGGACATGACCGAGCAAATAAACAACAACTAGGAGATAGTCAAGGACAGAGGAGAATGGTGTGCTGCAGTCCATGGGGTCACAAAGAGTCAGATATCAACAACTACATCAAAAATTTACTTAACTTGAATCTTACATTAATTTTACTTACAATATAAATATTTGCAAAGAAGAAAAAAACTGTTTAGAGTTGCACTGCAGATACTTTGGGCAGAAAATGCACTTCCCATAAGTGCTGCTTTCTTTGGGGATGATTTCTCCTTCAGAAATTCAGGAGTTAATCCATTTCTTTCTTTTACTTTGTCTCAATATTTCTCCTGGTCCTCTCATGAGCTGTACTGTGACTATTACACTAAGCACAAGTATCTAGGAATCTTACTAACTTGCATCAGCTTGAAATCTGCAGCAAATATGAAGACATAAATTGAATTTTAGTGAAACAAACATGTCTGTATAAATAGAATATTCTCTTTCTCTTTTTTTCCCCTTCTTCTCTAATCCTATAGGTGAATATGGGGAGTTCTAGCCACGATTTTGTCTTGAAATTCCATCAAATTCTCCATTTAAAAAAATCTCTTCTTTTCTTTTCTAAAAGTCTGTCTTCAATATGCTTGCCAATAATTTGCTCTTGATATCAAAAATTTATTCAGTCTAACTCAGATGATGTTATGTATTAACCAAGTTCAGTAAATGATTCATCATGGACTTTGACATCTATAAATCAAGTTAAATAGACCTAAAATAACTAAATACAAATATAAGTCTACCAAATTTAAAAACAGAACAAATATAGCACTATCAGAATTAATATAAACACTTTGGGCAATTATCTGTTTTTTACAGGTATGAGAACAAGGTAATCATAATTTATTATTAGTTGGGGAATTAACTATAAAGAATTATAGGAGATAAAAATATGTTTTCTTAATTGTGTCAGGCTTTGAATAATTAAATAATTGTATTACTTTAAGGAATAGAACTTAAAAATGCAAGCACTGATGTTACTAAAGACATAATACATGTAATTAAAGCAGTAATACACCACAAACCTAAACCATATATTAGCAATATGATAATGTCCTTTCCTATAATAGTCTTTAAATCATACTTTAATCTTTGGTCATTTTATGCCAAACTCAAGATATATCTTCATTTTTTAAAATATGGAATACCAGGCCACCTGACCTGCTTCTTGAGAAACCTATATGCAGGTCACTAAGCAACAGTTAGAACTGGACATGGAACAACAGACTGGTTCCAAATAGGAAAAGGAGTATGTTAAGGCTGTATATTGTCACCCAGCTTCTATGCAGAGTATATCATGAGAAACACTGGGCTGGAAGAAGCACAAGCTGGAATCAAGATTGCCAGGAGAAATATCAATAACCTCAGATATACAGATGATACCACCCTTATGGCAGAAAGTGAAGAGGAATTACAAAGCCTCTTGATGAAAGTGAAAGAGGAGAGTGAAAAAGTTGGTTTAAAGCTCAATATTCAGAAAATGAAGATCATGGCATCTGGTCCCATCACTTTATGGGAAATAGATGGGGAAACAATGGAAACAGTGTCAGGCTTTATTTTTTTGGCTCCAAAATCACTGCAGATGGTGACTGCAGCCATGAAATTACAAGATGCTTACTCCTTGGAAGAAAAGTTATGACCAACCTAGATAGCATATTGAAAAGGAGAGACATTACTTTGCCAATAAAAGTCCATCTAATCAAGGCTATGGTTTTTCCTGTGGTCATGTATGGCGTGAGAGTTGGACTGTGAAGAAAGATGAGCGCCAAAGAATTGATGCTTTTGAACTGTGATGCTGGAGAAGACTCTTGAGAGTCCCTTGGACTGCAAGGAGATCCAACCAATCCATTCTAAAGGAGATCAACCCTGGGATTTCTTTGGAAGGAATGATGCTAAAGCTGAAACCCCAGTACTTTGGCCACCTGATGTGAAGAGTTGACTCATTGCAAAAGACTCTGATGCTGGGAGGGATGGGGGCAGGAGGAAGAGAGGACAACAGAGGATGAGATGGCTGGATGGGATCACTGACTCAATTGACCTGAGTTTGAGGGAATTCCAGGAGATGGCGATGGACAGGGAGGCCTGGCGTGAAGCAATTCATGGGGTTGCAAAGAGTTGGACACGACTGAGCGACTGAAGTGAACTGAACTGAATGATGTTAACATAAAAGAGTTTAAGTAACTCAGGATTTAGATACTTTATTTCTGAATTTTCTGAGTTTATTCAGAAAGATTACTCTGACAACTAAATGCATTTTTCTGTCCTAAGTATCTGCAGTGCAACTCTAAACAGTTCTTTTCTTCTTTGCAAATGTTTATATTGTAAGTAAAACTAATGTAGGATTCAAGTTAAGTAAATTTTTGATGTAGTTGTTGGTATCTTACTCTTTTTGACCCCATGGACAGCAGCACACCATTCTCCTCTGTCCTTGACTATCTCCCAGTTGTTATTTGGTTTATTTGCTAAGTCATGGCCAACTCTTTGCGATCCCTGGATTGTAGCCTGTCAGGCTTCTCTGTCTATTAGATTATACAATCCATTTCCTCAGTGCTAGTAACAAAATACAAAATCTATTTAAATCTGAACTCATAATGACCGATAGTAAAGAGGGCGTAAAGAGCCTCTTGATGAAGTTGGTAGCTTAAAACTCAACATTCAAAAATCTAGGATCATGGCATCCAGTCCCAACACATCATGGCAAATAGATGGGGAAAAAGTGGAAACGGTGACAGATTTTATTTTTTTTTAGGCTGGAAAATCATTGCAGACCATGACTGCAGCCACAAAGTTAAAAGATGATTGTTCCTTGAGAGGAAAGCTATGACAAACCTGGTGGTAGCTATGGTTTAGGTGCTAAGTCGTGTCCATTTCTTGCAACCCCAAGCCAGACTCCTCTGTCTATGGGATTCTCCAGGTGACCTGGGTGTTTTCCTGACCCAGGGATGAACTTAGGTCTCCTGCATTGCAGGCAGAGTTTTTACCAACCACACTATGAAGGAAGCCCATGACAAACCTAAAGAGAGCATTAAAAAGTAGAGACATCACTTTGCTGATAAAGGTCTCTATAGTCAAGGTTATGATTTTTCCAGTAGTCATGTATGGATGTGATATTTGGAACATAAAGAAGGCTGAATGCTGAAGAATGAATGCTTTCTAACTGTAGTGCCGGTGAAGATTCTTGAGAAGCCATTGGACTGCAAAGAGATCAAACAAATCAATCCTAAAGGAAATCAACCCTAAATATTCATTAGAAGGATTGATGCAGAAGCTGAGTCTCAAATACTTCCGCTACCTGATGTGAAGAGCTGACTCTTTGGAAAGTTTGAAGGCAAGAGGAATATGGAGTGACAGAAGATGAGATGGTTGATTGGCATCACTGAATCAGTGGACATGAGTTTGGGCAAAGTCCAGGAGATAGTGGAGGACAGTGATGCCTGGCATGCTGCAATTCATGGGGTTGCAAGGAGTCAGACACAACTGCTCAGTTGAACAACAACATTACCTCACACCACTCAGAATGGCTATCATAAAAAAATCTACAAGCAATAACTATTGGAGAGAGAATGAAGAAATGGGAGCCCTCTTGCACTGTTGGTTGGAATGCAAATTGGTATAGCCACCATTTAAAACAGTTAAGATGTTCCCTAAAATACTAAAAATAGAATTACCAGAAGATCAGCAGTTCCAAGCTGGTCATGTACTCTAAGAAAACCGTATGTCAAAAAGATATATGCACCTCAAATGTCATTTCATTACTATTTATTAATACAATAGCCAGAACATAGAAGTGACATACATGTCCATCAGCAGATAAATGAATAACATTTATTAATGCATACATGCGGAATCTAAGAAAAATGGTAGAGATTAATCTATTTTCAGGGCTAGGGTATAGATGCAGACGTAGAGGACAGACATGTGGATTTGGGAGGGGGAATGAATTGGGAGATTGGGTTTGACATATATACCCTATCATGTGCAAAACAGATAAACAGTAGAAACCTTCTGTATAGTGTATGGAGCTCTACTTGGTGCTCTTTGGTGACTTAGATGATGGGATGGGGGTTCACAAAGAGGTCCAAGAGAGAGGGTACATATGTATACATACAGCTGATTACTTTGTTGTACAACAAAAACTAACACAACAATGTAAAGCAACTATACACCAATAAAAGATCTGGGGGAAAAACACTATCACTGTTTATGGAAAACATGATACTACACATAGAAAATCCTAAAGATTATGTGCAAAACTACTAGATCTCATGAATAAATTTGATAAGTAAACAGGATACAAAATTAATACAGAAATTTGTTGTATTTCTATACACCAGCAATGAATGATCAGAAAGAAATTAAAGAAAAAAAATCCCCATTACCATTTAATCAAAAAGAATAAGATATCTAGGAACAATCCTACCAAGGAAGCCAAAGACCTATGCTCTGAACAGGATAAGACCCTGATGAAATAAATCAAAGATGACACAATCAGATGGAAAGATAGACCATAGTCTTGAATTGGAAGAATCAATATTATCAAAATTTCTACAGTACTCAAGGCAATCTACAGATTCAATGCAATCCCTACCAAATTACCAATGGTATTTTTTTTTAATAAGCTAACACAATTAAAAAAAATATTGAGACACAAAAGACCCTGAATGGTGAAAGCAATTTTGAGAAAGAAAACAGAGTTAGAGGAATAAGCTCTCCCAGACTACACTACAAAACTACAGTCATCAAGACAGATGCTACTGGCACAAAACAGACATAGATCACTGAAATAGTATAGAAAGTCCAGAAATAAACCCACAGACGTATTGTAAATTAATCTCTAACTGTGGAGAAAAAAACAGGATCTTCAATAGGTGGTTCTGAGAAAACTGGAAAGTGCCAGGATCCAGCCCCAGTGGATCTAGGGAATTTGAAGAGGGGATGGTGTGGTGAGAGAGAGATATAGATTAGAGAGAGATAAGGAAAGAATTTGCAGTTAAGAGAATAGAAGAGAGAAAGAGACTGTATTCCATGGTTTACATAGAAAGCCAAAAAGCCCCGAGACAAAGGACTTACACCATATACGTAGGGCCACAGGCACCTGCTTGAATAGTGCAGGGTGCCCACCTTGGGCTCCCCTCTTGCGTGGGTCTCAGAAGCCCAGGCATATAAGTAGACATGGCGAGCCTTTGTGTTGCAGTCAGGAATTCAGCCTGAAAAGGAGAGGGAGGGAGAGGGAGAAAGAGGGAGGCAGAGAGAATTGACACGGGGGGAGCCAGATTTCCAAGAAACTGGTCAGTCCCTTTATTTTCCAGGAAAGCTTTCATACTTTAATTTGTACATAGAGATCAATGGATAATACAAAGTCATGCAGGGTTGGCAGCCCTGACCCTTATGGAGACCAGGCTTTTTTCTGCATACCTTTCCCCCACAACAATGTTGTGTATATTATCTCCTGGCCTTGGAGGCCTGTGGACATTTTATGATGCTCTTTTGATAAAGGCTACTCAACCAGAAAACTTATTTTCCCTTGAAGTGTTTTTTTTTCTTTATATTTCTAATCTACGTTAGCCTCAGAAAGTATCAAGCAGAGTTACATTTTCAGGAAGCAAAGGTGCAGCAAGTTACAACAAAGAAAGAACCAATTAGCTCAAAGGCCTGATGTGGTTAGTTTCAAGGCTACACTTGTTTTTCTTGCATTCCAAAGATGCTAACTAATGCACTCCCAGGTGCACAGTGGATAAGGGATATGGGAACTTGGCAGCAAGCACTGGCTCAACAGTGAAATCTTGCACCAGCACTATTCTAACAGCTTTTAACTCTTTGAAAGGCTCTGTGTTTTCGGCTTCCCATGCCTCTCACAGTTGGGGGCTGTAAACAATCACATGCATAATTGTAAAAGTCCTAGTAAACCTGTCAGACAAGTTAGCCATCAGAGGGGTTTGAGCTAAGACACTCCTTTTGTATGCAGAAGACTATTAACTGGAGCTGTAAGTTAACTTTTTTCCAGAGAAAGGTGGTCGGAGATACTGCCCCCTATAATGTCAGAAGAATAGGTGGAAAGCATAGAGCAGTAAGGCAGGCAGACTCTGGTTTTGGGGGTAGATGCTCAAGAAAGTCCAGGGGGACCTCTGTGGCCTGATCCTGCCTTTGCATTTTGTCAGGACCCTTTCCTCATGACCTTTACCATGGAGGGGATTCCCATGCTGGCTCCCGGCATCTCCCCCTTTTTATTTCTTAAAACAGGCAAATGCAGTTCAGTCACAAGCTTCTGAATGCTCTGCCAAAGAATCCTGACAATACAAGGAAGAATGATTATGAGGAGCAAGATTAGAGCACCCACAGCAACATAGCTAAAAACAGTAGACAAAATGTTTTTTCCAGAGGTAAAATTAGAAAAGATGTGGAAAAAGTCATCAGCTGCTCCTGCGGCAGTAAAATCTAGTTGGGAGTGTTCCATAGGGGTTATTTGATTATGAAGTTTCCTAAATCCAGACCAATGTCAGAGCTATTCCAAATACCTGAAATATGAATTTTAATTTTTTTCCATTCATAGTCTGTCTTCTTCACTTTCAGGGATGTAATGCATATCCACCCATAGTTGGCATGACAGGACAATGCCAATTTTCTTTTAAATGCCTGTAGTTCAGTCCCTATATGTGTTATTGCTTCCTCTAGGGCATCTACCCTCATCTCTAGCTTCCTATCTATAACTTCTTGTGTTGCCAACGTTAAAGAAACATTTTAAGACATAGTATCAACATATTGGACAGTACGCACTTGTTGAGTCAATAATATTGCTTCCAAAGTAACGGATGTAATTGCAGTTATTAAAGCTGATATTCCTAAGATAAGTAAGCCCACAAACCATCCTGATCGCATTAAATCTTGTAGTTGTCGTAACACAGTAATCATCATACCAGCTCCTTGTTATAACAATAAGTAGTTACAGTTACAGGCACCATAAAATAGGATGGACGTTTTAACATCACAAAAGAGCAAACATTATATTGGGGAGTTAAGCAAGATGAAAGCATACATCGTTCACAGGACACTATATTAAGTCCACCTGAATAATTCATCCGTACATAGAATCTTCGGGAAATATTAGTGAAGAGAAAAACATAAGGAGAGGGTAAACAAGCCAAAACAGAATAAGTAGAATTATTTTCTCATCGGAGTTCATGCTGCCCCAGCTCCATCAGTCCCACTGGGACCTCGATGTTTATCTTGGCTCTCCTGCTGGCAGGTGCCCGGGCACCACCCTTGTTCCCTCACTAAACTGGCCCCGGGGCCCAGCGGTGGCCAAGCGAGTGCAGACGGACACTGGCGGGGCCACTGGCTGCAAGGGGGTTCACTGGGTCCCGGCAGCCAGGCTGTTCCTGCCTGTGGCTCCCAGCACGCAGCTGTTCCGTGAGGCAGCGGCGGCAGGGGCGGAGGAGTGCCCTTCCTCTTTTGTAATGGAAGCTATGGGGGAACTGGATGTCTGGGGGACTGCGACATGGTGAATCAGCCCATCCAGGATACAAATCGGAGAATCTGCGTCCTGTGGAAAAATACAAGCACATCCTCGACCGCTGGTTAACAATGGGTCAGGACCCCTCCATTATCTGGAGAGGAGGTCCTTCCATTTCACCAATGGCTTTGCATTCTGCTGTTCCAGACACTGAAGTGAAGCATTGCAGTGGTTACGGACAAATCGACATTTAAGTTACTTATTACAAAGACAGCATGTTGTAAAATCTGATGGGGGGAACTATACTTAAATTCCCCTTTCTTTAATTTTTGAATTTGTATTTTTAATGTTTGGTGAGCTCTTTTTACTATAGCTTGTCCCTGTGGATTATAAGGGATGCCCGTGTTATGTTTAATTTGGAACTTTGTACAAAATTCCTGGAAAGACTTAGAGGTGTAAGCAGGAGCATTGTCAGTTTTTAAAGTTTTTGGCAAACCCAAATATGAAAAACAAGTAAAGAAATGTTGTATTACATCCTTATATGCCTCTCCTGTGCAAGCAGTTGCAATAATGACATGGGGAAAAGTATCTACAGTTACATGAACAAAAGACAATTTTCCAAATGAGGAGACATGAGTTACATCCATCTGCCAAAGCATATTAGGTTTGAGACTGTGAAGGTTAACTCTCAAAGGTAAACTATTTATAGTAGTGGGATAGTGTGAGCAGGAATGAACAATCTCTAGAGCAGATTCTCGAGGAATTTGAAATTGATATCTTAAGGCAGTAGCATTTTGATGATGAAGGGAGTGAGAGGCTTGGGTTTCTTCAAAAACAGAGGCCACTGTAACCCTGGTTAATGAATCTGCCAATTTTCATCAAACATTAAAAGAGCATCAGGCTGTTCTTTGTTATATGGAATTACAATTTCTGATGGGTCTCTACTAAATAAATTAATGTTCTGCTTCCTTCCTTTTAATATCAACATAGCTATCAACCCTGGATAAGAAGCCACTATTTTTTTAGCTTGAGTGGGAAGATGGACCCATTCTAGAGGGCCGTTTTGCCATAAAACTAATTTTTTTGTTTGGCTATCCCAATTACATCTATGGGGATTTTATGGTAAAAGAATTGTCAAGCAGTTGTCAATTTAATGTTTAAAATTTTTTAAATTTATGTTTTAACAACAAATTTAGGGATATGTTAATTTAGGTTTAATGTTTAGTTTAGGTCTCTGTATAAATTTTAAATAATAAAAGTATAACTCCTTTATCTCATTTAGGTATACAGATATACCTAAATAATGTATTTATATATGGCAATAAGTATAAACTTATTGCCATATAATATATATAAATCAACATACTTGAATTAATCTTTATAATTAATATATTAATCAATATATATTGTAGCAATATGTCATGCACACAACTAATACCAACCAACACAAACCAATGTACTGTAATAATACATGTCACACATATATAACTATACAGTATATATAATATATTTTATCACAGCACATCAATCTATACCAATTAATATCAGCTATATACACACTATATTACTGCAATATATACATTATATATATAATATAATTATACAGTATATATTTAATATGTATATATAGTATACATATTAACTTATATACAAATTAATTAAGTATAAATTTGTAAATAGAATTAGGTATACCTTTATTATATTTTATTTATACCCTTACCTAATTAGAAGCTATAATGAGGCAAATATATTTATATTTAAATATATTATTTATAACAATATATACAGTATCGTTAATTGTACCGCCTGTTGATAACTAAGAAATTGAGAAAACCCTTCTCTGAGCAACTCCCATCTGAGACAGCACGTCCCTCCCACAAGCAGCAGTATTGCTGCCCCTTTCCACTCTCCTGTAAGGAGATATTTTCACTTAACCAGAGGCCGAGTCATAGCCTCTTTCAAAGGCTAAATAGAAAATTTTTTTCAGAAAAATTACTGGATGTATTTTCAAAAAATGCAATAGGAGGCTTGAGGGCAAATGAAACAAAATTTGACCCCTGAAATCTATCAGGACAACTTGCCAGTCATTACTATGTGGTAAAAGACTTGCAGTCGATTGTTATTGAATGGAATTACTATCTTTGCTACTTGTTTTCCAAAAAGTTTCACACTTCTTTTTCTTCCTTTTATAATTAGTTGTGCCACCAAGCTGGGATAAGATAAAACTATTTTTCTTGGGGTCACTGGTAGATGGAACCAATGGGCCTTCTTGTCACAAGCATCCTGTAGGTGTATGTTTTGTGGCAAGAATAATTTAATCTCATCTTTTGGTAACATTAATCCTAATTAACTGATCATTTAAAGCTTCATCTACTTTAACAAGAGCCAACTCTGTCTCAGTAGTCAACTTTCCCTTAGAATTGGGATTAGGATCGCTTTTTAAGCAGTCAAACAAAGGCTTTAAATCTGCAGTAGTCAGTTTTAAATGTGGGTGTATCCAATTAATATCCCCTAATAATTTTTGGAAATCATTTAAAGTTAGTAAACAATCTCTCCACAGCTTCAGAGGGGCATTATCAGTTTTCAAAACTTCTGGCAAACTTAAATATGAGAAGCAAGTAAAGAAGTGTTGCACAATATCTTTATAAGTTTCTCCAGTTATCTTTCCGTAACCTAAATCTGGTCTATAGCTTTTTAGATGACAAGCAACCATCTAATCTTTGCTTGAATACTCCCAGCAATGAGGAACTCACTATTCCCCAAGGTTCTAAACTTTCCCTCACCTTTTCATCTGCAGCACCCCAACCCACATAGCACTTTCTCTAATCTCACCAATTCATTTTCAGTAGTATGTGTTGGCCAGGAGCTGGGCCAGTCTTTCCCAGCAATGCAAGAGATGTCTGCTTTAGTGTCTAACAGCCCTGACATTTTATTTCCTTGAATTAACAAATCTTTTAAAGGCCTAGAAACTGTAATTTCCTGCACTCAAAAAGCTAGATCACTAGATCCAAATCCTCTGGGGCCCCTAGCTTGAGAAGTCAAGGTTTTTCTGTCTGATAATAAGGTAAAAGCAAAAGCTGTGTTATTCTTTGACTTTATTAATTTGCACAGTTTTAGCAGGCGGTGAGATCAAAACTTTAATTTCCTCAGTATAATCAGAATCTACTACACCAGGCACCACTGAAATTTCTTGAAAAGAAAGTGAGCTTCGCCCTAGCACAAGTCTTACAACACCTTCAGGCAGGGGGCCAGCCACTCCGGTTGGAATCAGAGTAATTGGCACAGGGGTTAATATTGTTGGCAAGTCTCCTTTTCACTCTGCTTCTCTCCTAGCCTGGGTGAGGCCCCCTTGAGGGGATTTTTCTCCAAGGAGCAGGCTCTGCATATTGTGCACAGCTTTCACAGTTTCTTTATTCAAAAACTTTTTATCTTTTTCAGCCTTAGCCTCCTCAGTTCTCAGAGGCTTTGGAGGTGAAATGGGGAATTCCTTGAGCCCTGGGGAGGAGCAAGAGGGAGGTGGTGGTGGTTGCCTCAAATCAGATAAATTGTTAAAGGTTTGTGTAGAGGGAGAGGGGGCTCGCCAGGGTGCCCAGCCACAGTGTCCTGTAAGCCCTCTCCTTCCTCGGGAGGTACAGCACAGTCTCCCTCTTTTTCTTCATCAATGGCAGAAAATATGATCTGCTTAGAAGGTGGAGACCCACTACCATCCACCACTATAGCCTCTCCCATAGGCTATCTAACAGCTTCATGACGGGGGGTCCAGAACATTTCTAATCATATTCCTCAGGGCAGAAGCCTAATAAATTTTTAACTGTTTTCCTACCTTCACCCAAGGCACCCAGTGCCTTCTTTTGAAAACTAAGGATATCGTTCTTATACAAATGTAAAAGGGATTGAATATTGGCTTTATTAACTTTAATTCATCTTAATTAATTCCTCTTAATTAATTACAAGATTACTTCTATAAAGAATTGTCATTCTTTTAACTTACTTTGACCCATGTCAGAGATTTCTATAGAGAAAGAAAGATTTCTGACTTGTAATGGTTTTATTTCAACTATTGTAAAGGGGGTTTCTTTTCAGTCCCTTGGAAAGCTGGTTTTGTTTCAACACTTAGAAAGCAGATTTCCTTTCAACCCTTCAACTGGGTTTCTTTCAACCCAAAACATCCCACCTCTTGATCCCTACCTATCTTATGCAGGGGTCTGCGACACCCTGAGTGGGGTCCTAGCTGCACACAGGGGGGAGACCGACCTTCGAATAGCCTGTTCTGGGCACCACTTGCCAGGGTCCAGCTCCAGTGGATCCAGGGAATTGAAACGAGAGAGATATATAGATGTAGAGAGAGATAAGGAAAGAATTTGCAGTTAAGAGAATAGAAGAGAAAAAGAAACTGTATTCCATGGTTTACATAGAAAGCCAATAAAGCCCCAAGAAAAGGGACTTACACTGTCTACGTAGGGCCACAGGTGCCTGCTTGAATAGTGGAAGGTGCCTCACCTTGGGCTCCTCTCGCATGGGTCTTAGAAACCCAGGCAAATAAGTAGACACGCGAGCCTTTGTGTTCCAGAGGAGAATTCAGCCTGAAAAGGAGAGGGAGGGAGAGGGAGAAAGAGGGAGAGAGAAAGAATTGACACAGGGGGAGCCAAATTTCCTAGAAACTGGTCCATCCCTTTATTTTCCAGGAAAGCTTTTATACTTTAATTTGTACATAGAGATCAATGGATAATACAAAGTCATGCAGGGTTGGCAGCCCTGACCCTTATGGAGACCAGGCTTTTTTCTGCATACCTTTCCCACAAACAATGTTGTGTATATTATCTTCTGGCCTTGGAGGCCTATGGACATTTTATGATGCTCTTTTGATAAAGGCTACTCAACCAGAAAACTTATTTTCCCTTGAAGTGTTTTTTCTTTATATTTCTAATCTACATTAGCCTCAGAAAGTATCAAGCAGAGTTACATTTTCAGGAAGCAAAGGTGCAGCAAGTTACAACAAAGAAAGAACCAATTAGCTCAAAGGCTTGATGTGGTTAGTTTCAAGGCCACACTAGTTTTTCTTACATTCCAAAGATGTTAACTAATGCAGTCCCAGGTGCACAGTGGATAAGGGATATGGGAACTTGGCAGCAAGCATTGGCTCAATAGTGAAATATTATACCAACACTATTCTAACAGCTTTTAACTCTTTGCTACTGCTGCTGCTGCTAAGTCACTTCAGTCAGGTCTGACTCTGTGCGACCCCATAGATGGCAGACAACCGGGCTCCCTGTCCCTGGATTCTCCAGGCAAGAACACTGGAGTGGGTTGCCATTTCCTTGAAAGGCTCTATATTTTAGGCTTCCTGCTCCTCTCACAGTTGGGGGCTGTAAACAATCACATGCGTAGTTGTAAAAGTCCAGGTAAAACGGTCAGACAATTTAGAGAGCCATCAGAGGGGTTTGAGCTGAGACAAACCGTTTTCTATGCAGGAGACTATTAACTGGAGCTCTAAGTTAACTTTTTCCAGAGAAAGGTGGTTGGGGATAGCACCCCCACACCCCCACCCCGTAATGTCAGAAGAATAGGTGGAAAGCATAATGTAGTAAGGAAGGCAGAATCTGGTTTGGGGGTAGATGCTCAGGAAAGTCCGGAGGGACCCCAGAGGCCTGATCCCGCCTTTGCATTTTGTCAGGGCTCTTTCCTCATGACCTTTGCCATGGACAGGATTCCCCATGCTGGCTCCCAGAAGGAAAGATATATGTAGTGGAATGAAAATAGATCATTATTTAACATCATATACAAAAATTAACTCAAAATGGATTAAAGACCTAAATGTAAGACCAAACACCGAAATATTCTTTGAATAAATCACTATGATAGCCTTTTAGATTCATTTCCAAGAGTATTGGAAATGGAAACAAAACTAACAAACAGGGTCAAATTAAACTCAAAAGCTGTTGCACAGCAAAGCAGAACATAAGCAAAATAGGAAGGCAACCCTCAGAGTGGGAAAAAATATTTAGAGATGAATAAATTGACAAGGGATTAATCTCCAAAATTCTGTCAACACAGATAGACCTGAAGGTTATCATAAAGTGAATAAGGAATACAGAGAAAGATAACTATCACATTGCTTATATGTGCAATCTAAAATTGAAAAATAAGTTATTTACAAAACAAAAACAGACACACACTAAAAACAAGCTTATGGTTACAAAATGGGCAAGGTAGGGGGAGCAATAAATTGGGAGTTTGGATTAGCAGATATAGACTACTGTATTTAAAGTAGTTGAACCAACAAGGACTTACTATACTTACTATAAAGCACAGGAAATTCTGCTCAATGTTCTGTAGCAACATAAATGTGCAAAGAATTTTGAAAAGAGCAGATATATGTATATGTATAACTGAATCACTTTGCTGTATACCTGAAACTAACACATTGTTAATCAACTATAATCCAACATAAAATTAAAATTAAAAATAAAACAAATCTCCTTGCCTTAACATCTCCTAAAGTATGTGTATTTCTGGCAATAAGTGATGATCTCTTCTGTACCTAAAATATCTAGAAGAGTTATCAGTAAAAAAACACTACAGAGATCTTCCTGTTCAAACGATCATAAAAATAAAACCAGAAAAAAATTCCAAAAATCTAGCCCTAATAGAATTTGCAATCACATAATGTCAGATTTTCAAATATTACTTAGATGTTATTATGGATTTGTGTTTAAGCCTGAGTAAATATTTCATAACTCAGTGACTCTGTGTATTGTGTTTTATCAAGTTTTTTTTTTTTTCTCACGTCAAAGCAGTTGCTTTAAATTTTAATCCATAGTACACAGTACACACTTCAAAGTTCAGCTCAACCTACTATACACTGATTGGAATTGTTAAGGAGAAAGAAACCTTTGGATTGTGAGTTTCTTGCATTTGGTTAAGATTTAATTCAAGCAGGAGTTAACCATGAAGACTGTGAAAGGCTTCTGCATCCTTTTCGTGCTGCAGCTATGTCTCCTTGACTCTGGGAGGATGGGCAAAATTCTTGTATGGCCTGTGGATTTTAGTCACTGGATTAATTTACAAGTTATTCTAGAAGAACTTCACCTTCATGGGCATGAGATAACTGTCCTGGTACCTTCACAAAGTCTCCTGATTGATCATACCAAGATTCCCTATCAAGTGGAGATCCTCCAGCTTTCAGTAACTGAAGAAACTTTCATAGAAGAGCTCAATACCGTGCTCTATGAAGAAACTTTTGAAGTGCCAAAACTCTCATGGTGGGAAATTCAAATAAAACTGGCAAACTTAGTCAGACAATTTTTATTAAAAAACAAAAGAGTGTGTGACAGTGCTGTCACTAACAAGGAGTTGCTCGGCAGGCTGCAGGCAGCCAAGTTTGATGTCTGTATTGCCGACCCTTTCAGTTTTTGTGGGGAATTGATGGCTGAACTCCTGAATATTCCATTTATATTCTCTTTTTCGAGCTTTCTATGGAAATGTCATTGAAAGACTGTGTGCTGGGCTTCCTATGCCTTCTTCATATGTTCCTGGTATCACAACAAGACTGACAGACAAGATGACTTTTATACAGAGGCTGGAGAACTGGTTACTGTATACAGTGAGTGACATGATATATTCATATTATGTATTTCCAGAATGGGATGAATATTACAGCAAGGTTTTAGGTAAGAATAATATGTATATAATGAATATTCTTATATTTTATAAATAATATAGAGAATTATCTGACTGTATGAAAACTTACAAATGGTATTTAGAGTGGCTACACTGTTTTGAATTTTAAAATTAATAACACTTTTTTTGGTCTTGTTTTGTGTTATATGATTAAATAATGATAACATTCCATCTTCTAGGGGATCTCCTCAACCCAGAGATTGAACCCAGTTCTCCTGCATTGCAGGCTGGATCTTTACCATTAGACTCCCCAGGGGAACCCTGATATATATCCAAGAAGGAACATTCTCTATATTTAAGCTTCAGTTTTTGGAGTGTCTGGAAAACCCAAATCAGACAGCGTGCTTAATTTCCATAACCGTGGAGTACTCTGTGTTCTGCTTCTCCTCTTTCACAACCTGATTTCTTTCTGATTAACCTGCTTCTCTTAAGGCTTTATATGCTATGAAAAGAATGTGTTCTATGAAAGAATAGTTAATTGATGACCAGGATTGCAATGTGGTGAGCATGAGACTAGAAAATAAATAATGTAGTTTGGATTCATTTGTTCTTGTCTTCAAAAGTGAAGAAACCAATGAAGTTTTTTTTTTTTTTTTTTTTTGGTAGGACCATGCTTCTAGATTTTTTAACTCTCTTCAGTGTTTTGTTTCTCTTCTATTTAAGGTTAGAGTTCATTGGAGATCAACTATTGACATTTTGACCCTGAGCACAATTTTTTCTCTATTTTAGCAAGCCCATGTACCCTTTTTTTTTTTTGCTTTTGAATAATTTATTTTTATTATGTTTATGTGATTATGATAAGGAAATTTTGCATAACAGGTAACTTAGCTTTGAGAAAACAGTACCTTTCATATAATATTTAGTTAGATTTTTTGAGGTATTATTAACATGCAACACTGTATTAGTTTCAGATGGTGACAAAAAATTAGTCAATAGTCAACCTAGAATAGTATGGAAGATTTCATTTGAGCCAATCTGAGGATTATGATCCTGGAGAAAACCTGTCAGGAAGCTCGGAGGAAATCTCTGCGCATTAGAAGTTTAAGAACTGTCATATAAGTTTTTGAGGGAAAGGGTTATTCGTGAAAGTATTATATATGAAAACATTATATTGCCAGCTTATGTAGTCCTAAAAAGTGAATAGTGGGTCATTGTGCCCCCTTAAAAGATTAAGGAGAGAATGTTAGCTTATAATGAGTTACCTTGCTGGTGCCAGGAGGAAATTACTTTTTTGTAGAGTAAACTTTCCTGTGTCCTCTGAGGGGATCTAGTTAATGTATTATGAAGAAGCACATTGCATACTAAAACAGGGAGTGCTGGGCAGTGGCTCAACTGATAGAGAATTGTTTATGCAAAATTTTGCTTGCCAACTAAAAATAATTTTGTCTCAACACAGGTATATAACAAGATGATTAGATATTTGCACCTATTGTGAAATAATCACCAAATAATTCTAGATAATATACATCACTACAAATAAATACAAAAGGTATTTATTTGAAAACTCTTAATTTCTACTTTTGCTATTTTTGAGACTGGACCCAAATACTGCCTTTTACACTCTTCTTGACTGTGAAGAACACTTCCATTTCTTCTAAGTGATTCTTGCCCATGGTAGTAGATACAATGGTCATCTGAATTAAATTCACCCATTCCAGTTCATTTTAGCTCACTGATTCCTAAAATGTCTAGGTTCACTCTCCTTTTTGATCACTTCCAATTTATGTTGATTTGTGGGCTGAACATTCCCCGTTACTATGCAATAGTCTTCTTACAGCATTGGACTTTACTTCCATCACCAGTTACATCTAAAGCTAGACATTATTTTTGCTTTCACGCCATCTCTTCATTGTATCTGAAGTTATTTTTCTACTCTTCTCCAGTAACATATTGGGCATCTACCTACCTAGGGAGTTTGTCTTTCAGTGTCATATCTTGTTGCCTTTTCATACTGTTAGTGGGATTCTCAAGGCAAGAATACTGGAAGTGATTTGGCATTATCTTCTCCAGTATATCAGGTTTTGCCAGAACTCTCTGCTGTGACCCACTCGTCTCGGGTTGCCCTACAGGGCATGGCTCACAGTTTCATTGAGTTAGACAAGGCTGTGGTCCATGGATCAGTTTGGTTAATTTTCTGTGTTTCTCATTGTGGTTTTCATTCTGTCTGCCCTCTGATGAAAAGGATAAGATTCTGGGGACCAGCACTCGTGGATCCAGGGTAATTCAAAGTGGGACTGGCATGACGAGAGAGATATGGTCCATCTAGTCAAAGCTATGGTTTTTCCAGTGGTTATGTATGGATGTGAGAATTAGACTGTGAAGAAGGATGAGCACTGAAGAATTGATGCTTTTGAACTGTGGTGTTAGAGAAGACTCTTGAGAGTCCCTCGGACTGCAAGAAGATCCAACCAGTCCAATCTGAAGGAGATCAACCCTGGGATTTCTTTGGAAGGAATAATGCCAAAGCTGAAACTCCAGTACTTTGGCCACCTCATGTGAAGAATTGACTCATTGGGAAAAGACTTTGATGCTGGAAGGGATTGGGGCAGGTGAAGAAGGGGATGACAGAGAGTAAGATGGCTGGATGGCATCACTGACTCAATGGACATGAGTCTGAGTAAACTCTGGGAGTTGGTGATGGACAGGGAGGCCGGTTGTGCTGCGATCCATGGTGTTGCAAACAGTCGGACTCGACTGAGCCACTGAACTGAACATAACTGAAGGAAAGAGTTTGCAGTTAAGAGAACAGAGGAGAGAAAGAGGCTGCATTCCTTGATTTACATAGAAAGCCAATAAAGCCTCAGACAAGAGACTTACATCGTCTACATAAAGTCACAGGAGCCTGCTTGAATAGTGGAGGGTGCCCCTCCTTAAGCACCCTCTCTTGTGGGTCTTAGAAGCCCAGGAAAATAAGTAGACACGATGAGCCTATATGCTCCAGATGGGAATCAGCCAGAAAACAGAGTAAGAAGGAAAACAAGACATGGGGGAAGGCAGATTTCCGAGAAACTGGTTTGTCTTTTATTTTCCAGGAAAGCTTTCATACTTTGTTATACATAGAGATCAAAGGATAATACAAAGTCATGCAGGGTCAGCAGCCTTGACCCTTATCGAGACCAGCCTTTCTCTCTGCATACCTAGCTGTATACACAGGTCTTAGGTGATTTACATCATCTTCTGGCCAGGAGGCCTATTAGCATTTTATGGCCCTTTTCCAATAAGGGTTCGTCACCTAGAAAAATTATTTGCCCTAAAAGTGTTGTTCTTTTTAAAGTCTGGTGCCACTCTCAGAAGCACTAATTAAGGTTACATTCTTACATAGCAAGGACACAACAATTTATAACAAAGAAAGAGGAGTACAGTAATTTATAACAAAGAGAAAATTCATTAACTCAAAAGTCTAGTATTGCTGACGTCAAAACTATTATATTATTTTTCTACATCCACGTTACATTGATTAATATCCTCCCGGGACGTAAAAGATAAAGAATATGGAGGCCTGGCAGCAGTCATTAAGTCAACAATGAAAACCCTCCACCAATATAATTCTTAGCTCCTTAAAAAGGGCTCTATATCTTTAAGATGTTGTTTTGAGCTTCGTGCTTCTTCTCCCAGTTGGGAGGCTGTAAACAATCACATGCATAGTTGTAAAAATCCAGATAAACCTCTCAGACAATTTAGAGAGCCATCAGAGGGATTTGAGCCGAGACACTCCTTTTTATGCAGGAGACTATTAACTGGAGCTCTAAGTTAACCTTTTCCAGAGAAAGGTGGTCGGGAACTGTGCCCCTCGCCCCCTGTAATGTCAGAAGAATAGGTGGAAAGCATAATGTAGTAAGGAAGGCAGAATCTGGTTTGGGGGGTAGATGCACAAGAAAGTCCAGAGGGACCCCTGAGGCCTGATCCCGCCTTTGCGTTTTGTCAGGCCTCTTTCCTCATGACCTTTGCCATGGGCAGGATTCCCCATGCTGGCTCCCGGAAGGAAAGATATATGTAGTGAAATGAAAATAGATCATTATTTAACATCATATACAAAAATTAACTCGAAATGGATTAAAGACCTAAATGTAAGACCAAACACCGAAACATTCTTTGAATAAATCACTATGATAGCCTTTTAGATTCATTTCCAAGAGTATTGGAAATGGAAACAAAACTAACAAACAGGGTCAAATTAAACTCAGAAGCTGTTGCACAGCAAAGCAGAACATAAGCAAAATAGGAAGGCAACCCTCAGAGTGGGAAAAAAATATTTAGAGATGAATAAATTGACAAGGGATTAATCTCCAAAATATTCCATCAACACAGATAGACCTGAAAGTTATCATACTAAGTGAATAAGGAATACAGAGAAAGATAACTATCACATTGCTTATATGTGCAATCTAAAATTGAAAAATAAGTTATTTACAAAACAAAAACAGACACACACTAAAAACAAGCTTATGGTTACAAAATGGGCAAGGTAGGGGGAGCAATAAATTGGGAGTTTGGATTAGCAGATATAGACTACTATATTTAAAGTAGTTGAACCAACAAGGACTTACTATACTTACTATAAAGCACAGGAAATTCTGCTCAATGTTCTGTAGCAACATAAATGTGCAAAGAATTTTGAAAAGAGCAGATATATGTATATGTATAACTGAATCACTTTGCTGTATACCTGAAACTAACACATTGTTAATCAACTATAATCCAACATAAAATTAAAATTAAAAATAAAACAAATCTCCTTGCCTTAACATCTCCTAAAGTATGTGTATTTCTGGCATTAAGTGATGATCTCTTCTGTACCTAAAATATCCAGAAGAGTTATCAGTAAAAAAACACTACAGAGATCTTCCTGTTCAAATGATCATAAAAATAAACCAGAAAAAAAATTCCAAAAAATCTAGCCCTAATAGAATTTGCAATCACATAATGTCAGATTTTCAAATATTACTTAGAAGTTATTATGGATTTGTGTTTAAGCCTGAGTAAATATTTCATAACTCAGTGACTCTGTGTATTGTGTTTCATCAAGTTTTTTTTTTTTTTTCCTCACGTCAAAGCAGTTGCTTTCGATTTTAATCCACAGTACACAGTACACACTTCAAAGTACAGCTCAACCTACTATACACTGATTGGAGTTGTTAAGGAGAAAGAAACCTTTGGATTGTGAGTTTCTTGCATTTGGTTAAGATTTAATTCAAGCAGGAGTTAACCATGAAGACTGTGAAAGGCTTCTGCATCCTTTTCGTGCTGCAGCTATGTCTCCTTGACTCTGGGAGGATGGGCAAAGTTCTTGTATGGCCTGTGGATTTTAGTCACTGGATTAATTTACAAGTTATTCTAGAAGAACTTCACCTTCGTGGGCATGAGATAACTCTCCTGGTACCGTCACAAAATCTTGTGATTAATCGTACGAAAATTCCCTATCATGTGGAGATCCTCCAGGTTTCAGTGACTAAAGAAACTTTCGTGGAAGAGCTCAATACCGTGCTCTATGAAGAAATTTTTGAACTGCCAAAACTCTCATGGTGGGAAATGCAAATAAAACTGGCAAACCTGGACAGACAATTTTTATTAACAAGCAAAGAGTGTGTGACAGTGCTGTCACTAACAAGGAGTTGCTCGGCAGGCTACAGGCAGCCAAGTTTGATGTCTGTATTGCCGACCCTTTCAGTCTTTGTGGGGAACTCGTGGCTGAACTCCTGAATATTCCATTTATATACACTTTTCGGTTTTTCTCTGGGAATGTCATTGAAAGACTGTGTGCTGGGCTTCCTATGCCTTCTTCGTATGTTCCTGGTGTCACATCAAGACTGACAGACAAGATGACTTTTATACAGCGGCTGGAGAACTGGTTATTGTATACAGTGAGTGACATGTTATATTCATATTATGTATTTCCAGAATGGGATGGATATTATAGCAAGGTTTTAGGTAAGAATAATATGTATATAATGAATATTCTTATATTCTATAAATAATGTAAAGAATTATCTGACTGTATGAAAACTTACAAATGGTATTTTAGGGTGGCTATACTGTTTTGAATTTAAAAATTAATAACACTTTTTTTGGTCTTGTTTTGTGCTATATGATTAAATAATGATAACTTTCTATCTTGTAGGGGATCTTCCCAACCCAAAGATCAAACCCAGGTCTCTTGCATTGCAGGCTGAATCTTTACCATTAGAGTCCCCAGGGGAACCCTGATATATATCCAAGAAGGAATATTCTCTATATTTAAGCTTCAGTTTTTGGAGTGTCTGGAAAACCCAAATCAGACAGCCTGCTTAATTTCCATAACCTTGGAGTACTCTGTGTTCTGCTTCTCCTCTTTCACAACCTGATTCTTTCTGATTAACCTGTTCTTCTTAAGGCTTTATATTTGTGTTCTATGAAAGAATAGTTAATTGATGACCAGGTTTGCAATGCGGTGAGCATGAAACTAGGAAATAAATAATGTAGTTTGGTTTCATTTGTTCTTGTCTTCAAAAGTGTAAAAACCAATGACGATTTTTTGTTTTTTGGTAGGACCAGGCTTCTAGATTTTTTAACTCATTTCAGTCTTTTGTTCTTCTTCTGTTTAAAGTTAGAGTTCATCGGAAGTCAACTATTGACTTTTTACCCTGAGCACAAGTTTTTCTCTATTTTAGCAAGCCCATGTACCCTTTTTTTTTTTTTTTTGCTTTTGAATAATTTATTTTTATTATGTTTATGTGATAATGATAAAGAAATTTTACATAACAGGTAACTTAGCTTTGAGAAAGCAGTACCTTTCATATATTATTTAGTTAGACTTTTTGAGGTATTATTAAGAGCAACACTATGTTAGTTTCAGATAGTGTCAAAAATTAGTCAATAGTCAACCTAGAATAGTATGGAAGATTTCATTTGAGCCAATCTGAGGATTATAACCCTGGAGATAATCTGTCAGGAAGCTCGGAGGAATGCTCTGCCCATTAGAATTTAAAGAGCTGTCATATAAGTTTTTGAGGGAAGGGGTTATTCATGAAAGTGTTATATATCAAAACGTTATATTGCCAGCTTATGTAGTCCTAAAAAGTGAGTAGTGGGTCATTGTGCTTCCTTAAAAGATTAAGGAGAGAATGTTAGTTTATAATGAGTTACCTTGCTGATGCCAGGAGGAAAATACTTTCCTCTGTCCTCTGAGGGGATCTAGTTAATGTATAATGCAGAAGCACATTGCACACTAAAACAGGGAGTGCTGGGCAGTGGCTCAACTGATAGAGAATTGTTTATGCAAAATTTTGCTTGCCAACTAAAAATAATTTTGTTTCAACACAGGTATACAACAAGATGATTAGATATTTGCACCTATTGTGAAATTATCACCAAAAACTCTAGATAATATCCATCACTACACATAAATACAAAAGGTATTTATTTGAAAACTCAGTTTCTACTTTTGCTATTTTTGAGACTGGACCCAAATATTGCCTTTCACACTTTTCTTGACTATGAGGAACACTTCCATTTCTTCTAAGTGATTCTTGCCCATGGTAGTAGATACAATGGTCATCTGAATTAAATTCACCCATTCCAGTTCATTTTAGCTCACTGATTCCTAAAATGTCTAGGTTCACTCTTGCTATCTCCTTTTTGATCACTTCCAGTTTATGTTGATTTGTGGGCTGAACATTCCTGGTTACTATGCAATATTCTTACAGTATCGGATTTCCATCACCAGTTACATCTAAAGCTAGACATTATTTTTGCTTTCACGCCATCTCTTCACTGTATCTGAAATTATTTTTCTACTCTTCTCCAGTAGCATATTGGGCATCTACCGACCTAGGGAGTTTGTCTTTCAGTGTAATATCTTGTTGCCTTTTCATACTGTTAGTGGGATTCTCAAGGCAAGAATACTGAAGTGATTTGGCATTGTCTTCTCCAGTATATCAGGTTTTGCCAGAACTTTCTTCTGTGACCCACTCATCTTGGGTGGCCCTACAGGGCATGGCTCACAGTTTCATTGAGTTAGACAAGGCTATGGTCCATGTGATCAGTTTGGTTAGTTTTCTGTGTTTTTCATTGCAGTTTTCATTCTGTCTGCCCTCTGATGAAAAGGATAAGATTCTGGGGACCAGACCTGGTGGATCCAGGGTAATTCAAAGTGGGGACAATGTGGCAAGAGAGATGTATAGATTTAGAGAGAGATAAGAAAAGATTTTGCAGTTAAGAGAATAGAGGAGAGAAAGAGGCTGTATTCCTTGGTTTACATAGAAACCCAATAAAGCCTCAGACAAGAGACTTACACCATCTACATAAGGTCACAGGTGTCCGCTTGAATAGTGGAGGGTGCCCCTCCTTAGGGACCCTCTTGTGTGGGTCTTAGAAGCCCGGGAAAATAAGTAGACATGATGAGCTTCTATGCTCCAGATAGGAATCAGCCAGAAAATAGAGTAAGAAAGAAAACAAGACATTGGGGAAGCCAGATTTCTGAGAAACAGGTTCGTCCTTTATTTTCCAGAAAAACTTCTATACATTTTTTTGTACATAGAGATCAAGGGATAATACAAAGTCATGCAGGGTCAGCAGCCATGACCCTTATCGAGACCAGCCTTTCTCTCTGCATACCTAGCTGTATACACAGGTCTTAGGTGATTTACATCATCTTCTGACCAGGAGGCCTATTAGCATTTTATGGCCCTTTTCCAATAAGGGTTCGTCACCTAGAAAAATTATTTGCCCTAAAAGTGTTGTTCTTTTTAAAGTCTGGTGCCACTCTCAGAAAGCACTAATTAAGGTTACATTCTTACATAGCAAGGACACAACAATTTATAACAAAGAAAGAGGAGTACAGTAATTTATAACAAAGAGAAAATTCATTAACTCAAAAGTCTAGTATTGCTGACATCAAAACTATTATATTCTTTTTCTCCATCCGAGTTACATTGATTAGTATCCTCCCGGGACCTAAAAGATAAAGAATATGGAGTCCTGGCGGCAGTCATTAAGTCAACAATGAAAACCCTCCATCAATATAATTCTTAGCTCCTTAAAAGGGCTCTATATCTTTAAGATTTTTTAAATATATATACTAAAATTTTTATTTGTATTTTCTTTTCAAATTCCTACTTTTTTATTTTTAAATATTTACTTTTACTTTATTTTGCTCTTCAATACTGAATTGGTTTTGCCATACATTGACATGAATCAGCCACAGGTGTACATGAGTTCCCAATCCTGAACCCCCTCCCACCTCCCACTCAATATCATCTCTCTGGATCATCCCTGTGCACCAGACCCAAGCATTCTGTATCCTGTATTGAACATGGACTGGTGATTTGTTTCTTACATGATAGTACACATGATAGTACACCCTCTTTCTCTCCCTCAGAGTCTGAAAGTCCATTCTGTACATTTGTGTCTCTTTTGCTGTCTTGCATACAGGTTTATCATTACCATCTTTCTAAATTCCATATATATGTGTTAGTATACTGTATTGGTGTTTTTCTTTCTGTTACTTCACTCTGTATAGTAGGCTCCAGTTTCATCCACCTCATTAGAACAGATTCAAATGTATTCTTTTTAATGGCTGAGTAATACTCCATTGTGTATATGTACCACAGCTTTCTTATCCATTCATCTGCTGATGGACATCTAGGTTGTTTCCATGTCCTGGCTATTATAAACAATGCTGCAATAAACATTGGGGTACACGTGTCTCTTTCAGTTCTGGTTTCCTCGGAGTGTATGCCCAGCAGTGGGATTGCTGGGTCTTAAGGCAGTTCTATTTGCAATTTTTTAAGGAATCTCCACACTGTTCTCCATAGTGGCTGTACTAGTTTACATTTCCACCAGCAGTGTAAGAGGGTTCCCTTTTCTCCACATCCTCTCCAGCATTTATTGCTTGTAGACTTTTGGATCGCAGTCATTCTGACTGGCATGAGATGGTACCTCATTGTGGTTTTGATTTGCATTTCTCTGACAATGAGTGATGTTGAGCATCTTTTATGTGTTTGTTAGCCATCTGTGTCTTCTTTGGAGAAATGCCTATTTAGTTCTTTGGCCAATGTTTTGATTGGGTCATTTATTTTTCTGGAGTTGAGCTGCATAGGTTGCTTATATATTTTTGAGATTAGTTGTTTGTTAGTTGTTTCATTTGCTATTATTTTCTCCCATTCCGAAGGCTGTCTTTTCACCTTGCTTATAGTTTGTTTTGTTGTGCAGAAGATTTTACTTTTAATTAGATCCCATTTGTTTATTTTTGCTTTTATTTCCAGTATTCTGGAAGGTGGATCATAGAGGATCCTGCTGTGATTTATGTCGGAGAGTGTTTTGCCTATGATCTCCTCTAGGAGTTTTATAGTTTCTGGTCTTATGTTTAGATCTTTAATCCATTTTGAGTTTATTTTTGTGTATGGTGTTAGAAAGTGATCTAGTTTCATTCTTTACAAGTGATTTACCAGTTTTCCCAGCACCACTTGTTAAAGAGATTGTCTTTACTCCATTGTATATTCTTGCCTCCTTTGTAGAAGATAAGGTGTCCATAAGTGTGTGGATTTATCTCTGGGCTTTCTATTTTGTTCCATTGATCTATATTTCTGTCTTTGTGCCAGTACCATACTGTCTTGATGACATCTTTAAGATGTTTTTTAAGCTTCGTGCCTCTTGCAGTTGGGGGACTGTAAACAATCACATGCATAGTTGTAAAAATCCGGGTAAACCAGTCAGGCAAGTTAGAGAGCCATCAGAGGGATTTGAGCTGAGACACTCCTTTTCTATGCAGGAGACTATTAACTGGAGCTCTAAGTTAACTTTTTCCAAAGAAAGGTGGTCGGGGATAGCCCCTGTTAATGTCTGACCTGTTGGTAAATGTCATAAATTAATAAGACAGACAGATTCTTGGTTTCGGGTAGATGCTAGAGAAGGCCCAGAGGGGTTTCCTCGAGGCCTGATCTCACCTTTGCCTATCAGGCCTCTTCCTCATGACCTTTGCCACTGGTGGGATTCCCCATGTTGGCTCCCAGCAATAAGAGGCTTATGCAAGTTTCCTGATGGGAGAGCCTGGTGTGGGGGGAAGTGGTTCTGTTCGGATTGGCAGGGTCATGCTCAGTGAATCTTTAATCCAATTTTCTGCCGATGGGCAGGGAAGTGTTCCTTCCCTATTGTTTAGCCTGAGGTCAAACTTTCAACACATGCTTCTACCAGAGACTCCTGGATACTCAAAGGCAAGTCTGGCTGGGCCTCCCACAGCCTCCAAAGTCAAATTCCCTGCAGGTTCTCAGTTACATTGCTGGATTCCCAGATTGGAAAATCTGTCTTAAAAATCTGAACGTTTTTAACGGAGTGGGAAAATGTTTAGTATAATTGTTCTGAAGTTTGTGGATCACCTGCTCAGCAGCTTTATAGTGGGGCTAATGGTGAACTCCACCATGAGGCTCAGGCCACATATTGGGTAATCCAGGCCTGCTGCAGTTAGAGTCCCTGTCCCCACAGCAGGCTACTGCTGACCCATACTTCTGTGGGAGACATTCAGACAATCAAAGGTAGGTCTCGTTCAGTCTCTGTGGGACATCTGGGTCTTGGTGTGCACAAGAGTTTGCTTGAGTCCTCCAATCATCTCTGGTGAGTATGAGGTTTGATTCTAAAACAATTTTGCCCCTCCTACCATCTTATTGGGGCTTCTCCTTTGCTGTTGGAATTGGGATTTTTTTTTTTTTTTGGTGGAATCCAACATTCTGTCCATGGTTGTAAAGCAGCTAGTTACAACTTTGAAGTTCACACAAGAGAAGATGAGCACATGACCTTTAGTCTTCCATCTTGTTTGTTGATGTCCTTTTCATCATGAGGGACTGACAGGCAAAGCAGGAAGTCAAGAGATAGCTGGAGCAAGAGGCAAATTGGCTATGGAGTACAAAATGAAGTGGGGCAAAGGCTAACAAGGTTTTGTCAAGAGAAGGCAATGGTCATAACAAACACCCTCTTCAGCAGCACAAGAGAAGACTCTAGATATGGACATCACCAGATGGTCAACACCAAATCTGATTATATTCCTTGGAGTAGAAGATGGAGAAGAACTATACAGATAGCAAAAACAAGACTAGGAGTTGATTCTGGCTCAGATCATGAACTCCTTATTACTCAATTCAGACTTTAATTGAAGAAAGTAGGGAAAGCCACTGGGCCATTCAGGTATGACCTAAATCAAATCTAGTGAGATTATACAGTAGAAATGACAAATAGATTTAAGGGATGAGATCTGATAGACAGAGTGCCTGAAGAACTAAGGATGGAGGTTCATGACATTGTACAGGAAGCGGTGATCAAGACTATCTCCAAGAAAAATAAATGCAAAAGGCAAAACATCTGAGGAATCCTCACAATTAGCTGACAAAAGAATAGAAACTAAAGGCAAAGGAGAAAAGGAAAGATATATCCATCTGAATGCAGAGTTCCAAAGAACAGCAAGGAGAGATAAGAAAACCTTCCTAAGTGAACAGTGCAAAAAAATAGAGAAAGATAATACAATAGAAAAGTCTAAAGATCGCTTCAAGAAAATTAAAGATACCAAGGGAATATTTCATGCAAAGATGGGCACAATAAAGGACAGAAACGGTATGGACCTAACAGAAGCAGAAGACATTAACAAGAGGTAGCAAGAATACGCAGAGGACTGCATAAAAAGATCCTCATGACCCAGATAACCATGATGGTGTATTCATGCACATAGAGCCAGACATCCTGGAGTTTGAAGTTAAGTGGGCCTTAGAAAGCATCACTATGAACAAAGCTAGTGGAGGTGATGGAATTCCAGCTGAACTATTTCAAGTCTTAAAAGATGATGCTGTGAAAGTGCTGCACTCAATATGCCAGCAAGTTTGGAAAAATCAGCATGGCAACAGGACTCAAAAGATCAGTTTGCATTCCATTCCCAAAGAAACGCAATGCCAAAGAATGAATGCTCAAAGTACTGCACAATTGCACTCATCTCACATGCTAGCAAAGTAATGCTGAATATTCTCAAAGCCAGGCTGCAACACTGTAGATGTTCAAGCTGGATTTAGAAAAGGCCAAAGAACCAGAGATCAAATTGCCATCATCTGTTGTATTATAGAAAAATTGAGAGCTCCAGAAAAACATCTAGTACTACTTTATTGAAACATCAAAAAGTTTGACTATATGGATTACAAAATAATGGAAAAATTCTTCAAGAGATGGGAATATCAGACTACCTTATCTGACTCCTACAAAGCTTATATGGAGGTCAAAAGGAATAGTAAGAACTAGAAATGGAACAACAAACTGGTTCCAAGTAGGGAAAGGAGTACATCAAGGCTGTATATCCTCTCCCTGCTTATTTAAATTATATGTAGCATACATCATGAAAAATGCCAGGATGGATGAAGCACAAGCTGGAATCTAGATTGCCAAGAGAAATATCAAAAACCTCAGATATGCAAATGACACCACCTTTATGGCAGAAAGTCAAGAGGAACAACAGAGACACTTGAGGAAGGTGAAAAAGGAGAGTGAAAAACTGGTTTAACACAACACTCAAAAAATGAAGATCATGGCATCTGGTCCCATCACTTAATGGAAAAAGATGGGGAAAACAATGGAAACAGTGAGAGACTTTGTTTTCTTGGGCTCCAAAATCACTACAGATAATAATTGCAGCCATGAAATTAAAAGACCCTTATACTTTGGAAGAAAAGCTATGACAAAACTAGACAGCATATTAAAAAGCAGAGACATTACTTAAGCAACAAAGGTCCATATAATGAAAGCTGTGGTTTGACCAGTAGTTTTATAATGATGCAACAGTTGGACCATAAAGAAGGCTGATCATAGAAGAATTGATCATTTTGAACTGTGGTGTTGGAGAAACATCTTGAGAGTCCCTTAGACTGCAAGGAGATCAAACCAGTCAATCCTAAAGGAAATCAATCCTGAGTATTCATTGGAAGGACTGATGCTGAAGCTGAAGCTCCAATATTTTGGCCACTTGATGTGAAGAACTGACTTACTAGAAATGATCCTGATGCTGGGCAAGGTTTAAGGCAGGGAGGAAATGGGGATGACAGAGGATCAGCTGTTTGGGTGGAACTACCATCTCAGTGAACGTGAGTTTGTTCAGGCTCTGGGAGATGGTGAAGGATAGGAAAGCCTGGATTGCTGTAGTAGATGGTACCGCGAAATGTAGGACATGAATGAATGACTGAGCAAGAACAATAACCACACTTACACAGACAAAGGGTTTGCAATTTTTTTTTTTTTTCTGTTTTCATAGGCTGCCTTCTTGTTTGTTGATCATTTCTCTTACTGTGCAGTGTGCAGGGGCCACTATTTGGAAGCAGTTCACCTAGTTCATTTTTTTAATTTTGTTACTTATACTTTCAGTTCAGTTCAGTACCTCAGTCATGTCTGATTCCTTGAAACTCCATGGATAGCAGCATGCCAGGCTTCCCTGTACATCACCAATTCCCTTAGCCTACTCAAACTCACATCCATAGAGTCAGTGATGCCATCCAACCATCTTATCCTCTGTCATCCACTTCTTCTCCTGCCTTCAGTCTTGCCCAGCATCAGGTTCATTTCTAATGAGTCAGTTCTTACACCAGGTGGCCAACGTATTGGAGCTTCAGCTTCAGCATCACTTCTTCCAATGAATATTCAGGACTGATTACGTTTAGGAATGACGGGTTTAATCTCCTTGAAATCCAAGGTATGTTCAAGAGTTTTTTCCAAGAGCACAGTTCAAAAGTATTCATTCTTCAGTGCTGTTTTCTTTACAGTCCAAATCCATTCATAAATGACTACTGGAAAAATCATAGCTTTGATTAGATGGCCCTTTATCAGAAAAGTGATGTCTCTGGATTTTAATATGCTGTCTAGGTTGTTCATAGCTTTTTTCCAATGAGCAAGTGCCCCGCAAAATAAAGTCTCTCAGTGTTTCCATTGTTTCACCATCAATTTGCCATTAAGTCATGGGACCAGGTGCTATGATTACATTTTTTGAATACTGAGTTTTAAGACAACTTTTTCACTCTCCTCATTCACTTTCATCAAGAGGCTCCTTAGTTACTGTTGCCTTTCTGCCAGGATAGTGGTGTCATCTGCATATCTGAAGTTATTGATATATGTCCCTGCCATCTTCATTCCAGCTTGTGCTTCATCCATTCTGGCATTTTTCAAGATATACTCTGCATATAAGTTAAATAAGCAGAGTGACAATATACAACTTTGACATACTCTTTTCCCTATTTTGAACAAGTCTGCTGTTTTATATCCAGTTCTAATTGTTGCTTCTTGATCTGCACACAGATTTCTCAGGAGGCAAGTATGTTGGTCTGATATTCCCATCTCTTGAAGAATTCTTCCATTACTTTGTAATCCACACAGTCAAGGGCTTTGAGATAGTCAATAAAGCAGAAGTAGATGTAGTAGAAGATAGTGAAAAGTTTGTTTAAAATGCAACATTCAGTAAACTAAGATCATGGCACTAATCCCATCACTTCATGGCAAATAGGAAAACAGTGGAAAAAGTGACAGACTAATTTTGGGGGCTTCAAAATCACTGCAGGTGGTGACTACAGCCATGAAATTAAAAGAACGCTTGCTCCTTGAAAGAAAAATTATGACCAAACTAGACAGCTTATTAAAATGCAGAGACATTTCTTTGCCAAAAAGGCCCATCTAGTAAAAACTATGGGTTTTCCAGTAGTAATATATGGATATGAGTAATATATGGATATGAGCTAAAGAAATCTGAGCACTGAAGAATGCTTTTGATGCTTCTGAACTGTGGTGTTGGAGAAGACTCTTGAGAGTCCCTTGGACTACATGGAGATCCAACTAGTCCATCTTAAAGGAAATCAGTCTTGAATATTTGTTGGAAGGACTGATGCTCAAGCTGAAACTTCAATACTTTGGTTACATGATGTGAAAAACTAGCTCATTTGAAAAGACCCTGGGCTGGGAAAGATTGAAGGGAGGAGGAGAAGGGGACGACAGAGGATAAGATAGTTGGATGGCATCACTGATTCAATGGACATAGGTTTGAGTATCTCTGCGAGTTGGTAATGGACAGGGAAGCCTGGCATGCTGAAGTCCATGGAGTCACAAAAAGTCAGACATGACTGACCGACTGAACTGAACTGAGCTGGTGCAATATCGTTCTTTACAGCATCAGATTTACTTTGATCATCAGTCACATTTACACCTGGGCATTGTTTTGCTTTTGGTCCATCACTTCATTCTTTCTAGAGTTATTTCTCCACTCTTCTCCAGTAGCATATTGGGCTTCTATTGGCCTGAAGTATTCATTATTCAGTATCATATCTTTTTGCCTCTTCATATTGCTCATGGCGTTCTCAAGGAAAGAATATTTATGTGGTTTGCCAGTCTCGTCTTCAGTGGACTACATTTTGTCAGAACTTTCCATCATGACCTCTCTGTCTGTGCGGCCCTAAATGTCATGGCTCACAGTTTGACTGAGTTAGACGACGTTGTGGTCCATGTGATCACTTTTATTTGTTTTGTATGATTGTGGTTTTCATTCTGCCATAAGAGGCTTATGAAGCTTCCTGATAGGAGAGTCTTGGATTACCATGATATTGAATGGTTTGCCTTGGAAATGAACAGAGATCATTATGTCGTTTTAGAGACTGCATTAATCTCAAATTGATGGTTGGATGGCATCACCGACTCAATGGACATGGGTTTGGGTGGACTCTGCGAGTTGGTGATGGACAGGGAGGCCTGGTGTGCTGCGGTTTGTGGGGTCGCAAAGAATCAGGCATGACTGAGCAAGTAAACTGAACTGAAATGATGGGAGAGCCTAATTGTGGGAGAAACTGGATCTTGTTCTAATGTGCTGGACCATACTCAGTCAAACTTTAATCCAATTTTCTCCTGATGGGTGGGGCTGTGTTCAATTTAGTTCAGTGCAGTCTCTTAGTCGTGTCTGACTCTTTGCAACCCCATGAATCACACCACGCCAGGCCTCCCTGTCCATCACCAACTCCTGGAGTTCACTCAGACTCACGTCCATCGAGTCAGTGATGTCATCCAGCCATCTCATCCAGGGTCATCCCCTTCTCTTCCTGCCCTCAATCCCTCCCAGCATCAGAGTCTTTTCCAATGAGTCAACTCTTCACATGAGGTGGCCAAAGTACTAGAGTTTCAGCTTTAGCATCATTCCTTCCAAAGAAATACCAGGGCTGATCTCCTTCAGAATGGATTGGTTGGATCTCCTTGCAGTTCAAGGGACACTCAAGAGTCTTCTCCAACACCACAGTTCAAAAGCATCAGTTCTTCAGTGCTCAGCTTTCTTCACAGTCTCACTCTCACATCCATACATGACCACTGGAAAACCATAGCCTTGACTAGATGGACCTTTGTTGGCAAAGTAATATCTCTCCTTTTGAATATGCTATCTAGGTTGGTCATAACTTTCCTTCCGAGGAGTAAGCATCTTTCAGTTTCATGGCTGCAGTCACCATCTGCAGTGATTTTGGAGCCCCCCAAAATAAAGCCTGACACTGTTTCCACTGTTTCCCCATCTATTTCCCATGAAGTGGTGGGACCAGATGCCATGATCTTCATTTTTCTGGATGTTGAGCTTTAAGCCAAATTTTTCACTTTCTACTTTCACTTTTACCAAGAGGCTTTTTAGCCCCTCTTCACTTTCTGCCATAAGAGTGGTGTCATCTGCACTTCTGAGGTTACTGATATTTCTCCCGGCAATCTTGATACCAGCTTGTGCTTCTTCCAGCTCAGTGTTTCTCATGATGTACTCTGCAAAGGAGTTAAATAAGCAGGGTGACAATATACAGCCTTGATGTACTCCTTTTCCAATTTGGAACCAGTCTGTTGTTCCATGTCCAGTTCTAACTGTTGCTTCCTAGCCTGCATACAGATTTCTCAAGAGGCAGGACAGGTGGTCTGATATTCCCATCTCTTTCAGAATTTTCCACAGTTTCTTGTGATCCACACAGTCAAAGGCTTTGGCATAGTCAATAAAGCAGAAATAGATGTTTTTCTGGAACTCTCTCGCCTTTTCCATGATCCTCAGATGTTGGCAATTTGGTCTCTGATTCCTCTGCCTTTTCTAAAATCAGCTTGAACATTTGGAATTTCATGGTTCATGTATTGCTGAAGCCTGGCTTGGAGAATTTTGAGCATTACTTTACTAGCATGTGAGATGAGT
The DNA here is from genome assembly GCA_917880005.1 of Nanger dama. NCBI lineage: Eukaryota > Metazoa > Chordata > Mammalia > Artiodactyla > Bovidae > Nanger > Nanger dama. The sequence continues at coordinate 20,536,267 of CAKJTW010000001.1, forward strand.
GCAGTTGTGCAGTAGGTTGAGCATTCTTTGGCATTGCCTTTCTTTGGGATTGGAATGAAAACTGACCTTTTCCAGTCCTGTGGCCACTGCTGAGTTTTCCAAATTAGCTGGCATATTGAGTGCAGCCCTTTTACAGCATCATCTTTCAGGATTTGAAACAGCTCAACTGGGATTCCATCACCTCCATTAGCTTTGTTTGTAGTGATGCTTTCTAAGGCCACTTGACTTCGCATTCCAGATTATCTGGCTCTAGCTTAGTGATCACACCATCATGATTATCTAGGTCGTGAAGATCTTTTTGTATACTTCTGTATATTCTCGCCTCCTCTTCTTAATATTTTCTTCTTCTATTAGGTTCATTCTATTTTTTTGTCTATATTGAGCCCATCTTTACATTAAATGTTCCCTTTGTATCTCTAATTTTCTTGAAAAGATCTCTAGTCTTTCCCATTATTTTGTTTTTCACTGTTTCTTTTCATGGATCCCCAAGGAAGGCTTTTTTATCTCTATTTGCTATTCTTTGGAACTCTGCATTCAGATGGATATATCTTTCTTTCTCTCTCTCTCCTTTTTTTTTTTGCTTCTCTTCTTTTCACAGCTATTTGTAAGGCCTCCTCAGACTACCATTTTGCTTGTTCATTTCTTTTCTTGGTGATGGTCTTGATCCTTGTCTCCTGTAGAATGTCAGGAACCTCTAAGCATAGTTCATCAAGCACTCTGTCTATCAGATTTAATCCCTTGAACCTATTTCTCACTTCCACTGAATAGTAAGGGATTTGATTTAGGTCATACCTGAATGATCTAGTGGCTTTCCCTACTTTCTTCAGTTTATCTGAATTTGGCCATAAGGAGTTCATGATCTTAGTCACAGTCAGCTCCCAGTCTTGTTTTTGCTGACTGTATAGAGCTTCTCCATCTTTCACTGCAGAGAATGTAATAAATCTGATTTTGGTTTTGACCATCTGGTGTTATGCATGTGTAGAGTCTTTCCTTGTGTTGCTGGAAGAGGGTGTTTTCTATGAACACCCGTGCATTCTCTTGGCAGAACTCTATTAGCCTTTGCCCTGCTTCATTCTGTACTCTAATGCCAAACTTGCCTGTTACTCCAGGTATCTCTTGACCTCCTACTTTTTCATTCCAGTCCCCTATAATGAAAAGAACATCTTTTGGGGGTGTTAGTTCTTGAAGGTCTTGTAGGTCATCATAGAACCACTCAAATTCATCTTCCTCAGCATCATCAGTCAGTTAGTTCAGTCACTCAGTTGTGTCAGACTCTTTGCCACCCCATTGTCTATAGCATGCCAGGTCTCCCTTTCCATCAGCAACTCCTGGAGTTCACTCAAACTCATGTCCATTGAGTCAGTGATGCCATCCAACCATCTCATCCTCTGGCATCCCCTTCTCTCACCTGTAATCTTTCCTAGCATCAGGGTCTTTTCAAATGAGTTAGCATTTCGCATCAGGTGCCGAAATCTTTAACATTACTGGTCATCAAACTCATGCCTCCACTGGAGACTCCTCAACATTCATAGGTAAGTCTGACTCAGTCTCTTGTGGGGACACTTCTCATTTCTCCCAGTTGCTGGTGTTGCAAGATTGTTTTCTGTGCTTTCCAAGTGTCTGTTTCTCCAATCCTGTGGAAGAACATTATAGAAAGTTCTATAATGATGTCCCACTAGCCTCCAAAGTTATATTCCCTGGGTTCTCATCTGCTGACCAGCTCTACGGTGGGGCTAATGGTGACCTACTCCAAGAGGGCTTATGCCACGTGGTGCATGACACAGGTCTGCTGCAGTCATAGCCCCTGTCACTGCGGCAGGCCACTGCTGACCTATACCTCAATCAAGGGCAGGAGACAATCAAGGGCAGTTCTGGCTCAGTTTCATTGGGACCTCTGGGTCTCGGTGTGCATAAGATTTTGTTTGAACCCTCCAAGCATCTCTGGCAATTATGGCATTTGATTCTTTTTGTTTTTTTAAATTATAGGTTTATTAAAGTCTAATTCATATACAAGGAATTATACCAATTTAATGTGCACAGTTTGATAAGTTTCACATAGGCAAAGACCCTTGACACCATCACCACAATCAAGGTAAAGGACATATCCAACACCTCCCAGAGTTTCCTTGTGTTCCTTTGGCTGTATGAGTGTGTGTGTGTGTGTGTGTGTATGTGTGTTGAGAACACTTGACATGAGATCTGCCCTCTTAACAAACACTTGGAAACTAAACAACATGGTTCTCAACAATCTATGGGTTACAAAGGAAATCTCAAAGGAAACTTAAAAACACATAGAACTGAATGAGGTGAGTATAAAACGTAGCATAATTTGTGGGAATGCAGCTAAATCAGAGCTGAGAAGGACACTTAACAGCATTAAATCCTTGTATTAGAAAAGAGAAGAACTACCCAGACAAAACAAATATCTACTCGGTTTCACAGTTATACTTCTAATGACAAATTCATTTGCCCATTTTCCATCAGTCTTCCATTTTACTGTTTCTTTTTTTTTTCTCCATTATACTGTTTCTAGTAAGTTTCACTCAGAGGCATTACATCATGAGTGGTCATCTTGGTTTAATCAATACTTAACCAGTTTCCTGTTGTAGTTATCTTCAATTTTTCTCTGCTATCATACTATCGTGAAAATCATTATAGATATAACTTGAATCAGGAATTTTTCATTTAAATTCTAGATATGAAAAGTTGTTTCTTCTTATTTCAACAAATGCTTTGAAATCCCATAGTCAAAAACCTTATTAATTTTCCACATGTGTTATACTTGAGGTTAATAGCTTAATAGTTACCATTATCATGACAATTATAAACTTTTATTCATCTTAGAGTATGAAAGTGAAAGCATTAGTCACTCAGTCATGTCCAACTCTTTGTGGCCCCATGGACTGCAGCTCACTAGTCTCCTCTGTCCATGGAATTGTCCAGGCAAGAGTACTGTAGCCATTTCCTTCTCCAGGGGATATTCCCAACTAGGAATTGACCCTAGGTCTCTCCTGCACTGCAGGCAGATTCTTTATGTCTGAGCCACCAGAGAAGCCCATTTTAGAGTATATAAATAGCAAGACTTTTCAGAGTATAAACTGCAGTTTGGATAAAATGAAACAGTTCTTTCCAAAGATTAAAAAAAAAAAAAAACCTTATGAACTTTCACAATACATAATCAGCCCATTGTCTACAATGGCCTCTGGAGATTTTAAGAGGTATTCTAGATAATTAACCTTAGCATATTGAGACATACACTATAGAGCCAGGAGAAGAAAGCAGAAAATAATGAGAACATGTCTTTCAATTGCTCTAGCATTTGCAAAATTTCCCCAACATCAAAGATTTTTTTTCTTTTTACTTCAGTAAGTAAACTGGATATTCAAAGCCATCAGATGAAAGCTATTTAAATGTGACATCTTCATATAACTTAATAAAAAGTAGATTTTTCTCCCTAAATAATTCAGAAAATTGCCTTGTCTTCCTACTATGAAAGTTTTCTTACAATGTTCTCTTATCTTCTTTTTTAAAAATGAATTTTCCACATCTAAGTTCTATTTACTTAGCAAGAGGGGTTGATTGTTGGAAATAGACCTTCTTCTGGAATTTTTTTCTTTTAATTTTTATTTGTACTTTATTTTACTTTGAAATACTGTATTGGTTTTGGCATACATTAACATGAATATGCCATGGGTGTATACGAGCTCCTTCTATTTCCCTCCTTCTTGTTGGGACTTCTCCTTTGCCCTTGGACCTGGGATATCTTCTTTGTTGGGGGAATCCAACCTTCTCCTGTCAATGCTTAATTAGCAGCTAGCTGCAATTTTGGAGTTCACACAGGAGAAGCTGAGTGCACATCCTTCTACTTCATTATCTTAATATCAAGATACAGTCCTGGAATTCTCCAGGACAGAATATTGGAGTGGGTAGCCTTTCCCTTCTCCAGAGGATCTTCCTTACCCAGGGATCAAACTCAGGTCTCCCATATTGTAGGTAGATTCTTTACCAGCTGAGCCACTAGGGAAGCCCACTTATACTTTAGGTATCATATCTAAATTCACTGCCACTATGAATGTCAATAATTATTTTCCTTTGTTTTCTTTGAGTAATTTTATGGTTTTAAGTCTTATATTTAATAAATACTTGGTAAATAGAAGAAACACATTTCTTTTTATTCTCATTAGTGTTAAAATGCTATGTTAAAGATATAATTTGGCTATTCAGAATTAAAAATTTTCATTATATTATATATTACAAATATATTTTTCAAATTTTAAAAATGCAATGCATAATTAGGAACATTTATCTATAAAATTATAAATAATTAATATACACACATATATAAACATATAATAAATATATGCATGAATGTCAATTTATGTGTAAAATATGAATTAATAATTTATAAAATTATTCATTAAAGCATGTCATAGTTATGTTCAAATAATTTATGAGAAAATAACCAAGAAAGATAGGATTTATTTTAAACACTTGATAAACTCTTTATAAAACTTTCAGGAGATAAAAGAATTTTAGGATAATAATAGTAGGCTAGAGAAAACAATGGTCAGTTCAGTCAGTTCAGTCGCTCAGTCATCTCCCACTCTTTGCAACCCCATGAATCGAAGCACGCCAGGCCTCCCTGTTCATTACCATCTCTCGGAGTTCACTCAGACTCATGTCCATCGTGTCCGTGATGCCATTCAGCCATCTCATCCTCTGTCGTCCCCTTCTCCTCCTGCCCCCAATCCCTCCCAGCATCAGAGTCTTTTCCAATGAGTCAACTGTTCGCATGAGGTGGCCTAAGTACTGGAGTTTCAGCTTTAGCATCATTCCTTCCAAAGAAATACCAGGGTTGATCTCCTTCAGAATGGACTGGTTGGATCTCCTTGCAGTTCAAGGGACTCTCAAGAGTCTTCTCCATCACTACAGTTGAAAAGCATCAATTCTTCTGTGCTCAGCCTTCTTCACAGTCCAACTCTCACATCCATACATGACCACAGGAAAAACCATAGCCTTGACTAGATGGACCTTAGTCAGCAAAGTAATGTCTCTGCTTTTGAATATTCTATCTAGGTTGGTCATAACTTTTCTTCCAAGGAGTAAGCGTCTTCTAATTTTATGGCTGCAGTCACCATCTGCAGTGATTTTGGAGCCCAAAAAAGTAAAGTCTGACACTGTTTCCACTGTTTCCCCATCTATTTCCCATGAAGTGATGGGACCGGATGCCATGATATTAGTTTTCTGAATGTTGAGCTTTAAGCCAACTTTTTCACTCTCCTCTTTCACTTTCATGAAGAGGCTTTTAGGTCCTCTTCATTTTCTGCCATAAGGATAGTGTCATCTGCATATGTGAGGTTATTGATATTTTTCCTGGTCAAAAATATGGTCAAAAAATACCATATAGAGCAATAGAATCATGATTTGGGAGATGGTATTTTCTACCAGACAAATATATAACAGTTAACAATTAACTTCAAAGTATATTATCTAAAAAGTTCAGAGTAAATTAAAAAATAAATGACAAAGTAAAACCTAGGTACATTTTCCTAAAGATATGTGCTGAATATGAAAGTAGATATTGTAATTACCAGAATAAAACCGCTCATTTACTGAAATTTGCCTTGACCTGTTATGCAGATACATCTTCCTAGGAGTTCAAAATCCCTTATATTTTCTAATAAAAGCTTTAGCACACTTAGAAAATCACAGAAAATATTCAAAAAGCCCTGTAGTGAGAAACTAGATGGCTATGGTTTCCTCCTATCAGTGACATGGAGCACATATTTCAAAAGGACAGCAAAACTCTGGATAAGATTCACTATAAAATAGAAATTATTTCACCACCAGATTATTATGCAGTGCAATATTTTCACCAAAGAGGACAAAATCTTGTAAAATAGGAAATTTCATTTACTATAGCAAAGGAGACAATCATTTAAGAATTGTATTTAAAGTATTCAGGATGTAATCAGTTGTGAAAACACACTTGAAAATAATAGAAAAAAGATGGGTAAAATGCAAGTTGTTTTTCAACATAATCAGAGGCTTTTGGAGCAATGAGGATGAGATAAATTGGAATTCCAGAAAAAAAGGTGCGACTCTACCACAGAAGGCTGAGAATCGCTACCTAAGTTTCTTGTACTTATAGGAGCACCTGAGTGGGCTCAGGCTTAGATCAAGATGAAAGACTCCATTGACAGAGAGAAAGCAACAGACACTTGGCTTTGCTCCATACTTAAATCTGTGTTTGAAAGTGAAAGACGCTCAGTCCTTTTGGATTCTTTGTGACCCCTTGGACTATACAGTCCATGGAATTCTCCAGGCCAGCATACTGGAATGGGTAGCTTTTTCCTTCTCAAGGGGATGTTGCCAACCCAGGGATTGAACCCAGTTCTCTGGAATTTCAGGCAGATTCTTTACTAGCTGAATCACAAGGGAACCCAAATGTGTGCTTACTTATTCATAATCTGACTGTGTGTACTCTTCAGGGGAAAAGGCCAATTGATTTAACCTGGGTTGCATAGGCTCATATTGGTCTTTAAGAATTTACTTAGAAAATTAGGTGAAGATATATCTCTCATTTAACATACCAGATTCCTTTCCCTCTATTATCCTTCATTTTTATTCAGGAAAACCTACCACACTATGTGAGACCATGGGGAAAGCTGACATGTGGTTGTTTCGAAGTTACTGGGATTTTGAATTTCCTCAACCTTACTTACCTAATACTGAATTTGTTGGAGGACTGCACTGCAAGCCAGCAAAGCCACTACCTAAGGTAATTAAATGTGCTTATTATTGTCCTATGTGAATGAAGTGTGAAGTGTTAGTCACTTAGTCATATCTGATTCTTTGAGACCCCATGGACTGTAGCCTGCCAGGGTCTTCTGTTCATGGAATTTTCCAGGCAAGAATACTGGAGTGGAATTCCCATTCCCTTCTCCAGGGGATCTTCCCAACCCAACTATGAGTATTTATCTCTTAAAATGATTTCTGGTTTTTTGTTAACAATATTTGATCACCAAATGGAGAAAACAGACATAGAATTTAATGGTCATTATTTTCTTAGACTATACAGTACAGTAAGAAGATGGGTAGCCTTTATTTTGGATTATGTATTGTTATCTAAGGAAGTAGTCCTCGATATTTTCTTTTCTTGTTCAAAGTCCATTAACTATTCATGAAAATGTGTTTTATATAAATTTTAAAATATTTCCTAGTATATTACAAATACTATGCTATAATTGAACATAAAGATATCATTATATCTCAAGTCAAATCATCTCCCAACATACTGTAATTGTTAACTTTAAGTGTCAACTTGCCTGGCTAGGTAACCAGATGTTTAGACAAACATTTTTCTAGAACTTACTGAGAGGCTATTTTTGGATGAAATCAACTTTTAAAGATGTGGACCTTGATTAAACAAATTACTCTCCATTATGTGGGTAAACCTCACTCAATTAGTTGAAGATGTGACTAGAACAAAAGACTGAATTAAGCCAGTAGTCAGCCTTCAGACTTGAACTACAGCAGTGGCTCTTTGAGTCTCCAGCCTAATGTACTGTTCTGCAGATTAAACTTGACATCCTCCATAACCATGTGTGTGAGTGTTGTCGCTTCAGTGTTGTCTGAAGCGACTGCAATCTGCCAGACTTCTCTGTTCATGGGATTTTCCAGGCAAGATTATTGGAATTGGTTGCCATTTCCTTCTCCAATAACCATGTGAGAAGTCCCCTAATATAAATATATTCCCTGTCTTTCCATTTCATGCCTCACACACTTTTTTTTTTTTTTTGGTCAAACTTAATTGGCTTAGTTTTGCTAGTATTTAAACAGAGAATGAAAAGATTTATTTCAGTATGATTACATATGTTGTTTTTATTTTTAATTCAAAGCTATATATTTCTACTACTATATTCCTATAATCCTCAGAGCATGCTTTATAGATATTTCTTCATTACTTGTCTGGTCAGGAGTTACATGGCTACCTCATTCCTAATTGTATATGTGGAAGCTGATATTAAAAAACAAATATAATCAAAGTAAAAGAAAATAGAAATTTAGAAAACAGAAAAGTAAATATACCAACATTGTGTCATTGTACTGACCATGATTCAGCACAAAAATGAAAACAACCTTATTAGCATCTAAGGCTAAATAAAATTGCAGCACCAGAGCTATTTAACTTAAAGGTAGAAATTTTCTCTGCCAGCTACTGCTGTGTAGACTTGGACAAATTACTTAACCTTAGGGAGGTAGATTTCCCATCTGAAAATGTGTACATAGCTCATAAAATCACCATATATCGAAGTTAAATGATACATGTAAAGAGCTCAGCAAGTGGCAAAAGATAGCAGGCAGTCAATAATTTGTAAACACAAGCACACAAGCACAAAGACAAACTCACACCTCAAATATGCTTTACTAAATGAGCCTTTAGTAACAATAATTTTTAATTTGCCATCTATTATACACTGAAATCATTAACACATGAAAGTACAGAATTGTTGTAATAAATCAGACACATTGAGAAGAGTGACATCTATTATAACTGTAAGCTTTTATATTACATAGACTGTTTTCTTCATAGGAGCTCGAAGAGTTTGTGCAAAGCTCTGGAAAAGATGGAGTCGTGGTGTTTACTCTGGGGTCAATGATCAAAAACCTCTCAGAAGAAAAGTCTAATATGATTGCATCAGCCCTTGCCCAGATTCCACAGAAGGTCAGATAATATTTTTTTCAGGGACAACTGTTTTAAAATCCATGAAGTTCATCACAAAAGTATACTTGTAAAATGTAGGAAAGGGTATTGATATTGTTAGTCTCAAGTGAGCTCTAATGAAAGTGTGTGAATGATAAAAGGGGATATTTGATTGCTATCTTGCTTTAAACCTAGCCTTATTAAGGAAATTCTATTGCATTATTATCTTTAAATAATAAATGAAAATTAATCATTTGCTACTGTTAAACCATCAGTCAGCTTTGTGCATTAGGTTTTAAGGCATCCATGTAATGTAACACTTTTTGCTATTCTTTATTTCTTTAAATCTGAAGCATATAAACAAGTTGCAAATAACATGATAGAGAATGAAGGAAAAGATATTCAAAATAATAGGTTTGATTCTCAGAATGTCTTGGGACTAATTTTCTAGTAATTACTGATTTTGAGCATTGTCATAATTGAACCTGGAAATAAGAGCTTAGATTCTAAAAATAATCCTAAATAATGATTCTTCCAATAATGCTAAATAATAAATCCTAAAAACAATTCTAAATGAAATCCTAAATAGTGATTCTTCAACATTTAAAACTTCAATAATACAGTAAAAGATTTAGGAGTATACTTTACAATGTTCCAGCAAACTATAACTTTTTATTGATACCATTCTAGATTTTAACTGAGTGACATCTTTTTTCTCTATTCAGTTCAGTCGCTCAGTCATGTTCAACTCTTTGTGGCTCCATGGACTGCAGCACGCTAAGCCTCCCTGTCCATCACCAACTCCAATGGGTCAGGAAGATCCCCTGGAGGAGGGCATGGAAATCCACTCCAGTAATCTTACCTAGAGAATCCCCTTGGACAGAGGAGCCTGGCAGGCTGCAATCCATGGGGTCACAAAGAGTCGGACAAGACTATGCGACTGGATGCCATGCCATATAGTTGATGGTTACACCTTGTGGATGTTTTTAATGCCGCCAAACTCTAGACTTAGAATACTTTAAAATGATAAATATGATTATATTTTACTGTATGAGTCTACATTAATGGTAAGTATAAAAAAAAATTGTTCAAAAGAGGTAAATAACATCCGTCCCCTTGCCTCTGAAATCTTTCTTTCAAAAACCCCTTTACCAGAGTGGCCTAGTAACACCAGTATGTAGTTCTTTCAGATTCAGATTGTCATTCTTCATGTACATCTTCATCATTTTTTTCCTTGGGTTAAGTTAGAATTAACTGGAAGATGAAAGACTATTGACTAGGATCATTGCAAGCCTTTGAAAATGGCTGTAATGTTTAAGGTTTAAAATCATTCATTACCTAATCACATATGGACTCAGTTTGCTTGTGCATAACCTGGAGGCATCAAATTTGATTGAAGTGAAGTCATTCAGTCATGTCTGATTCTTCTCAACCCCATGGACTATAGCCTGCCAGGTTCCTCCATCCATGGAGTATTCCAGGCAAGGATACTGGAGTAGGTTGCCATTTCCTTCTTCAGGGGATCTTCCTGATCCAAGGATCAAACCCTGGTCTTCAGTATTGTGGGCAAATTCTTTACCATCTGAACCATCAGGGTAGGTTAACTTCTTCTGACAGAATGTGATTCTAAAATCTTCTAATAAAGACATTTATCTTAATAGGTTCTGTGGAGATACACAGGAAAGAAACCAGAAACACTAGGAGCCAATACCCGGCTATATAAATGGATTCCACAGAATGATCTTCTTGGTAAGACCAAAGAGAAGAAACATAAACAGAGTTGAATGAGGTATAATCTGAATGATTATTCAGTAACAGATATCAACAAATTTGTATTTAAAATAAGGAAAAAAAACTTTAATAAATCTTCCCATTGCTTCAGGAGTTTTGAAAGAAAGTTTTATTCATGACACTTGTTAAAGACTGTAAAGCACATTTATTCAAGACCATCACCATAAGTATAGTTATTAGTGCAATGGACTTTTACAATAAAACAGAGAGACTGGAAACAATTTGTATGCAGAAAGAAAAATGGGGAATTTATCACAAAAGAACATACTAGAATTTCATTGGGTGGAAAATTGCAGAGTTCAACTGACCTAGTAGAATGCTTGCTAAAATTGTGTAATGCAGAGATAGTGGAGCCACAAAATCAAATTGTAGTTGAGGAGAGTTCAGAGGAACCTGACTAGACCTTGGTCAAGGATCTTTGTCAAACTCTAATATAAATATCAAATTTATGGTTCTCTCATTTATGATATAATCTCTCCCTCCTCAGGATCAAGGTCAGAGAAAGTGTGTTTAGATCAAGGTTTCATTAACTTTTGTATAGAACACTGCAACACACTCCTGATTCTCTTCGTCAGTTTTCTCACATCTTTCTTCTCTATGGAAAAAATAAAATCTGGCAACCATTTCATCTATATTTCATGTATAATAAATGGTTGCATATTAGTATAAATTCAAGTTCAAATCCTATTTTCTTAAACACAGTACACCATGAACTAATGTAGCCTATCTTTCTAGCTTGTTGTACAGACATTCTCATATTGAAACACTCCACATCTCCCCTCCACTTTCACATCTACAATAATATTAATTTATTCAGTCCCTCCCTTTTTTTAAATTGATATATTTTTCCTGCAACAACTTGTCAAATGACAAGTACTCTCCATCATATATTCGGCAGGAATCTTCTTGTCTGTTGAATGACTTTATTGCTGGAATCACTAATTATACTTCAGTTCAGTTCAGTTCAGTTCAGTTGCTCAGTTGTGTCTGACCCTTTGCAATCTCATGAATTACAGCATGCCAGGCCTCCCTGTCCATCACCATCTCCCTGAGTTCACCCAAACTCATGTCAATTGAGTCGGTGATGCCATCCAACCATCTTATCCTCTGTCATCTCCTTCTCCTCCTGCCCCTTATCCCTCTCAGGATCAGAGTCTTTCCAATGAGTCAACTCTTCGCATCAGGTGGCCAAAGTACTGGAGTTTCAGCTGTAGCATCATTCCTTCCAAAGAAATCCCAGGGCTGATCTCCTTCAGAATGGACCAGTTGGATCTCCTTGCAGTCCAAGAAACTCTCAAGAGTCTTCTCCAACACCACAGTTCAAAAGCATCAATTCTTCAGTGCTCAGCTTTCTTCACAGTCCAACTCTCACATCCATACATGACCAGTGGAAAAACCATAGCCTTGACTAGATGGACCTTAGTCGGCAAAGTACTGTCTCTGCTTTTGAATATGCTATCTAGGTTGGTCATAACTTTCCTTCCAAAGAGTCAGCATCTTTTAATTTCATGGCTGCACTCACCATCTGCAGTAATTTTGGAGTCCCCCCAAATAAAGTCTGACACTATTTCCCCTGTTTCCTATCTATATCTCATGAAGTGATGGGACCTTAGCCTGCAGTAATTAATTGCTGCTTTCTTCAGAGCCTATAAGAATGTATATGTGTTCTCATGGCACAGAATTATATAGAAGATGTTATCTAATAGAATTTGACTTATGTAGGTGTCATGATTTTCTGTTTCTGAAACTCTTATAACTTAGAATAATAATATGTGTGTGTGTGTGTGTGTGTGTATTGTTTTTTTAACTTTTAGGTCATCCAAAAACCAGAGCTTTTGTCACTCACTGTGGAACCAATGGGATCTATGAAGCTATTTACCATGGGGTCCCTATGGTTGGAATTCCTTTGTTTGGTGACCAGCATGATAATGTTGTTCGTATGAAAGCCAAAGGAGCAGCGGTTGCAGTAGACTTGCAAAGAATGACAAGTGCAGATCTGCTTAATGCATTGAAAGCAGTTATTAACAACCCTTCGTGAGTAGAGAATATATTCTTTTCTAACAATCATTTTGTTTTTGAAGGAATAATCGGTTTTATATAATTTTAAATTGGCAAATTTTGCATAATTTAGAGTACGCCTAATATCAAATAAGATTATTTTATACTTCCTAAATTTTGTGAAGGTATTTTGTCACCTACCACTACTTGGTGATAAATTATAACCTCAAAGAATTACTACATTTATTTAAAGAAAATGATCTATTGTTAAAAATATATGAATTTTTAAATTAATAATGGTATTTATTAGTTTTTAAAAACTCCAGATATTACCACTATAAGAATTTAGGGAATACAATGAAAAACCACTTAGCTTTCCTCATGTCAGTTCAGTTCAGTTCAGTCGTTTAGTCATGTCTGACTCTTTGCGACCCCATGGACTGCCACACACTAGGCTTCCCCGTCCAACATAAACTCTCGGAGCTTGCTCAAACTCATGTCCATTGAGTCAGTGATGCCATCCTTTGTTGTTCCCTCTCTCCTCAACCTTCAGTTTTTCCCAGCATCAGGGTCTTTTCCAATGAGTCAGTTTTTCACATCAGGTGATCAAAGTACTGGAGTTTCAGCTTCAGCATCAGTCCTTCCAATGAATATTCAGGACTGATTTCCTTTAGGATGGATGCACTCCGAGGGACTCTCAAGAGTTTTCTCAAACACCACAGTTCAAAAGCATCAATTCTTCAGCGCTCAGCTTTCTTTATAATCCAACTCTCACATCCATACATGACCACTGGAAAAACCATAGCCTTGACTAGACGGACTTTTGTCGACAAAGTGATGTCTCTGCTTTTTAATTGCTGTCTAAGTTGGTCATAGCTTTTCTTCCAAGGAGCAAGTGTCTTTTAACTTCATGGCTGCAGTCACGATCTGCATAGTTAAAACCATTACCAGTTTAAAACCTTACTTCTGCTAACTTATAAATAGGAGGAAGATCGCAGCCTCCTCGTTCCCTGACAGAGAATAAAAACTAGACACTATCCATGAGCAAAATCATCTCTGGGAGTGCTCTAAAGTCCATGTAAGAAGTTTTAGCAACACAGTAGAACAAAAATCTGAGACAAATCACACAAGAACAGAATGATGGTAGCTTTATTTTACCAGTATCATCCCCAAGCCAGCATTACTCATCACCAAGAGAGAACTTTTCAGCTAGAAAGTGTTCCTTGGCAGAAAGAGAAGAATGGATTGAATGACCAATTTCTAAGTCCTTCTGGGGCATAGAAATTGAAAAACAAATTCTAAATTTGTGTAAAGTCACAAGAGATCTCAAACAGCCAAAGCAGTCCCAACAAATAATGACATTGGAGACATCCCACTTGTTATTTAAAGCTGTACTACAAAGTTATAGCAATTTTAAACAGATGATACTGTCATAAAAATAGACATACAGACCAATGGACAGGATTGAGAGCCCTGATACAAACCCTTATATGTAAAGTTGAATAATATTTTACAAAAAGTAAAGAATAGTCAATAGGAAAAGTGTTATCTCTTCAATAAGTAGTACTAGGGAAACTAAATAATCATATGCAGGAGGATAAAATTTGGACCCTTATATTACATTACTTCCCTCATAGCTCAATTGGTAAAGATCTGTTTTCAATGCAGGAGAAAGAAAGAAAGTGAAGTCGCTCAGTCATGCCCAACTCTTGCGACCCCATGGATAGTAGCCTGCATCAAGCTCCTCCGTCCATGGGATTTTCAAGGCAAGAGTACTGGAGTGGGTTGCCATTTCCTTCTCCAGGGAATCTTCCCAACCCAGAGATCGAACCCAGGTCTCTCGCATTGTAAACAGACAATTTACCATCTGAGCCACCAGAGAAGTCCTCAATGCAGGAGACCAAGGCTCAATTCTGGAGTCAGGAAGAGCTTCTGGATAAGGAATTAGCAACCCACTCCAGTATTCTTTCCTGGAAAATCCCATCTACAGAGAAGCCTGGTTGGATACTCTCCATGGTGTCACAAGAGACAGACATGACTTAGCGACTAAGCCACCGCATTGCATTACTTACAAAACTTGACTAGAAATGGACTACAGACTTGAACATAAGACCTGAAGCCATAAATGTCTTATTATAAAACTGGAGGAAAAGTTTCTTGACAAGGGTATTGGCAAGAAATTTTGGGATATGATACCAACAATACGAGGAACCAATGCAAAACAAAAGGTGAGGCTTTGTCAAGCTCAAAAGCTTCTACACGGAAAAATAAATGATTTACAAAATGAAGGTCAATGTACAAAATTGGAGAATATTTTGAAAATTACACATCTGATATAGACTGATATACAAAAGATATAAGTAACACATATTACTCAATAGCAAAAAATTTTTTTAAATGAATAGAGTTACTGAATACACATTTGCCCAAAGAAGACATATACATGGCCAACAGGTACTTGAAAAGTGGATTGATATTACTAAGCATCATGAAATGCAAATCAAAATCCCACCTCACACCTATTAGAATTGTTGTTGATGTTGTTCAGTAACTAAGTTGTGTCTGACGCTGTGACCCATTGACCACAGCATGACAAGCTCCTCCATTCTCCACTATCTCCTAGAGTTTGCTCAAATACATGCCCATTGAGGTGAGATGCTATCTAACCATCTCATCCTCTGCTGCCCCCTACTCTTTTTCCCTTCAATCTGCTCCAGCATCAGGTTTTTGCAGTGAGTCAGTTCTTCACATGAGATGGCCAAAGTATTGGAGTTTCAGCTTCAGCATCCCTCCTTCTAGGAATAGTTGGAGTTGATTTCCTTCAGGATTGATTGATTTGATCTCCTTGCTCTCCAAGGGACTCTCAAGAGTCTTCTCCAGCAGCACAATCAGAAAGCATCAAATCTTTGGTGTTCAGCCTTCTTTATGGTTCAGTGGTAAAGAAACCAGTTGCCGATGCAATTGTTGCAGGAGATGTAGGTTCGATTCCTGAGTCAGGAGATCTCATTGCATTTTTCAGTCACTCAGTTGTATCTGGCTCTGCTACCCCATGGACTGCAGCAGGCCAGACTTTACTGCCCATCACCATCTCCTGAGCTTGCTCAAATTAATGTCATCAAGACAGTGATGCAATCTAAGCATCTAATCCTCTTCGTCCCCTTCTCCTCCTGCCTTCAATCTTTCCCATAATCAGGCCAAAATATTGGAGCTTCAGCTTCAGTATCAGTCCTTACAGCGAGTATTCAGGATTGATTTCCTTTAGGATTGACCAGTTTGATCTCCTTGCAGACCAAGGGACTCCCAAAAGTCTTGTCCAACATCAAAGTGCAAAAGCATCAATTCTTTGACTCTCAGCCTTCTTTATGGTCCAACTCTCACATCCATACCTGACTGCTGGGAAAGCCTTAGTTTGACTATATAGACCTTTTTCAGCAAAGTAATTTCTATGCTTTTTAACACATGCCCTAGGTTTGTCATAACTTTTCTTCCAAGACCAAGATTCTTTTAATTTCATGGCTGCACTCATCATCCACTGTGATTCTAGAGTCCAAGAAAATAAATTCTGTCACTATTTCCCCATCGATGTGCCATGAAGTGACAGGACTAGATGGCATGATCTTTATTTTTTGAATGTTGAGCTTTAAGCCAGCTTTTTCTCTCTCCTCTTTCACCATCATCAATAGACTATTTCCTCTTTGCTTTCTGGCATTTGGGTGGTGTCATCTGCATATCTAAGGTTCTAGATATTTCTCCTGGCAATCTTGATTCCAGCTTGTTCTTCATCCAGCCCAGCATTTTGCATGATGTACTATGCATACAAGTTAAATAAACAGGTTTACAATATACATCCTTGAAGTACTCTTCCCAGTTTGGAACCAGTCAATTTTTCCATGTTTGGTTCTTATTGTTGTTTTTTGACCTGCATATAGGTTTTGCAGGAGGTGGTTAGGTGATCTGGTACTCCCATGTCTTGAAGAATTTTCCATAGTTTGATTTAATCCACACAGTCAAAGGTTTTAGTGTAGTCAATGAAGCAGAAGTAAATTTTTTCTGGAATTCTCTTGTTTTCTAGCATCCAATGGATGTTGGCAATTTCATCTCTCATTCTTCTGCCTTTTTAAAATCCAGCTTGAACATCTGGAAGTTCTCAGTTCATATACTGTTGAAGCCTAGCTTGGAGAACTTTGAGCATTACTTTGCTAGTGTGTGAGGTGAGTAAAATTATGCAGTAGTCTGAACATTCTTTGCCACTGCCTTTCTTTGGGACTGGAATGAAAATTGACCTTTTCCAGTCCTGTGGCCATCGCTGAATTTTTCAAATTTGCTGGCAAATTAAGTGCAGCACTTTAACAGCATCATGTTTTAGGTTTTGAAGTAACTCAACTGGAATTCCATTACCTCCACTAGCTTTGTTCATAGTGATGCTTCCTAAGGCCCACTTGACTTCACACTCCATAATGTCTAGCTCTAGGAGAGTGATCAAACCATGGTGTAGGAAATGGGAACCCATTTCAGCATTCTTGCTTGGAAAATCTTCCCCTGGTTTAGGAAATGGCAACCCACTCTAGTATTCTTGTTTGGAAAATCCCATCTATGGAAGAGCCTGGGCTACTTTAATCCATGGAGTCCAAAAGAGCACGACACAACTGAGGATGCATGTATGAAATAACACTCAAACCTGATTACTGCAGAACCATATCTTTGACTATATGGACCATTATCAGCAAAGTGATATCCTTGCTTTTAATGTGCTGTATAGGTTTATCATAGTTTTCCTTGCAATGAACAAGTGTCTTTTAATTTCATGGCAGCAGTCACAATCTACAGTGATTTTGGAGTCCAAGAAAATAAAATCTAGCACTGCTTCCAAGTTTTCCCCTTTTGTTTGCCTTGGAGAATGGGACAATATACCACGGTCTTAGTTTTTTGAATGTTGAGTTTCAAGCCAGCTTGGAACGTTTAGAATGGCCATCACTAAAAGACATGGTCTAAGAGGTGAGGAGTAGCTCCTCTCCACCCTCCTTTGCTCGGCACAGCCACCACTCCTTGGACGTGGGGTTGCTCCTCTCGGCTGCCTCCCCTGACCTCAGGCATGGGGTAGCTCCTCCTGGCCACTGCCCTGACCTCGGGTGTGCAGTAGCTCGTCTTGAACTCTGCCCCTGACCTCGGACGTGGGGTAAGCTCCTCTCAGCCACTCCTGTAGCTCCTCTCGGGCACACTTCTGCGAGGTCTGTCTCAGCCAGCGTGCTTCTGCATGGAAAAGAAATGCAAAAAAGCAACCTGGCTGTCTGAGAAGGCCTTACAAATAGCTGTGGAAAGAAGAGAAGTGAAAAGCAAAAGAGGAAATGAAAGATATAAGCATCTGAATGCAGAGTTCCAAAGAACAGCAAGAAGAGATAAGAAAGCCTTCCTCAGCAATCAATGCAAAGAAATAGAGGAAAACAGAATGGGAAAGACTAGAGATCTCTTCAAGAAAATTAGAGATACCAAGGGAACATTTCATGCAAAGATGGGCTTGAAAAAGTACAGAAATGGAATGGACCTAACAGAAGCAGAAGATATTAAGAAGCAATGGCAAGAATACACAGAAAAACTGTACAAAAAAGAGCTTCACGACCCAGATAATCATGATAGTGTGATCACTCACCTAGAGCCAGACATCCTGGAATGTGAAGGCAAGTGGGCCTTAGAAAGCATCACTACGAACAAAGCTAGTGGAGGTGATGGCATTCCAGTTAGCTATTTCAAATCCTGAAAGATGATGCTGTGAAAGTGCTGCACTCAATATGCCAGCTAATTTGGAGAACTTAGCAGTGGCCACAGGACTGGAAAAGGTCAGTTTTCATTTCAATCTCAAAGAAAGCCAATGCCAAAGAATGCTCAAACTACTGCACAATTGCACTCATCTCACACTCTAGTAAAGTAATGCTCAAAGTTCTCCAAGCCAGGCTTCAGCAATATGTGAACTGTGAACTTCCAGATGTTCAAGCTGGTTTTAGAAAAGGCCGAGGAACCAGAGATCAAATTGCCAACATCTGCTTGATCATAGAAAAAGCAAGAGAGTTCCAGAAAAACATCTATTTCTGCTTTATTGACTATGCCAAAGCCTTTGACTGTGTGGACCATAATAAACTGTGGAAAATTTTGAAAGAGATGGGAATACCAGACCACCTGTCCTGCCTCTTGAGAAACCTGTATGCATGTCAGGAAGCAATAGTTAGAACTGGTCATGGAACAACAGACTGGTTCCAAATAGGAAAAGGAGTATATCAAGGCTGTATATTGGCATCCTGTTTATTTAACTGCTATGCAGAGTACATCATGAGAAATGCTGGACTGGAAGAAGCACAAGCTGGAATCAAGATTGCTGGGAGAAATATCAATAACCTCAGATATGTAGATGACACCACCCTTATGGCAGAAAGTGAAGAGGAACTAAAAGCCTCTTGCTGAAAGTGAAAGAGGAGAGTGAAAAACTTGGCTTCAAGCTCAACATTCAGAAAACTAATATCATGGCATCTGGTCCCATCACTTCATGGGAAACAGATGGGGAAACAGTGGAAACAGTGGCTGATTTTATTTTTCTGGACTCCAGAATCACTGGAGATTGTGACTGCAGCCATGAAATTAAAAGACACTTACTCCTTGGAAGGAAAGTTATGACAACCTAGATAGCATATTGAAAAGCAGAGATATTACTTTGCAAAAAAAAGGTCCATCTAGTCAAGGCTATGGTTTTTCCATTGGTCATGTATGGCTGTGAAACTTGGACTGTGAAGAAAACTGAGTGCCGAAGAACTGATGCTTTTCAACTGTGGTGTTGGAGAAGACTCTTGAGAGTCCCTTGGACTGCAAGGAAATCAAACCAGTCCATCCTAAAGGAGATCAGTCCTGGATGTTCTTTGGAAGGACTAATGCTGAAGGTGAAACTCCAATACTTTGGCCACCTGATTCAAAGAGCTGACTCACTGGAAAAGACTCTGATGCTGGGAGGGATTGAGGGCACGAAGAGAAGGGGACGACCGAGGATGAGATGGCTGGATGGCATCACTGCTCGATGGACATGAGTTTGAGTGAACTCTGGGAGTTGGTGATGGAGAGGGAGGCCTGGCGTGCTATGATTCATGGGGTCACAAAGAGTCGGACATGACTGGCTGAGTGACTGAAGTGAACTGAACTGAACTGAAGAGGTGAGGATTTAGAAAAAGAAAAATTCCACTGCACTCCAGGTGAGAATGTAATTGGTGAAGCCACTATAGAAAACGGCATGGAAGCTTTTCAAAGATCAACATTAGAACTACTCCACTCTTTAGTGTTCTCTCTTCCTGCTATATATCTAAAGAAAGGAAAACAGAATATGGATGAGACATCTTCAGTTCAGTTCAGTTCAGTCGCTCAGTCGTGTGAGACTCTTTGCAGCCTCATGGAGTGCAGTATGACAGGTCTCCTGTCCATCGCTAACTCCTGTTTACTCAAACTCATGTCCATTGAGTCAGTGATGTCATGCAGCCATGTCATCCTCTGTAGTTCCCTTCTCCTCCTACCATCAATCTTGTCCAGCATCAAGGTCTTTTCCAATGAGTTAGTTCTTCATATCAAGTGGCCAAAATAATGCAGTTTCAGCATCAGCATCAGTCCTTCCAATGAATATTCAGGACTGGTTTCCTTTAGGATGGACTGGTTGGATCTCCATGCAAGGCAAGGGACTCTCAAGAGTCTTCTCCAACACCACAACTCAAAAGCATCAATTCTCCGGAGCTCAGTTTTCTTCACAGTCTAACTTTCACATCCGTACATGGCTACTGGAAAAATCATAGCTTTGACTAGATGGACTTTGTTGGCAAAGTAGTCTCTCTGCTTTTTAATATGCTGTCTGGGTTGGTCACAACTTTTCCTCCAAGGTACAAGCGTCTTTTCATTTCATGACAGCAGTCACCATCTGCAGTGATTTTGGAGTCCCAAAAAATAGTCTGTCACTGTTTTCACTGTTTCCTAATCTGTTTGCCATGAAGTGATGGGACTGGTAGCCATGATCTTAATTTTCTGAATGTTGAGCTTTAAGCAAACTTTTTCACTCTCCACTTTCACTTTCATCAAGAGGCTCTTTAGTTCTTCTTCACTTTCTGCCATAAGGGTGGTATCATCTGCATATCTGAGGTTATTGATATTTCTCTCAGCAGTCTTGATTCCAGGTTGTGCTTCATCCAGCCCAGCATTTCTCATGATATACTGAGCATATAAGTTAAATTAAATAAAGGTGACAATATACAGCCTTGACATATTCCTTTCCCTACTTGGAACCAGTTTGTTGTTTGATGTCCAGTTCTAACCATTGCTTCCCTGACCTGCATACAGAATTCTAAGACAGGACAGGTGGTCTGGTTTTCCCATCTCTTTAAGAATTTCCAGAGTTTGGTTTGTTGTCGTCCACAGAGTCAAAGGCTTTGGCATAGTCAATAAAGAGAAGTAGATGGTTTTCTGGAACTCTCTTGCTTTTATCAATGATCCAATGGATGTTGGCAATTTGATAGCTTCACCCCAGTACTAATTGCTGTATTATTCACAAAAATCAAGGTATGAATTAAAACTTAGTGTCTTTCAATGAATGAATAGATAAAGAAAATGTGGTGTATGCATGTGAAGGAATATTATTTAGCAAAAAGACAAAAGAAATACTTCCATATTTGAAAACATGTTATCGTGCTAGGTGAAGTCAGTCAGTGAATGACAAATATTATTTAACATCACTATACATGCAGCTTAATAATTCAAACTCATAGAAGTACAGAGTAGACTGGTGTTTTCCAGGGTCTAGGAGTTGAAAGAGTGGAGAGACAAGCTTTGAGTAATAGGGAACAGGCTTTGAGTAATAAGATAAATAAGTTCTGGGGAACATTGTGTAACATGGTAGTTAGTTCATTCTCAATAATGAAGGATTGCATTTATTATGTAAGTTTGTTTCACATAAATAAAATATATATATTCTTTGGAAAAAAGAAACTATATTAAAGTTAAAATATTTGCCACTATTGGACAAATATTTCTATATATCAGATAAATTCTTACTATTAATTTTGTGTAAATCTATAAACATGTATTGACATTAAAGATTAAATTTATTTTTAAACATTTAAATTTTTTAAATATTGAATGACTTTTCACTATGAAGTCACTTACCAATGTCTCTCTTTTTTGTTTAACTTATTTTTAATTGGGAGATAACTGATTTAAAATGTTACATTAGTTTCTACAATGCAACAATGTTTTTTTGTTAAGTCGCTCAGTTGTATCCAACTCTGCAATCCCATGGACTGCAGCACACCAGGCACCCCCATCCTAAACTGTTTCCAGGCCTTTGGTCTCATGTCCATTGAATCAGTGACAGCCTCCAAGCATCTCATCCACTGTCGCCCCCTTCTCCTGCCTTCAGTCTTTCTCAGAATCTGAGTCTTTTCAGGTGAGTTGCCTCCTCCATCAGGTGGCCAAAGTACTGGAGCTTCAGCTTTAGCATCGATACTTCCAATGAATATTCAGGATTGATTTCCTTTAGGATTGACTGGTTTGATTTCCTTGCAGTTCAAGGGAATTCCAAGAGTCTTCTCCAATGCCACAGATGAAAAACATCATTTTTTCAGTGCTCAGCCTTCTTTATGGTCCACCTCTCACATCTGTATATGATTACTGGGAAAAATTTAGCTTTGACTAGTTGGACATTTGTTGGGAAAGTGATGTCTCTGATTTTTAATATGGTACCTAATTCTGTCATAGATTTTCTTCCAAAGAGCAATGGTCTTTTAATTTCATGGCTTAAGTCATATCCACAGTGATTTTGGAGCCCCCAAAATAAAGTCTGTCACTGTTTCCATTGTTTACCCATCTATTTGCCATAGTCCTTCTAGTGAAAGCTATGGTTTTTCCAGTTTTATGTATGGATGGAAGAGTTGGACCATAAAGAGAGCTGAGCACTGAAGATTTGATGCTTTTGAATTTTGGAGTTGGAGAAGACTGGTGAGAGTCACTTGGACTGCAAAGAGATCAAACCAGTCAATCCTAAAGGAAATCAGTCCTGGATTTTCATTGGAAGGACTGATGCTGAAGCTGAAGCTCCAATACTTTGGCCACTTGTTCCTCAAAGTCACATCACCTTTATTTAGTGTCTTGGCATGCAGAAAGTATCTGTTGTGCCAGGATAAAATCAGCCTCCTATGTCCCTGGTCACATCTCTCATTTTATTGTTTACTTTGAACTATCTTTGTTATGTTCTTGTACAAGGAATATCCTCAGGTATAGGTCTTAGCCCTGAATATGCCTTGGGAAACATCTTATTTGTGCACAAGCAGCATTCTGAACTTGCGCTGACCTGCGTTCCCAGGTCCACATTATGTTTTTATTTAGCTTAGCAGGCCATGATGGTCCCAACTAATAAACAGATGTACTTTTGTTTAGATTACATGGTATTGCTATATTTTGCTTTTATTCTTTTCCCATGGTGTGTTTCTTAGGGCTTAGCCAGAGCAAAATGCAGCTGATTATTAACCCCTGCAAGAGGAGAAGGGGAAGAGATGATTGCATGACTTCACAGACATGATGGACATGAGTTTGAGCAAGTTATAGGAGATGATGATGGACAGAGAAGCCTGGCATGCTGTAGTCCATGGGGTCACAGAGTCAGACACAACTGAGTGACTGAACTGAATGGATGATACTGGATGCCATGATCTTTGCTTGTTGAATGTTGAGTTTGAAGCCAGTTGTCTCACTCTCCTCCTTTATCTTCATCAAGAGGCTCTTTAGTTCCTCTTTGCTTTCTGTCATAAGACTAATGTCATCTGCATACCTGAGGTTATTGATATTTCTCCTAGCACTCTCGATTCCACCTTCAGCTTCATCCAGCCTGGCATTTCTCATGATGTACTCTGCATGCAAGTTAAATAAGCAAGGTTACAATATACAGGCTTGACATATTCCTTTTCCAATTTAAAACCAGTCTGTTGTTCCATGTCTGGTTCTAACTGTTGGCTCATACAGGTTTTGCAGGAAGCAGATATGGTAACCTGGTATTTCCATCTCGTGGAAAACCAATACAATATTGTAAAGTAAAATAATAATAATTAAAAATGAGTTTGTTGTGAACCACACAATAGAGTCTTTAATATAGTCAATGAAGCAGAAATCGATGTTTTTCTGGAATTCCCTTGCTCTTTCTATGATCCAGCAGATATTGGCAATTTGATCTCTGGTTCCTCTGCCTTTGTAAATTCACTTTGAGCATCTGGAAGTTCTCATTTCACAAACTGTTGAAGCCAAGCTTGGAGAATTTTGAGCATTACTTTGGTAGAATGTGAGATGAGTACAATTCTGTAGTAGTTTGAACATTCTTTAGCATTTTCTTTCTTTGGGATTGGAATGAAAACTGATCTTTTCTAGTCCTATGACCATTGGTGAGTTTTCCAAGTTTGCTGGCATATTAAGTGCAGAACTTA
This sequence comes from Nanger dama, assembly GCA_917880005.1. NCBI lineage: Eukaryota > Metazoa > Chordata > Mammalia > Artiodactyla > Bovidae > Nanger > Nanger dama. The sequence goes on from CAKJTW010000001.1 coordinate 20,560,246, forward strand.
AATAGTATCATATTTTGTGCTGTGCTTAGTCACTTAGTCAAATTGTCTGATTCTTTGTGACCTCAATGAATATAGCATGCCAGCCTCCTTGGGATTGGAAATAGCTCAGCTGGAATTTCATCACCTCCACTATCTCTGTTCATAGTGGTGCTTCCTAAGACCCATTTGTCTTTGCACTCCAGGATTTCTGGCTTTAGGTGAGTGTTCACACCATCATGGCTATCAGGTTCATTAAGATCTTTTTGTCTAATTTTTCTGTGTATTCTTTCCACCTCCTCTTAATACCATTTGCTACTGTTAGGTTCCTACAATTTCTGCCTTTATTTTGCTCATATTTGTATGAAATGTTTCCTTGGTACTCTAATTTTCTTGAAGAGATCTCTAGTCTTTCCCGTTCTATTGTTTTCCTCTATCTTTGCATTGATCACTTAGGAAAGCTATCTTATCTCTCCTTGCTATTCTTTGAAACTCTGCATTCAGATAGATATACCTTTTGTTTTCTCCATTGTCTTTCACTTCTCTTCTTTTCTCGGCTATTTGTAAGGCCTCTTCAGACTACCATTTTGCTTGTTTGCATTTCTATTTCCTGGGGATGGTTTTAATTATGGCCTCCTGTACAGTGTGATGAATTTCCATTCATAGTTTTTCAGGCACTTGGTCTATCATATCTAAACCCTTGACTCTATTTGTCACTTCCTCTGTATAATCATCATAAGGGATTTGATTTAGGTCATACCTGAATGGTCTAGTGGTTTTCCCTACTTTCTTCAATTTAAGTCTGAATTTGGCAATAAGAAGTTTTAGATCTGAGCCACAGTCAGCTCCCAGTTTTTTGCTGACTGTATAGAGCATCGCCATCTTTGGCTGCAAATAATTTAATCAATCTGACTTCGATATTGACCATCTGGTGATGTCCATGTGTAGAGTCAACTCTTGTGTTGTTGGAAGAGGGTGTTTACCATGACCAGTGTGTATTCTTTTGGCAAAACTCTGTTAGTCTTTGCCCTGCTTCATTTTGTACTCCAAGGCCAACCTTGCCTGTTACTCCAGGTATCTTGCCTTCTTTCTTTTGCATGCCAGGCCCTTATGGTGAAAAGGACACATTTTTTTTGTGTGTGTGTGTGTGTTCATTCTAGAAGGCCTTGTAGGTCTTCAGATTCAGCTTCTTTGGCGTTATTGGTTGGGGTATATACTTGGATTACTGTGATTTTGAATGGTTTGCCTTGGAAACCCACAGAGATGTTTCTGTCATTTTTGAGATTGCATCCAAGTTTTGCATTTTGAGCTCTTTTGATGACTATGAGGGCTACTGTATTTCTCAAAGTGATTCTTTCCCACAGTAGTAGATATTATGGTCAGCTAAATTAAATTCATCTATTACAGTCCATTTTAGTCCACTGATTCCTAAAATGTCAGTGTACACACTTGCCATCTATTGTTTGATATCTTCCAATTTACCTTGATTCATAGGCCTAACATTCCAGGTTCCTATGCAATATTGTTATTTATAGCATTGGACTTTACTTCCACCACCAGTTCAGGTCAGTTCAGTTGCTCAGTCATGTCCTGCTCTTTGCACTCCCACGAATTGCAGCACACCAGGCCCCCTGTCCATCACCAACTTCCAGAGTCTACACAAACCCATGTCCAATGAGTCGGTGATACCATCCAACTATCTCATCCTCTTTCGTCCCCTTCTCTTCCTGCCCCTAATTCCTCTCAGCATCTGAGTCTTTTCCAAAGAGTCAGCTCTTCCCATGAGGTGGCCAAAGTACTGGAATTTTAGCTTTAGCATCATTCCTTCCCAAAATCATCCAGGACCGATCTCCTTTAGAATGGACTGGTTGGATCTCCTTGCAGTCCAAGGGACTCTCAAGAATCTTCTCCAACACCACAGTTCAAAAGCATCAATTCTTCGGGGCTCAGCTTTTTCACAGTCCAACTCTCACATCCATACATGACCACTGGAAAAACCATAGCCTTGGCCAGACGGACCTTTGTTGGCAAAGTAATGTCTCTGCTTTTGAGTATGTTATCTAGGTTGGTCATAACTTTCTTTCTAAGGAGTAAGTGCCTTTTAATTTTTTGGCTGCAATTACCACCTGCAGTGATTTTGGAGCCCAGAAAAGTAAAGTCAGCTACTGTTTCTACTGTTTCCCATCTATTTGCCATAAAGTGATGGGACCAGATGCCATGATCTTCATTTTCTGAATGTTGAGCTTTAAGCCAACTTTTTCACTCTCCTCTTTACTTTCATCAAGAGGCTGTTTAGTTCTTCTTCACTTTCTGCCATAAGGGTGGTGTCCTCTACATATCTGAGGTTATTAATATTTCTCCCAGCAATCTTGATTCCAATTTCTGTTTCCACCAGTGCAGCGTTTCTCATGATGTACTCTGCATATAAGTTAAATAAGTAGGGTGACAATATACAGCCTTGACGTACTCCCTTTTACCACCAGACACATCCACAAGTAGCTGTCATTTCCACTGTGGATCAGCCTCTTTATTCGTTTTTGGGGCTGTTTCTCTGTCTTCTTCAGTTGCATATTGGACACCTACTGACCTGGGGAGGTTTCATCTTTTGGTGTCATATTGTTTTGCCTTTTGTTCTGTTTATGGGTTTCTCAAGGCAAAATGCTGAAGTAGTTTGCCATGCCATTCTCAAGTACAATGTGAATCATGCTAGTACATATATATATATATATATATGTATATATATATATATATGTAATCCCTCCCTCGTGAGCCTGTCTCTGACCTCCATCCCATTCCACCCTTCTCTATTTTTGTGGCAATCTCTAAAGTGTCCAAGTCTTTTTGCCCCCATCAACTGTTGCCTGCTAGGCTCCTCTGTTAGTAAGATTTTCCAGTGCAGAATACTGGAGTGATTTGCTACTTCTTCCTCCAGAGGATCTCCTGACCCAGGGATGAAACATGGGTCTGTGCTTCTCCTGTAGATTCTTTACCACTGTGCCACCTAGGAAGACCCAGAACACCAGGCTGAGCTGCCTGTGACATATAGCAACTTCTAACTGGCTGTCTGCTTTACACATGATAGTGTATATACCTTAGGGCTACTCACTCAATTCTTGCAACCAGGCACTACTCCTGCTGTGTCCACAAATCTGTTCTCTACATCTGTATTTCTATTCCCACCCTACCAATGGGGTTATCAGTACTTTTTTTTCCTAAGTTACAATATTAATATATGATGTTCATTTTTCTCTTTCTGACTTACTTTACTCTCTAAAACAAGCACCAGGTTCCATCAGTGTCTCTTAAACATCACATCTTATTTCTTTGCTATATTATCAGTGCAATATTATCAAAGCTTACAATGTACTTATCTTGTCCGTGACCACAATTTCCAATATCATTTAGTATTAGTTTCATATTTATATGTACTTAATGATGCAGTTTATGTTTTAATAGAGTATATCTATTTATTTTCTTGATTCTTTATCTGATAAATATTTTGTTTCTGTGTCTGTCTTGGAACTTCTGTCACTATTATTAGTTTTCCTGAGATGTATTCAGGAGTACTTATTCCTTAAATTCCTGTGTGTTAGGAAAGGTCTGCCTTTTTAAAAAAAAAAAAAAAAGAAAGAAAGGGCAACAGGGCTTTGTTTATCTTTTTATGGTGTATAGTTCTTGTCCTCATAACTTTTTACATGCTTTCCCATGATTTTCCACAATTTAATGTTCTGTATTCTCTGTCAATGATGATTGCACTTTGATGTGGGTAAATAACTTCACTTCTTCACAAACCCAAGGGAATCCTGCTTCTTAGTCAGCCATTCAAAGCTGTGAACCCAAATCCTGGTGGGGTCTTTTGCTCCTTGACAAAAGTTAGAAGGGTTAGTGTTCTGTGTATTGCCATCCTTCCACCTCACCACTGCAGGTGCAGCCCTCTGTTATTGTTGCTGTTCAGTCGCCCAGTCGTGTCTACTGTTTTTAACCCCATGAACTGCAGCAATCCAGGGATCTCTGTTTCTCACCATCTCCCAGAGTTTGCCCAAGTTCATGTTCATTTTAAGTGTTGCCATCCAACTGTCTCATCACATCTAGAAATATCTCAAGAGGAAATAAATTTTCATATGCTTTTCATATTCTTGGTGATATAAATTATGACACAACTTATCATATAGCTAATTGCACAATATATTTTTAATATATAAGTGCTTTAGGTTTATCATGTCCTTAACGAACTTTTCAAGTTGCTATTTATTTATTCAATTTTAGCTATAAAGAGAATGCTATGAAGTTATCAAGAATTCACCATGATCAGCCTGTGAAACCCCTGGACCGAGCAGTCTTCTGGATTGAGTTTGTCATGCGCCACAAAGGAGCCAAGCACCTGCGGCCAGCCTTCCATGACCTCAACTGGTTCCAGTACCACTCTTTGGATGTGATTGGCTTCCTGCTAGCTTGTGTGGCAGCTGTTGCATTCCTGATCATTAAATGTTGCCTGTTTTGTTGCTGGAAGTTTGGTAAGACTGCAAAGAAGAAAAAGAGAGAGTAGCCATTTTCTGCCTTTTTTTTTTTTTTTTTTAACAGTTGAACTAGAAACTTTGACAGGGTCAATTTGAATAATCCAGCCACTGATTTGAAAAGATTTCTCTCCTGTTCTTCTGGGCTCTTGTCTGTTCTTCAACTCATCATGTCAAAGATCAAAGACTCACTCCAAAAATATGTGACATGATTCAGAATTTAGGTTTAAAATAATCTATCTTTACCAAGATATGACAGATGAATAAACACACGGAAATTGTTACCACTGAAGACTTAGTGCTTCATTTTGTTCATTGCTTTCAGTTCAACCAGTTGAGATGCTGTTTAAGGCCTCAGGAACACAATGATTAATTCTATTTCCATATGATCAGTTTGAATATTTCTTAAATATCTAACATAATTAAATTTTAATAATCAATAATTATTTCATATTCTCGAAAAGAACTATACAATGACTAATGCAGAACACACTCTAGACAGAGTTTCTTTGCCAGTCAGGAATATTGGAGCCTGTTAGGGTTTCTACTCTGCTGTAAAGCACATTTTACACCATCAGTTTCCTTCATATTATTTCACATTAGACTTTGTCCCCTTTGGAATACAAAACATGTGATTTTTTTTTGTTGTTGTTTCTCATTTGAAGATTATTCTTCATTTGGATATTAATAATGATAGTACCTAATTTGTATTGTAACACTTCTTGGCTTCAGAGAACTAGCTAATTCTTGTATGTTTGTGTGGTTATTGGTATGATAGACCAAAGTAAAGGACTGGTTTTAATACCTACTCTTTTAAAATAACTTAAGTACAATAAGGCTGTATATTGTTATTCTGTTTATTTAACTGTATGCAGAGTGTATCATGTGAAATGCTTGTCTTGATGAATCACAAGCAGGAATTGAAATTGCTGCAGAAACATCAACCTCAGGTGATACACAGTTGATACCTCTCTAATGACAGAAAGTAAAAAGGAACTAAAGAGCCTTTTGATGAAGGTAAAAGAGGGAAAAGCTGGCTTAAAGCTGAGCGTTAAAAAAAAATGAAAATCATGGCATCTGGCCCCATCATTTCATGGCAAACAGAAGGAGGAAAAGTGGAAACAGTGCTTTCTTGTCCTCCAAAATCACTGTGGATGGTGACTGTATCAATAAAATTAAAAGACACTTGCTCTTCAGAAGAAAAGCTATGAAAAACCTAGTTCAGGTCAGTTCATTCTCTCAGTCGTGCCCGACTCTTTCCGACCTCATGAAGCTCAGCATGGCAGGCTTCTTTGTCCAACACCAACTCCCAGAGTTCACCCAAACCCATGTTCATTGAGTCGGTGATGCCATCCAGCCATCTCATCCTCTGTCGTCCCCTTCTCCTCCTGCCCTCAGTCTTTCCCAGCATCAGGGTCTTCCCCAATGAGTCATCTCTTCACATGGAAAGACATACCATAGTCTGGAACTGGAAGAATCAATATTATCAAAATTTCTACAGTATTTAAGGCAATCTGCAGATTCAAAGTAATCCCTACCAAATTACCAAGGAAATTTTCATAAACGATCACAATTAAAAAAAAAAAAATTTAGGGAGACACAAAAGACCCTGAATGATGAAAGCAATTTTGACAAAGAGAAAAACAGGTAGAGAAATAAGCTTTCCCAGACAACATTATAAAACTATAATCATCAAGACAGTATGGTACTGGCACAAAACAAATATAGATCACTGGAACAGTATAAAAGTCCAGAAATAAACCCACAGACCTATCATCAATCTCTAACTGTGGATAAAAATCAGAATCTTCAATAGGTGGTTCTGGGAAAACTGGAAAGATACATGTAAAGAAATGAAAATAGAACATAATTTAACATTATACATAAAAATTAACTCAAAATAGATTAAAGACGTAAATATAAGACCAAACACCAAAACATTCTTTGAATAAAACACAATTATATCTTTTAAAAATATATTTCCAAGAGTATTGGAAATGAAAACAAAACTAACAAATGAGATCAAATTAAACTCAAAAGCTGTTGTACAACAAAACAGAACATAATCAAAATAGGAAGGCAACCTTTGGAGTGGGAAAACATTTACAGATGAAGAAATAGACAAGGGATTAATCTTCAAAATATAATATTGCAGCAACACAGATAGACCTGGAAGTTATCATACTAAGTGAATAAGGAATACAGAGAAAGATAAGTACTACATTGCTTATATGTGCGAAAAAGAAAAAAGAACTTATTTACAAAACAAAAACAGACTTACACACTAAAAACAAACTTAAGGTTATAAAAGGGATTAGCAGATATAGACTACTATATTTCAAAAGGTTGAACCAATAAGAATTTACTATATATATATATATATATATATATATATCAGAGGAAATTCTGCTCAATATTCTGTAGCAATGTAAATGTGAAAAGAATTTTAAAAAGAGAAGATATATGTATTTGTATAACTGAATCACTTTGCTATATACCTGAAACTAACACATTGTTAATCAACTATAATCCAATATAAAATTAAAAATAAAATAAATCTCCTTGCCTTAACACCTCTTAAAGTGTGTGTATTTCTGGCATTAAGTGATTATCTCTTCTGTCCCTAAAATATCTAGAAGATTTATCAGTAAAAGAAACCCTACAGAGATCTTCCTGTTCAAATGAGCATAAAAATAAAACCAGAAAAAAAAATCCAAATAATCTAACCTTAATAGAATATGAAATCAGATAATGTCAGATTTTCAAATATTACTTAGAAATTATTATGGATTTGTGTTTAAGCCTGAGTAAATATTTCATAACTCAGTGTATTGTGTTTTATCAAGGTTTTTTATTTTTCACCTCAAAGCAGTTGCTTTCCATTTTAACCCCTAGTACAAAGTACAAACTTCAAAGTTCAGCTCAACCTTCTATAAACTGATTGAGATTGTTAAGGAGAGATCTTCAGATTATGAGTTTCATGCATTTGGTTAAGATTTAATTCAAGCAGGAGGTAACCATGAAGACTATGCAAGGCTTCTGCATCCTTTTCGTGCTACAGCTATGTCTCCTTGACTCTGGGAGGATGGGCAAAGTTCTTGTATGGCCTGTGGATTTTAGTCACTGGATTAATTTACAAGTTATTCTAGAAGAGCTTCACCTTCGTGGACATGAGATAACTGTCCTGGTACCTTCACAAAGTCTCCTGATTGATCATACCAAGATTCCCTATCAAGTGGAGATCCTCCAGCTTTCAGTAACTGAAGAAACTTTCATGGAAGAACTCAACACCATGCTCTATGAAGAAAATTTTGAAGTGCCAAAGCTCTCATGGTGGGAAATTCAAATAAAACTGGCAAACTTAGTCAGACAATTTTTATTAACAAGCAAAGAGTGTGTGACAGTGCTGTCACTAACAAGGAGTTGCTCGGCAGGCTGCAGGCAGCCAAGTTCGATGTCTGTATTGCTGACCCTTTAAGTTTTTGTGGGGAATTGATGGCTGAACTACTGAATATTCCACTTATATACACTTTTCGGTTTTTCTATGGGAATGCCATTTGAAAGACTGTGTGCTGGGCTTCCTATGCCTTCTTCATATGTTCCTGGTGTCACATCAAGACTGACAGACAAGATGACTTTTATACAGAGGCTGGAGAACTGGTTACTGTATACAGTGAGTGACATGATATATTCATATTATGTATTTCCAGAATGGGATGAATATTACAGCAAGGTTTTAGGTAAGAATAGTATGTATATAATAAATATTCTTATATTCTATAAATAATGTAAACATTTGTCTGACTGTATGAAAACTTGCAAATGGTATTTTAGGTGGCACACTGTTTAGAATGTAAAAATTAATAACACTCTTCTTTTTGGTTTTGTGCTATATGATTGAATCATAAAATTCCATCTTCTAGGGGATCTTCCCAACCCACAGATTGAACCCGGGTCTCCTGTATTTCAGGTTGATTCTTTACCATCTGAGCTACCAGGGGAACCCTGATATATATCCAAGAATATATATTTAAGGTTAAATTTTTGGAGTGTCTGGAAAACCCAAATCTGACAGTGTGCTTAATTTCCATAACCTCAGATTACTCTGTGTTCTTGCTTCTTCTGTTTCACAACCTGTTTTCTTTCTGATTAACTTGCTTTTCCTAAGGCTTTATATTTGTGTTCTATGAAGGAATGGTTAATTGATGACCAGGTCTGCAATGTGATGAGCATGAAACTAGAAAATAAATAATGTAGTTTGGTTTCCTTTGATCTTGTTTTCTAAAGTGTAAAAATGAAAGAAGACTTTTTCCTATAGGACCATGTTTCTAGATTCTTACCTCACTTCGGTGTTTTGTTCTTGTTGTTCTATTTAAGGTTAGAGGTCATTAGAAGTCAACTAGTGACTTTTGACCCTGAGCATAAATTTTTCTCTGTTTGAACAAGCCCATTTATCCCTTTTATTTTGCTTTTGAATAATTTATTCTTTATTGTGTGTATGTGATTATGGTAAGGAAAATTTGCATAAGAGGCAAATTACCTTATAAGAAGCAGTACCTTTCATGTATTATTTAGTTAGATTTTTAAGGTATTACTAACATGCAGCATTGTTTTAGTTTCAGATGGTGACAAAAACTAGTCAATAGCCAATATGAGGATTATAACCTGGAGAAAAATCTGTCAGGAAGCTCTGAGGAATGCTCTGCCCATTAGAAGTTAAAGAACTGTCATATAAGTTTTTGAGAGAAGAGGTTATCCTTGAAAGTGTTATACATCAGAACATTATATTGCCAGTTTATGTAGTCCTAAAAAATGGGTAGTAGGTCATTGTGACCCCTTAAAAGATTAAGGAAAGAATGCTAGCTTATGATGAGTTATCTTGCTGGTGCCAGAAGGAAATTACTTTTTTGTAAACTTTCCTGTGTCTTCCGAGGGGATCTAGTTACTGTATAATGCAGAAGCACATTGCACACTAAAACAGGGAGTGCTGGACAGTGGCTCAACTGGTAGAGAAATTTTTATGCCAACTTTTGCTTGCCAAGACTTAAGATAATTTTGTTTCAACACAGGTATACAACAAAATGATTAGATATTTGCACCTATTGTGAAATAATCACCAAATAGCTCTCAATAATATCTATCAATACACATAAATACAAGTATTTATTTGAGAATTTCTAATTTCTATTTCCATCATTTTTGAGATTGGACCAAAGTACTTTATTTCACACTCTTTTCTTGACTATGCGGTAGTAGACATAATGGTCATCTGAATTAAATTCACCTATTCCAGTTCATTTTAGTTCACTGATTCCTAAAATGACTATATTCACTCCTGCTATTGCCTTTTGATCACTTCCAACTTATGCTGATTCATGGACCAAATATTCCAGGTTCCTGTGCAATATTCTTCTTACAGCATCGGACTTTATTTCCATCACCAGTCACATCTACACCTGGGCATTATTTTTGCTTTCACTCCATCTCTTCATTATATCTGGAGTTATTTTTCCACTCTTCTCCAGTAGCATATTGGGCATCTACCAACCTAGGGATTTCATCTTTCAGTGTCATATCTTTTTGCCTTTTCATACTGTTCATGGGGTTCTCAAGGCAAGAATACTGAAGAGATTTGGCATTGTATTCTCCAGTATACCAGGTTTTATCAGAAATTTCCACCATGACCCATCAGTTTTGGGAGGCCCTACACTGCATGGCTTGGTTTCATTGAATTAGACAAGGCTGTGGTCCTAGTGTGATTAGACTGACTAGTTTTCTGTGAGTATGGTTTCAGTGTGTCTATCCTCTGATGCCCTCTTGCAACACCTACCATCTTACTTGGGTTGGCCTAAAGCTCAACATTCAGGAAACGAAGATCATGGCATCCAGTCTTATCACTTTATGGGAAATAGATGGGGAAACAGTGGAAACAGTGTCAGACTTTATTTTGGGGGCTCCAAAATCACTGCAGATGGTGACTGTAGCCATGAAATTAAAAGACGCTTACTCCTTGGAAGAAAAGTTATGACCAACCTAGATAGCATATTCAAAAGCAGAGACATTACTTTGCCAACTAAGGTCCGTCTGGTCAAGGCTATGGTTTTTCCTGTGGTCATGTATGGATGTGAGAGTTGGACTGTGAAGAAGGCTGAGCACTGAAGGATTGATGTTTTTGAACTGTGATGTTGGAGAAGACTCTTGAGAGTCCCTTGGACTGCAAGGAGATCCAACTGGTCCATTCTGAAGGAGATCAGCCCTGGGATTTCTTTGGAAGGAGTGATGCTAAAGCTGAAACTTCAGTATTTCGGCCACCTTATGTGAAGAGTTGACTCTTTGGAAAAGGCTCTGATGCTGGGAAGGATTGGGGGCAGGAGGAGAAGGGGATGACCGAGGATGAGATGGCTGGATGGCATCACTGACTCGATGGACGCAGGTCTGAGTGAACTCCGGGAGTTGGTGATGGACAGGGAGACCTGGTGTGCTGCGACTCATGGGGTCACAAAAAGTCGGACACGACTGAGCGACTGAACTGAACTGAACTGACACTGCATGGTTCACAGTTTCATTGAGTTAGTCAAAGCTGTGGTCCATGTAATCAGTGTGGTTAGTTTTTGTGATTGTGGTTTTCATTCTGTCTGCCCTCTGATGAAAAGGATAAAAGGCTTGAGGAAGTTTCCTGATGGGAGAGAACATCTGTGGGGGAAACTGGGTTTTGTTCTAATGGGAAGGGCCATGTTCAGTGAATCTTTAATCCAATATTCTGCTGATAGGTGTGGCTGGGTTCCTTCCCTGTTGTTTAGCCTGGAGGCCAAACTTTCAACCCATGCCTCTACCAGAGACTCATGAACACTCAAAAGCAAGTCTGGTTCAGTCTCCCATGGCCTCCAAAGTCAAATTCCCTGGGGGTTCTCAGTTGGATCTGCTGTATTCCCAGGTTGGAAAATCTGTTCTGGGTCCTAGACCTTCTTAACAGTGTAAGAATTTCTTTTTATAATTGTTCTGCCATCTGCTCAGTGGCTCTATGATAGGGTTAATGGAGACCTCCTCCATGAAGCTCATGCCACATGCTGAGTAATCCAGGTTTGCTGCAGTCAGTCAGTCCTTATTCCCACAGCAAGCCACTGCTGACCCATACCTGTGCATGAGACACTCAAACGATCAAAGGCAAGTCTGGTTCAGTCTCTGTAGGAGGGACGTCTGGGTCTTGGTGGGCACAAGATTTTGCTTGAGGTCTTTAAGCATCTCTGGCAAGTATGGGGCTTGCAATTTTGCTCCTCCTACCTGGGCTTCTCTTTTGCCCTCAAATTGGGCTATCTCTTTTTGGTGGACTCCAACATTCTCCTGTCCATGGCTGTTCAGTTGCAACTTTGGAGTTCACACAGGAGAAGATGAGCACATGACCTTTACTCTTCTGTACTGTTTGTTGATGTCCTTTTCATCTTAGGGGACTGAAAGGCAAAAGCAGGAAGTTAAGAGATACTTGGAGTAATAAAAGAACTTGGCCATGGAGTACAAAATGAAGCAGGGCAAAGGCTAACAGAGTTTAGTCAAGAGAAGGAACTGGTAATAGCAAACACCCTCCTCATCAGCACAAGCGAAAACTCTACACATGGACATAACCAGATGTTCAACACTGAAATCAGATTGGTTATATTCTTTGGAGTCAAAGATGGAGAATAAATATACAGTCAGCAAAAACAATATCTGGAGCTGACTATGGCACAGACCATGAACTCCTTATTGCCCAATTCAGACTTTAACTGAAGAAAGTAGGGGAAACCACTAGACCATTCAGGTATGACCTAAATCAAATCTGATACAATTATACAGTGGAAATGACAAGTAGGTTTAAGGAATGAGATCTGATAGACAGAGTGCCTGAAGAACTATGGACAGAGGTTCGTGACATTGTACAGGAGGCAGTGATCAAGACTATGCCCAACAAAAGAAATACAAAATGCAAAACATATGAGAAGTCCTCACAATTAGCTGAGAAAAAGAGAAACTAAAGGCAAAAGAGAAAAGGAAAGCTATAGCCATCTGAATGCAAAGTTCCAAAGAATAACAAGGAGAGATTTTAAAAAGCCTTCTTAAGTGACAAATGCAAAGAAATAGAAGGAAAAAATAGAATGGGAAAGATTAGAGATCTCTTCAAGAAAATTAGAGATGCCAAGGGAATATTTCATGCAAAAATGGGCACAATAAAGAACAGAAACGGTATGGACATAACAGAAGAAATTAAGAAGAGATGGCAAGAATACATGGAAGAACTATACAAAAAGATCCTCATGACCCAGAAACCCATGATGTTGTGATCATTCACATAGAGCCAGACATCCTGGAGTCCGAAATTAAGTGGGCCTTAGGAAGCATCGCTATGAACAAAGCTAGCAGGGGTGATGAAATTCTGGTTGAGCTATTTCAAGTCCTAAAAATGATACTGTGAAAGTGCTGCACTCAATAAACCAGCAAATTTGGAAACTCAGCAGTGGCAACAGGACTGCAAAAGGTCAGGTTTCATTCCAATCTCGAAGAAAAGCAATGCCAAAGAATGTTCAAACTACTGCAAAATTGCACTCATCACACACTAGCAAACTAATGCTGAATATTCTCAAAGCCAGGCTGCAACACTGCATGAACTGAGAAATATCAAATGTTCAAGCTGGATTTAGAAAAGCCTGAGGAACCAGAGATCAATTGCCATCATCTGTTGGATCATAGCAAAAATAAGAGAGTTCCAGAAAAACATCAACTTCTGCTGTATTAACTGTGCCAAAGCCTTTGACTGTGTGGATTACAAAATAATGAAAAATTCCAAGAGATGGGAATGCCAGACCACCTTACCTGATTCCTGCAAAGCTTGTATAGAAGTCAAAATCAACAGTAAGAATGGAACATGGAACAACAGACTGGTTTCAAATTGGGAAACATATACATCAAGGCTGATGTATATCAAGTATAACCACTCCTGTTTATTTAACTTATATGCAGAGTACATCATGCAAAATGCCAGGATGGATGAAGCACAAGCTGGAATCTAGATTGCTAAGAGAAATACCAATAACCTCAGATATGCAAATGATACCACCATTATGGCAGAAAGTGAAGAGGAACAACAGAGACACTTGATGAAAGTGAAAGAGGAGAGTGAAAAATTGGTATAACACAATGTTAAAAAAATGAATATCATGGCATCCAGTCCAATCATTTCATAGAAAAAGATAGGGAAGCAATGGAAACGGTGACTTCATTTTCCTGGACTCCAAAATCACTGCAAATGATGACTGCAGCCATGAAAGTAAAAGACCCTTACACATTGGAAGAAAAGCTATGACAAATCTATACAGCATATTAAAAAGCAGAGACATTACTTAGGCAACAAAGGTCCATATAGTCAAAGCTACGGTTTGAACCAGTAGTTTTTTATTGATGCAACAGTTGGACCATAAAGAAGGCCAAGTACCGAAGAACTGATGATTTTGAACTGTGGTGTTGAAGAAGCCTCTTGAGAGTCCCTTAGACTGCAAGGTGATCAAACCAGTCAATCCTAAAGGAAATCAATCCTGAGTATTCACTGGAAGGATTGATGCTGATGCTGAAGCTCCAAAATTTTAGCCAGTTGACATGAAGAGCCATCTTACTAGAAAAGATCCTGATGCTGGGCAGGAGGAAATGGGGATGGTAGAGCATCAGGTGTTTGGATGTAACTACCGTCTCAGTGGACATGAGTTTGAGCAGGCTCCAGGAGATGGTGAAGGACAGGAAAGCCTGAATTACTGTAATCCATGAAAACTGCAAAATGTAGGACATGAATGAAAAACTGAACAACAATAATAACACACCTACACAGACATATGGTTTACAAATACCTTTTCTGTTTTCATAGGCTGCCTTCTTGTTTTGTTGATCATGTCTCTTACTGTGAAGTGTGCAGTGGCTGTTACTTGTAATTAGTTCAGCTAGTTCATTTTTATTTTGTTCCTTATACTTTCAGTTTAGTTCAGTAGCTCAATCATGTCCGATTCTTTGAAACCCCATGCATAGCAGCTTGCTAGGCTTCCCCGTACATCACCAGTCCCTTAGCCTACTCAAACTCATGTCCATTGAGTCGGTGATACCATCCAACCATCTCATCCTTTGTCATCCCCCTTCTTCTCCTGCCTTCAGTCTTGCCCAGAATCAGGTTCATTTCCAGTGAGTCAGTTCTTTGCATCAGGTGGCCAACGTATTGCACCTTCAGCTTCAGCATCATTCCTTCCAATGAATATTCAGGACTGATTTCATTTAGGAGTGACAGGCTTGATCTCCTTGAAATCCAAAGTACTCTGAAGAGTTGTGTTTTTTTTTTTTTTTTTTCCAACAGCAAAGTTCAAAGGTATCCATTCTTTAGCACTCAGTTTTCTTTATGGTCCAAATTTCACATTCACACATGATTATTGGAAAAACCATAGCTTTGATTAGATGGTCCTTTATTGGAAAAGTAACGTCTCTGGATTTTAATATGCTGTCAGGGTATTGTTAATTGGAGTAGGCATTGGCACCCCACTCCAGTACTCTTGCTTGGAAAATCCCACGGATGGAGAAGCCTGGGAGGCTGCAGTCCATGGGGTCGCGAAGAGGCAGACACGACGGAGCGACTTCCCTTTCACTTTTCACTTTCATGCATTGGAGAAGGAAATGGCAACCCACTCCAGTGTTCTTGCCTGGAGAATATCAGGGACAGGGGAGCCTGGTGGGCTACCATCTATGGGGTTGCACAGAGTTGGACTCGACTGAAGTGACTTAGCAGCAGTAGCAGCAGCAGGTTGCTAATAGCTTTTCTTTCAAGGAGCAAGTGTCTTTTAATTTCATGGCTGCAGTCACCATCTGCAGCTATTTTGGAGAGCAAGAAAATAAAGTCTCTTAGTGTTTCCATTGTTTCATCATCAATTTGTCATTAAGTAATGGGACCAGATACTATGATCCTAGTTTTTGGAATGTTGAGTTTTAAGACAACTATTTTACACTTCTCATCCACTTTCATTAAGAGGCTCCTCAGTTACTCTTGGCTTTCTCCAGGACTGTGGTGTCATCTGCATATCTGAGGATATTGATTCCAGCCATCTTGATTCCAGCTTGTACTTCATCCATCCTGGCATTTTGCATGATGTACTCTGCATATAAGTTAAATAAGCAGGGTGACAATATACAGCCTTGACGTACTCCTTTTCCTATATGGAACCAGTCTGTTGTTCCATGTCCAGTTCTAACTGTCTTTTCTTGATGAGCATACAGATTTCTCAGGAGGCAGGTAAGGTGGTCTGATATTTCCATCTCTTGAAGAATTTTTACATTATTTTGTAATACACACAGTCAAAGACTTAGGCACAGTCAATAAAGCAGAAGTAGATGTTTTTCTGGAACTCTCTTACTTTTTCTATGATCCAACAGATGATGGCAATTTGATCCCTGGTTCCTCAGCCTTTTCTAATTCCAGCTTGAACATCTGGTATTTCTCAGTTCACACAGTGTTGCAGCCTGGCTTTGAGAATATTCAGCATGACTTTGCTAGTGTGTGAGATGAATGCAATTTTGTGGTAATTTGAACATACTTTGGCATAGCTTTTCTTTGGGATTGCAGTGAAACCTGACCTTTTGCAGTTCTGTTGCCACTGCTGAGTTTTCCAAATGTGTTGGTATATTGAGTGCAGCACTTTCACAGCATCATCTTTTAGGACTTGAAATATCTCAACTGGAATTCCATCACCCCCACTAGCTTTGTTCATAGCAATGCTTCCTAAGGCTCACCTTCAGACTCCAGGATGTCTGGCTCTATGTGAATGATCACAACATCATGGTTTTCTGGGTCATGAGGATCTTTTTGTATAGTTCTTTCATGTATTCTTGCCACCTCTTCTTAATTGCTTCTGTTACATCTATACCGTTTCCTGTCCTTTATTTTGCCTATCTTTGCATGAAATATTCCCTTAGTATCTAATTTCCTTGAAGAGATCTCTAGTCTTTACCATTCTATTGTTTTCCCTCTGTTTCTTCACACTGATCACTTAAGAAGCCTTTCTTATCTCTCCTTGCTATTCTTTGGAACTCTGCATTCAGATGGATATATCTTTCCTTTTCTCCTTTGCCTTTAGCTTCTCTTCTTTTCTCAGCTATTTGTAACGCTTTCTCAGACAAATATTTTGCCTTTTGCATTTCATTTTCTTGGGAGTGGTCTTGATCTCTGCCTCCTGTACAATGTCATGAACCCCTGTCCATAGTTCTTCATGCACTCTATCAGCTCTAATCTCTTGAATCTATTTGTCATTTCCACTGTATAATCATATGGGATTTGATTTAGGTCATAACTGAATGCTCTAATGGTTTTCCCCTACTTTCTTAAATTAAAGTCTGAATTGGGCAATAAGGAAGTCATGATCTGAGCCACAATAAGCTCCCAGTCTTGTTTTTGCTCACTGTATAGAGCTTCTCCATCTTCGACTCCAAAGAATATAATCAATCTGATTTCACTGTTGACCAACTGGTTAAGTCCATGTGCAGAGTCTTCTCTTGTGTTGTTGGCAGAGACTGTTTGCTACCAGTGTCTTCTCTTGACAAAACTCTCTTATCCTCTGCCCTGATTCACTTTGTACTCCATGCCCAAATTTGCCTGTTATTCCAGGTAACTTTCTACTTCTGCATTCCAGTCTCCTATCATGAAAAGGACATCTTTTTGGTATTACTTCTACAAGGCCTTATAGGTCATTTTAGAGCCCTTAAACTTTAGCTTCTCTGGCATTAATGTTTGGGGCATAGACATGGATTTCTCTGATATTGAGTATTTTGCCTTGGAAAGCAGTGGAGATCATGCTGTCACTTTTAAGATTGTCCCCAAGTACTGCATTTTGGACTCTTTTGTTGACTATGAGGGCTACTCAATTTCTTCTAAGTGATTTTTTTCCCCACAGTGTTGGATATAATGGTCATCTGAATTAAATTCTCCCACTCCAGTCCATTTAAGTTCACTGATTCCTAAAATATTAATGTTCACTCTTGCCATCTCCTGTTTGACCACTTTCAACTTACCTTTATTTATGGACCCAATATTCCAGGTTTCTATGCAATATTGCTCTTTACAGCATCATACTTTACTTCCACCCTCAGTCACATCTACAACTGAGTGATGTTTTTGCTGTGGTTCTGTCTCTATTCATTCTGCAGTTATTTCTCCACTGATCTCCAGTAGTATATTGGGTACCTACCGACCTAGGGAGTTAGTTCATCTTTCAGTGTCCTATCTTTTGCCCTCTCATACTGTTCATGGGGTTCTCAAGGCAAGAATAATGAAGTGGTTCTTCATTTCCTTCTCCAGTGGACCACATTTTGTCAGAACTCTCCACCATGACCCATTCATCTTGGGTGGCCCTACACAGCATGGCCCATAAATTCATTCACCTAAACAAGGCTGTAGTCTATGTGATCACATTGGTTAGTTTTCTGTGATTGTGGTTTTCAGTCTGTCTGCCTTCTGATGGAGAAAGATAAGAGGCTTATGGAAGCTTCCTGATGGGAGAGACTGACTGAAGGGGAAACTGGGTCTTATTCTGATGGGTAGGGCCATACTCAGTAAATCTTTAATCCAATTTTCTGTTGATGGGCTGTGTTCCCTCTCTGTTATTTAGCCTGAGGCCAAATTATGGTGAAGGTAATGAAGATAATGGCAACCTCCTTCAAAAGGTCCCATGCTACATTCAGTGCCCCATACTCTGGAGAAGGCCACTGCTGACCCATGCCTCTGCCAAAGACTCAGGATAAAAAAAAATCCAAAAGGCATAATGATTCTCTGAGGACGATGTTGATTAAAAAAGAGGTACAACTAGAGAGCTGTGAGTTAAGTTTTACTGGGGGCAAAATGAGGACTGCAGCATGGGAGGCAGAATTTCAGACAGCTCTGAGAGACTTTTCCAAAGCAGCAGTGGGAGAAAGACAATATATAAGGTTTCGGTGAAGGGGGAGTTCAATACCATGAAGCACTGATTTTACAAAAGGCTTTTTTAGTCATGAGAATCTGATATCACCATGAAGGGATTTAGTGCTCCTCTAGATATGAGGTGATGCAAGGATTGAGATCATAAAATCTATTTCTAAAAATACATCTAAAGGCCTGTCCCAGCAGATTCCCTGGAGCACAGAGTGCCTCACTTCACCCTGAACATCCTCAGGGGTTATTGAAGGTCAACAGCTATAGCAGCATGGGGTTCAATCTCCTAAAAGGTAGATGGAAAATGCCTTTGTTGTTCAGTCAATGGTAATGCTTTTCAGTTCAGTTCAGTCACTCAATCGTGTCCGACTCTTTGTGACCCCATGAATGGCAGCATGCCAGGAATCCCTGTCCATCACCATCTCCCGGAGTTCACTTAGACTCACGTCCATCGAGTCTGTGATGCCATCAAGCCATGTCATCCTCTGTTGTTCCCTTCTCCTCCTGCCCCCAATCCCTCCCAGCATCAGAGTCTTTTCCAATGAGTCAACTCTTCACATGAGGTGGCCAAAGTATTGGAGTTTCAGCTTTAGCATCATTCCTTCCAAAGAAATCCCAGGGTTGATCTCCTTCAGAATGGACTGGTTGGATCTCCTTGCAGTCCAAGGGACTCTCAAGAGTCTTCTCCAACATAACAGCTCAAAGGCATCAATTCTTCTGTGCTCAGCCTTCTTCACAGTCCAACTCTCACATCCATCCATGACCACAGGAAAAACAATAGCCCTGACTAGATGGACCTTAGTCAGCAAAGTAATGTCTCTGCTTTTGAATATACTATCTAGGTTGGTCATAACTTTTCTTCCAAGGAGTTAGCGTCTTCTAATTTTATGGCTGCAGTCACCATCTGCAGTGATTTTGGAGCCCCCAAAATAAAGTCTGACCCTGTTTCCACTGTTTCCCCATCTATTTCCCATGAAGTGATGGGACTGGATGCCATGATCTTCGTTTTCTGAATGTTGAGCTTTAAGCCAAATTTTCACTCTCCTCTTTCACTTTCATCAAGAGGCTTTTTAGGTCCTCTTCACTTTCTGCCTTAAAGGTAGTATCATCTGCATATCTGAGGTTATTATATTTCCTCCCAGCAATCTTGATTCCAGCTTGTGCGTCTTCCAGTAGAGTGTTTCTCATGATGTACTCTGCATAGAAGTTAAATAAACAGGGTGACAATATACAGCCTTGACGTACTCCTTTTCCTATTGGGAACCAGTCTGTTGTTCCATGTCCAGTTCTAACTGTTGCTTCCTGACCTGCATAGAGATTTCTCAAGAGGCAGGTCAGGTGGTCTGGTATTCCCATCTCTCTCAGAACTTTCCACAGTTTCTTGTGATCCACACAGTCAAAGGCTTTGGCATAGTCAATAAAGCAGAAATAGATGTATTTCTGGAACTCTCTTGCCTTTTCCATGATCCAGCGGATGTTGGCAATTTCATATCTGGTTCCTCTGCCTTTTCTAAAACCAACTTGAACATCAGGGAGTTCACAGTTCACGTATTGCTGAAGCCTGGCTTGGAGAATTTTGAGCATTACTTTGCTAGCATGTGAAATGAGTGCAATTGTGCAGTAGTTTGAGCATTCTTTGGCATTGCCCTTCTTTGGAATGGGAATGAAAATTGACTTTTTCCAGTCTTGAGGCCACTGCTGAGTTTTCCAAATTTGCTGGCATATTGAGTGCAGCACTTTCACAGTATCATCTTCAGGATTTGAAACAGCTCCACTGGAATTCCATCACCTCCACTAGCTTTGTTCATAGTGATGCTTTCTAAGGCCCACTTGGCTTCACATTCCAAGATGTCTGGCTCTAGATTAGTGATAACATCATCATGATTATCTGGGTCATGAAGATCCTTTTTGTACAATTCTTCTGTGTATTCTTGCCACCTCTTCTTAATATCTTCTGCTTGTTAAGTGCCAATTCATATTTGACAGGGCTTTATAAATAGCTTTAAAGAAGAGAAGCAAAATTCAAGGGAGAAAAGAAAAGGTATACCCATTTTAATGCAAAGTTCCAAAGAATAGCAAGGAGTGGGAAGAATGCCTTTCTCAGGGATCAGTGCAAAGTAATAGAGGGAAACAACAGAATGGAAACTAGAGATCTCTTCAAGAAAATTAGAGATACCAAGAGAGTATTTCATGCAAACAAGGGCTCAATAAAGGACAGAAGTGGTATGGACCTAACAGAAGCATAAGATACTAAGAAGAGGTGGTAAGAATACACAGAAGTACTATACAGAAAAATCTTCAAGATCCAGATAATCACGATAGTGTGATCACTCACCTAGAGCCAGACATCCTGCAATGTGAAGTCAAGTTGGCCTTAGAAAGCATCACTACAAACAAAGCTAGTGGAGGTGATGGCATTCCAGTTGAGCTATTTCAAATCCTGAAAGATGATGCTGTTAAAGTGCTGCACTCAATATGCCAGCAAATTTGGAAAACTCAGCAGTGGCCACAGGACTGGAAAAGGTCAGTTTTCATTCCAACCCCAACGAAAGGCAATGCCAAAGAATGCTCAAACTACCGCACAATTGCATTCATCTCACGTGCTAACAAAATGATGCTGAAAATTCTCCAGCAAGGCTTTAATACTACCTGAACTTCCACATGTTCAAACTGGATTTAGAAAAGCCCATCGTACCAGAGAATAAATTTCCAACGTTCGTTGGATCATTAAAAAGTGAGAGGGTTCCAGAAAAACATCTACTTCTCCTTTATTGACTATCCTGAAGTCTTTGACTATTTCTATCACAACAAACAGTGGAAAATTCTTCAAGAGATGGGAATACCAGACCATCTGATCTATCTCTTGAGAAATCTGTATGCAGGTCAGGAAGCAATGGTTAGAACTGAACATGGAACAACGGACGGGTTTGAAATAGGGAAAGGAGTACATCAAGGCTGTATATTGTCACCGTGCTTATTTAACTTAAATGCAGGGGACATCAGGAGAAATGATGGACTGAATGAAGCACAAGCTAAAATCAAAATTGCCAGGAGAAATACTGATAACCTCAAGTATGCAGATGACACCACCCTTATGGCAGAAAATGAAGAAGAATGAAAGAGCCTCTTGATGATAGTCAAAAAGGAGAGTGAAAAATTTGGCTTAAAACCAACATTCTGTAAATTAAAATTATGGTATCTGGTCTCATTACTTCAAGGCAAATGGACAGGAAAACAGTGGAAACCGTGACAGATTTAAATTTTGGGGGCTCAAAAACCACTGCAGATGGTGACTGCAGCCATGAAATTAAAAGAATGCTTGCTCCTTGGAAGAAAATTTATGACCAAACTAGACAGGTTATTAAAATGCAGAGAGACATTACTTTGCCAACAAAAGCCCGTCTAGTCAAAACTATGGTTTTCAGTAGTAATGCATGGATGTGAAAGTTGGACTATAAAGAAAGTTGTTCATTTCTGTTAAGTGACACAATCTTGCCTGACTCTTTGCAACCCCATGGACTGCAGCATGCCAGGCCTCCCTGTCCATCACCAACTCCCAGAGTCCTCCAAACCCATGTCCGTCGAGTCAGTGCTGCCATACAACCATCTCATCCTCTGTCGTCCCCTTTTCCCCAGTGTCAGGGTCTTTTCAAATGAGCCGGTTGGTTTTTCACATCGTGTTGCTAAAGCATTGGATTTCACCTTCAGCATCAGTCCTTCCAAAGAATGTTCAGGACTGATTTCTTTAGGATGGATTCGTTGGATCTCTGTGCAGGACAAGGAACTCTCAAGAGTCTTCTCCAACACCACAGTTTAAAACTATCAATTCTTCAGTTCTTAAATTTCTTTGAAGTCCAACTTCATGTCCATGGATGACTACTGGAAAATCCATAGTTTTGACTAGATGGACATTTGTTGGCAAAGTAATGTCTGTGCTTTTTAATATGCTGTCTAGGTTGGTCATAACTTTTCTTCTAAAGAGCAATCATCTTTCAATTTTGTAGCTGAGGTCACTATCTGCAGCGATTTTCGAACCCCCAAAATAAAGTTGGTCACTGTTTCCACTGTTTCCCCATTTATTTACCATGAAGTGATGAGACCAGATGCCACAATCTTAGATTTCTGAATGCTGAGCTTTAAGCCAACTTTTTCACTCTTTTCACCCACTTTCATCAGGAGGCTCTTTAGTTCTTCTTTGCTTTCTGCCATAAAGGTGGTGTCATTTGCATATCTGAGGTTATTGTTATTTTTCCTGGCAATCTGGATTCCACCTTGTGCATCCTCCAGCCCAGTGTTTTTCATGATGTATTCTGCATATAAGTTAAATAAGCAGGGTGATAATATACAGCCTTGATGTACTTCTTTCCGTATATGGAACCAGTCTGCTGTTCTGTGTCCATTTCTAACTCTTTCTTCCTGACCTGCATACGGATTTCTTAAGAGGCAGTTCAGGTGGATGGATATTCCCATCTCTTGAAGAATATTCCACAAATATTGTGATCCACACAGTCGAAGGCTTTGGCATAGTCAATAAAGCAGAAATAGATGTTTTTTTCTGGAACTCTTTTGCTTTTTACATGACACAGCAGATGTAGGCAATTTGATTTCTGGTTCCTCTGCCTTTTCTAAAACCAGCTTGAATATTGGGAAGTTCACAGTTTATATACTATTGAAGCCTGGCTTCAAGAATTTTGAGCATTACTTTGCTAGTGTGGGAGATGAGCGCAATTGTGTGGGCATTTGAACATTCTTTGGCTTTACATTTCTTTGGGATTGCAATGAAAACTGAACTTCTGCAGTTCTGTGGCCACTGCTGAATTTTCCAAATTTGTTGGCATATTGAGGGCAGCACTTTCACAGCATCTTTCATGATTTGAAACAGCTCAACTGGGATTCCATCACTTCGATTGGCTTTGTTTGTAGTGATGCTTTCTAAGGCCCACCTGACTTCACATTCCAGGATGTCTGGCTCTATGTGAGTAATCACGCTATCATGATTATCTGCGTCGTGAAGATCTTTTTGTATAGTTCTTCTGGGTATTCTTGGCACCTCTTCTTAATATCTTCTGCTTCTGTTAGGTCCAGACCATTTCTGTCCTTTATCGAGCCCATCTTTGCATGAAATGTTCCCTTGGTATCTCTAATTTTCTTGAAGAGATCTCTAGTCTTTCCCATTCTATTGTTTTCCTCTATTCCTTTGCATTGGTCACTGAAGAAGGCTTTCTTATCTCCTTGCTATTCTTTGGAACTCTGCATTCAAATGGATATATCTTTCCTTTTCTCCTTTGCTTTTTGCTTCTCTTCTTTCACAGCTATTTGTAAGCCCTCCCCAGACAGCAATTTTGCTTGTTTGCATTTTTATTCCATGGGGATAGTCTTAACCCTTGTCTCCTGTACAGTGTCAGGAACCTCTGTCAATAGTTTATCAGGCACTCTGTTTATCAGATCTAGTCTCTTAAATCTATTTCCCACTTTCACTGTATTATCATAAGGGATTTGATTTAGATCATACCTGAATGGTCTAGTGGTTTTCCCTACTTTCGTCATTTTAAGTCTGAATTTGGCAATAAGGAGTTCATGACCTGAGCCACAGTCAGCTCCCGGTCTTGTTTTTGCTGACTGCATATAGCTTCTCCATCTTTGGCTGCAAAGAATATAATCAGTCTGATTTCGGTGTTGACCATCTGGTGATGTCCATGTGTAGAGTCTTCTCTTGCGTTGTTGGAAGAGGGTGTTTGCTATGACCAGTGCGTTCTCTTGGTAAAATTCTATTAGCCTTTGCCCTGCTTCATTCCGTATTCCAAGGCCAAATTTGCCTGTCACTCCAGGTGTTTCTTGATTTCCTACTTTTGCATTCCAGTCTCTATAATGCAAAGGACATCTTTCTTGGATGTTAGTACTAAAAGGTGTTCAGGTCTTCATAGAACTCTTCAACTTCAGCTTCTTCAGCATTACTGGTCATTAATTCTGTGCTTCCATTGGAGACTCCTCAACACTCATACGCAAGTCTGACTCAGTCTCTTGTGGGGACACTGCTCATTTCTCCTGGCTACTGGTGTGTGCAAGGATTTTTTTGTTTTTGTTTGTTTGTTGGTTTTGTGCTGTCCAAGTGTCTGTTTCTCCAATCCTGTGGAAGTTCTATAGTAACATCCCACTGGCCTCCAAGTCATATTCCCTGGGGGTTCTCATCTGCTCACCAGCTCTGTGGTGAGGCTAATGGTGACCTCCTCCACAAGGGCTTATGCCACGTGGTGCATGACCCAAGTCTGCTGCAGTCATAGTCCCTGTCACTGAGGCAGGCCACTGCTGATCCGTGCCTCTGCAGGAGAAACTCAAAAATCAAAGGGTCTTCTGGCTCAGTTTCTTTGGCATCTCTGTGTCTTGGTGTGCACGAGATTTTCTTTGAGCCCTCCAAACATCTCTGGCTAGTATGGAGTTTGATTCTAACTGCAGTTTTGCCCCTCCAACTGTCTTGTTGGGGGCTTCTCCTTTGCCCTTGGACCTGGAGTATCTTCGTTTTGGAGGAATCCAACTTTCTCCTTTTGATGGTTGTTTAGCAGCTAGTTGCAGTTTTGGAGTTCACATGGGAGAAGATGAGCACGTATTCTTCTACTACTCCATCTTAATATCAAGATACAGTCCATGGAATTCTCCAAGCCAGAATATTAGTGTGGGTAGTCTTTCCCTTCTCCAGAAGATCTTCCTAACCCAGGGATTGAACCCAGGTCTACCACACTGAGGGTGAATTCTTCACTAGCTGAGCCACCAGGGAAGCCCACTTATACTTTAGATATCATATTTAAATTCACTGCCATAATGAATGTCAAGAATTATTTTGCTTTGTGTGTGTGTGTGTGTGGTTTTTTTTTTTTTTTTTTTTGAGGAATTTATGGTTTTAAGTCTTATATTTAAGCCTCTTACCCATTTTAATATAATTTTGTAGTGGAGTAAGATCTGAGTCTAGTTTTATTCTTTTCTGTGTGACTATCCTTTTTTTTTTCAGTAAGAATTATTTAAACGATTATCTTCTTTAATTGAGTATTTTTGGCTTCCTTATGAAATATTTGTTGACTACATATGCATGAATTTATCTTTGGGCTTTTGCTTCTGTTCTAATGGACCATGTGATTGTTTTTAAACCTCTCTATATTGTTTTGATTAATATAGCTTTATAATATTTCTTAAAATCAGAGTGTGTGTTACCTACAGTTTTGTTTTTCTTTCTCTGGATTTATTTGTCTATTTGGAACTTTTTCATTCATATGAATTTTTATTATTTTCTTTGTTACTAATTTTAACAGATGTATCTCTAATACCCTACTGTTACTAAAAATTATGTTTATTCCTAAAAACATTAAAAGATATCGTTGTGATCTCTTTTTTATATATCCACTTTCTTTTTCCTTTTTCTGATTGAAGTGCATAGCTTAATTGGTAAAGAATTCATCTGCAATGTAGGAGATCCCAGTTCGATTCCTGGGTCAGGGATATTCTCTGGAGAAGGGATGAGCTACCCACTCCAGTATTCTTCAGCTTCCCTTATGGCTTGTCTGGTAAAGAATCTGCCTGTAATGTGGGAGACCTGGGTTTGATCTCTGGGTTGGGAAGATCACCCTGGAGAAGGGAAAGGCTACCCACTCCAGTATTTTGGCCTGGAGAATTCATAGACTGTATATATAGTCCATGGGGTCACAAAGAGTCACACATGACTAAACAACCTTCACCTCACTGGAAAAAGGAAGTGGCAATATGTCTATGCAATATTTCCTCTGAGAAATTATGCAACAACTCACAAACAACATGAGTGCTTCTAAGAACTCTGCTGCCCTGCAGTATGGAGTATGTTCAAAAAGTCATATGACTTAATCAAGGTCAACATGTTGCACTGAAACTTCTTCTGGGCATTTTGTGACAGAAACAGGTGCTTATATTTCTAGAAATGACCCTATGAAAAGTGAGCAGAAACTTACACATCCATGCTGAGAGTTCAACCTACAAAAGGCAACACTGAGAAAGATAACTTAAAACTTCATCAAAGTGACATTTTCTGAATCTTGGATTAAGCCTTGGATGATCTACAATTAGACTGAGGCTGTTTGTTTACTTCTGATCCCAGCAGTCTGACACTCAGTTTAGGAACATCTTTTCCAGTGATAGGGTATTAGTCTGTATTAGCAACTTAGAATATTGCTTGCTGGAATATATCAGTAATCTGAGAAGAAGAGTAAAAATGTGGTAAATAGAAGAAACACAGTTCTTTTTACTCTCATCACTGTTAAAATGCTATAAGTTATAGATATAATTTGGCTGTTCAGAATTTAAAATATTCATTATATTATGTATTACAAGTACTTTTTTCAAAATTTAAAAATATAATGCAGAATTTATGTTTTATGTATAAATTATAAATATATATTAATATACACCTGTATATATTTTAAAATATATAAATAAACATATAATAAATATATGCCTGAATATCAGTTCAGTTCAATTCAGTCACTCAGTCGTGTCCGACTCTTTGCGACCCCATGAATCGCAGCACGCCAGGCCTCTCTATTCATCACCATCTCTCAGAGTTCACTCAGACTCACATCCATTGAGTCAATGATGCCATCCAGCCATCTCATCCTCTGTCATCTCCTTCTCCTCCTGCCCCCAATCCCTCTCAACATCAGAGTGTTTTCCAATGAGTCAACTCCTCAAATGAGGTGGCCAGAGTACTGGAGTTTCAGCTTTAGTATCATTCCTTTCAAAGAACACCCAGGACTGATCTCCTTTAGAATGGACTGATCCGATCTCCTTGCAGTCCAAGGGACTCTCAAGAGTCTTCTCCAACACCACAGTTCAAAAGCATCAATTCTTCAGTGCTCAGCTTTCTTCACAGTCCAACTTTCATATCCATACATGACCACCAGAAAAACCATAGCCTTGACTAGACAGACCTTTATTGGCAAAGTAATGTCTCTGCTTTTCAATATGCTATCCAGGTTGGTCATAACTTTTCTTCCAAGGAATAAGCGTCTTAATTTCATGGCTGCAATGAATATAAATTTATATATAATTATAAATTAATAAATAATTTATAAAATTATTCATTAAAGCATGTCATAGTTATGTTCAAATAATTGATGAGAAAATAAATAAGAAAATATTCATTTAAAAAATTGATAAACTATTTATAAACCTCTTGGGGGGTAAAGGAATTTTAGAATAAGAGCACTAGGTTAGACACAAAAATGGTTATAGGGCAACAAAGTCATAATTTGGGAAATGATAATTTCTACCAGACAGAAATATACCAGTTAACATTTAATTTCAATGTATTTTTAACTCAAAAGTTAGAGAAAAGTAAAACAACAACAATAGCAACAGCAACATAAAACGTGCACACATTTTCCAAAAGATATGTCCTGAGTATGAAACTGGATATTGTAATCACCACAGTTAAGGCCCTAATTTGCTGAGATTTGCCTTGATTTTTTATTGCAGACAAATCTTTCTAGGAGTGCAAAATCTCTTATATTTTTCTAATAAAACCTTTAGCACACTTAGAACATCAAGGAGAATATATGCAAAGTCATGAAGTGAGAAACCAGATAGCTATGATTTCCTCCCATCAGTGACATGGAGCACATATTTCAAAAGGACACCAAAACTCTGGGTAAGATTTGCTATAAAATAGAAACTATTTCACCACCAGATTATTATGCAGTGCAATATTTTTACCAAAGAGGACAAATCTTGTAAAGTAGAAAATTTCATTTACTACAGCAAAGGAGGCAATCATTTTAAGAATTGTATTAAAAGTATTCAGGATGTAATTAGTTGTGAAAACACACTTGAAAATAATAGAAAAAAGATGGGTAAAACACAAGTTGTTTTTCAACATAATCAGAGGCTTTTGGAGCAATGAGGATGAGGTAAATTGGAATTCCAGAAAAGAAGGTGTGACTCTACCACAGAAGGCTGAGAATTGCTATCTAAGTTTCTTGTACTTATAGGAGCACCTGAGTGGGCTCAGGCTTAGATCAAGATGAAAGACTCCATTGACAGAGAGAAAGCAACAGGCTTTTGGCTTTGCTCCATACTTAAATCTGTGTTTGAAAGTGAAAGTGAAAGTCCCTCAGTCTTGTTGGATTCTTTGTGACCCCTTGGACTATACAGTCCATGGAGTTCTCCAGACAAGAATACTGGAATCAGTAGCCTTTCCCTTTTCAAGGGGATGTTAGCAACCCAGGGATTGAACCCAGGTCTCCGGGCATTTCAGGCAGATTCATTACCAGCTGAGCCACAAAAGAAGCCCAAATCGGTGTTACTTATTCGTAATATGACTATGTGTACTCTTCAGGGTAAAAGTTTTTCAACTGATTTAACTGATTCAATTGATTTAACCTGGGTTGCATAGGCTCAGTACTGGTCTTTAAGAATTTACTTAGAAAATTAGGTGAAGATATATCTCTCATTTAACATACCAGATTCCTTTCCCTCTTTTATCCTTCATTTTTATTCAGGAAAACCTACCACATTATGTGAGATTATGGGGAAAGCAGACATGTGGTTGTTTCGAAGTTACTGGGATTTTGAATTTCCTCAACCTTACTTACCTAATACTGAATTTGTTGGAGGACTGCATTGCAAGCCTGCAAAGCCCTTACCTAAGGTAATTAAATGTGCTTATTATTGTCCTACATGAATGAAGTGTGAAGTGTTAGTTTAGTTGCTCAGTTGTATCTGACTCTTAGCAACCCCATGGACTGTAGCCCGCCAGGGTCTTCTGTCCATGGAATTTTCAGGCAAGAATACTGGAGTGGAATTGCCATTCCCTTCTCCAGGGGATCTTCCAGACCCAACTATGAGTATTTATCTCAAAATGATTTCTGGTTTATTGTTAACAATATTTGCTCCCCAAATGGAGAAAACAGACATAGAATTTAATGGTCATTATTTTCTTAGACTATACATTACAGTAAGAAGGTGAGTAGCCTTTATTTTGGATTATGTATTATTATCTAATGAAGTAGTCCTCAGTGTTTTATTTTCTTATTCAAAGTCCATTAATTATTCATGAAAATGTGTTTTATATAAATTTTAAACTATTTCCTAGTATCTTATAAATACTATGCTATAATTGAACATAAAGGTATCATTATATCTTTAGTCAAATCATCTGTATACATAGTGTAATGGTTAATTTTAAGTGTCACCTTGCCTGGCCGGGTACCCAAGTATTTAGACAAACATTTTTCTAGAAGTTATTGAGAGGCTATTTTTAGATGAAATCAACTTTGAAATATGTGGACCTTGATTAAATAAATTACTCTCCATTATGTGAGTAAGCCTCATCCAATTAGTTGAAGATGTGACTAGAACAAATTCTGAATTCTGCCCGTAGGCAGCCTTCAGACTTGAACTACAGCAGTGGGTTTTCTCTGAGTCTCCAGCCTAATACGCTGTTCTGCAGGTTAAACTTGACAGCCTCCATAACCATGGGCGTGAGTGCTAAGTCGCTTCAGTCTGGTCTGACTCTTTGAGACCCCATAGGCTGCAACCTGCCAGACTTCTCTGTTCATGGGATTCTCCAGGCAAGAATACTGGAGTTGGTTGCCATTTCCTTCTCCAATAACTATGGGGTTGCAAAGAGTTGGACACGACTGAGCGACTGAACTGAACTGAACCATGTGAGAAATCCTTTAATATAAATTTCTTCCCTGTTTTTCCATTTCAGGCCTCAAAAACACATTTTTTGGTCATACTTAATTGGCTTAGTTTTGCTAGTATTTGAACAGAGGATGAAAAGATTTATTTCAGTATGATTATATATGCTGTCTTTATTTTTAATTTAAAGTTATATATTTCACTATATTCCTATAATCCTCAGAGTATGCTTTATAGATATTTCTGCATTACTTTTCTGGTCAGGAGTTACACAGCTACTTCATTCATAATTGTATATGTGGAAGCTTATATATATATATATATATATATATATATATATAATCAAAATAAAAGAAAATAGAAGTTTAGAAAACAGAAAAGTAAATATACCAAAATTGTGTTTTTGTACTGACCATGATTCAGCAGAAAAATGAAAAAATCTTTTTAGCATCTAAGGCTAAATAAAAATTGCAGCACCAGAGCTATTTAACTTAAAGGTAGAAATTTGCTCTGCCAGCTTCTACTGTGTAGACTCGGACAAATTACTTGACCTTACAGAGATAGCTCTCCCATCTGTAAATGTATACATATCTCATAAAATCACCATATATCTAAGTTAAATGATACATGTAAAGAGCTTAGCAGATGGCAAAAGATAACAGGCAGTCAATAACTTGTAAACACAAACACACATGAACAAAGACACACTCATACCTCAATATGGTTTACCAAATGAGCTTTTAGTAACAATAATTTTTAATTCACCTAATAAGGATTTCAGGTCATCTATTATACACTGAAATCATTAACATATGAAAGTACAGAATTACTCTAATAATTCAGACACATTGAGAAAAGAGCGTGGCATCTATTATAACTGTAAGCTTTTATATTACATAGACTGTTTTTTCCACAGGAGTTGGAAGAGTTTGTTCAAAGCTCTGGAAAAGATGGAGTCGTGGTGTTTACTCTGGGGTCAATGATCAAAAACCTCTCAGAAGAAAAGTCTAATATGATTGCATCAGCCCTTGCCCAGATTCCACAGAAGGTCAGATAATATTTTTTTCAGAGACAGCTGTTTTAAAATCCATGAAGTTAATAATAAAAGTATACTTGGAAAATGTAGGAAAGGATATTGATATTGTTAGTCTCAAGTGAGCTCTAATGAAAGTGTGTAAATGATAAAGGGGATATTTGATTGCTATCTTGCTTTAAACCTAGCCTTATTAAGGAAATTCTATTGCAGTATTTTCTTTAAATAATAAATAAAAATTAATCATTTGCTACTGTTAAACCATCAGTCAGCTTTGTGCATTAGGTTTTAAGGCATCCATGTAACATAACACTTTTTGCTATTCTTATATTTCTTTAAATCTGAAGCATATAAACAAGTTGTAAATAACATGACAGAGAATAAAGGAAAAGATATTCAAAATAATAGGCTTGATTCTCAAAATGTCTTGGGACTATGTTTTCTAATAATTACTGATTTTGAGCATTGTCATAATTGAACCTGGAAATAAGAGCTTAAATTCTAAAAATAATCCTAAATGATTCTTCTAATAATGCTAAATAATGAATCCTAAAAACAATCCTAAATGAAATCCTAAATAGTGATTCTTCAACATTTAAAACTTTAACAATACAGCAAAAGATTTAGGAGTACACTTTACAATGTTCCAGCAAACTATCATTTTTTATTGATACCATTCTAGGTTTTAACTGAGTGACATCTTTTTCTCTATTCAGTTCAGTCACTCAGTCATATCCAACTCTTTGCAACCCCATGAATTGCAGCACGCCAGGCCTCACTGTCCATCACCAACTCCAATGGGTCAGGAAGATCCCCTGGAGGAGGGCATGGCAATCCACTCCAGTAATCTTACCTAGAGAATCCCCTTGGACAGAGGAGCCTGGCAGGCTGCAGTCCATGGAGTCGCAAAGAGTCGGATACAGCTGTGCGACTGGATACCATGATGGTTACACAATGTGGATGTTTTTAATGCCGCCAAACTCTAGACTTAGAATACTTT
Source organism: Nanger dama (assembly GCA_917880005.1). NCBI lineage: Eukaryota > Metazoa > Chordata > Mammalia > Artiodactyla > Bovidae > Nanger > Nanger dama. Next base: position 20,592,384 of record CAKJTW010000001.1, read on the forward strand.
AAAATGATAAATATGATTATGAATATTTTACTCTATGAGTCTACATTACTAGTAAGTATGTTAAAAATAGTTCAAAAGAGGTAAATAACATCCCTCCCCTTTGCCTCTGAAATCTTTGTCTCAAAAATCCCCTTTTCCAGAGTGGCTTAGTAACACTATATGTAGTTCTTTCAGATACAGATTGTCATTTTTCTTCATCAACGTCTTCATCATTTGTCTCCATTGGGTTAAGTTAGAATTAACCCGAAGATGAAAGGCTATTGACTAGGATCATTGCAAGCCTTTGAAAACATGGCTGTAGTGTTTATGGTTTAAAAACATTCATTACCTAATCACTTAGGGACTCAGTTTGATTGTGCTTTACCTGGAGGCATCAAATTTGATTGAAGTGAAGTCGCTCCGTTATGCCTGACTCTTCTCAATCCCATGGACTATAGCTTGCCAGGTTGCTACATCCATGGAGTATTCCAGGCAAAGATACTGGAATGGGTTGCCATTTCCTTCCCCAGGGATCTTCCCATTCCAGGGGTCAAATCCCGGTCTCCAGTATTGTGGGCAGATTCTTTACCATCTGAACCATCAGGGTAGGTTAACTTCTTCTGACAGAATGTGATTCTAAAATCTTCTAATAAAGACATTTATCTTAATAGGTTCTGTGGAGATACACAGGAAAGAAACCAGAAACACTAAGAGCCAATACCCGGCTGTATAAATGGATTCCACAGAATGATCTTCTTGGTAAGACCAAAAGAAGAAACATAAACAGAGCTGAATGAGGTATAATCTGAATGATTATTCAATAACAGATATCAACAAATTTGTATTTCAAATAAGAAAAAAAAACTTTAATGTGCTCTTCATATTGCTTCAGGAATTTTGAAAGAAAGGATTATTCATGACACTTGTTAAAGACTGTAAGGCACACTTTAATCAAGACCATCATGATAAGTATAGTTATTAGTGCAATGGACTTTTACAATAAAACAGAAAGACTGGAAACAATTTGTATGCAGAAAGAAAAATGGGGAATTTATCACAAAAGACCATACTGGAAGTTCATTGAACGGAAAAGTGCAGAGCTCAACTGACCTAGTAGAATGCTTGCTAAAATTGGGTAATGCAGAGATAGTGGAGACACAAAATCAAATTGTAGTTGAGAAGAGTTCAGAGGAGCCTGACTAGACCTTGGTGACTCTCCCATTTATGACATAATCTCTCCCTCTTCAGGATCATGGTCAGAGAAATTACCTTTAGATGAGGCTTTCATTAGCTTTTGTATACAATATTGCAACATACTCCTGATTCTCTTCACCATATTTTCACACCTCTCTTCTCTATGGAAAAAAAAATCTGGCAAACCATTTCACCTATTTTCATATATAATATAAATGGCTGTATGTTAGTGTATAGTCAAATGCAAATCCTGTTTTCTTAAACAGAGTACACCATGAACTAATGTAGCCTATCTTTCTAGCTTGTTATGACAACATTTTCATATTGAAACCTTGCACATGTCACCTCCTCTTTCCCATCTACAAAAAGATTAGTTTCTTCAGTCCCTCCATTCTTTTTATTGATGTATTTTTCCTGCAACAACTTGTCAAATGGGCAAGTACTCTCTACTACATATTTTGCAGGAAACTTCTTAGTCGTCTGTGGATGACTTAATTGCTGTAATCACTAATTATACTTAGCCTGGAGTAATTAATTGCTGCTTTCTTCAGAGCCTATAAGAATTTATATGTGTTCTCATGACACAGAATTATATAGAAAATGTTACCTAAGAGAATTTGGTTTATGCAGGTGTCATGATTTTCTGTTTCTGACACTCTTAAAACTTAGAATAATATTTTTTTCTTTTAATTTTTAGGTCATCCCCAAACCAGAGCTTTATCACTCACTGTGGAACGAATGGGATCTATGAAGCTATTTACCATGGGGTCCCTATGGTTGGAATTCCTATATTTGGTGATCAGCATGATAATCTTGCTCATATGAAAGCCAAAGGGGTAGCTGTCGAAGTAGATTTGCAAAGAATGACAAGTGCAGATCTGCTTAATGCTTTGAAAGCAGTTATTAACAATCCTTCGTGAGTAGAGAATATATTCTTAACTAAGAAGCATTTTGTGTTTGAAAGAATAATCAGCTTTATATAATTTGAAATTGACAAATTTTGCATAATTTAGAGTGCGCCTAATATCAAATAAGATTATTTTATACCTCCTAAATTTTGTGAAAGTATTTTGTCACCTACCACTACTAGGTGATAGACTATAACTTCAAAGAAATACTACATTTATTTAAAGAAAATAATTTATTGTTAAAAGGTGAACTTTTAAAAATTAACAATAATACTTTTTATTTCTTAAAAATTGCAGATATTAGCACTATAAAGAATTTAGGGAATACAACAAGATCATAAAAATAAAAATGAAAAACCACTCAGATTTCCTCATGTAAGTTCAGTTCAGTTCAGTTGCTCAGCCGTGTCCAGCTCTTTGCAACCCCATGGACTACAGCATGCCAGGCTTCCCTGTCCAACATCAACTCTCAGAGTTTGTTCAAAATCATGTCCATTGAGTCTGTGATGCCATCCTCTGTCATCCCCTTCTCCTCCTGCCTTCAATTTTTCCCAGCATCAGGGTCTTTTCCAATGAGTCAGTTCTTTGCATCAGGTGACCCAAGTATTGGAGCTTCAGTTTTAGCATCAGTCCTTCCCATGAATATTCAGGACTGATTTCCTTTAGGATAGACTGGTTGGATCTCCTTGCTATCCAAGTGACTCTCAAGCCTCTTCTCCAACACCTCAGTTCAAAAACATCAATTTTCTGATGCTCAGCTTTCTTTATATTTCAACTCTCACATCAATACATGGCTACTGGAAAAACCATAGCATTGACTAAATAGACCATTGTTGGCAAAGTTATGTCTCTGCTTTTTAATATGTTGTCTAGGAAGTCATAGCTTTTCTTCCAAGCAGAAGGCATCTTTTAATCTCATGGCTGAAGTCACCATCTGGGTGGTTACAGTCAATACCAGTTTAGAAACTTACTCTGGTCTTTCATTGTGTTAATTTATAAATAGAGAGAAGACCCCAGCCTCCCTGTTCCCTGACAGAGAGTAACAATTGGACACTATCCATGTGCAAAATCATCTCTAGGAGTGCTCTAAAGTCCATGTAAGAAATTTTAGCAACAGAGTAGAACAAAAAATCTGAGATTAATCACATAAGAACAGAATGATGACAGTTTTATTTTACCAGCATCATCCCCAAGCCAGCATTACTCATCACCAAGAGAGAACTTTCAGCTAGAAAGAGTTCCTTGGCAGAAAAAGAAGAATAGATTGACAAATTTTTAAGCCTTATGGAGCATAAAAATAGAAAAACAAATTCTAAGTTTGTGTGAATCCACAAGAGATCACAAATAGCCAAACGAGTCCCAAGAAATAATGACATTGGAGGCATCCCAATTCTTATTTAAAGCTATACTACAAACCTATAGCAATTTTAAAAAGATGATATTGTCATAAAAATAGACATACAGACCAATGCACAGGATTGAGAGCCCTGATCCTTGTATGTAAAGTTGAATAATATTTGACAAAAGTGAAGAATACTCAATAGGAAAAGGGTTATATTTTCAATAAGTAGTACTAGGGAAGCTAGATAATTATATGCAGGAGAATAAAATTTGGACCCTTATATTACATTACGTCCCTCAGAGCTCAGTTGGTAAAGATCTGTTTTCAATGCAAGAGAACAAGGTTCAATTCTGGGGTCAGGAAGAGCCTCTGGAGAAGGAAATGGCAACCCACTCTAGTATTTTTTCCTGGAGAATCCCATCAACAGAGGAGCCTGGCTGGCTACAGTCCATGGTGTCACAAGAGACAGACATGACTTAGTGACTAAACCACCACATTGCATAATTTAGAAAATTTGACTAGAAATAGACTAAAGACTTAAACATAAGAAGACCTGAAACCATAAAACTCCTATTATGAAACTGGAGGAAAAGTTTCTTTTTTTTTTTTTTTCTTTTTTAAAATTTTTAGTTAAATTTATTTATTTTTTTAATTACAATACTGTATTTGTTTTGCCATACATTGACACGAATCAGCCATAGGTGAACACAATCGCCCAATGCCGAAGCCCCCAAACTGGAGGAAAAGTTTCTTAAGGGTATTGGCACCGAATTTTGGGATATGACACCAACAATACAAGGAACCAATGCAAACCAAAAGGTGGGGTTATATCAAGTTCAAAAGCTTCTACACAGCAAAATAAATGATTTAGAAAATGAAAGATAGTGTACAAAATTGGAGAATATTTTGAAAATTACACATCTGATAAGAGACTAATATACAAAAGATACAAGTAACACATATTACTCAATAGCAAAAATTTTTTTCAAATGAATGTAGTTACTGAATACATATTTTCCCAAAGAAGACATATACATGGCCAACAGGTACTTGAAAAGGGGCTTGACACTACTAAGCATCATGAAATGCAAATTAAAATCCCACCTCACACCTATTAGAATTGTTGTTGATGTTGTTCAGTCACTACGTTGTGTCTGACGCTGTGACCCATTGACTACAGCATGACAAGCTCTTCTATTCTCCACTATCTCCTAAAGTTTGCTCAAATACATGCCCATTGAGGTGTGATGCTATCTAACCATCTCATCCTCTGTCACCCTCTTCTCTTTTTCCCTTCAATCTGCTCCAGCATCAGGTTTTTCTCAGTGAGTCAGTTCTTCACATAAGGTGGCCAAAATATTGGTGTTTCAGCTTCAGCATCAGTTCTTTCATGAATATTCAGAGTTGATTTCCTTCAGGATTGATTGATTTGATCTCCTTGCTCTCCAACGGACTCTCAAGAGTCTTTTCCAGCACCACAATCATAAAGCATCAAATCTTTGGTGTTCAGCCTTCTTTATGGTTCAGTAGTAAAGAAACCACATGCCAATGCAGTTGCTATAGGAGATGCAGGTTTTATTCCTGAGTGAGGAGATCCTCTGGAATTGTTCACTCAGTTGTGTCTGACTCTTTGTGTCCTCATGGACTACAGCATGCCAAGCTTTCCTGCCCATCATCATCTCCCAAGCTTGCTCAAATTTATGTCCATCGAGACAGTGATACCTTCTAAGCATCAGTCTTCTTCATCCTCTTCTCCTCCTGCCTTCAATCTTTCCAAGCATCAAGGTCTTTTCTAATGAGTCAGCACTTCACATCAGGTGGTCAAAATACTGGCTCTTCAGCTTCAGCATCAGTCCTTCCAGTGAATATTCAGGGTCGATTTCCTTTAGGATAGACTAGTTTGATCTCTTTGTAGTCCAAGGCATTCCCAAAAGCCTTATCCAATGCCACACCTCAAAAGCATCAATTTTCTGATGCTCAGCTTATTTTATGGTCCAACTCTCACATCTATACCTGACTGCTGGAAAAACAATACCTTGACTATATAGACCTTTGTCAGCAGAGTAATTTATATGCTTTTTAATATGCTCTCTAGGTAGTGTGTGGATCACAATAAACTGTGGACAATTCTGAAAGAGATGAGAATACCAGAACACTTGACCTGCCTCTTGAGAAACCTATATGCAGGTCAGGAAGCAACAGTTAGAACTGGACATGGAACAACAGGCTGGTTCTAAATAGGCAAAGGAGTACGTCAACGCTGTATAATGTCACCCTGCTGATTTAACTTATATGCAGAGTACATCATGAGAAATGCTGGGCTGGAAGAAGCACAAGCTGGAATCAAGATTGCTGGGAGAAATATCAATAACCTCAGATATGCAGATGACACCACGCTTATGGCAGAAAGTGAAGAGGAACTAAAAAGCCTCTTGATGAAAGTAAGGAGGAGAATGAAAAAGTTGGCTTAAAGCTCAACATTCAGAAAACTAAGATCATGGTATCTGGTCCCATCACTTTATGGCAAATAGATGGGAAACAGTAGAAACAGTGGCTGACTTTATTTTTCTGGGCTCCAAAATCATGGCAGATGGTGATTGCAGCCATGAAATTAAGAGACGCTTACTCATTGGAAGGAGAGTTATGACCTAGCTAGACAGCATATTAAAAAGCGGAGACATTACTTGTCAACAAAGGTCCATCTAGTCAAAGCTATGGTTTTTCCAGTGGTCATGTATGGATGTGAGAGTTGGACTGTAAAGAAAGCTGAGTACTGAAGAATTGATGCTTTTGAACTGTGGTGTTGGAGAAGACTTGAGAGTCCTTGGACTGCAAGGAAATCCATCCAGTCTATCCTAAAGAAAGCAGTCCTGTGTGTTCATTGGAAAGACTGATGTTGAAGCTGAAACTCCAATATTTTGGCCACCTAATGTGAAGAGCTGACTCATGTGAAAAGACCCTGATGCTGGGAAAGATTGAGGGCAGGAGTAGAAGGGGACAACAGAGGATGAGATGGTTGGATGGCATCATTGAATCAATGGACATGGGTTTGGTTGAACTCCACGAGTAGGTGATGAGCAGGGAGACCTGGCGTGCTGTGGTTCATGGGGTCGCAGAGTCGGGCATGACTGAGTGACTGAACTGACTGACTGATGTTTGTCATAGATTTTCTTCCAAGGAGCAAGGGCCTTTTAATTTCATGGCTGCAGTTACCACCCACAGTGATTTTGCAGCCCAAGAAAATAAAATCTGTCACTTTTTCCCCATCTATTTGCCATAAAGTGATGGGACTAGATGGCTAAATCTTCATTTTTTGAATGTTGAGCTTTAAGCTGGCCTTTTCTCTCTCCTCTTTCACCTTCATCAATAGACTCTTTCCTCTGCTTTCTGTCATTTGGGTGGTGTCATCTGCATATCTGAGGTTATTGATATTTCTGGCAATCTTGATTCCAGCTTGTGCTTCATCCAGCCCAGCATTTTGCATAATGTACTATGCATGCAAGTTAAATTGCATGCATCCTTGAAGTACTTCTTTTCCCAGTTTGGAACCATTCCATTATTCCATGTCCAGTTCTCATTGTTGCTTTTTGACATGCATACAGGTTTTGTAGGAGGCAGGTAGGCAGTCTGGTACTCCCATCTCTTGCAGAATTTTCCATAGTTTGTTGTGATCCACACAGTTAAAGGCTTTAGTGTAGACAATGAAGCAGAAGTAGATATTTTCCTGTAATTCTCTCATTTTTCTAGCATCCAATGGATGCTGGCAATTTCATCTCTCATTCTTCTTCCTTTTTTTTAATCCAACTTCAACATCTGGAAATTCTCTGTTCATGCACAGTTGAAGCCAAGCTTGGAGAACTTTGAGCATTACTTAGCTAGTGTGTGAAATGAGTGCAATTGTACAGTAGTTTGAACATTCTTTGGGACTGCCTTTTTTTGGGATTGGAATGAAATGTTTTGAAGTCCTGTGGGCACTGCTGAGTTTTCTAAACTTGCTGGCATGTTGACTGCAACACTTTAACAGCATCATCTTTTAGATTTTGAAATAACTCAATGGGAATTCCATCATCTCCACTAGCTTTGTTCATAGTGTTGCTTCCTAAGGCCCACTTGACTTCGCATTCCAGAATATCTGGCTCTAGGTGAGTGACCACACCATGGAGTAGTAAATGGGAATCCATTTCAGCATTCTTGCTTGGAAAATCTTCCCCTGGTTTAGGAAATGGCAATCCACTCTAGAATTGCTTGGAAAATCCCATGTACAGAGGAGCCTGGTCTACTTTACTCCGTGGAGTCCCAAAGAGTGGGACAAAACTGAACATGCATCATGAAATAATATTCAAACATGGCTACTGGAGAACCATATCTTTGACTATATGGACCATTGTCAGCAAAGTGATATCCTTGCTTTTTAATGTGCTGTATAGGTTTATCATAGTTTTCCTTGCAAGGAGCAAGTGTCTTTTAATTTCATGGCAGCAGTCACCATCTGCAGTAATTTTGGAAACCAAGAAAATAAAATCTATTACTGCTTCCAATTTTTACCCTTCTATTTACCTCGGAGTGATGGGACAAAATGCCATGGTCTTAGTTTTTGAATGTTGACTATCAAGCCAGCTTGGAACTTTCAGAATGGCTATCATTAAAAGACATGTTCTAAGAGATGAGGTGTAGAAAAAGAAAAATTGAACTGCACTCCAGGTGACAATGTAAATTGCTGTAGCCACTAGGGAAAACAGTATGGAAGCTTTTCAAAAGATCAACAATAGAACTATTCCACTATCCAGTGATCTCACTTCCGGGTATATATCTAAAGAAATTAAAACAGAATATGGAAGAGATATTTTCATTTCAGTTCAGTTCAGTCTCTCAGTCATGTGCGACTCTTTGCAACCTCATGGACTGCAGCATGCCAGGCCTTCCTGTCCATTGCCAACTTCCAGTGCTTACTCAAACTCATGTCCATAGAGTCGGTGATGCCATCCAGCTGTCTCATCCTCTGTCATTCCCTTCTCCTCCTGCCTTCAATCTTTCCCACCATCAGGGTCATTTCAAATGCATCAGCTCTTCATATCAGGTGGCCAAAGTATTGGAGTTTCAGCTTCAAAATCCGTCCTTCCGGTGAATATTCAGGACTGATTTCCTTTAGGGTGGACTGGTTGGATCTCCTTGCAGTCCAAGGGATTCACATTAGTCTCCTCCAATACCTCAGTTTATAAGCATCCGTTCTTTAGCACTCAGCTTTCTTTATAGTCCAAATCTCACATCCATATATGACTGCTGGAAAAACCAGAGCTTTGACTAGATGGACCTTTATTAGCAGAGAAATGTCTCTGCTTTTTAATATGCTGTCTAGTTTGGTCATAACTTTTCATCCAACGAGCAATTGTCTTTTAATTTTGTGGCTGCAGTCACCATCTGTAGTGATTTTGGAGCCCCCCAAATTTGCCATGAAAATTTGCCCCCACAATCTATTTGCCATGAAAGATGGGACCAGATGTCATGATCTTTGTTTTCTGAATGTTGAGTTTTAAGCCAACTTTTTCACTTTCCTCTTTCACTTTTATCAAGAGGCCACCACCACTACCATAAGGGTGGTGTCATCTGCATATCTCAGGCTATTGCTATTTCTTCCAGCAATCTTGATTCCAGCTTGTGCTTCCTCCAGCCCAGCATTTCTCATGATGTACTCTGCATATAAGCTAAGTAAGCAGGGTGACAATATACAGCCTTGGCATAATCCTTTTCCAGTTTGTAAACAGTCTGTTATACCATGTCCAGTTCTAACTGTTACTTCCTGACCTGCATATAGATTTCTCAGGAGGCAGGTCAGGTGTTCTGGTATTCACATATCTTTAAGAATTTTCTAGAGTTTGTTGTGGTCCACACAGTCAAAGGCTTTGGCATAGTCCATAAAGCAGAAGTAGATGATTTTCTGGAACTCTCTTGCTTTTTCAATGACCCAACAGATGTTGACAACTTGATAGTTTCACCCCAGTGCTAACTGCTGTATTATTCACAAAAATCAAGGCAGGAATTAAACTTTATTGTCTTTCAATGAATGAATAGATAAAGAAAATGGGGTATATGTAGTGAAAGAATATTATTTAGCAAAGAACACAAATGAAATACTTCCATATTTGAAAAGATGGTATTGTCCTAGGTGAAGTAAGTCAGTTAATGATAAATATTATTTAGAACCACTTACACATGCAGCCCAATAACTGAAACTCAGAAGTAGAGAGTAGATTGGTGTTTTCCAGGGTCTAGGAGTTGGAAGAATGGAGAGACAAGCTTTGAGTAATAGGGAACAAACTGAGTAATAAAATAAATAAATTCTGGGGAACTTTGTTCAACATGGTAGTTAACTGTGATCACAGACAAATAAATAAGTTCTCAATAATAAGGAGTACATTTATCACTTAACTATATTTCATATAAATAAACATATTGTTTGGAAAAAGAAACTATATTAAAATTAAAATATTTGCCAGAGATGTAAATGTTTCTATATATCAGATAAATTCTTACTAGAAATTTTGTGTAAGTCTATAAACATGCATTGACATTTGAAATTAAAATTATTTTTAAACATTTAATTTTTTTTTAATATTGAATTTTTTTCACTATGAAGTCACTTATCAGTGTCTCTCGTTTGTTTAACTTATCTTTAATTGGGATATAACTAATTTAAAATGTGGCGTTAGTTTCTACCATGCAACAACGTGTTGTTGTTGATAAGTCGCTCAGTCATGTCTGACTCTTTGTGATCTCATGGATTGCAGCACTCTAGGCTTCCCCCACCCTAAACTATCCCCAGGCCTTTGATCTCATGTTCACTGAATCACTGACACCCTCCAATCATCTCATCCACTGTCACCATCTTCTCCTGCCTTCAATCTTTCTCAGAATCTGAGTCTTTTCAGATGAATTCACTTTTCAAGTGGCCAAAGTTCTGGAGCTTCAGCTTCAACAGCAATACTTCTGATGAATATTCTGGGTTGATTTCCTTTAGGATTGACTGGTTTGATTTCCTTGGAGTTCAAGGGACTCTCAAGAGTTCCTTCCAACACCACAGATGAAAAACATCATTTTTCAGCACTCAGCCTTCTTTGTGGTCCACTTCTCACATCTGTATGATTACTGGAAAAAAAATTAGCTTTGACTAGATGGACTTTTGTCGGCAAAGTGATGTCTCTGATTTTTAATGTGCTACCTAAATCTGTCACAGATTTTCTTCCAAGGAGCAATCGTCTTTTAATTTCATGGCTGCAGTCATATCCACAGTGATTCTGGAGCCCCCAAAATAAAGTCAGTCACTGTTTCCATTGTTTTCCCATCTATTTGCCATGGTCCTTCTAGTGAAAGCTATGGTTCTTCCAGTAGTCAAGTATGGATGGAAGAGTTGGACCATAATGAGAGCTGAACACTGAAGAGTTGATGCTTTTGAACTGTGGAGTTGGAAAAGAGTTGTGAAAGTCACTTAGACTGCAAAGAGATGCAACCAGTCAATCCTAAGGGAAATCAGTCCTGAATTTTCATTGAAAGGACTGATGATGAAGTCGAAGCTCTGATACTTTGGCCATCTTTGCTAAGAACTGACTCATTAGAGAAGACCCTGTTTCTGGGCAAGATTGAAGGCAGGAAGATGCTGCGGCCAGCCCAGCAGATGATAGGGCTTGAAAGTGGTTGACACACAGTTTAAGAAAAAAGAAACTAGAGACAGAATTAAAGTTTTAAAGTTGGGAGTGGAAAACTCAAGACGTCTTGAATCAAGAGCCCTATTTCTTCAGAGTCACATCACTTTTATTTAGTGTCTTGGCATGCAGAAATTATCTGTCGTGCCACAATAAAATCAACCTCCTGTGTCCCTGATCACATCTCTCATTTTACTGATTACTTGGAACTATCTTTGTTATGTTCTTGTACAAGGAGTATCTGCAGCTGAAGATCATAGACCCGAATATGCCTTGGGAAAACATCTTGGTGTGTGCACAAGCAGCGCTCTGAACTTTCACTGACTAGCATTTCAAGGTCCACACTATTTTTCTTTAGTTTAGCAGGCCATGACAACCCCAACTAATAACTTGATGTACTTTTGTTTAGATTATATGGTATTGCTATATTTTTCTTTTATTCTTTTCCCATTGTTTGTTTCTTATGGCTTAGGCAGAGCAGCAGGCAGCTGATTATTAACATCTGCAGGAGGAGAAGGGGAAGACAGAGGAAGAGTTGGTTGGATGACTTCACTGACATGATGGACATGAGTTGAGCAGCTGAGAGATGATGATGGACAGGGAAACCTGGCATGTTGCAGTCCATGGTGTCGCAGAGTTGGACACAACTGAGCGACTGAACTGAATGGATGAGAATGGATGCCATGATCTTCGCTTGTGGAATGTTGAGTTTGAAGCCAGCTATCTCACTTTCCTCCTTCATCTTCATCAAGAGGCTCTTTAGTTCCTCTTTGCTTTCTGTCATAAGACTGGTGTCATCTGCATACCTGAGGTTATTGATATTTCTCCTAGCACTCTCGATTCCACCTTGAGCTTCATCCAGCCTGGCATTTCTCATGATGTACTCTGCATGCAAGTTAAATAAGCAGGTTACAATATACAGGCTTGACATATTCCTTTCCCAATTTAAAACCAGTCTGTTATTCCATGTCTGGTTCTAACTGTTGCTTCTGGTGACGTTTCCAAGTTTGCTGGCATATTAAGTGCAGAACTTTAATAGTATCATTTTTTGTGCTGTGCTTAGTCGCTCAATCTTGTCTGACTCTTTGTGACCCCAATGACTATAGCATGCCAGGCTCCTTGGGATTAGAAATAGCTCAGCTGGAATTTCATCAGCTCCACTAGCTCTGTTCATAGTGATGCTTCCTAAGATTCATTTGACTTTGCACTCCAGGATTTCTAGCTCTAGGTGAGTGCTCATACCATTATGGTTATCTGGGTCATTAAGATCTTTTTGTATAATTCTTCTGTGTATTCTTGCCACATTTTCTTAATACCTTCTGCTTCTGTTAGGTCCATACAGTTTCTGCCTTTATTTTGCCCATCAGTTCCGTTCAGTTCAATCGCTCAGTTGTGTCCAACTCTTTGTGACCCCATGAATCGCAGCATGCCAGGCCTCCCTGTCCATCACCAACTCCCGGAGTTCACTCAGACTCACATCCATCGAGTCAATGATGCCATCCAGCCATCTCACCCTCTGTCGTCCCCTTCTCCTGCCCTCAATCCTTCCCAGCATCAGAGTCTTTTCTAGTGAGTCAACTCTTCACATGAGGTGGCCAAAGTACTGGAGTTTCAGCTTTAGCGTCATTCCTTCCAAAGAAATCCCAGGGCTGATCTCCTTCAGAACGGATCTCCTTGCAGTCCAAGGGACTCTCAAGAGTCTTCTCCAACACCACAGTTCAGAAGCATCAATTCTTCGGCGCTCAGCCTTCTTCACAGTCCAACTCTCACATCCATACATGACCACAGGAAAAACCATAGCCTTGACTAGACGGACCTTAGTTGGCAAAGTATCTCTGCTTTTGAATATTTTGCCCATATTTACATGTAATATTCTCTTGGTATCTCTAGTTTTCTTGAAGAGATCTCTAGTCTTTCCCATTCTATTGTTTTCCTCTATCTTTGAATTGATCACTTAGGAAAGCTATCTTATCTCTCTTTGCTATTCTTTAGAACTCTGCATTCAGATGGATATAGCTTTCCTTTTCTCCATTGCCTTTCACTTCTCTTTTCTCAGCTATTTGTAAGGTCTCCTCAGACTACCACTTTACCTGTTTGCATTTGTTTTTCCTGGGGATGGTTTTGATCATGGCCTCCTGTGCAATGTTATGAATTTCCATTCATAGTTCTTCAGGCACTCTGTGTACCAGTCTAACCTCTTGAATCTATTTGTCACTTCCTCTGTATAATCATAAGGGATTTGATTTAGGCCATACCTGAATGGCCTAGTAGTTTTCCCTACAATCTTCAATTTAAGTCTGAATTTGGCAATAGAGAATTCATGATCTGAGCCACAGTCACTTCCTGTTTCTTTCTTTCTTTCTTTCTTTTTTTTGGCTGACTGCATATAGCTTCTCCATCTTTGACTGCAAAGAATATAATCAATCTGAGTTTGGTATTGACCATCTGGTGATATCCATGTGTAGAGTTGTCTCTCGTGTTGTTGGAAGAGGTGTTTGCTATGCCCAGTGTGCATTATCTTGGCAAAACTCTGTTAGTCTTTGCCCTGCTTTGTTTTGTACTCCAAGGACAATCTTGCCTGTTACTCCAGGTATCTCTTACATTCCTATTTTTGGATTTCAGTCGATTATGATGAAAAGGACATCTTTTTTTCGGCATTAGTTCTAGAAGGTCTTGTAGGTCTTCAAATTTAGCTTCTTTGGCACTACTGGTTGGAGCATATATTTGAATTACTATGGTTTTGAATAGTTTGCCTTCGAAACCACAGGATCTTTCTGTCATTTTTGAGACTACACCCAAGTTTTACATTTTGGACTCTTGTTACTAAGAGGGCTATTGTATTTCACTAAGTGCTGCTTTCCCACAGTAGTAGATGTAATGGTCAGCTAAATTAAATTCACCTGCTGTGGTCCATTTTGGTCCACTGATTCCTAAAATGTCAGTGTTCACACTTGTCATCTCCTGTTTGATCTCTTCCAATTTACCTTGATTTGTAGGCTTAACATTCCAAGTTCCTATGCAATATTGTTCTTTACAGCACTGGGCTTTACTTTCACCACCAGGTCAGGTCAGTTCAGTTGCTCAGTCATGTCCAATTCTTTGCAATCCCATGAACTGCAGCATACCAGGCCTCCCTGTCTATCACCAACTCCCAGAGTCCTCCCAAATCCATGTCCATTGAGTCAGTGATGCCATCCAACCATCTCATCCTCTGTTGTCCCCTTCTCCTCCTGCCTTCGATCTTTCTCTTTTCTAATGAGTCACATATTCACATCAGGTGGTCCAAAGTAATGGAGTTTCAGCTTCAACATCAATCCTTCCACTGAACACCCAGGACTGATCTCCTTTAGGATGGACTGGTTGGATCTCCTTGCAGTGCAAGGGACTCTCAAGAGTCTTCTCCAACATCACATTTCAGAAGTGTCAATTCTTCGGCGCTCAGCTTTCTTCACAGTCCAACTCTCACATCCATACATGACCACTGGAAAAACCATAGCCTTGATTAGACAGACCTTTGCTGACAAAGTAATATCTCTGCTTTTTAATATGCTCTCTAGGTTGGTCATAACTCTCCTTCTAAGGAGTAAGTGTCTTTTAATTTAGTGGCTTCAGTCACCATCTTCAGTGATTTTTGAGCCCAGAAAAATAAAATCAGCCACTGTTTCCACCATTTCCCTATTTCCCTATTTTGCCATGAAATGATGGGACTGGATGCCATGATCTTTGTTTTATGAATGCTGAGCTTTAAGCCAACTTTTTCACTCTCCTCTTTCACTTTCATCAAGAGACTCTTTAGTTCTTCACTTTCTGCCATAAGAGTGGTGTCATCTGCACATCTGAGGTTATTGATATTTCTCCCGGCAATCTTGATTCCTGCATGAGCTTCCTCCAGCCCAGCATTTCTCATGATGTACTCTGCATATAAGTTAAATAAGTAAGGTGACAATATACAGCCTTGACATTCTCCCTTTTACCACCAGAGACATCCACAAATAGCTGTCATTTCCACTTTGGGTCAGCCTCTTCATTCTTTTTGGGGCTGTTTCTCTGTCTTCTCAAGTAGCATATTGGACACCTACTGACATGTGGGGTATTATCTTTCAGTGTCATATTGTTTTGCCTTTTGTACTGTTTATTGGTTTCTCAAGGCAGAATGCTGAAGTGGTTTGCCATTCCCTTCTTATGTATACTGTGAATCATGCTAAGTACATATATATTTGTAATCCTTCCCTCATTAGCCTGTCTCCAACTTCCATCCCATCCCACCTTCTGTGGTTTTGTGGCATTCTCTGACTTGTCCAAGTGTTTTCACTCCATCAACTGTTGTCTGCTGGGCTCCTCTGTTATTAGGATTTTCCAGTGCAGAATACTGGAGTGGTTTGCTATTTCTTCCTCCAGAGGATCTCCCTGACCCAGGGATCAAATATGTGTCTCCTGTTTCTCCTGAAATTCTTTATGACTGTGCCACCTAGGAAGACCCAGATACCAGGCTGAGCTGCCTGTGGTATACAGAAACTTTTAACTGGCTGTCTACTTTACACATGATAGTGTATATATGTTAGGGCTACCAGCTCAGTTCATTCAACTGAGTACTACTCCTGCTGTGTCCACAAATCTGTCTCTACATTTGTATTTTTATTCCTGCCCTACAGATGGGGTTATCAGTACTATTTTTTTCTAAGTTACAATATTAATATATGATGTTTGTTTTTCTCCTTCTAATTTACTTTATTCTTTAAAACAAGCGCCAGGTTCCATCAATGTCTCTTAAACATCACATCTTATTTCTTTGCTATATTATGAGGCAATGTTATCAAAGCTTACAATGTACTTATCTTGTCCATGACTACAATTTCCAATATCATTTAGCATTAGTTTCATATTTATATGTACTTAATGATGCAGTTTATGTTTTAATAGAGTATATCTATTTATTTTATTGACCTTTTAATCTGATAAATATTTTGTTTTTGCATCTGTTTTGGAACTTCTGTCACTATTATTTGTTTTCCTAAGATGTATTCAGAGGTACTGATTCCTTATATTCCTGTGTGTTAGGAAAGGCCTGCCTGCTTTTTTAAATAAAAGGGCAGCAGGGCTTTATCTTTTTATGTTGTGTAGTTCTTTTCCTCAAAACTTTTTACATACTTTCCTATGATTTTTACAATATAATGTTCTGTATTCTCTATCAATGATGTTTGCACTTTGGTGTGGGTGAATAACTTCCCTCCTTCACAAACCCAAGGAAATCTTTCTTCTTAGTCAGCCATTCAAAGGATAGCAAGGAGATCAAACCAGTCAATCATAAGGGAGATCAACCCTGAATATTCACTGGAAGGACAGATGTTGAAGCTGAAGCTCCAATATCAACCCAGATCCTGGTGGGGTCTTCTGTTCCTTGGCAGAAGTTAGAAGGGTTAGTGTTCTATGTATTGCCATCCTTCTATCTCACCACTGCATGTGCAGTCCTTTGTTACTGTTGTTCAGTCGCCCAGTCATGTCTACTGTTTGCAACCCCATGAACTGCAGCAACCCAGGGATCTCTATTCCTCACCATCTCCCAGAGTTTGCCCAAGTTCATGTTCATTTTCAATGATGCCATCCAACTGTCTCATCCTCTGATGCCCTCTTCTCCTTCTGCCCTCAATCTTTCCCAGTATCATAGACTTTTCCAATGAGTTCTCTGTTCTTATCAGATGACCAAAATACTGGAGCTTCAGTGTCAACATCAGTCCTTCCAGTGAATATTCAGGGTTGATCTCCTTTATGATTGACTGGTTTGATCTCCTTGCTATCTAAGGGACTTTCAGGAGTCCTCTCTAGCACAGCAGTTGAAGGCATCAGTTATTTGGCATTGTGTCTTCTTTATGATCTAGCTCTCACAGTGGTATGGAATCACTAGGAAGACCATAGCCTTGACTATTCAGATCTTTGTTAGCAGAGTAATGTTTCTGCTTTTCAACACACAGCCTTCTGTAGCCTGAAGCAAAAATGCCAGCGTCTACTCAGTCTCAGGCCCTACTTCTTGCCCAGAGGGTCACATGAAGCTTTTTGCTTTCATCTGAAATGTCCGGACCATGAAGATCACAGACTGAAACTATTTCCTGTTACTGCTGAAGTCTTGTTAACACTGATACTCCAGCCCAAACCTGGGGAAGATTGAAGGAGTGGGGGAAAGGGTTCCTTCTCAGACCTTCCCCTCCGTGCTGCTTCCTGTCACTATCATGTTCCCAATACCACACTCAGCAAGTTAGATCAAAGTTCTGTATTCTTGAGCTGCACATTCTAATAATAATCCTATTTCTGTACTTTCAGAATGCTATTTTCAATTGGCAATTCTGTTCTCTCCCACTTCCAATAATTACTGAGACTATGAGGCATCCAACATTTTCAAACTGATGAACCATCACATCTAGAAATATCTCAAGAGGAAACAAGTTTTCATATGCTTCTCATATTCTTGATGATATCATTTATGACAAAACTTATCATATAATTAATTGCGCAATATATTTTTAATAATAACTGTTTTAGGTGTATCATGTCCTTAACAAACTTTTCAAGTTGCTATTTATATATTCAATTTTAGCTATAAAGAGAATGCTATGAAGTTATCAAGAATTCACCATGATCAGCCTGTGAAAACCCTGGACCAAGCAGTCTTCTGGGTTGAGTTTGTCATGCGCCACAAAGGAGCCAAGCACCTTCGACCAGCTTTCCATGACCTCAACTGGTTCCAGCACAGCTCTTTGGATGTGATTGGCTTCCTGCTAGCTTGTGTGGCAACTGTTGCATTCCTGGTCACTAAATGTTGTCTGTTTTGTTGCTGAAAGTTTGGTAAGACTGCAAAGAAGAAAAAGAGAGAGTAGCCGTTTTCTGCCTTTTTTTTTTTTTTTTTAACAGTTGAACTAGAAACCTTGACAGAGTCTATCTGAATAATCCAGCCACTGATTTGAAAACATTTCTCCCCTGTTCTTCTGGGTTCTTGTCCATTCCTAAACTTATCATGTCAAAGATCAAAGAGTCACTCCAAAAATATGCCACATGATTCAGAATTAAGGTTTAAAACAATCTATTCTTTAAAAAGATATGACAAGTGAATAAACATATGTAAATTGTTACCATTAAAACTTAATGCTTTCCTTTCTTCATTGCTTTTAGTTCAACCAATTGATAATGTTGTTTGAGGCCTCAGGAACATAATAATTAATTCTATTTCCACACTGATCAAGTTGAATATACCTTGAATATCTAACATAATTTAGGGTTCAATATGCAATAATTATTTCATACTCTCCAGGACAGCAGCCCAACAGAGTCTCCCATCCCTAGGATTCTCCAGGCAAGAACACTGGAGTGGGGTGCCATTCCTTCTCCAATGCATGAAAGTGAAAAGTGAAAATGAAGTCACTCAGTCATGTCCGACTCCCAGTGACCCCATGGACTGCAGCCCACCAGGCTCCTCCGTCCATGGGATTTTCCAGACAAGAGTACTGGAGTGGGGTGCCATTGCCATCTATGGGGTCGCAGAGAGTCAGACACAACTGAAGTGACTTATCAGCTGCAGCAGCAGAAGAAGAACTATACAAGGACTAACGTAGAACACACTTTAACCAGAGCTTCTTTGCCAGTCAGGAAAATCAGAAGCCTGTTAGTATTTCTACTCTGCTGTAAAGTACATTTTACACCACCAATTTTCTTCCATATCACACATTAGAGTTTCTCCTTCTTGGAATGCAAGACACTATTTTTTGTCTTTCATTTGAAGACTATCCTTCCTTTGGATATTAATAATGATAGTACTTTATTTGTATTGTAATGCTTCTTGGCTGCAGAGAACTAGCTGTTTTTACATGTTGGCATGGCTATTGGGATGATGAACCAAAGTAAATAAATTTAATACCTACACTTTTATACTAACGTAAGTACAATAAGGCTGTATATCATTATCCTGCTTATTTAACTTATATGCAGAGTGCATCATGTGAAATGTTGGCCTGGTTGAATCACAAGCTGGAATCAAGATTGGTGCAGAAATATCAACTTCAGATACACAGATGATACCTCTCTAATGGCAGAAAGTAAAAAGAAATTAAAGCCTCTCCTAATGAGGGTGGAAGAGGAAAAGGTTGGCATGAAACTCAGCTTTAAGAAAGGTGAAAATCATGGCATCTGGTCCATCATTTCACACAAATAGAAAGGGAAAAAGTGGAAACAGTATTTTTTTTTTTTTTGTCCTCCAAAATCATTGCTGGTGGTGACTCTAACCATGAAATTAAAAGACATTTGCTCCTCAGAAGAAAAGCTATGACAAACCTAGACAGTGTATTAAAAAGCAGAGATATCACTTTGGTGACAAAGGTCTATGTAGTCAGGTTTTCCACATAGGCATGCATATTTGTGAGAGCTGGACCACAAAGAAGTTCTAGCAGTGAAGAACTGATGCTTTAGAATTGTAGTGCTGGAGAAGATTCTTGAGAGTTCTCCTTGAACTGCAAGGAGATCAAACCAGTCAATCCTAAAGGAAATCAACCCTGAATATTAACTGGAAGCACTGATGCTGCAGTTGAATCTCCAATAATTTAGCTGCCTGGTAAGAAGAGCTGATTCATTGGAAAAGATCCTGACTATGGGAAAGATGGAGGGAAAAAGGAGAAGGGGGTGGCAGAGGATGAGATGGTTAAATAGCATCACTGACTCAATGGACATAAATTAGAGAAAACACTGTAAGATTTTGAGGGCTTCCCTGGTGACTTAGTGGTAAAGAATCTCCCTGCCAATGTAGAAGACTTGTGTTTGATTCCTGGGCCAGGCAGATCCCCCAGAGGAAGAAATTGCAACCCGCTCCAATATTCTTGCTTGGGAAATCCCATGGACAGAGGAGTCTAGCAGGCTACAGTCCATGGGATTGCACAGAGTTAAACATGATTTAGCAACTAAACAACAACAATTGGGAAACAGTGAAGGATGGAAGAGATTGACGTGCTGCAGTCCATATGGTCACAAGAGTTGGACATGAACAACCCCAAAAAATTACTTAATTTTAATCCTTCATTAATTTTACTTACAACATAAATATGGCAAAGAAGAAGAAAATTATTTAGAGTTTCTACTGCAGATAGTTTGGACAGAAAATGCACTTCTAATAAATGCTATTTTCCATAGGGAAGATTTCTCCATCAGAAACTCAAGAGTTCATGCATTTCTTTCTTTTCCTTGGTCTCAGCATTTCTTCTGGTCTCATGAACTGTTCTGTGACCACTATTCTAAGCACAAGTACTGACTTTTTATCAACTGGCATCATCCTGAAACCTGAAGCAAATATGAAGACAATTGAATTTAAAAAGTAAAGTTGTCTCTAAAAACAGAATATTCTCTTTCTTTACTTCTCTAATTCTGTAGGTGAATATGGGGGTTCTGGTCATGTCTTTGTTTTGAAATTCCACCAAATTCTCCATTAAAAAAAAACTCTTCTCTTTTTTTTTTTCTTTTGGTTTTTGTTTTCTTTTTTATTTTATAATGCATTTTACAATATAATAATAAAAGAATAGTGTGACTTTTATTATAATAGTACAGTTCTTCCAGTTTATTCCTTGAAAAGTAATATATCTACAAGTCTAATTGCTAAACCCAAAAACAGTATCTTTTGATCATCATCAATAACTTTGTTCTGCTTTTGCTCCATTTAAAAATATGTTGCCATCTTCCAATGAAATCTTCCCTACCCCTAAAGCAATACTATTTTCTGTTATTTTATCTATAGCAACTTTTTCCTTTTTGTAATATTTTTTTTAAACACAAATCTATCTATTCCAATTGGAGGCTAATTGCCTTACAATATTGTATTGGTTTTGCTATACATCAACATGAATCTACGACGGGTGTACACGTATTCCCCATCCTGAACCCTTTTCCCACCTCCCTCCCAATACCATCCCTCTGGGTTATCCCAGTGCACCAGCCCCAAGCATAAAAACCTATCTTCAATATGCATTCCAATAATTTGTTAACAAGGAAAAAAAAATTCATTCTAACTCAGATGATGTTATGTATTAACCAAGTTCAGTAATGGTTTACCACGGACTTTGATATCTATAACTTAAGTAAAATAGACCTAATATAACTAAGAACAAATCTGTCTACCAAATATAAAAATAGAGCAAATATAAAACTATCAGGTTAAATAGAAATGATTTGGGCAATTATCTGTCTTTTTACAGGTATTAGAAAAAAGTAATCATAATTTACTGTTAGCTGAATAATTAAATGTAAGAAAATATAAGAGCTAAAAATATGTTTTCTCAATTTTATAAAGCTTTGAATAATTAAATAATTACATTACCTTAAGGAATAGAGCTTAAAAATGCAAGCAAAGATGGAACTTGCTTAAAGATATTGTGTATGCAACTAAAGCAATAATACACCATAATCCTAATTATCACAGGAAATATGAAAATGAACTTTCTTACAGCTTTTTTTTAATTGAAAGATAATTGTTTTACAGAATTTTGTTGTTTTCTGTCAAACGTCAACATGAATCAGGTTTCAGTTCAGTTCAGTCACTCAGTCGTATCCGACTCTGCGACCCCATGAATCACAGAACACCAGGCCTTGCTTTTCATTACCATCTCTCGGAGTTCACTCAGACTCATGTCTATCGAGTCCGTGATGCCATCCAGCCATCTCAGCCTCTGTCGTCCCCTTCTCCTTCTGCCTCCAATCCCTCCCAGCATCAGAGTCTTTTCCAATGAGTCAACTCTTCACATGAGGTGGCCAAAGTACTGGAGTTTCAGCTTTAGCATCATTCCTTCCAAAGAAATTCCAGGGTTGATCTCCTTCCGAATGGACTGGTTGGATCTCCTTGCAGTCCAAGGGACTCTCCAGAGTCTTCTCCAACACTACAGTTCAAAAGCATCAATTCTTCTGCGCTCAGCCCTCTTCACAGTCCAACTCTAACATCCATACATGACCACTGGAAAAATCACAGCCTTGACTAGACGGACCTTAGTTGGCAAAGTAGTGTCTCTGCTTTTGAATATGCTATCTAGGTTGGTCGTAACTTTTCTTCCAAGGAGTAAGCGTCTTCTAATTTTATGGCTGCAATCACCATCTGCAGTGATTTTGGAGCCCCCAAAATAAAGTCTGACACTGTTTCCCCATCTAATTCCCATGAAGTGATGGGACCGGATGCCATGATCTTTGTTTTCTGAATGTTGAGCTTTAAGCCAACTTTTTCACTCTCCTCTTTCACCTTCATCAAGAGGCTTTTTAGTTCCTCTTCACTTTCTGCCATAAGAGTGGTGTCATCTGCATATCTGAGGTTATTGATATTTCTCCCAGCAATCTTGATTCCAGCTTGTGTTTCTTCCAGCCCAGTGTTTCTCATATGTACTCTGCATAGAAGTTAAAGAAGCAGGGTGACAATATACAGCCTTGACGTACTCCTTTTCCTATTTGGAACCAGTCTGTTGTTCCATGTCCAGTTCTAACTGTTGCTTCCTGACCTGCATACAGATTCTCAAGAGGCAGGTTAGGTGGTCTGGTATTCCCATCTCTTTCAGAATTTTCCAGTTTATTGTGATCCACACAGTCAAGGCTTTGGCATAGTCAATAAAGCAGAAATGGATGTTTTTCTGGAACTCTCTTGCTTTTTCCATGATCCAGTGGATGTTGGCAATTTGATCTCTGGTTCCTCTGCCTTTTCTAAAACCAGCTTGAACATCAGGGAGTTCACAGTTCAGGTACTGCTGAAGTCTAGCTTGGGGAATTTTGAGCATTACTTTACTAGCATGTGAGATGAGTGCAATTGTGCAGTAGTGTGAGCATTCTTTGGCATTTCCTTTTTTGGGACTGGAATGAAAACTGACCTTTTCCAGTCCTGTGGCCACTGCTGAGTTTTCCAAATTTGCTGGCATATTGAGTGCAGCGCTTTCACAGCATCATCTTTCAGGATTTGAAACAGCTCTACTGGAATTCCATCACCTCCACTAGCTTTGTTCGTAGTGATGCTTTCTAAGGCCCACTTGACTTCACATTCCAAGATGTCTGGCTCTAGATTAGTGATCACATCATCATGATTATCTGGGTCATGAAGATCTTTTCTGTACAGTTCTTTCATGTATTCTTGCATATCTTCTTAATATCTTCTGCTTCTGTTAGGTCTATACCATTTCTGTCCTTTATCAAGCCCATCTTTGCATGAAATGTTTCCTTGGTATCTCTAATTTTCTTAAAGAGATCTTTAGTCTTTCCCATTCTATTCTTTTCCTCTATTTCTTTGCATTGATCACTGAAGAAGGCTTTCTTATCTCTTCTTGCTATTCTTTGGAACTCTGCATTCAGATGCTTATATCTTTCCTTTTCTCCTTTGCTTTTCACCTCTCTTCTTTTCACAGCTATTTTGCCTCCCCAGACAGCCATTTTGCTTTTTTGCATTTCTTTTCTATGGGGATGGTCTTCATCCTTGTCTCCTGTAAAATGTCACAGACCTCATTCCATAGTTCATCAGGTCCTCTATCTATCAGATCTAGGCCCTTAAATCTATTTCTCACTTCCACTGTATAATCATAAGGGATGTGATTTAGGTCATACCTGAATGGTCTAGCGGTTTTCCCTACTTTCTTCAATTTGAGTCTGAATTTGGTAATAAGGAGTTCATGATCTGAGCCACAGTCAGCTCCTGGTCTTGTTTTTGTTGACTGTATAGAGCTTCTCCATCTTTGATTGCATAGAATATAATCAATCTGATTTCAGTGTTGACCATCTGGTGATGTCCATGTGTATATCCCCTCCCTTTTGAAACTGTTTCCCATCTCCCTCCCCATTCCATACCACTAGGTTGATACAGAGGCCCAGTATGAGTTTCCTGAGCCATACAGCAAGTTCCTCTGGTTATCTATTTTACATATGGTAATATAAGTTTCCATGTGACTCATTTCATACATCTCACCCTCTCCTCCCCTCTCCCCATGTCCATATATCTATTCTGTATGCTGTTTCTCCATTGCTGCCCTGCAAACAAATTCTTCAGTACTATTTTTCTTGATTCCATATATATATGGGTGTTAGAATATGATATTTATCTTTCTCTTTCTGATGTACTTCACTCTGAAGAACAGCTCTAGGTTCATCCACTTCATAAGAACTGACTCAAATGTGATCCTTTTTATGGATGAGTAATATTCCATTGTGTATATGTACAATTTATTTATTAACTTATCTGTTGATAGACATCTAGGTTGCTTCCATGTTCTAAAAATTGTAAATAGTGCTGCAGTGAACAATGAGATACATGTGTCTTTTTAATTTTGGTTTTCTCAAGATATAGGTCTAAGAGTGGATTTGCTAAATCATGTGGTGGTTTTATTCCTAGTTTTTAAAGGAATCTCCATACCATCTTCCATACTGATTTTTCAATTTACATTCCCATCAACAGTGAAAATCATTCCCTTTTCTCCATACTCTTTCTAGGATTTATTGTTTGTACACTTTTTTATGATGGTCATTGAGATGGGAATACTAGACTACTTGACCTGCCTCTTGAGAAACCTGTGTGAAGGTCAGGAGGCAACAGTTAGAACTGGACATGGAACAACAGACTGGTTTCAAATAGGAAAAGGAATACGTCAAGACTGTATATTGTCACCCTGCTTATTTAACTTCTATGCAGAATACATATGAGAAACGCTGGGCTGGAAGAAACACAAGCTGGAATCAAGATTGCTGGGAGAAATATCAATAACCTCAGATATGCAGATGACACCACCCTTGTGGCAGAAAATGAGGAGCAACTAAAAGCCTCTTGATGAAGGTGAAAGAGGAGAGTGAAAAAGTTGGCTTAAAGCTCAACATTCAGAAAATAAAGATTATGGCATCTGGCCCATCACTTCATGGGAAATAGATGGGGAAACAGTGGAAACAGTGTCAGACTTTTATTTTGGGGGGCTCCAAAATCACTGCAGATGGTGATTGCAGCCATGAAATTAAAATACGCTTATTCCTTGGAAGGAAAGTTATGACCAACCTAGATAGCATATTCAAAAGCAGGGACATTACTTTGCCAACAAAGGTCCATCTAGTCACGGCTATGGTTTTCCAGTGGTCATGTAGGGATGTGAAAGTTGGACTGTGAAGAAAGCTAAGTGCCCAAGAATTGATGCTTTTGAACTATAGTGTTGAAGAAGACCCTTGAGAGTCCCTTGGACTGCAAGGAGATCCAATCAGTCTATCCTAAAGGAGATCAGTCCTGGGTGTTCATTGGAAGGACTGATGCTGAAGCTGAAACTCCAGTATTTTAGCCACCTCATGCCAAGAGTTGATTCGTTGTTAAAGACCCTAATGCTTCAAAGGATCGGGGGCAGGAGGAGAAGGGAATGACAGAGGATGAGATGGTTGCATGGCATCACCGACTCGATGGACATGAGTTTGAGTAAATTCTGGGAGTTGATGTTGGACAGGGAGGCCTGGTGTGCTGCGATTCATAGGGTCGCAAAGAGTCAGACACGACTGAGTGACTGAACTGAATTGAACTGAATTGAATAATGAGTGATGTGAAGCATCTTTTCATGTGTTTGTTAGCCATCTGTATGTCTTTTTTGGAGAAATGTCTCTTTAGATCTTTTCTCCACTTTTTCATTGGGTTGTTTGTTTTCCTTTTATTGAGTTGTATGAGCTGCTTGTATATTTTGGAAAGTAATCCTTTGTCAGTCGTTTCATTTGCTATTATTTTCTCTCATTCTTAGGGTTGTCTTTTCTCATTGCTTATAGTTTCCTTTGCTGTGCAAAAGCTTTTAAGTTTAATCAGATCCCACTTGTTTACTTTTGGTTTTATTTCCATTACTCTAGGAGAAGGCAATGGCACCCCACTCCAGTACTCTTGCTTGGAAAATCCCTTGGATGGAGGAGCCTGGTAGGCTGCAGTCCATGGGGTCACTGAGAGTTGGACACAACTCAGGACTTCACATTCACTTTTCACTTTCATGCATTGGAGAAGGAAATAGCAACCCAGTCCAGTGTTCTTGCCTGGAGAATCCCAGGGATGGGGGAGCCTGGTGGGCTCCCCGTCTATGAGGTCTCACAGAGTCGGACACGACTGAAGTGATTTAGCAGCAGCAGGAGGTGGGTCATAGAGGATCTTGCTTTGATTTATGTCACCGAGTGCTCTGCGTATATTTTCCTCTTAGAGTTTTATAGTTTCTGGTCTTATATTTAGCTCTTTAAACAATTTTGAGCTTATCTTTGTGTATGGTGTTAGAAAGTGTTCTAAATTCATTCTGTTACATGTAGCTGTCCAATTTTCCCAGAACCATTTACTGAAGAGGCTGCTTTTGTCCCATTGTATATTCTTGCCTCCTTTGTCAAGAATAAGGTACCCATATGTGCATGGGTTTATTTCTGGGCTTTCTATCTTGTTCCATTGGTCTATATTTCTGTTTTGGTGCCTGCACCATGCTGTCTTAATGACTGTAGCTTTGTAGTATAATCTGAGGTCAGGAAGCTTGATTCCTCCAGCTCCATTATTTTTCTTAAGACTGCTTTGGCTATTTGGGGGTCTTTTGTGGTTCCATATGAATTGTGAAATTTTGTTCTTGTTCTGTGAAAAGTGCCATTGGTGATTTGATAAGGATTGCATTGAACGGTAGATTGCATTTGGCAGTATATTCGTTTTCATAATATTGATTCTTCCTATCTAGGAACAAGGAATTTCTCTCCATCTGTTACATCATCTTTGATTTCTTTCATCAGTGTCTTAAAATCTTCTGTGTACAATTATTTTGTCTCCTTGGGTAAGTTTATTTCCTGATATTTTGTTCTTTTTGTTGAAATGGTAATTGGGTTGACTCCTTAATTTCTCTTTCTGATTTCTCAGTGTTATTACATAAAAATGAAAGTGATTTCTGTGTATTGATTTTGTTCCTGAAACTTTGCTAAATTCACTAATTAGCTCTAGTAATAATCTGATACTACTTTTAGGGTTTTCCATGTACAGTATCATGTCATCTGCAAAGAGTGAGAGCTTTACTTCTTTTTTCTGATCTGGATTCCTTTTATCTATTTTTTTCTACTCTGATCGCTATAGCTGGGACTTCCAGAACTATGTTGAATAATAGTGATGAGAGTGGACACCCTTGTCTTGTTCCTGATCTTAGAGGGAATGCTTTCAGTTTTTCACCATTGAAAATAATGTTTGTTATAGGCTTATCATATATAGCTTTTACTATGTTGAGGTAGATTCCTCCTATGCCCATTTTTTTAAAGAGTTTTCATTATAAATGGGTGCTGAATTTTGTCAAAGACTTTTTGCATCTATTGAGGTTATCATATGGCTTTTATCTCTTAGTTTGTTAATATGATGTATCACATTGATTGATTTCTGTATATTGTAGAATCCTTCAGTTCAGTTCAGTTCAGTCACTCAGTTGTGTCTGACTCTTTGCGACTCAAGAATCACAGCACATCAGGCCTCCTGTCCATCACCATCTCCCGGAGTTAACTCAAACTCACATCCATCAAGTTGGTGATGTCATCCAGCCATCTCATCCTCTGTCATCCCCTTCTTCTCCTGCCCTCAATCCTTCCCAGTATCAGAATCTTTTCCAATGAATCAACTCTTTGCATGAGGTGGCCAAAGTACTGGACTTTCAGCTTCAGCATTATTCCCTCCAAAGAAATCCCAGTGCTGATCTCCTTCAGAATGGACTGGTTGGATCTCCTTGCAGTCCAAGAGACTCTCAAGAGTCTTTTTCAATACTATAGTTCAAAAGCATCAATTCTTTGGCACTCAGCTTTTTCACAGTCCAACTCTCACATCCATACATGACTACTGGAAAAACCATAGCCTTGACTAGATGGACCTTTGATGGACCTTTGTTGGCAAAGTAATGTCCCTGCTTTTGAATATGCTATCTAGGTTGGTCATAACTTTTCTTCCAAGGAGTAAGTGTCTTTTAATTTCATGGCTGCAGTCACCATCTGCAGTAATTTTGGAACCCCCCAAAATAAAGTCTGACACTGTTTCCACTGTTTCCCCATCTATTTCCCATGAAGTGATGGGCCAGATGCCATGATCTTTGTTTTCTGAATGTTGAGCTTTAAGCCAAATTTTTCACTCTCCTCTTTTACTTTCATCAAGAGGCTTTTTAGTTCCTCTTCACTTTCTGCCACAAGGGTGATGCTATCTGCATATCTGAGGTTATTGATATTTCTCCCAGCAATCTTGATTCCAGCTTGTGTTTCTTCCAGTCCTTCATTTCTCATGATGTACTCTGCATAGAAGTTAAATAAGCAGGGTGGCAATATACAGCCATGACATACTCCTTTCCCTATTTGGAACCAATCTTTTGTTTCATGTCCAGTTCTAACTGTTACTTCCTGACCTGCATATAGGTTTCTCAAGAGGCAAGTCAGGTGGTCTGGTATTCCCATCTCTTTCAGAATTTTCCACAGTTTATTGTGGTCCACACAGTCAAAGGCTTTGGCATAGTCAATAAAGCAGAAATAGATGTTTTCCTGGAACTCACTTGCTTTTTGCATGATTCAGCGGATGTTGGCAATTTGATCTCCGGTTCCTCTGCCTTTTCTAAAACCAGCTTGAACATCTGGAAGTTCATGGTTCATGTATTGCTGAAGCCAGGCTTGGAGAATTTTGAGCATTATTTTACTAAGTGTTAATAAAAACGATTTGGAGTTTCATGACCTCTGACTTTCATAGTTAAACTAACATGCTTTAAAATATCTTTACTTAACAATTCACATGTGATTATATATGAAATCCTGCTCAAGTTTTTCTGGATCATGATAATATCAAATGCTAATAGGTAGACACAAGTTTATTTGCTCTTGTGTGTACATTCATATATATGTGTGTGTCTGTCTGTGTGTATGTATGTATGACCACAACATCATGATATTCATGAAGTGCCATGCTTTGATTGTTAAACTTCCTTGCCTTTTATGATAAGGGAAATATTTGCTTTTACTATGTTCTATATATTTTACCAAAGATAACAATTCATCTGCAGACTCAGATCCGACCATATTGCCTAAATTAATGGGAGTTATCAACTGTGATATTCTAAATGGTAATAGAGTTGAGCTTTAGAAGGATCTGATGCCTGTAGAGCAGAAAACATAAGTTCTGCAGTGTACATGAATTGCTACCTACCTTCTTCTGCTTTTCAATTTTATTTTCTCCCCAGGTTCTTTGCTTCTGAATCTCATTCCAGGTCTACCATGGTTCTAGATTCTTGCTCTAAACTTTGCCAGATATACTGAGATCTTGTCTATCATTCTCAGTTCCTGCCATTCATTTCCCTCCAAAATAGTCTTTCATACATTTAGATGTATTTCTCTCATATACAATATCAGTGTCAAAATAACACCATGAAATCCAGGTATCTACCTTTTACACTTAATGCAATTTTCAGATGTAAACCATGATTCTTCATAGAGGGAAGCTACAATAGCATGTAAGTGCCCTGTATATTGATGCAGATTCACCAGGATTTCTTGCCATTCATAGAGAAAATATTCATTCCATGTGTATAATATTTTATAAAGAAAGTTGATTTCTACAAACTCCTATAATGGTTGAGAAATTTTTATTTACAAGTTATAAATGCTTTCATTTCCTCACTATGCTTAATAAAATATAAGTTCTGTTTAAGTTCTAACTCATAATGACAGAAAGCAAAGAAGAAATAAAGAACCTCTTGATGAAGGTGGAAGAAGAGAGTGAAAATGCTGGCTTAAAATTCAACATTCAAGAAAGTAGGATCATGGCATCTGGTCCCATAACTTCATTACAAACAGATGGGGTAAAAGTGGAAACAGTGCACATTTTATTTTCTTGGGCTCCCAAATCACTGAAGATGGTGACTTCAGTCATGAAATTAAATGATGCTTGCTCTTTGAGTGTAAACCTATGACAAACCTAGACAGTGTATTAAAAAGTGAAAAGATCACTTTGCTGATAACGGTCCATATAGTCAAAGCTATGGTTGTCCCAGTAGTCATGTATGAATGAGAGATTTGGAACATGAAGAAGGCTGAGCACTGAAGAATGAAAGATTTCTAACTCTAGTGCTGGAGAAGACTCTTGAGAATCTCTTGGACAGCAAAGTGATAAAAACAGTCAAACCTAAAGGAAATCGACCCTGAGTATTCATTGGAATGATTGATCCTGAAGCTGCAGCTCCAATACTTTGGCCATTTGATGTGAAGAGTTTACTCTTTGGAAAAGATTGAGGGCAGGAGGAGTAGGGAGTGACAGAGGATGAGATGGCTGATTGACATCAGTGACTCAGTGGACATGTGTTTGAGAAAAGTCCAGGAGATAGGGAAGGAGAGCGAGGCCTGGCATGCTGCAGTTCATGGGGTTGCAAGGAGTCAGACATGGCTGCTCAAATGAAAAAACAACATCACTTCACACTATTCAGAATGGCTATCATCAAAAAACCTACAAGCAATAAATGCTGGAGAGAGAATAAAGAAAAGGGAGCCCTCTTGCACTGTTGGTTGGAATGTAAATTGATATGGACACTATGGAGAGCAATACACATGTTCCTTAAAATACTAAAAACAGAACACCCATAAGATCAGCAATTCCGCACTGGTCATATATTCTAAGAAAACCATATGTGAAAAAGATATATGCACCTCAAATGTCATTGCAGCACTATTTTCTAATACGATAGCCAGAACATAGAAGCAACCTAAATGCCCATCAGCAGATGAATGGATAAAGAAAGTGTGGTACATATATATAATGGAATATTACTCAACCACAAAAGACATGTAACTAGATCATTTGTAGAAAGGTGGATTGACCTGGAGTATGTCATTCAGAGTGAAGTAATACAGAGAAAAAATAAATATATATTAATGCATACATGTGGAATCTAAAAAAAAATGGCACAAATTAATCTATTTGCAGGCCAGGGGTAGAGATGCAGACATAGAGAACAGACATGTGGACTTGGGAGGGGGATGAATTGGATATTGGCTTTGACTTATGTACCCTAACATGTAAAATAGATAAATAGTGAGAATCTGTTGTATAGTGTAGGAGGGTCAGCTTGGTTCTCTGCGGTGACTTAGATGGTGGGATGGGGGTTCACAAAGAGGTCCAAGAGGGAGGGTACGTATGTATACATATAGCTGATTCAGCTTATTGTACAACAGAAACTAACACACCAATACAAAATAATTATACACCAATAAAATTTTGGAAAAGAAATAAAACTATCACTGTTTATGGAAAACATGATACTATATATAGAAAATCCTAAAGATGCTATGCAAAGCTACTAGATCTTAGGAATGAATTTGTTAAATAAACAAGATACAGTATTAACACAGAGAAATTTGTTGCATTTCTATATACCAGCAATGAATGATCAGAAAGAAATTAAAGAAAAAAATCCCATGATCATTTCATCAAAAAGAATAAAATATCTAGGAATAATCCTGCCAAGGAAGCAAAAGACCTGTGCTCTGAACAGGATAAGAAACTGAGGAAATAAATCAAAGACGACACAATCAGATGGAAAGAACTGGAAGAATCAATATTATCAAAATTACTATAGTACTCAAGGCAGTCTACAGATTCAATGCAATCCTAATCAAATTACCAAGCATATTTTTCGTGTGAAGTGAAGTCACTCAGTCGTGTCTGACTCTTTGCAACCCTGTGGACTGTAGGCCACCAGGCTCCTGCATCCATGGGATTTCCCAGGCAAGAATACTGGAGTGGGTTGCCATTTCCTTCTCCAGGGGATCTTCCCGACCCAGGGATCGAATCCGGGTCTCCCGCATTGCAGGCAGACGCTTTAACATCTGAGCCACCAGGGAAGCCCAATAAGCTAATTTTTTCCAAATTCTTATTAAACTGCCCTTCATAAGGTAAGGTAAGGTAAGTTAAGGTGAAGTCGCTCAGTCGTGTCTGACTCTTTGCGACCCCGTGGACTGTAACCTACTAGGTAGGCTTCTCTGTCCATGGGATTCTCCAGGAAGGAATACTGGAGTGGATTGCCATTTCCTTCTCCAGGGGATCGAACCCGGGTCTCTTGCATCGAAGGCAGGCGCCTTAACCTCTGAGCCACCAGGGAACTGCAAAGTGCAAGTGAAGTTGCTCAGTCGTGTCTGACTCTTTGCGACCCTATGGACTGTAGCCTACCAGGCTTCTCCGTCCATGGGATTTTCCAGGCAAGAATACTGGCGTGGGTTACCATTTCCTTCTCCAGGGGATCGTTCTGACTGAGGGATCGAGCCAGGGTCTCTCGCATTGGAGGCAGACGCTTTAACCTCTGAGCCACCAGGGATCTCCTGAAACTAGAACTATTTAAAAAAATTATGAATACAGAAAAGTCCCTGAATGGTCAAAGCAGTTTTGAGAAAGAAAAAAACAGAGGTGGCGGAATAAGATGACTCCCTGACTTCAGGCTTTACTACAAAGCTACAGAATCAAGACAGAATGGTACTGAGGCATAGACCAAGGA